>OZ010593.1:89870282-90045282 GCA_963932145.1 Acanthosepion lycidas
AAAAGGCTAATCTATATAATAAATGCGAATGTTAGTGTGTCACACTTTTTTCATTTAAAGGGACACAACTCTCTTTCAATAGCGCATCTTGTTCTATATAATAAATGCAAATGTCAGTGTTTCAATGTTTCACACTTTTTCAAATAAAGGGACACAACTCTAACTTTCAATAGCTCATCTATATAATAAAGGCGAATGTCAGTGTGTCACTGTGTCACACAGTTTTTTCAAATATACTCGTTGAGGCCGTGAGCAAATTAAAAACATTCAGATCCGGACCCACAATCCTGAAATTTTGGATTCCCAAATTTTTTATTACTGCGATTGTTTTCGGCAATTTTTCTACGTGATTTTTTTGTGACGAAATTTTTTGTACGATAACAATTTTTATAACTTGGAAATAAATTTGGGGATAATCGAAATTAATTGCAAAATCCAGCTCAAGTCACCCATATGTATGTATATGTATGTATGAGTGTGTGGTTTAATGTAAAGACCTATTATGAAAGATGTAAATAACTATTAGGTTTGCGCAAAAATAATGACGTAATAATGTCGTTTTTTGACGTTAAAAAATACGTCAAAAAACGACATTATTACGTCATTATTTTTGCACCAACCTAATAATTGTATATTTCAAAATGTCTCACTGCGTCACAGACAAACATAAAAACCACGAAATGCCTGAGAACATTCCAGTTGGAACTGCATTGATTTTCACGTCAAAGAAATATAGGTTATCATAACAATGTTTACTTGATCTATCGTCATATCTTTAAGTATATCGATACATCTCTAACTATCGACGTTTCGGCCGCTGTATGCTCTGGACTTCTACAGGTTTTATTTGTTGGAATTTCGAGTCGAACCCTTTATTTAGCCCGCCGGGTAGATTGTTTTAATTCCAGGTACTATGCTTTTGGATATCTCAGTTTTAGTCAATTCGCCTTGATAAGTTTTTGCTCTTTTTGCTGCAGCCAGGGATTGAACTCGCAACCCTTTGGGATAAGTCATATTTTGGATCAATCAATCAACCAACCAACCAACCAACGATCTTATCCACTGCGCCATGTGATTGAATTTTAGGAACTTATAAACCTAATGTCTCAGTAACCATTTTTCCAGAGCTCATATTACATTTTTTTTTCACCTGAAGAAAGCCGGAGTGTACAATAGCTGAAACATTGTGAATGTGACAGTAAACATGAGGACAACTATCCGAACAATGTAAATAGCATAAATAGTTACAATGTCTCATCTCAGAAATATAGACACAAAAAACAAAAAAAAACCAAAAACAGATTGTTCAGTTAAATTCGACGCTCTTCTACATCAAATGGGTGCGTCCATTTTACGACTGAGTTCGATCCTTACTGGGTGCCCCGTACTTGCGGCACATCTAAGCTACACTTAGAAAATTATTTAGGGCGCCTCGAATTACTGCACTGATCAGCAAGATCGTCTCGCAAGATCAATTACGACTGTGTTCCATCCTCCCTCGGTGCTCCACATTTTCGACCTTGTACCACATCTAAGCTACGCTTATAAAATCATTTAGGGCACTTCGACGTGGTGTAATGGTTAGCAAGCTTGTCTCTCTAGATCAATTACGACTGAATAGTGACTTCGATCCTCACTGGATGCCCCACATTTTCGGCCTTGTGCCACAACTAATCTACGCTTAGAAAATCATTTAATGCACTTCGTCGTGGTGCACTGGTCAGCAAGCTTTACGAAAAATCAGATATGACTGAGTAATAAGTTCGATCCTCACTGGTTGCTCCACACTTTCAACCTTGTGCCACTTCTAAGCTACGCGTAGAAGATCATTTTTCATTGATGTAATGCTTAGCAAGCTTGTTTCGATAGATCAATTACGACTGAATAGTGTGTTCGATCCTCACTGAGTGGCTCATACATTCGCACGTGTGCCACATTTACGCTTAGAAAATCACCATGATTTATGGTGTCATTGCGGTGCTTTTGTCCTTCATCTCATTTCTCAAAGCAGTGGGAATTACTTGGCGGTGCCCATCTCCTCTCCAAGCAACTGTTACATGGTATCAGCAGTAAGGAATGATCTCAGACCTAATCATTTCTCGGAAAAGATAGTGATTCATAGTCGCCCGTCTTCTCGACTGGTTGTCACTCATAGCTTGGGAACCAAGTTTACACATCTATTTAATCCATAGGTGGGGAGAACATGAAATAGATTCGTACATTTCCAAAAGCTTTAGTGCAAAAAGTGAACTAGACCGAAACTTGAATTTTGAACTAGTCTCGCCAATTCCCCTTTAGATGCTGATAAGAGCACACACCCAGTGGACATTCTGTTGCTAAGGGGGTAAAAATGTTTTGTTCATTTTAACGCCTCAAAAACGAATCTGCTCTCTTTTAATCATCTGAGAGAACCCTTTTTGCCTTCCATCAGGATGGCTGATGGAACCCTTCTTGCCTTCCATCAGGATGGCTGATGCTAGAATCCAGGAGAGTTATCTATTACGCCTTCTCGAATTAACATTTTCTGCTGACATGAAGTGGAAAGATTATATCGATTCAAATGCTAGGTCTGCTGCTAGGAAAGTTGGTTCACTGTGTTGTGCTAGACAATTCTTGCATATTTATAAGTCTACCATTCGTCCTTGCTTTGATTATTGCTGCCACATCTGGTCTGATGCTCCTGCTTTTTATATTTAGAGATTCTTGCTAAAATCCCAACCCCAAAAGAATCTGCAATATCAGTTGTCCTGACCTGGCATCTCGGCTTCAGTCACTTTCCCAATGCCGTAATATGGCTTCCTTGGGCCTTTTCTATAAACACTTTCATGATAATTGCTCTGATGAACCCTCCTCTATTGAATCTAGAATTTAAGCTCAGTATTAGATTGGCGGCAAGGTTTCATCATTTTACATTTGAAATGGCGAGATGCAACCGTAAGTTCTATGTTAACAGTTTCTTCTCTAGCACTTCTCGCTTGTGGAACTCTCTTCTGGCTTATTGCTTACCAATCAACTTTGAACTTCAAAAAGTTAAATGTAATGTCACTCGTCATCTTACGTCTTTTTAATTCTTGTTCTTTTATTATTTTCTCTCCTGAATTGTATTTTTTTTTCTCATACTCTCTAACACTCAGTAACTTCTTGCGTTTTAGTGACTTTATTGCCTTGATTGGGGTGAAATGATTAAAAAATATTCCGAACCCAATAATAATAATAATAAATGTTTTGATGCTACAGCAGGCATGGCTCTCATATCACGTGATAATGGTTGAAGCTGCTAATATGTACATATTTTGTCTGTGTGAATTAAGATGGACTATAGCAGTGGTTCTTAAACTTTTTTCACCAATGCCCCCTTTTCGCTATACAGTGGAACCTCGGTTCACGAATTTAATTCGTTACTGAAGCCGTTCGTAACACGAAATTTTCGTTAACCAAAACTATTTTTTCCAATAGGAATCAATGTAAAATGAATTAATCCGTTCCTGGTCCCAAAATGATTGCTTATTTGAACATTTACAACAGTACTTTGCGCACAAGTTTATACACAAAACTAATGAAAATCATTACATCTAAGAAAAAATAAAATAAATAAACCCAATACTAAATAGATATAATATAGACGACCATTTTAATTTTACAGTACTTGTAAGTAGGAGAGTTGATGGCGTAAATGGAAGAAGAAAAGAGATGTTATTGTTTGGAAAACGGAAAGGAAAGACGTAAATAGCGAAAATGGCGAAAAATGGTTTCTTATTTTTTGCTGATCTTCCAAACAATTTTCATCAAACTTAACAATTGCTTTAAATTCACTTATATTTATTTATTACAATTCTAGTCATCGCTTTTTAAAACAATAAACATTGCCGAGGAGTGAAGATAGTTAAAATAATAGCGGTGTCAAGGGAAAAAATCGCCCTTTTGACACACCGTCTTTTTGAGAGTTTGCCAATTTATCATTGTTTACTTCTCATCTTTGTGACCATCGTTATTATTATAACAAACAAACAAAAAAGAAACGAGGAAATATGTGCCTGATTTCGTTAGAGAAATTCAAGTCACGACGCAGCCGCAGACACGCCATTCGTGAAAGCGCTCAAAACAAAAACCATACTTTCACTTTTACACTCAGTTCGAAGGTCATAAAAAGGTCATCCGCCCGCGGACATGTCACACAATCTTCATCGATGCGCCATGTTCCTTTAGGTCGTTGGCGATAATGGTTCTCCACACATTCCTGTTTCTTTCTAGATCTTAGCAATGTTTCTTTTTACTCTTTCTCTTAATCCCCTTTCTGCCTACAAGTTACACAAACTCGTTACGTATATATATATATATGATGGACTCTCCCGTCGGTTTCGACGTATGAGGTTCCGACAACTTTGTTTATTTAACCTTGTGCGTGAGTCGCAAGTGACATTTCAGTCCTGCTAGTGATTTGCAAAGAAGTCCACAGATTGTGCAAGAGTGTGGATTCTTGGAGTATATGGCTGGAACAGCAGCAGATATTTTATATATATATATATATATATATATATATATATATATATATACGCGGCTTTTCTCTGTCTCTCTTGCCTTCACCTTTCTTGTGATTATTGAATTTTCCAAACTTTCTTTCCTCGTTATGTGCCATGAAAAATGTTGTAACTGAGTTATCAAAAACAACAATAGAATACCGGAATTGGTTTAACAACAAGTTTATTACCTTTTATTACAGGGGGACAATGTAGAATAGTGACTAGGGAAGAGAATGTATAGCCGTGAATGACTGTTTCCAGCAAAAGCTACTACTGCTAATGCGCCTGCTGCTACTCCTCTTGATGTAGGTGTATTTTTATGTCTTTCTTCCGACGATCGAGTCCAAACTTGTAAGGAAATATTCTCCGTCACAACAAAAATTAAATTATTTCATCTTGATTCTAAATGTACTTTTGTTTCCATACAGCACTATATATATATATATATATATATATATATATATATATATATATATATATATATATATATATATCATAGAAAATGGATTGAGCGGCTTGGGGATATTAGTCGTGGCTCTTGGGGGCAGAGTCCTATGGGTAAGGGAAACTTGAATGAGTTCCACCACGGAATATCATCGAGTGATCTAGCGGCGCTATATCGAGTTACCTCTTCGTCACGGAGGCCCGTTGGTACAGTTGGCATGACGTTTGCCTCATGTCATAACTGTCTAGGTTTCCATTCTCGGTAGTGGATGCGCACTGCTGATGAGTCCCAAATATAGAACAAAACGACCGTCCAGTGTTTTCTGCATTCTGTTGAGTTTTCTTCTAGACTCAATGAATTACTTAATTATGATATATATATATATATATATATATATATATATATATATATATATATATATATACAATAAAATGGACTAAATCCGACAATTATTTTAATATATTTATTCTTTATACGTTATTTTTTAGAGATACAGATATTTAAGTAAATGCTCTGTTTATAATAACTAGTATTAACAACATGAATTACCAAGCTGAATGTCCAAGAAATTTCATTGAAATATGTGTCCTCCGACAGGAATCGAACCTGTATCCTATATGGAACCGTCATATAGCCTGACGTGCTATACCATTTAGCTACCGAGGAAGCGTTTGGTTAGCAACATCGAAGTACTGTTTTTAAACAATTGTCGGACTTAGTTCATTTCATAATATATGACATCATTTGTTTACGTTAAGATACGCTTCGAGTACATTTCGAGAGAAATCATGGGAAAATTGTAGTTTAAAAGCAGTAAATCGGTGATCGCACGAGAACCGGTATTTAAACGTGATATGGCCATAAGTCTGTGAGGAAATAGGCTGCTGGGTGAAAAAATAAGTAATTTCCAACATGGCCCTGTAAACGAACTTGGACTTATAAACGTAGAAACAGAGGACTGGGCCAGATATGACAGTGGTACTCAATTTTTGATCTAATCTCTTGTAAAGATAAAGCATAGCGTATGGATTCAGGTGTATAGCTGTGTTTGAAGATTATTTCTTTCTTCACATTTTCTTTTTAAATATATTTTATTCTTGAATATTTGTTTGCTTTCAGGTTGAAAGAAACGAATTACAAAGATCATCGCAAAACAAAATCCCACAAAATAGTTTGTTTTTCTACAACACAGCACAATTAATTGCGTTGGTATGATTGAAAAATGAATGTATTTACATTCTTTTATGTAAGGGTGTAATTTTCCAGTAGTTAGCAAATGGAAGCTGTATTATTGTTACTACTAATACTTTTGTTTGCATAACTTCATTCGTATGTTTTATGTTTTGCTTAATTTACTTTAAAATCGCGAGGCTGTTGTAAGAAGTAACCCAATAAATATGTGAATGGTCGAGTAATTAATTATACGAAAGGTGTGAGAACTCAGTTTGCGCACAGCAGCAACTCTAATCAAAAGTTTACCGAAAAACTGTAAACTGAAAACAGTAAACTAACTTTATACAGAGTATAGGCTCCAGGGAGCTAAAATTTGGATTTACTAAACTCAGAAGTTTACTGGTTAAAAATATTTCCCCAATTTTTAAATATCTATTTTTAGGAGGGAAAGTATTGTTAATCATTAACTGGAGTTATATCTCAAGTTTCGTAACAGACCGTCTGAAATTTCAAAGCCTTAAGATCGTTTGAGATAACGTTGCTGATTGGTTAGTAAATGCTAATATGGTAATTCGAATCTGGAGCCGACTGTATGCAAAAAAAAAAAAAAAAAAAAATGTGTCGATTTCTTCGTGATCCTTTTTTTCGTACAGAATTGAGATTTTTAGTGATGTTATTTAAATCTATTGAATTTTTCTATAATTTTTAACGCAGTTCCACACAGGTACTTTCTGGAGCGGGATAAGGAGCCGATCTTTTTTCTAGTATCTTTAGCAATGGATCGTATATATATATATATATATATATATATATATATATATATATATATATATATATATATATATATATAACGGTATGCAATAGATAGATAGATAGATAGATAGATAGATAGCGTTTTGTTTTTATTAATGTTCACCAAAATAAAAAGCCCCAGAGCCACTTAAAGTAGAGGGTTAGTGTGTGGTGTTGTATTAGGAGAAAGAAAGGGTAAGAAGTGAAGTTCTTCGGGCTATGCAGGAATGATAACAGACTTTAATTAATGAATAACATTCCATAGTTCAGTCGGACACGTTAGACGTATAGTAGCAGAATTTAGAAGGAACCGGAAACTCAATCCTAAGCAGGAAGCAACGGATAAACCTCTACTCTTGTTAAAAAAAAAAAACTGGGGATAGATAGATAGATAGATAGATAGATAGATATTGGACTGAGGTAAATCGACACACACACACAAACACACATACACACAAGCACGCATAGAAAATGTCAGATTTTATAATTCAACTCAATGTTTTCACAATAAAATTAGTATTGACAAACTGATCTTGGTCAAACTTCACAATATATTTATATGATAAATATTAAATATATAATGTGAATTTCAGATTATGAAATGTTTTTATCATAAAAAATGATGTAACTTATTTGGTGGTGTGGGATTTTATTATGCAAAGATAATAGTATAATTATTAATACTTGTTATTTATTTCATGTCAGATAATAATAACACAGACAGTTAACGACTAACAAAATACGTAATCCGATAAATTAGTGGAGTTTAACGCCTTTAAGACGAGGAAATATTTGTAAATAAAAGCTAAAAAATGGTGTATCTGCGAGACCTGAAGTTAGAAAGATATATCTTTTTGAAACTTTCTTTATTAAATACATATTTTTATAGAATAATAATAATAATAATAATAATAATAATAGTAATAATAATAATAATAAGAAGAAGAAGAAGAAAAAAAAATATAGGGAGCATAGACTTGAAATAGACTAGAATCGTACCCCCACAAGCCAGAGAATGCGATCGAAATGCACCAACCACCAAATTGAAGTAGCTAGAATGTAATAAATGCAGGCCAATCTTGTCACATTTATCTGTGAGGCGTTGTGAGTCTATGTCAGCAAAATTACATTGAGAAAGTCCGAATAAAGCCTAGTACCCAATCGTTTCAGTGGTCTGCGTTGCTTATTGGTGAAAATCTTCTGCGGAAAGTATCTTCTGCGGAAAGTATCATCTACCTAAAGTAATACGACTTTGATGGAGAAAACCCATACTTCTAAATTTCCTGTTGAAAATAAAAACAATACGAAAGTAGGAACTATAATAATAATAATAATAATAATAATAATAATAATAATAATAATAATAACACAGATCATGAACGCCTAACAAAACACGTCGTCCAGTAAATTACTGGAGTTTAAAGCGTTTGAAAAATGAAAAGATTTTCGTAATTTTTTTGGATGAAAAAGAAAATGCAACAACATTAATTAATAGCTAAGGAAATGGTGTATCAGCGAAACATGAAATCTGAAAGATATGGTGATTTTTTAAGTACTGCTTAAATATGGCACAAGGCCGAAAATATGCGACACCCAGTAAGGATCGAAGTCACTAGTCAGTCGTAACTGATCTAGCGAGACCTGCTCGCTAACGATTACACCCTACCGTGGTGCCCAAAGGGGAAAGATACGCCTTTTGAAACTTTATCTATTATTATATATAGTTATTTTCTAAGCGCAGCTTAGATGTGGCCCAAGGCCGAAAGTATGGGGCACCCAGTTAGAATCGAACTCACATTTCAGTCGTATCTGTTTTAGCGAGACAAGCTTGTTAACCATTACACCACGCCGAGGTGCCTATAAATAATTTTCTAATCGTAGCTTAGATGTGGCACAAGGCCGAAAGTATGGGGCACCCAGTTAGAATCGAACTCACTATTGTCGTATCTGTTTTAGCGAGACAAGCTTGCTAACCATTACACCACGCCAGGGGACCCAAAAGATTTTCTAAGCGTAGCTTAGATGTGGCACAAGGCCGAAAGTAGGGGGTACTTAGTGAGGATCAAACTCACTTTTCAGTCGTAATTGTTCTAGCGAGGCAATCATGCTAACCATTACACCACGCCGGGGTGGTCAAAAGATTTTCTAAGCGTAGCTTACATGTGTCACAAAGCCGGAAGTATGGGACACCTAGTGAGGATCGAACTCACTACTCAGATGTAACTGATCTCGCGAGACATGCTCGCTAACCATTACACCATACCGAGGTGCCCGAAGCGGAAAGATATGTCTTTTGAAACTTTATTTATTAACTAATGTCAGATACATAAAGATTGCTCTAGGACAGAAAGAAAGTGAGAAATCCCAAAATAGAAACGAGATTTTATAAAGTGCTTGAGTGATGGAAAGAGAATGATAGAAATCGTAAAAAAAAACTTCAAAAGTGATCACAGAACAATTAAAATAGAAAATGAAAATAATCTCCCTTTTAAGAACGTTACAAAATCATTAGTATATACACTGGGGGGAAAAAATATTCGTACACATACAAATTTTAAATTTATTGTATTTCCAACTAATGAATAAACATACTTTTCATATAATTAACTGTACACAGATGCATAATAATTAAATATGCATAGAAGACAGAAAAAAATTATTTCATAGAAATAAATCCCATTCATCCATTTTAATGGGTGAAAGAAGTATTCGTACAGTACAAAAAAGAATAATCTTCATTTAATACTTTGTAGAATCGCCATTATTCACTTCTACAGCAACCAACCTTTTCTTGTTGTTCTCAATTTGCAAATTTTAGTTGGTATTTTGTTCCATTCTTCTTTGCATATGGTCTTCAGACCCGGGATATTTGTTGGAGCTCTCCATTGAATTTGAATTTTCAAATAACGTCACAGATTTCCGATTGGTTTTAAATCTGCGGGCTGACTTGGCCATTTCAGGATATTTACATTGTTTTCAGATATTCTTCGTAGATTTTGCAGTGTGCTCAGGAGGAGGAAGTTAAAGTTCATTGAACTAACTACTTTGGAATTGTGTTGGTTGGTCATACCTAAAACAACAGGCTATATCATATGTATAAACCAATGTACAAAGTCCCACATTTTAAGGAAATTCTTGGGCGGGTCAGTCTGTTAAGGCTTACTATTACACATGCATTATCTCCTTAACCTTTTCTTTATCCCCCCCTCCATATCATCTTTTTAAAAGAGCCTTTCCCTCCTTCTCTCACACCCTCTCTCTTGCGTTCCCTTCCCCCTATCAATCTAATATATCCGTCCTGTATATTGTCTCCATTAAGTAAGAAATTTCGGTCTGATGAGACGAATACTTAGGTATTATTATTATCTCTACTTCTGTCTATATTTCTGAGATGTACACTATTTACATTATTCGGACTATTGTCCTCATCTTTGTTGCCATATTTATTAACGTTTTGGCCTTTCAGTATCTGTCTATATTTCTGAGATGAGATCTTATGTACACTATTTACATTATTCGGACTATTGTCCTCATCTTTGTCGCCATATTTATTACAACGTTCCGGCCTTCCAGTATCTGTTTATATTTCTGAGATGAGGTATTATGTACACTATTGATATTATTCGGACCATTGTCTTCATCTTTGTCGCTATACTTATTACAACGTTTCGGCTGGAGCGTACAACGACCGAAACGTTGCAATAAATGTGGCGACAAAGATGAGGACAATAGCCTGGATAATGTAAATAGAGTAATCTCTATTTATTATTTGTATTAAAGACTATTTCATTAGACTAACTAATTTGGAATCGAGTTGGTTTGTCTTGCCTAAAATAACAAACCTTATTGGTCAATTTGATGTATAACCGAATATAAAAAGTCCTAAACTTTAAAGGAAAAATTCTCGGCCAGGCCAGGCCAGGCCAGCCCAGCCCAGCCCAGCCCAGCCAAGCCCAGCCCAGCCAAGCCCAGCCCAGCCCAGCCCAGCCAGTTTAAGCTTACAACTACCCAACCATTACTTTCTTAACCCTTTCTATTCCATAACTACCCACTATATCTCATCTCTTCTCTCTTGCTTTCCCACCCTACTATCAATCTAATATACATGTCCGGTATATTGTCTCTATTCACTATGGAGATTTCGATCTGAAGAGATGAACATTTCGGCGTTCATGAAATAAATTATAATCGAAATGAATAATTGAAGTTTCCTACTTTATTATTATTATTATTATTATTATTATTATATATATATATATATATATATATATATATATATATATATATATATATACGAAGGCAAAAGAAATCGCTGCTATTGTTAGACTCATCGTTCACTTTAGAAGTTATAAAAGGAAAGAAGTACTTGTGTAGAGTCTAACGTTTGCACCAGCTGGAAATACAAAGAAGGAAGATGACGGAATTGTGTACGAATTGCTAGTAATAAATAGTTGTTTTTACCATCGTAACAGAATTTTAATTTAGCATCGTTCTCAGTAAAAGTACCACGGACCTTTCGGATATCCAATTCGACATGTAATCACAGCATCATTTGCAAAGTAGTAGTGAAGAGATGGCGTTGCAACATAACGGGAATAGATTACGGCTGGTGTGGTAGCTTTCACAACTTGTCATCCCCGCGAACCATAGATGTAACCCGACAGTAAGAGTGAAGCTAGCGAAGAGTTTCCCAGGGCCTGTCCGACAGTCGGGTGTTACATAGGTACGTTGTGGAAAAACATGAAAGCATTCATACTATCATATTTAAGTCGATAAACATGAAAATGTGATAGTGTAAGTTGAACGAAAACTGATTTATTAACAGGGATTTTTAGTGATGAATATAGAACTAAATTATCTGGACATAATGGCTGAATTAGAGATTGTCCCTTTTAAGAGAATTGTTAACCAACACGAGTTAGCAGATAACTGTGAGATGGAAGCAGGATAAAGTTTTGAGGGAGTATTGTAGGCAATAACATATAGGTTCTTCAAATATGGATGATTATGTCACGACAAATACAGAGAATGTTCATAGACTGTGAGATGAAGGCGGAATAAAATTTTGGGTGAGTATTTTAGGCAATAATATATAGGTATTGCAAAAATGGATGATTATGTCACGACAAATGCAGAGAATGTTCATAGACTGTGAGATGGAGGTGGGATAAAGTTTTGGGTGAGTATTGTAGGCAATAACATATAGGTTCTTCAAATATGGATGATTATGCCACGCTAAATGCATTGAATGTTCATAGATTGTGAGATGGAGGCATGATAAAATTTTCGGTTAATAGTGTACACAATAGCATATAGGCTCTTCAAATATGATTTATTATGTCACGACAAATGCAAGAATGTATATAGATTGTGAGATGGAGGTGGGATAAAATTATGGGTGAGCATTGTTGGCAAGAATATATAGGTTCTTCAAATATCGATGATTATGACACGACAAATGCAGAGAATGATCATAGACTGTGAGATGAAGGGGGGATAAAGTTTTGCATGTGTATTGTAGGCAATAACATGCAGGTTTTTTAAATATGGATGTTTATGTCACGACAAATGCAGAGAATGTTCATAGACTGTGAGATGTAGGTTGGATAAACTTTTGGGTGAGTATTGTAGGCAATAACATATAGGTCCTTCAGATATGGATGATTATGTCAGTACAAATGCAGAGAATGTTCATAGATAGTGAGATGGAGGGTTTATAAAATTTTGGGAGCGTATGGTAGCCAATAACTTATAGGTTCTATAAATATGGGTGATTATGTCACGACAAATGTAAAGAATGTTCATAGATTGTGAGATGGGGGCAGGATAAACTTTTGGGTGAGTACTGTACGCAATAACATATAGGTTCTTCAAACATGGATGATTATGTCAGGAATATGAAGAGAATGTTCATAGATAGTGAGATTGAGGGTGGATAAAGTTTTGGGTGATTATGGTAGCCAATAACTTATAGGTTCTTTAAATATGGGTTATTATATCACGACAAATGCAGGAATGTTCATAGATAATGAGTCGGAGGCGGGATAAAGTTTTGGGCGCGTATTGTAGCCAATTACGTATAGGTTCTTCAAATATGGATGATTATATCACGACAGATGCATAGAATGTTCTTAGACTGTGAGATGGAGGCGAGAAAAGTTTCGGGTGAGTTTTGTATGCAATAACATGCAGGTTCTTCAAATATAGATGATTATGTCACGACAATTACAGAGAATGTACATAGATACTGAGATGGAGGTCGGATAAAATGTTGGGTGAGTATTTTAAGCAATAACATATAGGTTCTTCAAATATGGATGATTATGTCACGACAAATGCAGAGAATGTCTATAGACTGTGAGATGGAGGTGGGATAAAGTTTTGGGTGAGAATTGTAGGCAATAACATGCAGGCTCTTCAAATATGGATGATTATGTCACTACCAATGCTGAGAATGTTCATAGATTGTGAGATGGAGGCAGGATAATATTTTGAGTGAGAATTGTAGGCAAAAACATATAGGTTCATCAAATATCGATGATTATGTCACGACCAATACAGAGAATGTACATTGACTGTGAGATATAGGCGGAATAAAACTTTGGGTAAGTATTGTAGGCAATAATATATAGGCATTGCAAAAATGGATGATTATGTCACGACAAATGCAGAGAATGTTCATAGACTGTGAGATGGAGGTGGGATAAAATTTTGCGTGAGTATCGTAGGCAATAACATATAGCTTCTTAAAATATGGATAATTATGCCACGGCAAATCCATAGAATGTTCATAGATTGTGAGATGGAGGCGAGATAAAATTTTAGGTTAATAGTGTAGGCATATAGGTTCTTCAAATATGGGTTATTATGTTACGACAGATGCAGAAAATGTTCAAGCACTGTGAGATGGAGGTGGGATAAAATTTTGGGTGAGCATTGATTGCAATAAGATATAGGTTCTTCAAATATCGATGATTATGGTACGACAAGTGCAGAGAATGTTCATAGACTGTGAGATGAAGGCGGGATAAAGTTTTGCGTGTGTATTGTAGGAAATAACATATAGGTTCTTCAGACAGGGATGATTATGTCAGGAAAAGGCAGAGAACGTTCCTAGTGAGATTGAAGGTGGATAAAGCTTTGTGTGAGTATTGTAGGTAATAATATATAGGTTTTTCAAATATGGGTGATTATGTCATACAAGTTCAAAGAATGTTCATAGACTGTGAGGTGTAGGAAGGATAAAGTTGTGGGTGAATATTGTAGGCACTAACATATAGGTTCTTCAAATATGGGCGAATATTTCACAACAAATGCAGAGAATGTTCATAGAATGTGAGATGGAGGTGGGATAAAGTTTTTGGAGAGTATTGTAGCCAATAACATATAGGTTCTTCAAATATGGATCATTATGTCATGACAGATGTAGAGAATGTTCATAGATAGTGAGATGAAGGCGGTATAAAGTTTTGGGTGAGTATTGTACGTAATAACATATAGGTTCTTCAAATATGGATGATTATGTCACGGTATTGCATAGAATGTTCATAGACTGTGAGATTGAGAGGTGATAAAGTTTGGGGTGAGTATTGAAGGCAACAACATAAAGGTGCTTCTAATATGGGTGATTATGTCACGGCAAATGCAAAGAAAGTTCATAGAGGGTGAGATGGAGGTGGGATAAAGTTCTGGGTGAGTATTGTAGGCAATAACATATAGGTTTTTCAAATATGGATGATTATGTCATGAAAAATGCGCAGAATGTTCATAGAGGGTGACATGGAGGTGGGATAAAGTTCTGGTGAGTATTGTAGGCAATAAATTATAGGTTTTTCAAATATGGGTGATTATGTAATACAAGTTTAAAGAATGTTCATAGATAGTGAGATGCGGTCGGGATAAACTTTTGGGTGAATATTGTAGGCAATAACATATAGGTTCTTCAAATATGGATAATTATGTCACTACAAATGCAAATAATGTTCATAGATAATGAGATGGAGGCGGGATAAAGTTTTGCGGGAGTATTGCAGGCAATAGCTTATAGGTTTTTCAAATATAGGTGATTATGTCATACAAGTTCAAAGAATGTACATAGATATTGAGATGGGGTCGGGATAAAATTTTGGGTGAGTATTGTAGGCAATAACATATAGGTTCTTCAAATATTGGTGATTATGTCACGACAAATGCAGAGAATGTTCATAGATAATGAAATGGAGGCGGGATAAATTTTTGCGTTAGTATTTTAGGCAATAACATATAGGTTTTTCAAATATGGGTGATTACGTCATACAAGTGCAAATAATGTTCATAGATTGTGAGATGGGGGTGGGATTAAATTCGGGTGAGTATTGTAGGCAATAACATATTATAGGTTCTTCAAATATGGATGATTATGTGACGACAAATGCAGAGAATGTTCATAGATAATGAAATGGAGGAAGGATAAATTTTTGCGTTAGTATTGTAGGCAGTAACACATAGGTTTTTCAAATATGGGTGATTATGTTATACAAGTGCAAAAAATGTTCATAGATAGTGAGATGGGGTCCGTATAACATTTTGGGTGAGTATTGTAGGCAGTAACATATAGGTTCTTCAAATATGGGTGATTATGTAACGGCTAGTGAAAAGAATGTTCATAGATAATGAGATGGAGGCGGGATAAATTTTTGCGTGAGTATTGTAGGCAATAAATTATAGGTTTTTCAAATATGTGTGATTATGTCATACAAGGGCAAAGAATGTACACAGATTGTGAGATGGGGTCGGGATAAAATTTTGGGTGAGTATTATAGGCAATGACATATAGTTTCTTCAAAGATGGGTGATTATGTCACGACTATTGAAAAGGATGTTCATAGACAGTGAGATGGAGGCGGGATAAAATGTTGGGTGAGTATTGTAGGCAGTAACATATAGGTTCTTCAAATATGGGTGATTATGTCACGGCTAGTGAAAAGAATGTTCATAGATAATGAGATGGAGGCGGGATAAAGTTTTGCGTGAGTATTGTAGGCAATAACTTATAGGTTTTTCAAATATGGGTGATTATGTCATAGAAGTTCAAAGAATGTTCATATATAGTGAGATGGCGTCGTGATAAAATTTTGGGTGAGTATTGTAGGCAATAACATATAGTTTCTTCAAATATTGTTGATTATGTCACGAGAAATGCAGAGAATGTTCATAGATAATGAAATGGAGGCCTGACAAAGTTTTGGGTGAGTACTGTAGGCAATAACATAGGTTTTTCAAATATTGGTGATTATGTCATACAAGTGCAAATAATGTTCATAGATTGTCAGATGGGGGCGGGATAAAATTTTGGGTGAGTATTGTAGGCAGTAACATATAGGTTCTTCAAATATGGGTGATTATGTCACGGCTAGTGAAAAGAATGTTCATAGACAATGAGATGGAGGCGGGAAAAAGTTTTGAGTGAGTATTGTAGCCAATAACATATAGGTTTTTCAAATATGGGTGATTATGTCATACAAGTGTAAATAATGTTCATAGATTTTGAGATAGGGGCGGGATAAAATTTTGGGTGAGTATTGTAAGCAGTAACATATACGTTCTTCAAATATTGGTGATTATGTCACGGCAAGTGAAAAGAATGTTCCTAGATAATGAGATGGAGGCGGGATAAAGTTTTGCGTGAGTATTGTAGACAATAATATATAGCTTTTTGAAATATGGGTGATTATGTCATACAAGTGGAAAAAATGTTCATAGATTGTGAGATGGGGGCGGGATAAAATTTTGGGTGAGTATTGTAGGCAGTAACATATAGGTTTTTCAGATATGGGTGATTATGTCAGGGCAAGTGAAAAGAATGTTCATAGATAATGAGATGGAGGCGGGATAAAATTTTGCGTGAGTATTGTAGGCAATAACATATAGGTTTTTCAAATATGTGTGATTATGTCATACAAGTGCAAAGAATGTACACAGATTGTGAGATGGGGTTGGGATAAAATTTTGGGTGAATATTATAGGCAATGACATATAGTTTCTTCAAAGATGGGTGATTATGTCACGACTATTGAAAAGAATGTTCATAGACAGTGAGATGGAGGCGGGATAAAATTTTGGGTGATATTGTAGGCAATAACATATAGGTTCTTCAAATATGGATCATTATGTCACGACAAATGCAGAGAAAGTTAATAGATAATGAGATGGAGGCGGGATAATATTTTGGGTGAGTATTCTAGGGAATAACTTACAGGTTTTTCAAATATGCGTGATTTTGTCATAAAAGTGCAAAGAATGTTCATAGATTGTGAGATGGGACGGGATAACATTTTGGGTGAGTATTGTAGGCAATAACATATAGGTACTTCAAATATGGATGATTATGTCACGACTATTGCAAATAATGTTCATAGACAGTGAGATGGAGGCGGGATAAAATGTTGGGTAAGTATTGTAGGCAATAACATATAGGTTTTTCAAATATGGATGATTATGTCACGACAAATGCATACAATGTTCATAGATTGTGATATGGGGACAGGATAATATTTTTGGTGAGTATTGTAGGCAATAACATAAATTCTTGAAATATGGATGATTATGTCACGACTATTGCAAAGAATGTTCTTAGACTGTGAGATGGAAGCGGGATACGGTTTTGGGTGAGAATTGTTGGCAATAACACATAGGTTCTTCAAATATGCATGATTATGTCACGACGAATGCAGAGAATTTTCATAGATAATGAGATGGAGGCGGTATAAAGTTTTGCGTGAGTATTGTATGCAATAACTTATAGGTTTTTCAAATATGGGTGATTATGTCATACAAGTTCAAAGAATGATCATAGATAGTGAGATGGGGCGGGATAAAATTTCGGGTGAGTATTGTAGGCAATAACATATAGGTCTTTCAAATATGGGTGATTATGTCATACAAGTGCAAAGAACGTTCATAGATAGTGAGATGGGGGCGGGATAATATTTTGGGTTAGTATTGTAGGCAATAACTTATAGGTTTTTCAAATATGGTTGATTATGTCATACAAGTGCAAAGAATGTTCATAGATTGTGAGATGGGGGCAGGATAAAATTTTCGGTGAGTATTGTAGGCAATAACTTATAGGTTCTTCAAATATGGATGATTATGTCACGACTATTGCAAAGAATGTTTATAGACTCTGAGATGGAGGCGGGACAAAATTTTGGGTGAGTATTGTAGGCAATAACATATAGTTTCTTCAAATATGGATGATTGTGTTACGACAAATGCATACAATGTTCATAAATTGTGAGATGGGGACAGGATAACATTTTGGGTGAGTATTGTAGGCAATAACATATAAATTCTTGAAATATGGATGATTATGTCACGACAAATGCAGAGAATGTTCACAGACAGTGAGATGACAGCGGGATAAAATTTTGGGTGAATTTTGTAGGCAATAACATATAGCTTCGTCCAATATGCATTGATTATGTCACGAAAAATGCAGAGAATGTTCATAGATTGTGAGATGAAGGCCGGATAAAGTTTTGGGTGAGTATTGTTGGCGATAACATATAGGTTCTTCAAATATGGATGATTATGTCACGACAAATGTAGAAAATGTTCATAGATTGTGAGATGAAGGCGGGATAAAGTTTTGGGTGAGTATTGTAGGCAATAACATATAGGTTCTTCAAACATTGATTATTATGTCATGACAAATGCAGAGAATATTCATAGATTGTGAGATGACGGTGGGACAAAGTTTTGGGTGAGTAGTGTAGGCAATAACATATAGGTTCTTCAAATATGGATGATTATGTCACGACAAATGTTCATATATTCTAGGAGCAGGCCCTTAATTAAATGCTAGAAGTTACACTGAAGAAGTTTTAAGCTAAACAATATACGAGATCTGATCAAAAAGTATTGTATCTGTTGCTATAAACTACAACACATATAAATTAGGCGTTTAATCTCCTTCTAAGTAATCATTTTCTGACGCTACACAGTTTATATAACGTCTGTTCCATTGATGCAAGCATTCACGGAACTCCTTTTTTGGTCATAGCGAGCAGCTACCTCGAGGCGTTCTCTTTTATTTCCTTAATGTTTTGAAATCTTGTTCCTTTCAAATGAGATTTGATATATGAAGAGGAAAAATTTACGGGGGTGTGGCGACATCTGTGAAATATCGTTTTTCTCAGATCTGGGGAGTGTCGTTGTTGGTCAAATGCTGCTGCAGAATCCATCGTCACTGATGACATCTCTGTTGTGTGGTGAGACGAACACACTCTACACATTTTCCTTTCAGGCACTTCTATAAACAACGGGAGCAAGCGAGAACGTTTTAACTTAGTGTAACTGCGGAACAGAGTTCATGGCCAAGGTGTGCCAACCTGCTTCACTTTGCGTACTTTAGCTCCCCTTAGCGCAGCAGCATTTCTGATTCTCTTCGATCAGACCTCATATTCACACAAAACTCTGCTGCTTCACATTTTGAACAGCTGACAATCGCTCACCTTGCTAAAAATATTTAGAAAAAAAAAAAAAAAAAAAAAAAAAAAAACGCTAAACTAGCGGAACAGGCTCCGGTTTTACCAGAAATCTATTAAAAACAATAAAAGCATATTTACATGAAAATAGGAAAATAATTTACAAGCAAAGAAAATCACTTGGATTGATTGATTGTTTTTTTACGGTTTATCAACCTTTTGTAGGTTATTTAAATCCAGAAAATATTTTTGAATTGTAAGAATTCTCTTTTTTATAGATAAAAATTATTTACTGATTCTACTATTTAACCTATAGCTGAGGGAGATGAGCTATAGTATTTGTGCATAAGCGAATATAAACAACCCGACTGGAAGCTCAGTTCTCCGATATCAAATTTCCAGCCTTTATCAATTAAACCACTCTCACATCCAAGCTTAGAGCACCTGGTATTCGCAAACGGTTACCTATCTAAATGACCAGACTCGACGCTGCTTAACTTCGGTGATCGTACGAGAATCGTGGTTTCAGTGTGATTTGGCCGTAATATGAAAATCTCTAGGAAGCATTAAAAATGGTGTATGTTAGAGTAGAAAAGTTAACAATTTATAGCTAATTTTAAAATAAAAAGTAGTCGATAATTAAAAGGTTACTTCAAGAAACCAGTGAATAGAGCTACGTTTCGCTGTTTAGTCGACATTATTAACATTTTATATGAAAGTCACACATTTTTTAAGCACTTAAGTTGTATTCACTGTTTTCTTAAAGAAGCCTTTTAATTATCAACTACACAATTAGCTATACCATTGATTATCTTCCTACCGCTGGCCTTAGCTTCTTATAAAAAATTACATTTGTTCATAATTATTATACAAGTCTCCCACTCGCCTATAGTTTGTATCAACTTCTTGCCTGCCACTTGTAACCTTATTTTGGGATCTATTTCAGACCACATTTTACCATGATCAAAATTCCCCCTTTTTTACCGTAGGTCTGACAGCTAACTGGTTAATACGGTAAGGCTTCTTTTTAATTATAATTTTTTTGTTATTCCGTTTTCTCTTTTCTTTCGAAAAAAGATGGGGTATTCTGCTTTTGAAATTGAAAATAATCATTTGCACGCCAGTTCTTTACCATCAACTAAAGAAGCACAACTTAGTGCTGAATCATGAAAGCTGTTGTGTAGCGATTTTAAACATGTTTTAATCTGGTATAATAAATAATGTTAAGCTCTACTCTGTATTGAGCCCTTTTTAAAAATCAAATCCTACAGATAGTGGAATTATACTCCATTTGTTCTCATATATATATATATATATATATATATATATATATATATATATATATATTAGGCAGCATATATTTTATATATAAAGAAATAATATGTATGATTATTTCTTTATATATATATATATATATATATATATATATATATATATATATATATATATATATGTCTGTGTGGGGGGGATTAATATGTAGGATTAATGTTATATTCTGCGCGTCTATTCCAGAGTTTCGTAAACGAATATTTTTAAGTAATTGTTCGGTCCACTCGTCAGGAGACATCAGCAACTGGTCTGTCCTTAATATTGAGCAATTTATTGCAAAGACTGCATGCCTTAAAGGTCTTTTGTTTCAGACTTCATCTGACTTGCAAACCGTTTGGCTTCACACTATTTTTGTTACGACTATACATACATACATACATATATATATATATATATATATATATATATATATATATATATATAGGGTGTATAAAAAATCAGACTTATATATATATATATATATATATATATATATATATATATATATATATAGGGTGTATAAAAAATCAGACTTATATATATATATATAGGGTGTATAAAAAATTAGACTTATATATATATATATATATATATATAGGGTGTATCAAAAATCAGACTTTGTAGGAGGGTTCATCGCACTAAAACAATGACAAGTATAGTAGAGTCAGTTAGTCACCCTCTGTGAGAAAAAGAGCACTATGCCGTAATTCACTCTGCCAGAAATTTGGAAACGACATGCTGTACTGCTTGGCATTCGCACCGGACACTCTCATACGAATAGTGTTTGGTGTCAATCTGAGAACAGTGCAAAGGATTCCGAAAGAGTTCATTGAGTCTAATGGTGATTATGAAGGTATGGCAACTCGAGAAACTGACTCTGATCGTTTTGATAAGAAAAGAACTCCCGAATTTGTTGGTCAGGCCCTCGGACTCAACACGGATGCCAACGTCAACTACCTTGAGGAGATAGTGCTGCCCTGGATCAAGAGGGTGGCTGCTGGAAGACCCTACGTCTGAAAACAGGACTCTGCACCATGCCGCACAAGCAGGCGAACCCAGTCATGTCTGTCAGACAATTTTTGCGGCCATATCACGCCTTATATCTGGCCACTTAACTCCCTAGATTGCAACCGCCCTTGATTATTATATGTGAGGTGCAGTTGAGAAAGAGACCAACAAAACTCGCTGTAACATCAAAGATGAACTGAAGGTAAGGATTATGGCAGCATTCGCCAACTTAAGCAAAGAGACCGCCCAGAAGAGTTGCAGGAGATTCCGAGGTCGATTTTATTGAATAAATTTACTCTTTATTATTTGAACATATTTTTGTGTCATTTTGGTTAATATATCTATTAAAATGCGATGTCAGTGTTATTTTAATTTTTCCGTAATTTAGACGACAATTGATCCATCGCACACTGTACATGTAAACATTTTTTCTTAAATGTTCTTATACATGTTTAATAAATCGTTGATTTTTTAAGAGTAATACAGCAGATATACACAATTAGAAAGGTGTGTAAGACAAGAATGTCTCGTCTCACTGTAATTATTAAAAGTATATAGTGAGGCGATTCTGAGTTAAATATGAAGTACTAACAGGATACATTATTAGCGGTCACAATCTTAACAACATAAGATATACAGATGACACAGAAAGGAAGCTACAAAAAATGCTACAGAAGGCAGTAACGGAAAGAGTGAAGAAAGGACTAAACCCCAATTGTAAAAAGAAACAGTCCAAATTGGATAAAACCAAACCAAACAAGTACAACAATTTAATTATTTGATAATAGTGTATTAACAGAGAATGGAAAGTGCGACACCGAAGGCGCATTGGGAGAGCGAAAGATGCCTTTCAAAAGCTAAGCACAGTATTAAGAGACAGAAAAGTTTCGTTAGAAACAAAGAAAATATTACTGAACTGTTATGTAATATCAGTGCTCTTATATGGTAGCGAATGCTGGACAGGTTCATCACAGATGAAGAAGAGTCTTGAAACAACAGAAATGTACTTCTACAGAATGATGATGAGCATACCATGGTCGGAAATTGTGAGCAAATACAATGTTTTAGAGAAAATAGAAACCAAAAAAGGACACTTATATTTAACATCAGGATGAGAGTAGAAATTTCTAGGGTAACTAATGTGGAAAGAGGGCTTGGAAAATCTGATACTCACAGGACATATTGAAAGCAAAAAGGACAGAGGAAAGCAACGCATAGCCTACCTGGAGAGGATAAATAAATGGATGGCGGGAAAGGGTTTAGGAGAGTTAAGAAAAAGACAAAATTTATTAAAAGCTACAACGGGACAGGAAAATGGGGAGAGTCATGATTGCCAACGTCTTGAAGGGACACGGCACCTAGGAGAAGAATTATTGTTATTTTAATAAAATATTATTTATTTTCTGACTTCCTTTTGTGTTCATTTTATTTATTTATTTATTTATCTTCTTCTTCTTCTTCTTCTTCTTCTTCTTCTTATTATTATTATTATTATTATTATTATTATTATTATTATTATTATTATTATTATTTAGTTTATCATCCAATGAAATTTTAGCTAAGAATTCTGTCTGCTTTTGTGTTGAAGACGTCGGTATATGAGCGAATATTTTATGACAGTTTCACCTTGCCAGGCGACATTTCGTGAGACACCAGTATCCAGAACACTCAGCTTGTCGCTCCAAAAGAAAGGGAGATCGTCGTTAAGAAAGAAAGAAAAAAAAATCTAAAAAGGTTTTTTTTTTTAAGGGACAAGGAGAAAAATTAAGGGGCAAGATTCCAACCCGAATATTGAAGTATACGGATTTTATAAATATTGCCGTCGCCCACTATTTCTGGAGATAAAAAAAAAATGTCCTTCCAGCAATTCGCAACGCTTTGCTCCATTGTCTTATTCGCATTTTCCCAGAACGCGAAAGCGCAACAGAACCGTAAGTAAACAAATATATTGACCTTTTCCTTGCGGTCAGCTCTGAACTCGGTTGTTAATTTATGCAGAAGAAAAGACCAAGTAATATATTTGTAAATATCGCAAGATACTAATACCATTCTGGTATTAGTGACCCATAGTGTTTGATATACCACTAAAATAACCAGTCAGTTAGCATATTTATTGCATGTGCTGTTTGGATAATGTCGAGGATATCCCGAACAGACCCTTAAATACATTCATCTTCTCATATCTTCAGACAGTTTTCATAACTCGAGGTGTTTACGGAGTTGTTATCACGGCTAAGATTTGCGTCAAATCGTTCGTCCACTCTAAGGATGACGGATCTGTAGCACTGTTTTACTGTAGAAATATACGAGAAATGGTTTTGCTAAAGAAATGCAGTGGAAATTGTATTTCGATAGGAAATTTTATTTAGGAATAATTCTATTATAGAAATGCATTGTAAATGGTTTTATTATGCGAATGCATTGTAAATTATTTTACTATTTATTTATACAGTTTTACAAGAAACGATTTTTACTCAAGTAATGCATAGAAATTATTTTACTGTTGGAATGGATAGTATTTGATTTTATTATATGAATGTATTAAGAATTTATAGGAAATAATTTTCTAAAAATGAATTAGAAATGATTTTACTATAATATTGTATAAGAAATTATTTTACTAATATTATAATCGGTTTTCTTTTAGGAATGCATGGTAAATTACTGCATGTATAAATCGTGAATGGTTTTAATATACAAATGCCTAGTAAATTATATTACTATATGAATACATTTTAACTTTTATTATCATAAGCATTCATTGAAGATGATGTTACTATAAGAATGTCTTGTAAATGATTTTACTAAAAGAATTCATTAGAAATGATTTTACTATAAGAATGCATTTGAAATGATTTTGCGATAAAATGTATTGGAAATGATTTTATATAGAAACGCATTCGAAATGATTTTACTCTAGGAATGCATTGGAAATTATTTTAGTATATGAATACATTTTTAATCGTTTTAGTATAAGGATGCATTGGAAATGTTTTTACTATAAGAATCCATTGGAAATGAATTTACTATTAGGTCGGTGCAAAAATAAGGACGTAATAATGTCGTTTTTTGACGTATTTTTAACGTCAAAAAACGACATTATTACGTCATTATTTTTGCACCAACCTAATATAAGAATCCATTGCAAATGAATTTACTATTAGAATTCATTGGAAATGATTTTACTATAAGAATGCATTGGAAATGATTTTACTATAAGAATGCATTGGAAATGATTTTACTATAAGAATGCATTGGAAACGATTTTACTATAAGAATGCATTGGAAAGGGTTCTAGTATATGAATGCATTTTTAATGGTTTTAGTATAAGAATGCATTGGAAATGATTTTACTATAAGAATGCATTGGAAATGATTTTACTATAAGAATGCATTGGAAATGATTTTACTATAAGAATTCATTGGAAATGATTTTAGTATATGAATGCATTTTTAATGGTTTTAGTATAAGAATGCATTGTAAATTATTTTAATATAAGAAGAAGAATGTATTGTTTCTTTAATCCCTTCAAGAAAAAAATATGTATATATTAATGTTTATCACCAGAAGTATTGATTTTAGGAAGTGGGTGGGACTGCAAACTAACGAGAATCGAGTCGGTTTTAGTTAATTTTTGAACGTTGTTGATTGCATTTTCGACCACCATTTCGACCGACCAGCGCAAATCTTGACCATCGACCGCGAAGACGAAGCTCACTACATATTTGCCGATCGCAAATGCCCTGCCACGCAAATCAACCTCCCGGTACAAAAACATTATAGCAATTTGATATGGCAGTTGTTGGTACCTCGACTTCATGATCATTTATCCATAGCGATAAATTTTCTTTCAGAATAGACAAATAACCTGTTTCTTAAATATATTATAACAGGAGTTGAAAAATAGGTTATATATATTTTAAGTTTCATTACGATCAACAAATCGAATATGTCTTACCGCTTTTATTGAAGCTTTGTTAAAAAAAATACCCGTCGCTTTTGAAGATGATAGGCAGATGGAGCAAGATCAGGAGAGTAAGGAGGATGAGGCAAAACTTCCATAATAACTTATAGACAAATAACCCGTTTGTATTGAATCCCGATTATATTTCCTCTCATTATCGATAAAATAATTTCATCTATTTGACCAACTGAAGGATAAAGTCCTTCAGGTTTTGATGTAAAGTTACACTCAATATCATATTTAACCACTTTACGGTTTTCACTCTAAAAATGTTGCAATGATCAGAAAAGATGATAGTCAGATGGAGCAAGATTAGGAGAGTAAGGAGGATGGGGCAAAACTATTCATATTTAGTGCCATAACTTTTCCTAGGTTACTCGAGCAATATCTAGTCTTGTATTAACGCATAAGAGCAACAAAATAACCAATAGAAGCACCTTTTTTTGGCGGAGGGATTTCTCGAGAGAAATATTTCCCTATCAAAATGGCCAATCCATTGTTAGTATATCCAGGCATTTTAAGCTTCATTTCCATCGATAGCTCGAATATGTCTTACCGCTTCTGTTGCATTATTTAATATTGGTCTGACTTATTAGGTTAAATCATAAGTAATTTTCGATTTTGTGGAAACAATTGTAATGACGAATGAATCATCCTAAGTAGGCGTTCCTTAAATATACCATAAAAGGTGATATATATGAGAAATTTGTACTAGATTGACGGTGAGGTCTCATCAATTAACATTTGAATTGGTTAGATGGACCTGTAAGTTCTATGCTAGTAGTTTCTTCTCTCACACTTCTCGGTTGTGGAACTCTCTTCCGACTCCATGCTTTCTAACCAACTTTGATCTTCAAAAATTTTAATGCAATGTCAATCGTTATCTATTGTCTTCTTGATTACACTTATATTGTTTTTCTCTTTAAAAATGTTTCTTTTTTTCTTATTCTTTCACACTCAGTAACCCCTTGTGTCTTTACTGCCTTGCAAGGAGTTATATGATTAAAAAAATCTTTTCCTTCTGCAGTGTCTGATATGTGTCATTATTAGGTTAAGTCATTGTCTGTTATGGATCGTTATTAGGTTATGTTATTGTCTGATATGTGTCATTAATAGGCTAAGTCATTGTTATGGGTCACTATGAGGTTATGTCATTGTCTGATATGTATCATTATTAGGCCATTGTCATTGTCTAATATGAGTCTGAGCTATTAGGCTAAGTCATAAGTAATTTACGATTTTCAGGAATCCATTATACAGTGTAACTCGGATATAAGAGAGTTGTCGGGACCGGAGAAGAATTTTCTTATATCAGGGTTTCTCTTATATCAGGGTTTGGTCTATTATATATACATTAACACAGGCTCTAATTTGGGACCAGAGAAAATCTCTCTTATATCCGAGTTTCTCTTATATCCGGGTCTCTTATATCCGGGTTACACTGTAATGACAAGTGGTTCATCTTAACTAACTATTCCTTAAATATGTCATAACAGGGGAGGAAAAATTGGTTACATACGATAATGTTCAATGCAAAAGACAGCGGACTGGCGAGGATAAATCTCCCAAAAGCTGACCTCCATAGATGAAAGCTAAAGTTGTGCGTGTGTTGGGATCGTCGTGGTATTAGCAATTTAAGTTCTTAAAACGCAATGAAACTATAAATGCACATTGATACATCCAACAGCTGCAACTTGTCCGTACAAGTGTGATCGAAAAACGCTCATTAGTCTGAAAAATGTTGACAAATCTCCACAACCGAACACAAAAGCTGTGATCCACAGAAAGCAGTTAACATTGTATGTGTGTCTCGTGTGATCGTCGAAGTGTTATTTATTTAGAGCCTTTAAAACGCAATGAAATACTAAATGCACATTTGGATTTCCAGCAGCTCGTCAATAAGAAAAATGTTTTCCTCCTACGTGGCAAACACAAAGTCGCAGACAAAAGGAACAACACGGGAAAATAATTGGGAACTCGGTTGGTCTGTTCTACTCCAACAGCCATATTTATCTGAAATTGCACCAATCGATTATTACCTTTTTCGATCCGTGCAAAATTGATCAGAGTAACTTTGGCTCATGAGAACTCAGCTCAAGAGTCCGTAAGAAATCACTTCAAAACTTTCGGAATTTTACTCAAATGACATCGGGGAGCTTCCTGATAAGTGGCATTGCAAATAACGATAGATATATAATTGAATAAAAATGTATTGTAATTTTTTTTTGAAGAATAAAGTTAAAAGTAAAAAAAGGAAATTATTTATGACTCAACCTAATACTTTTAATAGGGCATTTATTTTTTATTCAGTCTACACGACATTCATCTATCACCCTAACCATCAGGGTACCGCACCAAGGTTGGAAGGTCATTAGGGTGAAAGTCTGTGTCATAACTGGTCAATGTAAGTGGTTGGTGGGCAACCAACCCGACTTGTGCCATGATTAGCTGCCCAGAGAAGTAGATCACTCGCAAGTTCTTGTGTTACTTGCCAGCAAAGCGCATTCCTCGTTCACGTAAGATTGTAGAAATATCAGGGATAGGTCCAAAAAGCCGTGGTTTAGTTGTAAGTGTAAGCTTATACTGTAGAGTTTTAGTTAATGTCCAAGCAGTTGCGCAATAGGGTAAATTCGATTCAAAATTTAACTGATCTGATAAGTAATCTGCAATAAAAGAAAACGACATTAGAATGTATAAATTATTTTGCCGAAATTATTGGAAATGCCCTCTCAATGTGATCATGCCAAAAAGTCGACATAAATTTCGTTCCAATCTTTTAAATTGTAGTTTTAAATTAGTGGAAGTTTATTAAGCGATAATCGTCAAGTGAGTGACAAGCTCACCAAACCGTATTTCCTTATTATTTATCCTCGAAATTTGAACTCTCTTTCTGATTTTATGTATAAACGTTCTTTTTGTTTCCAATTTTCCTGATGACTTCTTCATTGCTCGCATGTTCCTCCCATGTTATTCTCAACATCGTCCTGTATAAAATCGCAGGTGGCTTAAGTCTCTTCTTCATCTCTCAATAAATTATCTTTTATTTACTCTCATATACAAGGATTGATATTATCTAACAATTCACACCTCTTTTCTTTTTTGTTGCTAGTGAAAATTTTCTTTTTCTTAATATTGTCTGCTGACCTGAGATAGAACAAATACATTGAGTCAATTGCTTCGTCCACCGCAAGGAAAGTTGACTCCCTGTGCCGCACCAGGAAATTTTTCTCGCCTGTGTCGATCCTTCAAATCTACAAATCAACCATTCGCCTTTGCATGGAGTATTGCTGCCATATATGGTCTGGAGCCCCTTCTGTTTGTCTCAAGGTTCTTGATAAGAACCAGTGACGGATATGCAACGTAATTGGCCCTGATCTGGCATCTCGTCTTCAGTCGCTCTCTCACAAACGTGCCGTCGTCTCCCTCTGTCTTTTTTACAAATACTTTCATGGTAACTGTTCCGAAGAGCTGCTTTCGCTGGTTCGCAAACTTCGTGAATTTAAGCGTTCTACTAGGCTGGCATCTCGCTCACACCCTTTCACTGTCGAAACTGTTAAATGTAACCGTCTCTTCTACTCCAATAGCTTCATATCTCGCACCTCTCACCTGTGGAACTCCCATCCCTCTTCATGTTTTCCTGATAGCTATAATATCCAACTATTCAAATATAATGTGATCTATCCCCTCTCCTTCTCTTTATCCTTTCCTCTATCATTCCTCTTTGCTCTAGCTCCAACTCTCTGTAATCCCTTACGTGCTAGTGGCTTCCCGCCTTGCTTGGGGTGAAACGCTATATATATATATATATATATATATATATATATATATATATATATATATTAATGTTTATCACCAGAAATATTGATTTTAGGAAGTGGATGGGACTGAAATATAACGAGAATGAAGTCGGTTTCAATTATTTTTTGAACACTATTTACATTATTTGGACTATTGTCCTCATCTTTGTCGCTATATTTATTACAACGTTTCGGCCGTTGTACGCTCCGGCCTTCTTCAGGTGGTTGGAATGTCGAACTGAACCCTTTATTTCGCTCACTGGGATGGATTATTCTAGTTCCATGTGCCATGTCTAATGGATGTCAGTTATCAGTTATCTCCTGTTAATTCCCCTCTCCAAGTTCTCCACGGCCTTAACCAGGTATTGTACTCACACATGGCACAGTGGATAAAGGCGTTGGTTAGATCCAGCGACAGGACCCAAAGAGTGTCTTTTTTGTTTAGATTTTGCAAGGCATCTTTCAATCTTCTAATGCATCATTAAATTTATGTGCCACATTTTCCGTCGTCTGTTAAAACAATTCCCAATTTGTGTACTTGCTTGGTTCTGACCCCTCCATTTTGTAGCTCTCATCTTGGGCTGCCCCCATTTTGCTGACGGCCATATGCATTCTGTCTTCTTACAACTGATGCTTTCCTTTACAGACTTATCTAGTCGGTCCTGTAGTGTTCGTACTGTATCTATGTATCTATTTTAGTGTCTCTTCTGATTTCGGTATCATATTTTGTCCTCTATGGCGGAGCAAGTTTTAGGAGAGATAACAAAATGACATATTTTTTTCAGAGTTACAAAAGGCAGTAAAGAGCTACGATCGCCAACGTCATGGAGTGACTCAATACAAAGAACACTTCCCAGTTATTTAAATTTTGTATTTGCTTGATTTCGACATTTCAGTTTCGTAGTTGGTATCTTAGGCTGTTCCTCTTGCTAACAACCATATATTCTATTTTCTTACAATAGATAGTCCTTTCTTCCCGCTTTCCTTTACTGCCTTTTCTAGAAGAACCTGTAATTTTCTTATTGTAGCTTGAAGTAAAGAAAATCCCCATTCCTTATTCTATCATTCAATCTCGTTAAGTAGGTTATTCGCTCTTTCCCTCTGCTCCTATTGGCGTCATTCTTGTGAGTGTCAAATTATCAAATCCCTCTTTCCTCATTATGAATTAGAAATATCAGTTGTCTCTTTCTGATTCTAAATAAAATTGTTCTTTTTATTTTCATTTTCCTTAAAACTTCTTCATTGCTCGCATATTTCAACTATTCTATTCTCAGCATCCTTCTGTAGAGCCACATCACTTTGCCTCGTTGGTTGATTGATTGATTCGTTTTTTACGGTTTATCAACCCTTTGCAGATTCTTTAAAGCCAAAAAATATTTTTAGATTGTAAGATTTTTTTTTAGGGGAGGGGTGAAGAGGTAAATTCATACTTTTCCAATGATATTTGTGCGTAAGTGAATAATTCTATAACACAACTGAAGTCGGCTCGCCGATTAACAATTCCGAACCAATATCCATTACACCCCCAGGACATCCAAGCTTACAGAACCTGATATTTCCAGGTGGTCACCCATCTAAGTACTGACCAGATTCATACTTGCTTAACTTCAGTGATCGTACAAGAACTGGTGTTTCAACGTGATGCGACCGTAAGTTTCTTTTACCTTTTCTCCTGTTCACCTATTAGGAAAAATCCTGGATTCACTGCCATATAGAAAAACTAAGGCACTTGGATGTGGTGTAATGGTTAACAAGCTTGTCTCGCAAGATTATCTGTGACTGAGTTTGATCCTCACTAGGTGCTCCTTACTTTCGGCCTTGTGCCACAATGAAGCTACGCTTAGTAAATCACTGGGTATTTCGACATGGTGTAATGGTTAACAAGCTTGTGTCGCTAGATCGATTATGACTGAATAATAAGTTCGATCTTCAATGAGTGACCCTTACTTTCGGCCTTGTGCCACATATAAATAAAGACTGGTATTTCATAGCAGTTCCGCACTCTTTGTTTCTAAGAAAAAGTTTCTTAATACTTCACTTAGATTTTAGAAGGCATCTTTCGCTATGCTATTGCATCTTCGGATTTCGGTGTCACAGTTTCCCAGCATCTGTTAAAACTATGACAGTGTAATTTCGATATTCATTGGTTTGGTTTGGTTTGTTGCGTTTTACGGCATATCAACATCATTGGGTTATTTCATGCCGACAATTTTTTTTCCTGGTAATATTTTGTTTTGTCAAAAATCTATTTCTGGTAATATTTTTCCTCAAAAATGTATAGCTGGTAATATTATTTTAAAATATGTATTGCTGGTAATATTTTTTTTTCAAAAATATATTGCCGGTAATAGTTTTTGTTTTTTTCTTCAAAAATTTATTTCTTGTAACAATTCTTTTACAAAGTATCTCTGGTATTAAAACCCATTTTTACGCTTTTATAATGCTTTTTACCCCAGTTTTGAGGTTTGCCCATAGCTGGTACCCTAACAGGTGCTACCACCCCGTGTCAGGATGGACCTGGGAACGCCAGCAATTAAGAAGCGGTTCCACGATCCTCAAAACCTCCTGATCAGAGGCCTTGCTGTTGGACATAGTTTATCATCTTACCCAGGACGGGATATTGATTGGGTGCTTCACACAAGAATGAAAATTAGCTAAGATTAACCAATCCTTGTATCTATGTTCCTATAATGGTGCAAGCAAGAGAGAAACTTAGTTGGGGTATGTGGTGGACGGGGGGATCGAAAAACACGTTTTACAATTTATTTTGATACCGTTACAATGAGTGCCATTAATTTCGACATGAATATATTAGGCTTGTCCTTGAAGAAATTTTTTTTGTTTTTGTTTTTTTTTCCGAGTGAAAACAGGCCAAATGTTTGTAACTGTTTAGATAAAAACACGCTTGCCTCAAGCAAAATAAGCTGAATTTATTTATTAATAAAAACGAAGACTGCTTATGTTGGACGAGTAGAGATAAAACCCCAAAATATCACGCTGTCATGACGTCATAAGATAACAGGCAGATAATCCATCAAATAAAATTTGGTGGAGACCGAGTGGGGAGTTGGGGTGGTGGGGGTTAGAATGTCGTAGAAACAAAAGTCATAACTTCGGCCATAAAATGCCATAGAGAAAAATAAGCCTTCTTATTTTATGTGCCGTCTTGCTTCAGGATATGAGAAATTATGGCTCTCTACAGCTTCCTGTCCAATGTAGCTCGAAGCAATGTTTGTACCCCTACCATTGTCTTACCGTACCGTCCCACTCCTCGCGTTGCTATACATTTACACAAACTCGTTAGGCAGGTTATTCGAGGTTTCTCAATATACGTGCATTATTTACATTACACAGACCGTTATCCTAATCTTCATTGCTGCATGCACAACGTTTCGGCCGTTGTACGCTCCGGCCTTCTTCAGGTGACTGGAAATTCGGACCGAACCCTTTATTTCGTCCACCGGGGGTAGATTGTTCTAGTTCCCCGTGCCATGCCTCTTCCCGATGTCTCAGTTATTTCCCTTTAACTCACCTCGCCAAGTTTTTGGTTCACCACTGCTTTGTCCTGTTATTGAACTCATAACTCTTTGGGTCTAGTCACTGGATCTAACCAACGTCTTTATCCTCCAGGACACATGGCCCAGTGGATAAAGCTGAGAGTTGAGTTAAAGATAAATAACTAAGACATCCGATAGAGGCATGGCATGTGGAACTAGAGCGGTCTACCCCGGTGGACGAAATAAATGGTTCGGTTCGAAATTTCAATCACCTGAAGAAAGCCGGAGTGTAGAACAATCGAAACGTTGTGAATGTAGCAATGAAGATGAGGATAACGGTTCGAGTAATGTAAGTAATTCACGTAATTATAATATCGCATCTCAGAGATATAGACAGATGTTTCTCAATATGTTATGTCAATATTAAACTTTCTAAGCCTTTATTCTCAATATCTGTCTATATTTCTGAGATGAGGTATTGCAATTATTCACACTATTTACATTGTTCGGACTGTTGTCCTCATCTTTATTGCCATATTCACCTTCAACTTCTATCTATATTTCTGAGATGAGGTATTGTAATTATTTACACTATTTACATTGTTCGGTCCTTTTTGGGCTGGTCTATCTTCCTGGCCACACCGGAGGACTTGCTGACTTCCTGTAAGCCATACCACCCGCATAGCCAAGCTTAGAGCACCTGGTATCCCTAAGCGGTCAGCCATCTAGGCACAAACCAGATTTGCAGATCGGACGATTGGGAGTGATATGGCCGTAAGCCATACCACCCGCGCAGCCAAGCTTAGAGCATCTCGTATTTATAAGCGGTCACCCACCTAGGTACAGACCAGGCCCAACGTTGCTTAACTTCGATCGTCAGACGTGAACCGTTATTTCAACGTGATGTGACCGTAAGCCAATTATACCACCCGCACATTCGAACTTACAGCACCTGGTATTCATAAGTGGTCACCCATCTAGATACAGGCTCAACGTTGCTTAACTTCGTTGATAGAACGAGAATCGTTATTTCAACGTGATGTTACCGTAAGCCTATTATACTACCCGCACATTCAAGCTTACAACACCTGGTATTCCTAAGTGGTCAACCATCTAGGTACAGACCAGGCCCAACATTGCTTAACTTCGGTGATAGGACGAGAACCGTTATTTCAACGTAATGCGACCGTAAGACAATAATACCACCCGCATATTCGAACTTACAGCACCTGGTATTCCTAAGCGGTCCTCAATCTAGGTACAGACCAGTCTCAACGTTGCTTAACTTAGGTCATCAGAGGAGAACCGTCATTTCAACGTTTTGTGACCGTCAGCCAATTATACCACCGGCTCATTCCAGCTTACAGCACATGGTATTCCTAAGTGGTCACCCATCTAGGTTCAAACTAGGCTCAACGTTGCTTAACTTCGGTCATCAGGCGAGAACCGTTATTCCAACGTGATGTGACCATCAGCCAATTATACCACCCGCACATTCGAGCTTACAGCACATGGTATTTCTAAGCTGTCACCCGTCTTGGTATAGATCAAGTTCAACGTTGCTTAAATTCGGTCATCAGACGAGAAAAGTTATTTCAACAAGATGTGACCGTAAGCCTATTATACTACCCGCATATTCGAGCTTACAGCACCTGGTATTCCCAAGCTGTCACCCATCTTGGTATAGACCAAGTTCAACGTTGCTTAACTTCGGTCATCAGACGAGAAACGTTATTTCAACGTGATATGACCGTAAGCCTATCATACTACCCGCACATTCGAGCTTTCAGCACCTGGTATTCCTAATCGGTTACTCATCATGGTATAGACCAAGCTCAACGTTGCTTAACTTCGGTCATCAGACGAGAAACGTTATTTCAACGAGATGTGACCGTAAGCCTATTATAATACCCGCACTTTGGAGCTTACAACACCTGGTATTCCTAAGCGGTCACCCATCTTGGTATAGACCAAGTTCAAAGTTTCTTAATTTCGATGATCGGACGAAAACCTTTGTTTCATCGTGATATAGCCGTAAGCCATGCATATATGTGAACAATTGTCAGTTGAGCAAACTTTTAAGCTTCCAGTCCACCATTATGACCAGTCATTCCTATTAGAGTGCATGCTTTAGGTAAAATATTCACCATTGATCTGATACGTTTGCATGGTGTCACGTCACAGACTTCTGTCACATTCTTCTGTCATTCAATTCTTTTCTCCTGCCTCGACTGGCTTGACGACAGCCGCCGGCCATCTCGCTTATAATAAATCCACATATAAATAATCCAACTAATAATATCTCCTCCTTTTATGGAGTGCAAGATGGCGACATACCAGTTCCCACTCTTGTTGACACGCCGAAAACATCAAGTGAAGGAATTTATCGCTTGTAAGACAGGAAATAATTCTTGTCGTTGGTAAATGTAATTCACACTAGTATTCTATTTGTTTCTATGTACGACAGTTACGTTTTTCGATCTAGTATCAGCGTGTAGTCTCTGTCCCTGACTCTACTGAGCTTGTATTAATTACAGTATTTTCTGGCTTACAAGACGCTGTGTCTTGGAAGACGCACCCTAATATTGGAAAGAAATTCCTAAGTCATTCTCATACAGCATAACATTCACTATGCGTCCCTCATACACTGGCGCCTTGTAATGTTTACCTTAATCACTCATCCGATTTTGTTTGTATGGCAATGATATACTAGTCAAGAGCAGAAAGGCTCCCGCTGCTTTTAGTAAACAGAGCATGTTTAAGCTTGTGGCTCGGTTTCAGGAAGGTTTATAGCCTTGAAAATATTTGTAACTGCTAAGTACTGAGGTTACATCATATAAAAAGCAGAATTAGATAGATAGCTAACATTATAGTGTAATGACTCAACATAAAAATCTACATCACTATCAGTCAATTAGGTGACCGTCCAAGCTTACATTCGTCTTGGAAGACGCACACGTATTTTTCTGGGTATTTTTAGGAAAGAAGTGCGTCTTGTAAGCCGGAAAATACGGTACGCTTTCTGACAAGAAAAGCCAGCGTGATTTTATCAGAAGGCTGACAAAAAAGCGAAATGACCCACATTACACAACGAAAACGGTCAATTTTTTTTTAGGGCTACACGAAAAGGGGTGGTTCAAGAAAATTGTTTAAAATTGATGAGTTTGAATAGTGCAAAAATACATCCACTTACTGAAAGGACATTTGAGATCGGGATTGGATGATGCATTATGGGATTCCATATCATAGATTTCAGACAAAAAGGGTTTACTGAGTGTGAAAGAATAAAAAAAAGAGAAACCTTATTAAGGAGAGAGAACAAAAGAAAAGTAATCAAGAAGACAGTAGAAAGCGATTGACATTGCGTTTAAAATTTTGAAGATGAAAGTTGGCTGATCAAAGCAAGGAGCCGGAAGACAGTTCCACAAGTGAGAAGTGCGAGAAAAGAAACTGTAAGCATAGAACTTACGGTTACATCTAGCTAATTCAACTTTGAATTGGTGAAGCTTCCTCCTCAAGCTAGTACTACGCTTAAATTCAAAGAGTCTCGGTACCATGGTGAAGAGCTTATCCGGGCAGTTGCTATGAAAGTGTTTATAGAAAAGGCACAGGAAGGTGAGCATTACAGCGATGGGTAAGGAATTGAATCCGAGACGCCAGATCTGGACCAATAATATAGCTGGTTCTTTTTGGAATTATATATATATATGTGGCAGAGAGGGAGAGAGAGAGAGATAAGGGGAAGGATTGCGGTGAATGAGAGACAGGTTTGCTAACCTGCTGTCAAGAGACGGGTAACGAAAGACTGAAAGACAGAGAGAGGCAAGAAAGCGTAAAAATTGAGATGCATTAAAATTCTTCATGGAGACATAGCTTATTCGGAAATTCATGTCCGATTCTAGAATCACCTTTTTATTACTGAATCGATGCATTTAAACAGTGTCTAAATGAGTCAACAACGTTACCCTGAACACCCATAAACTTCTGCCGTCGAGTTAAGTAATTTATGCTTTATGATAAACCTTTAAAGGTTTGGACGCCAAGAAATCTTTGAATGCAGTTTCTCCATCTTCTTTGGAATGGAATGTCTTTTGGCTTAAAAAAAAAAAAACTTTGACAAGATGCTTGAAAAATTGATTGTCAGTGGGCGAGAAATCGGGGAAATATGCTGGATATGACAAAGTCTCGTATTCCAAGTTGGTGAGTTTGTAAAGTGTCATCTAGGCATCATGTGGTTTGGTTTGTTTTATTCTATGGCATATCAACACATCAATGGGTTATTTAATGTCGACGAAATTTTTATTTCTGGTAATATTTTTTCTCAAAAAGTATTGCTTGTAATATTTTGTTTGCAATCATTTTCCTTTGACAATGTATTGTTGGCAATAATTTTTCCTTCAAAACTATATTGCCGGTAATAACCTTTTACAAAAATGTATTGCTGTTATTAAAACCTATTTTTACACTTTCATAGTGTTTTGACCCCTGTTTGGGGGTCAACTATTTGCCCATAGCTGGGACCCTAACAGGTGCTACACTGGGTCAGGGTGGACCTGGGAACACCAGCAATTAAGAGGTCGTTCCACGCTCCTCAAAACCTCCTGATCAGAGGCCTTGCTGTCGGATGTAGTTTATCGTTTTACACAGGACGGGGCAACATCTGGTTGAGCTTCGTCATGAAGCAGAACTGGACCTCGACGATAAACTAGTGCTGGTTCCATTTTACTTAACTAAATGTATATTTCATCCAGAGCAGTGATGCTCTGGTTAGATTCCAAAATGTTGTAATTAATAGCGCCAATGGCGAACCACCAATCACCATAATCTTTTGCTGGTGTAATTTCGGTTTTGGAAAGGAATTGGTTGCTTCGTCAGGATCAAGCCATTAAGCCGATCGTCTCCGATTGCCATAAATGATACTGTGGTAAACAATTACCTAGAAGAAAGTGAGTGAGATTGGCTTGCATCTGATGGAAAGGAAAATAAGTTCCTTTCCTCAATACACGACACGTAGCAGCAGCATTTTGTTCCTTGAAAGTGCCAATAGCAAGTCGTGTGCTAATTGGTCGGTCTGGAGGATACCATTTGGATAACTGTGGACAAAGCGAAGAACGCTAATTGGTCAATCGGCCATGGTGTTGGTATGTTAAAAGAGGGCTGAAGAATGAGTTTCATAAGTGAAAAGTACGAGAGTAGAAACTGTTAGCATAGAACTTACGGTTACATCGAGACATTTCAACTGTAAAATGATGAGACCTTGCGCTTATATTCATAAAGTCTAGATACCATAAAGGGAAGTAATATTCCAATGTGTTCCAAAAAGTTTCCATTTGTTTCTCGACTGGTCAAATGAGTAGCCACTTTGAAGTTCCTACTTCATAGACTTTACTGCTGGTCATAGAAAATGCAAGACGCTAAATACTCATAAAATAGTTTAGAGTCCACTAGAGTACCCTGATCGAATTGTGTAAAGGACCTATAGTTTCATAGGGTTGGCTTGCTAGACACCTAAATTGGACTACCTTGCAGGGTTAATGGGTAAACCCCTGTCCTAATAATTACTTACAACTTGTGAGAGAAGTACATTAAAGTTTTCTCTGAAAGAGCCTTATCACAAAACAAAATGCAAACTGCTCCAGCTTGAACCCTGCTTGCCATTTTCATTCTCTATGCAGTTAAATCACCCACAACTCCAATGTTAGGACTAGTAAATCGCTACTGAGAAATTAATTTAAAAAAAAAATCATCTCACTCCAAGAAAGGCAATAAAGCCACTTGGAAGCAAAAGTTCACTGAGTGTTAGAGAAAATGAGAAAAAAAAGTACTATTAAGTAGAGAGGACAATTAAAGAATAAGAAGACAGAAGATAACGATTGATATACTGGTGAGAATAATAGTTTATGGGCTAATTCTTATTGGTAGATTTTCTGTAAACTATTTTTTTAATCATTTCTCTACAAGCAAAACAATAAAACCACTAAGACGTAAATTTAAAATTTTTGGAAATCAAAGTTGACTGGAAAAGAAAAATGCAGAATAGATTTCCACAAGCGAGAAGTGCGAAAGAAGAAACTACTAGCATAGAACTTACGTTTACATCTAGCCATTCCAACTGTAAACTGATGAGAGGTAGCTGCCGAAGAGGAAAGATCATTAGAATAATTACCATGAAAATATCTATATATAAAATTTTCTAACTTTCGTTAGTCAGTCCGTCACACCCTCTAAAATAGCCATACATTGACCGATCGAAACCAGATTTTTGGGGAGAAGTGAAATCAGTTAAGGGTTACAAATAACACTTATTTCTAAGAAAATTATGGGGGCTAAACAGGCAGGTGTGAACTAAAGAGGAAAGTGTGGCTTCACCTGGTTATTTCAGTTTGCACAAAAGAATCGATGCCGACTTTTATCCAAAAAGAAACCTAGGTGGCAGAGTTCTCAAAAGGAACTGCAAAGACTTTTCTACAGAATACACAGTTAAAAAGCGAAAGAATTATTATCGCTTTCAGGAATAATCGACCTTGAATAACCTTGAAAAAAAATCTTGAATATTCCTGACCTTGAATAATCATTCGACTCTCGCGTAATTACTTAACTCTGATTGGTTCTTTTATGATTGATTAATTGCTCTTCGATCTTGTGACTCGTCATTTAAAAGGTTATTTGCAGACAACTTTTGTCTTTCGTTCTACGCTTCTCGTATGGCTAAACAAAGCACTGATTTTGAGCGTCAAGTTATCGCCATTTTCAAAGAACATCCGACGTGGGAATTGACGAATTCTGCTATGGAATATTAAATGAACGATTTAACAATTCCATATATATATATATATATATATATATATATATATATATAATGTCGCATTTAAGCTAGCTCCTCCGGATGGCTCTTGATTAGGCCTTCCGCTTGTTCAGGAGTTTGAGAGTCCCTTTGTATATTCTCAACTTGGCATGATATTTTTGGCTACGGCCTCTCGGAGTAAAGTTGAAAACACGGGCAATTTTATTTTGAAACACTGTAATTTAAGAATAGCATTTTTTTTAACATGAGCTATTGAAAGTTAGAGAGTTGTATCCCTTTAATTGTTTTTATCAGTAGAAGCCAAGATGGCGGAATCCGAAAACAATCGCAGTAATGAACATTTAGGAATGCAAAATTTTAGGATTGCGAGTCTGGATCCGGTCCGGAATGTTTTTAATTTGCTCACAGAGTCGGCCTGATTCCAAAACAGTATGACATGTTTGATTATGGCTTCTAGGAGTAAAGTTGAAAAATTGTGACACACTGACATTCGCATTTATTATATAGAGTTAATCCCGTGTTAATGAATTTTAATTGTCAAGTATTTTACAAAGAACATCTCCGATCTGTAAACTTTAAGCAACAACCAATTTTTAAACACCATGAAATGTTCATGTTTTTTTTTAAAGTTTTTATTTTATATATATATATATATATATATATATATATATATATATATATATATTTATTAATGATTAAGTTAAAATAATAACGCTTTTCTTTTTTCTCAGATTCTTTCCCGCTCAGTGAGCCCAAGCGTGTCAATGGCCTAATTCAGGGTGTGAAATGATTTTTAAAAACAAAGGATTTAAACTCTGCGCTTAAGACAGCATTTTTTTTGTCTGTTGGGAGAAGTGACAAAATCATAGTCACGTGATAATGTTCGTATGAACGAAAAACTTAAGATGTGTGGCGTGAAGTTTAGTTGCAATTCGTTTGATGTCACAATGCCCACTGGCGATTGTGAATGAGTTTCTGTTCTTATTTGCTTCGAGTGGCTCACAGAGACTTGGCGCGAACTTGGATTTCAGTCACAAGCTGTAAAAATTAGTTAAGCGTGGGTGAATGGTCACGCCTACTTGTATATTTATTAACCAATGAGGGCTCGAGATTTTTTTGAAAGTGAATGAAGATGAAAATATTCTGTGATCCATTTTATGCACAGATTTGACCAAACTATTTTTAGGTATTGGGTAATGTAGAATTTGGGTTCTACAGTGTTATTGGTTATTCTTGCGTCTTCGCTGCCCATCAGTCCCGTGACCGGATGTGGTCTTAGGGTGTTTGCGCAGCTGAGCCCCCAATCACTTCCATCCGCATTTTGAAAACCAGAGGTATTCATTTTATGCGTAGTGTGTCTTAGGCACGCAAACCTGGCAGAGACCATCTCTCTCCAGTTCAAACCATAGCCGATATTCCCTCTACATGAAGGCTCACATTGGTCACGGACATGTGACCGTTGATCCAATCTGAAGAATCCTCCGGTGGTTGACTTCAGTCTGGGAACCCCTTCGCCCAACGATACTGTGTCATTGCACTGGATGTATCCATAGCTATGGAGCCTAGCTTACACTAGCATGCTTGCTAGCCGTGGTTCATTCACTCTTTGACAGGTGTTATTTTTAATCCATCTTGGTGTCTAACCGCCCCCTCACCTGAAAAGCCTAGTGGGGAACCTTTTTTTGTAATAATTGAAATACCGTAGTCATTATGCGGTGAGTATCCCCGCCTGTCATGCAGGAGACCGGGGTTCAATTCCCCGCTGAGGAGCCAATGGAGGCACTATGGAGCAATGGATAGAGGCTTTGACTGAGAAATCGAAGAGCCGAGTTCGAATTCACATTACATTCACTTACAGGCTAATACCCTGGGAAAAGGCATGAACGCATCTCTTCAAGCTAGGGGTAAATATGACTGGATCCTATAGCCTTCGGTCTACGAGATGGAAATATTACTGAGTTCAAAAACAGTCTGGAGAGGGTTGGGCTCTGTCAGATTGTCTTGCTCAGGAAACACCGCTGCTACTGTTACGGCAGCACATATGATGCCCCTACGATCCTAGAGAGTTATAAGTTAAAAAAATCGTTAGGATTATAGAGGAATCACTCGATTAGTGCGGTTAATGTGTACATGGGTAACTATAAAAAAATCAGTTTTCAATTACTATGGTTAAACTGAAGAATATTTTACCGCAGTAATCGAGTGTTACGTATGAACTGATCGAATTTTGGTATATAAAATTTTTAGTGTACTAATCGAAAACACAATAATCGAATGCGCATTAATCGAGAGATTCCTGTAAATCGATCTGTTTTTCTCTTTTTTTTCTTTCTTTCGCCAGCAATTTTCAATGACAAGCTGTTGACACCACAGTACAGCCAAAATGTCATTCGTCACGAGACAAGTCCCAACTGCGTGTGCACGACAAGTCAGTGCATCTGCAGCCAAACTATCACGATACAACCCTCAATCTCGCAAAGAAAAGGTAAGACTGTGTTGCTCTAATCTTCTGTTTTATTTTCGAATATCAAGCAAAGATGCCATCACTTATTCATGAAATGAATTAACGAAACTCAATACAATAGACTCTTAATAAGGCTGTTTCTGAGTAATTTGTAAGATTTCAACTGAGAAATGCTAAAATACACACACACACACACACACACACATATATATATATATATTTAAACATATAATGTTAAATATAACAGACAATAAATGTCTATTATGTCTGATCATGAGCCTTTTTAAAGTTGGTATATTTGCTTTAATTTCGGGTGAAAAAAAAGACAAGAATTGTCCAACATTTGGCCGTCCTGGGTAAGACGATAAACTACATCCAGCAGCAAAGCCTCTGATCAGGAGGTTTTGAGGAGCGTGGAACGACCTCTTAATTGCTGGTGTTCTCAGGTCCACCCTGACCCTGGGTGGTAGCACCTGTTAGGGTCTCAGCTATAGGCAAATAGTTAACTATTATCAGCAATACATTTTTGAAAAAAATATTACCAGCAATACAATTTTGAAGGAAAAATATTACCAGAAACAGATTTTTGACAAAACAAAATATTACCTACAATAAAAAATGCTGTCGGCATTAAATAACCCGTTGAGGTTGATATGCCGTAAAACAAAATAAACCAAACCCACATTTGGATATTTTTTTTATTAAGTTGGTCCTTGATCTAAGCTTTCGGTTCGCATCAGCCATCTTCAGAGTGGTTATACGGACATTTAAACCCAAGAAATTACATTTCAATGTTGGACAATTTTCGTCACTATTTTCCCCCGAAATGGAAGCAAACATACGAACTTTAGAAAGGCCCATGATCAGATATAATAGACATTCATTGTCTGTTATATTAACAATATGTGTTTAAATAATGATCTGCCGCCTCAGTACACCATATATATATATATATATATATATATATATATATATATATATATATATATTTAAACATGTTTGGTTAAATAATTTAGACATATGTCGATTAGTTTTCGTTGTGATCCTTTCAACTTCAGGGATTAATTTTGTGGGAGACTAAGATAATTGAGTAAGAAAAATAACGATAGACACATATACATACAGACAACTTAAACCCTGAAGATGGTCGCAGATGAGATTGAAAGTACTTGGGAAAATAAAAACTAATCAAAAGAAAATTTGGTATTTTTTTTACTCAATTTTCTAAGTCTATTGTAAAAATTAATCCGCGAACTTAAAGGATCACAACGAAAGCTAATTGACATGATATGTCTAAACTCTTTAACCAAACCTGATTGAATGAAAATATGCTGCCTAAATATACACTATTAGCGTCTTATATGCACGTGTTCATTGTTGCTTAGAAATCATCTATGTAAACAATCAGAGACTATCATCACTGTCTTGTCCATATATTGCTTAATATGTTGTAATTGACATCTTTGATAATGGCTTATGTAAGCCGAAAGCTTAGATTGTATTAAAAAATATGGATCAATATTGTGAATTTCTTTCTTCATTCAATGATAATGTTATTAAACTTATCAGACGTTACGAAAAGAATTTACATAAAATAAATAGACAACACTTGTCTATATTATTTAATGAAACGTGTATGAATGAAAAGATACTGCCTAAATGCACATAATATATATATATATATATATATATATATATAATTTAGACATATCATGTATGTATATATATATGTATATGTATATGAATATATATATGTATATATGTATATGTATATATATGTATATATATATATGTATATATGTATATGTATGCATGGGTATATGTGTGTGTGTGTGTGTACACGCCTATATGTATGTATGTATGAACGTGCATATGTTATTGTGTATATGTATTGTGTATACGCATGTGTTTTTGAACATAGAAATATAGGTCCTTGCTAGATTAGATAATCGTTATATGTTTATATTTGATTTGTAACCTGTAGTCGATATTAATTTTGTCAAATTTTCTTAATTACACAGCGGCCCTTTCAGTTTTAGTTTCTCCCGCCCCATCTCTCTCCCCCACCCCTTTTTCTTTTCTTTTCCTCTCCCTCCCTCTTCTTCTGATCTTTAAGATTAGATCGTCTATTGTGTGTGTATGTCACCATAAAATATATCCTTTCCGGTTACATCTTTAATGTATTAGACATCCGACAACATTCATATTTCTCTCACTTAAACCGTCTTTGACTCCCCTCTCTAAAACTTCTCTCTGTTAAATTTTAATCCCCCACCTTTTCTCATCTGTTACCCCTCTCTTTAGCACTAACATTCGTCCCACACTCTCATACTTACACTCTAAATTTTATTTTTTATTTCGGGAGTTGTTTTTTCTGTTTTCTTTTTGAATTTGTAGGTATGATGAATTGGATCGTATTTACGATTCCAATGGAATATTAGTGTTTAAGCCTTTTTATTTTATATATATATATATATATATATATATATATATATATATATATATATATATTAGTGGCATTATAGCCTTGCTTGGTGTGGTGGTGGGGTGGGGGTGAAATGATTAAATGAAAATTCAGTGCCGCACCATGGAATACAATATAGGTATCCAGTTGATATAAATTTGTTCTGTTCTTATGAAATCTTCACCAGCCTTGATCGAAGATTATACTTTAATTTTTTCTTTTTTTATGTCAGTGTATTTGAAGATCGATTACAATCAAGCCGGAAACCCCCTTTTCCGTATTCAACTCGACGGCACGAAAGGCACCATTATTAGAGGAGACGTGTCAGGTAAGTATTAGTATTGCTAATGGCCAGATTAACCGTTTCCATAGAGGGAATATTCGGCATTCATTGACATAACAGGTTTATTGTCGGTTAAAATTGAAAAAATCTTTTTATTAAAACAATTCTTTCCAGGAATTAGACTCGTATCCTCCACTGTTATAGTGTAAAGCGAGCCTATGTCTATCTTTTTTAATCTAATGTAAAGTGGGCCTATGACTACCCTTTCGATTCTAGTGTAAATCGGGCCTATGTATACCTTATTGACTCATGTGTAAATCGGGCCTATGTCTACCTTTTTCATTCTATGTCTACCTTATTGACTTTTGTGTAAAGCGAGCCTATGACTATCTTTTCGATGCTAGTGTAAAGAGGGCCTATGTCTACCTTATTTACTCATGTGTAAAGTGGGCCTATGTCTACCTTATTTACTCATGTGTAAAGTGGGCCTATGTCTACCTTTTCGATTCTAGGGCCTATGTCAACCTTATTGACTCTTGTGTAAAACGGGCCTATATCTACCTTTTCGATTCTACTGTAAAGCGGGCCTAAATCTATCTTTTTTTTAATCTTGTGTAAAGCGGGACTATGTCTACCTTTTCGATTTTAGTGTAAAGAGTCTACGTCTACCTTTTCGATTCTAGTGCAAAGAGGGCCTATGTCTACCTTATTTACTCATGTGTAAAGTGGGCCTATGTCTACCTTATTTACTCATGTGTAAAGTGGGCCTATGTCTACCTTTTCGATTCTAGGGCCTATGTCAACCTTATTGATTCTTGTGTAAAACGGGCCTATATCTACCTTTTCGATTCTAGTGTAAAGCGGGCCTAAATCTATCTTTTTTTTAATCTTGTGTAAAGCGGGACTATGTCTACCTTTTCGATTTTAGTGTAAAGAGTCTACGTCTACCTTTTCGATTCTAGTTTAAAGAGGGCCTATGTGTACCTTATTGATTGCAGTGTAAAGCGGGCCTATGTCTACCTTTTCGATTCTTGTGTAAAGAGAGCCTATGTCTACTTTATTGACTCATGTGTAAAGTGGGCCTATGTCTACCTTTTCGATTCTAGGGCCTATGTCAACCTTATTGGCTCTTGTGTAAAACGGGCCTATATCTACCTTTTCGATTCTAGTGTAAAGCGGGACTATGTCTATCTTGTTTAATCTTGTGTAAAGGGGGCCTACGTCTACCTTTTCGATTCTAGTTTAAAGAGGGCCCATGTCTACCTTATTGACTCTATTGTTAAGAGAACTTATGTCTAGTGAATTGAGTCATGGTGCTCTTCTTCTCATAGACGATGTCACAATTGACCCTACTATACTGTACAGTTACAAAATCAAAAACAAACAACGCGCAAGCATGAAATTAAAAATATTAAATGGCGACAATTTACACATCGCACCATATATATATATATATATATATATATATATATATATATATATAAAACAGATAAGTAGCAAATTAATCCCCAGCATCTACATATATTAAATTCACAGCATGGATCTGGAATAATAGAAAAATGACCTCTGATGAACGGTACGGATCCTTCTGGCTAAGCTTACTAGAGTCAACTTGAACCATTCAAAATTTAATGTACCCAAATCTTTCATTATCCGAATTTTATTCTACGCTTGTTTGCCCATAATAACAGTAGATGCAGTAGTCGTAACTTGTTCAAATATCTTACAACGAAAGAAAAAATACCAAAATTTAATAGTGAGGCTGATTGATTAAGACATTTTAACAACTTAAGACTGGAACTGGTATATTTAAAACTTCATTGATTCTTGTACAAATAGGGGCCATGTCTGCCATTGTTTTTTTACTTTAATATAAACTTGACCCATATCTGCCTTTATGTTTAGGTTACGAAATCAACTTGCCGACTTCATTAAAACTTTATCATTATTCCTCATTATTTGGACTATTGTACTCATCTTTGTCGCCATATTTATCATAGCGTTTCGGCCGTTGTACACTCCGGCCTTCTTCAGGTGGTTGGAATGTCGAACTGAACCCTTTATTTCGCTCACTGGGGTAGACTGTTCTTGTTCCACTTGCCATGTTTAATGGATGTCAGTTGTCAGTTAATTTCCCTCTGAAAGTTCTCCACTGCCTTAAGCGGGTATTGAACTTCTGTCAATGGATCTAACCAACGCCTTTATCCACTGTACCACGTGTCCTTGAGGACATATGTGTATGAATTTCTGGGTATTATAAACCTAATGTCTTCAGCATCATTTTTTTACCAGTGTTCATATTGCAACTTTTGTTGTTATTATTGCTTTTCTCTGGCACTCATTATTACTGGTTCCCGTATTGTATTCATTTCTATGCTTGGTCGGCTCAGGTGATTTTTGTGGCCTAGCGTATGTGCTGATTCCTTAAGTTTACGAATTTTTCATTATCCGAGTTTTATTATATGCCATCTTGCTTGTTTATACCTAATAATAGTAGATGCAGTAGTCGTAATTTGTTCAAATATCAAAATTTAATAATGGCGCTACTTCGTGTAAGATATTCGAACAACTTAAGACTAGAACTGATCTATTTAAAACTGAAATCTTTGGTATTGCTTTGCTTCATAGTGCCGCCGTTCAAGCTTTGCCGTCGGGTTTCTACACTTCATGCGTGTGTCCAGCTGAATGATGTTACAGTTCCACATTCGATTTCTGGGTGTATTCGCCTTATTATCCAAATGGGTACCTCCAGCAGCACTCAATACGATCTCGGATGTTTCCATATGACGGGTAGTAATTCACATCTACCTAAGCAGCCACATATCAATTGTAAGTTTATTTACTTTTAGAAAAAGATTAATTTATTTTCTTTCGTTGCATTCATGCCCAAATACACATATTTGTTCATCGTTTCGCTCCAAGCAAATATGAGTGTCCACTAAAAATAACGTTTCAGGGTGAACCAAAAGTATGCGGAAAATAAATGATAACATTTATTTTGAGATTACATACTAATACAATTAAATTTTGATAAACAATTATTACATATACAGTTAAAATTTATTGTATACAATAATACAATACAAAAGCTCTGAAAATTTTATCAACGCAGCTGTTCAAACTGCTGCCGATCACAATTTACACAGCTTTGAAGTCTATCATAAAACCATTTTGGGGCGACCAGTTTTGGGGTCATTAAGAATTGAGCCCAAATTTCTCACGAATGTGGTAAATGGTTTGTGTCTTTGGGGCTGGAGTAACAAATGTCTCAACCCATTTTGTTCTCACAGTTTCAGCATTTTGAAACTTTCAATACTATTTTAAGAGTCATTTTCTAGCATCAGTATTTAAATTATTTGCCATTATGGGTTCTCTGAACTATCGGAAAATAAAAAAAGATTAAATTTAAATAAATTTAGTTATAAAATTTTAAATAATATAATACAAACACTATAGCAATAATATAACCCTATTCAACATACTGTCCACATACTTTTGGTTCACCCTACATATATATATATATATATATATATATATATATATATATATATATATTGATGCATGCTTCATTAAATAATATAGACAAGTTTTGTCTATTTTAAGTAAGTTCCTTTTATATTGTCTAATAAGCTTAATAACATTGAAAGCGACCAACATTGTGGTGTGACCAACATAAACATTATTTAATCCATTGGAGATACAATCTCCCAAAGGGCACTTGAATTTGTAAACTATGTTGGTTTTTGCAAATCGCTAACAGGGAGGGGGGGGGGAAGAATCATTGCTAATAATTAAATTGGATATACTAGATTTAGTGTAGTTTATGATTAACCTAATTTCTTTTTGCTACGATCCGTTTCACGACGCTTGACTCTACATTTGAATGATAACTCTAACATTTTTATGCATTTAAAACAACATGCCTGGTCGCATACACAATTCCGGAAAATCCTTGTTGAAAACACAACTATGCTTAAACATGAAAACAATAAACAAAACTAAAAATTCTTGAAGGTATATACATAAAACAGTTGAAACCTAACCTGAACAAAATAAACTACGAAATCTCCACAAATATTCTTAAATGCCTATAATTGATAACAGAAGCCATTGGTTTATACCAACGGCTTCCCATACTTAATACTTCTCGTTTTCGCTCTCGCGTGGTCATGTGTGACGTCACGAGGTGCGACGCGATTTTCGCTTCCGCGTCTCGTATACACTAGTTAGTCGTTGCTTTGAAATTTTTCATGCAAAAAAAAAAAAACAGACTATCATTATTGTTCCGTGTATTGGTTGATATATTGAAAAGTAATTGTCATCTTTGATAATGGATTATGTAAGCCGAAAGCTTAGACTGGATTTAAACATGTATCAATATGGCGATTTCCTTTCGTCCTTCAATGATAATGTTATTAAGCTTATCAGACAATATGAAAGGAACTTACTTAAAATAGACAAAACTTGTCTATATTATTTAGTGAAACATGCATCAACGAAAAATTGCTGCCTAAATATACACAATATATATATATATATATATATATATATATATATATATATATATATATATATATATATAAAACCTAAAGTAATCCTAGGGAGCCAGACAAACCTACCTACGTTTAACCTAAACGGATCTTTAGGTAGGTTTGCCTGGCTCCTTAGGATTACTTTAGATTATCGCTGTTCTTAGCGCATTGAGCACTTTGCGTAGTTGTCTTTTTACTCGTTAGGTTTTTTTTCTTTGGACTTAGAGCTTGAACACTTGACGATTGTTTTCATCTTGTTTTAATGTTCTTGGTTCTTTCTTTTTTTATTCCCCATTTTTCCTCGGGTACTGATTTGTTCTACTACAAGTTAAGCTATCCTAGCTTTTTCCAAAAGAGTACCACCATATATATATATATATATATATATATATATATATATATATATATATATATATATATATATATATATATATGGATAAACTTAGTATAAAAGCTTACACCTCAGAGTTACCAGACATGAACATTCCTCTATAACTTTTCCTGTCCTTAATTTTTTTTAAAATTCCACTGTCTGTCACAGAACAATTCTTCACTAAAATCTAATATTAAAATTAGGATTTAAATTCTTTAATATACAGGGTGAATTAAAAATCGGTGCACAGTAAATGATAAATGCTTCGGTAGCAAATTCATTTGGTCCTCTGTACAAATTTTTTGGGGTCGACCAGTTTTGTGGTCATTAAGAATTGAGCCAATGGCATCACATTTCTCACTAATGCCATAAATGGTTTGTCTCTTTGAGGTTTGAGTACCAAATATTTCAACACATTTTGTTCTACCGGTTTCAACATTTTGAAACTTCCAATACTCTTTTAAGAGCCATTTTCTTGCATCACTACCCTAATTACCTAACATTATGGGTTTTCTGAACTATCTGAAAACAAAAAAGATTAAAAAATATTAAAAATGCCTAAACGTACAACAATCATCGTGATTTCTGCAATCTTTGCCAGGAAGAAAAGTTAGCAATAATAACATTTCCAGACCAGAGAAAAAAAAACCTTCTGAATGAGAGATCAGAAATAACGATACGATGAATACGCACTAAAAAGTTCCGTTTGAGCTCGTACGAACCATGATGAAAGTGTATACATTTCATATATCCCTACCTCTGATACAATTTCAATACACTTGTTTTCTCCTCTCCTATTACGTTTCGTGTCGTGCGTTTATTTATTTTTAAACCATAAAGCGTTAGGAAATTATTCAGTCTGAATCGCCTGAAGATACCTAAAGGATGAAACCAAGGTAGCGTGATCGGCTGATCTAATTTTTTTTTAAATTTAAAAGCTATACACGTTAAATTTTTCTTTTCTTTTCTTTATACGTCTATTAAGCACTTTTTTTATACTACCCTTTCCTGGTGTAATTCATCTCTGACTAATAACTTTTTATGATTATATATATATATGTATATATAGATATATATGTGTGTATATATATATATATATATATATATATATATATATATATATATATATATATATATATATACAGAGTGATTGAAAATTAACTCCCTATTTTATGTATGATGGCCTCATGCGTCTTGTAAAAATTATAGTTAGACGGTAGAATCCATCATAAATAAAATCTAGAGTTATTTTTTATTCACCATGTGTACACACACACACACATATATATATATATATATGTATGTGTGTGTATATATATGTATATATATTAGGTTGGTGCAAAAATAATGACGTAATAATGTCGTTTTTTGACGTATTTTTTAACGTCAAAAAACGACATTATTACGTCATTATTTTTGCACCAACCTAATATATATATATAATGAAGTACAGTAAGATATATAATCCGGTGCTCTTATTAATATTTTTATTTTTAAAAAACAGTGCTCAATGCAGATCTACAGAGCATAAATATTATAAATTTACTAATTTAAAAATATGTTTCCATCGCTACACAGGAATTACCATGTTTCAAAAACAGAAACTGAAATTCAATTGTATAATTAAATTAAAGTCCCTAGTCCTGTTTCGTTTTCAAGCGAATTTTGGAATAACTTATTTTGAAATTTACTGAATTTTATAAGCACATACATTCATGATATTAGTTTCTAAGGATACAGGGAAATTTAATCATTTTAATAATTTTTAAATAATTTAAGTAATTCTATTACATTCATTTTTTTTTAAAAGAAATATAATCTATTAGTAATTAAAATTAAGAATAATATTTTAAAATTGCAGCTCAATGCGATGTATTCATATACAAACAACCCTTTTAGAAAAAAATCTTTATGTATACAAGTACAAATTTAACGGCGAAACAAAAGTGCCGAAAATTTTTTGCCGTTGTAAAAGACCAGACGACATGCTTTGAAGGGGTGTCATCATTCGTTGTAAAAGTCACCTCTACCCTACCTTAAATTAACCTCTTTTCGTAAGTAACTCATATTTTGATACAATAGTTGTCAGTGAAAATGAGTACCCTAACGCCCCTTATTAATATCATTGGATTTCCCGGTATCCTTAGAAACTAATGTTATGAATGTATGTCTTCGAAATCATTAAGCAAGACAATACAACGTGAATATATGACCTTGTGTACAACTAGCCTGAGCTTCTAAAATGAACGCTATATTAAATGTTTTCTACAGTTGCTGGACATCCAACCGGCCCCTTATCTAGTCCACTTTCAACTGGAACTGGACATTACCCTTCCTTATCATCTAATGGTCAGCCAGGATCTAATGCTGGAGAACAAGGCGGGCATGTAAATAAACCGGACGTAAGAGAAAGTCTTCAATATGAAAATGGTATTTGGAACTGTCCTCGCCTGGTTCCATCGTGTGAAGTCGTTACTTGTTCGCCAAGACAGCCTTGTCCGGAGGGTAAGTTGTTGGCCACCTATTTTGCTACTTTGCTTCCTTTTGTGTCCATTTACTTTTTAGTGGGGAATCGTTCCATTCGTTTGGAAAGCGAGGCAAAGGAAGAAAGAAAGAAAGAAGACAGAATGAAGAAAGAAAGAAAGAAAGAAAGAAAGAAGACTGCATAAATAGAGAAAGAAAGAAGATCACACGAAAGAAAGAGTGAAAGAAGGGAAGAAAGAAGGAAAGAAAAATGAGAGAGAGAGAAAGAGAGAAAGAGAGAATTTGTAGAAACAAACTAAGAGTTTATATACAGAACGAAAGTGAAAGAGAAAGGATGTGTGTGTGTATATATATATATATATATAAGTAAGACAAAAGGAAAAATTATCTTAGCCGACGCGTTTCGTCCTCTGCGACATTTTATCAAGGCAAATGCAAGGATTTTATATACAAGAATCACCAAAATTTTTAAATTTAAAAAAGCTCTTCCCCCCATAATTTACTAATCGACGGGGACTGTGGATACCTTGATATTGTCGAAAAAAAAACTTTCGACGTAGTAAAAGGGCGGGGGGGGGGGGTTAGGCAGAAGAGAGCAGCAACAGCCTGGTAAGGGTTGCAAAAGGAGTCCTCTTCTTGCGACCCGCTGTAACTAGGTCGAGTAACGAAGAAGAAAAAAAAAGTAATAATCTTTCAGCACGACAATTAACCAGTTACGTGTTGGCTGGTAGACAAAAAAGTTTGGTGAGAGTACGGAGGGCGATTTTTATATGGAGGCTAACTGCCTCCCACAATCCACCTCCTACTAAGACCATAAGTATCAATTGGTCACTTGCTTCCAGTTTAGCTGGGCATAATTCCCCCGAGGCTGAAGCAATCCGTCCGTAAGTACCCCTCCCTCTCTCTTCCTCTTTCCTTTTCTTCACAATATTTAAGAATAAAGGCATCTTCTACGATAAACGGATTTTGAAACCCATGTTTTTTCTTTCCTTGTTTCCTTTAGCTCAAGTCTGCCTTTTTGATTCTTGCAACCGGAGGTTCGTGTGCGCAGGCGTGCAGCGCAAATGCTTGGCAACAACTGGAGGAACTACAACGCTTGTAGAAACAACAGCAGCAGATACAACAATTGCCACTGGTGGTGAGTAATTTTTCGTAAATACAGCTTGCAGACTTGCGATACCCTAAACTGGTTGCATCTATTTGCAGACAAAATATCATGACACGCCACACCCCGCTACTTTGCGTTTGGAAATAAAAGGGGTTAATTATATTTCTCATCTTGTACGAAATAGTCTATTACAATGTGTACGGTGTTGCCTGACATGTTGGTTGCCAATCGTTCCTATAGACTTTGATTCCTTCTATCTATCTATCTATCTATCTATCTATCTATCTATCTATCTATCTATCTATCTATCTATCTATCTATCTATCTCATTCCCTTCATATCTATCTGTATAGCTGGCTAGATAGATAGATAGATAGATAGATAGATAGATAGATATTTTTTAGAGGCCGTGCATTTTTTACAATCCTCTCTTAATATATATGGATAAAGTTGTAGCCTCTGTCTGTCTATTTGTTATCGAACCCATCCTAGGGTTTTGGAGATAGACCCCCATAACCATATATATTCTGGGTACTTGGATAAGTATATTTCATTTTGATCAAAGGGAGTACCCCCTTAGGCGCCCCACTGAAAAGTTTCCCTTTGATTTGAATTTAAATTTGAACAAGAGAATAACTCTTATCCAAAATATAGAAAGAGAAAGCCAGAAGATGGAGGTCACATTGGCAAGATCAAAATGAGACAATATGAACGTCAAGCTGAGCAAGAAATCACCAATCAGTGCCTTACAATACATATTTGTTGCGATAATTAAACTGCATATCAATATTGAAACCTGATCATCAATTCATTCAATGAAGTAATGCATCAAATACATATCAAAGGGGTCAGATCAAGCTATTTTTGCACAAACACCCGACTCATTTTCCCCCTTTTCATTTAACTTAAATTTAAATTTAAACAAGGGAATGACTCCTATCCAAAATATAGAAGGAGAAATCCAGAAGATGGAGGTCACATCGGCAAGATCGTTGAGTAATATAGAGATGCGTCATTTTTCTCCAGAAATTACAGCACTGATTTAAAATCAATCATCATTTTCTTTCAAAAATGTGTGTAACACGCAACAAGGCACTGATAATTCGGTCAGTTATTGAATAAGACGTTGCAACAGGACAAAGACTTGTTTTTTTAATCTTTTTATGCACAAATGCAATTTTTTAAACATAACTAGAAGATAAACATACTGTCGAAATATTTTTAAACAGTCCTTTCTGTTCTTAAATCGCACACTTCTCTACATATTATTATTATTATTATTATTATTATTATTATTATTAGTAGTAGTAGTAGTAGTAGTAGTAGTAGTAGTAGTTTTTTCAGGTTTGTTTCTTTCTGATGTGATTTGATGGGAGAATTGTTTTGAGAATTGCAATTAGCTTTTATTGTTCTGTCAGTGTGTATTGTAAAATCCCATAAAATTATTACAGGTCTTATCTCTGTAACCGGGTTTGCGTGGCGTGCGTACAGATTTCTTGAAGTTTCATTCCCGCAGAAGTTCAATATTTTACAACGTAGTTATTGGCCTACATTATTATTATTATTATTATTATTATTATTATTATTATTATTATTTCCTTTGATTTCTTTTGTATACTCATTTCTTTCCGGGTCCCAACTAGAGACCCAAGATCAGAAATGGCATCACGACCTTTTCTATTGGACATTTTTTTGTAAAATAAAATAAACATCCTAAGATAACACACATTTTACATCGATAAAGTTCTTCATAAGCTGCACTTGTGATTATTATTATTATTATTATTATTGTTATTCATATTATTATTAATAATAATAATAATAGTAATATTATTCTTCTTATTTTTCTTCTTCTTCTTCTTATTAATATTCTTTTTCTTCTTCTTCTTATTATTATTATCATTCTTCTTTTTCTTCTTCTTCTTTGTTTGTCTTACGCTAATAAATCATTTCCAATTTTCTTTAATTTCTTCATGTTTTTTACATTTTATATCTATGATTGATTTTATTTATTATTTACCTTCAGAACCCACAGAACCAATTGAGATCGAACCAACGGAGGCACCTGAGCCAACCGAGGTAGCACCTGTGTAAAAAAAAAAAATAAATAATAATAAAATGAAATAAAAATAAAAGTAAAATAAAATAAAGGAAGTCTCCCACGGAACCTGCGTAACTTTCGATTTCTATCAGGAAGGAAAAATAAACTGGTTAATTCGTTCAAATAAAAATGTCATTTACCGTGTTACTGCGAAAATTTCGCAAACATATTCCTGTATGATGTTTTTTTTTATGATTAATAACAACAATTGATACATTGAGTTTCTCATAAAAGTATTCTTTTTAAGTTATCGACTTGTTATTTGTTCTAAATAAACGAGAATCGGTCATAAAATGATGTCTGTTCTAATTCAATTTTGAAAGAATTACTCAGAATTCCTCGGCGATTTTAGCTATAAATCATGAAATGTCTACAAGATCGGGAGAAAAATTTGCAGAGTTATCTCCCTTTTTCTTTTACCCAATCTTTTCAAAATGGCTGCTCTTCGCTTTTCAGAAAGAAAGTAAAGAGCTAGTGTTATTTACATTATTTTGACTGTTATCCTCATCTTCACTGCCACATTCACCACGTTTCGGCCTCTATATCTCTGAGATGAAGTATTATGATTACTTGCATTATTGAAATCATTCGGACTGTTATTCCCATCTTCATTGCCATATTCATAACGTTTCGGACCTCTTCAGGCAACTGGAATTTCGAAGAGGGTAGATTGTTCTAGTTCCACGTGCCATGGCTTTTTAACTCAACTCCCCAAGTTTTCTGGTTCACCACTGTTGTGATATATTGAACTCACAACTCTTTGGGTCTAGTCACTGGATCTAAGCAACGTCTTTATCCACTGGGCCATGTGTCCTTGAGGACATCTGTGTATGAATTTCTGGAACTTATAAACCTGAGGTCTCAACAATCGTTTTTTTTTTTACTAGTCCTCATTTTGCAATTTTTTGTTATCATAAAACATTATTTTTACCTGAGCTTATATTACAATTTTTGTGTTGTTATTCATTGCTTTTCTCTAGCACTCCTTATTACTAGTTCACATATTGTATTCATTTCTATGCTTGGTCGGCTCTGGAGATTTTTGTAGCTTAGCATATGTGCCGATTCCTTAAGACGGAGCGTACAATGGCCGAAACGTTGTGAATATAGCAATGAAGATGAGGATAACAGTCCGAATAATGTAAATAATCATAATAGCTCATCTCAGATCTATAGACAGGTAAGTAAAGAGCTATTTAAAGAATTTCCATACGAGAAAGTGTTGCAAACATTTACAGAAAGTTAGGGAACATCTAAAGGAAGGTTGCACTTTATGTAAGCAAAATAACGCGATGTATCTGTAGTAATTTTACCCATTTTGAATTTTCGAAATGAATATATGTCCTTAGCGATTTCCATGCCTATAAAAATACGCTTAGAAATTCCATTATTGTATCGTTGAATATTTTAGCTTAACAATTTTAGCAGAAAATGGGAAACAATTTTTTTTCTTATTTTATATCCTATTGTTGTCAATTATCTCTTTGTAGTTTGGTTTATTTTGTTTTACGGCATATCAACCTCAATGGGTTATTTAATGCCGACAACATTTTTAGGGTAGATTCCTATGAATAGAGTATGTATTCTTGGGTTTAGATTGGTTTGGTTTATTTTGTTTTACAGCATATCAACCTCAATGGGTTATTTAATGCCGACAACATTTTTAGGATAGATTCGTATGAATAGAGTATGTATTCTTTGGTTTAGATTGGTTTGGTTTATTTTGTTTTGCGGCATATTAACCTCAATGGGTTATTTAATGCTGACAACATTTTTAGGATAGATTCGTATGAATAGAGTATGTATTCTTGGGTTTAGATTGGTTTGGTTTATTTTGTTTTGCGGCATATCAACCTCAATGGGTTATTTAATGCTGACAACATTTTTAGGATAGATTCGTATGAATAGAGTATGTATTCTTGGGTTTAGATTGGTTTGGTTTATTTTGTTTTACGGCATATCAACCTCAATGGGTTATTTAATGCCGACAACTTTTTTTGCTGGTAATATTTTGTTTTGTCAAAAATCTATTTCTGGTAATATTTTTTTTCCTCAAAAAATGTATAGCTGGTAATATTATTTTAAAACATGTATTGCTGTTAATATTTTTTTTCTCAAAAACGTATTCCTGGTAATATTTTTTTTCAAAAACATATTGCTCGTAATAGTTTTTTTTTCTTCAAAAATTTATTTCTGGTAATAATTTTTTACAAAGTATTTCTATATTTAAAACCTATTTTTACACTTTTATAAGGATTTTTACATCAGTTTCGGGGTTAACTATTTGCCCATAGCTGGGACCCTAACAGGTGCTACCATCTCGGGTCAGGGTGGACCTGGGAACACCAGCAATTAAGAGGTGGTTTCACGTTCCTCAGAACCTCCTGATCAGAGGCCTTGCTGTTGGACGTAGTTTATCGTATTACCCAGAACACGGATGTAGTTTATCGTCTTACCCAGGACGCGGATGTAGTTTATCGTCTTACTCAGGACGATCTCTTTGTAGTCTGATTACCACCTAAAGTATATTTCATTAAAGAAGGATAATTATCAATGAAACTGTCGCATCTGCCAATATGACTATCGGTGAATTATCACTCTCTTCTTCTTTTCCGCTTATACGACAACATGTATTTTTTGCGGAAGAAAGCATTCCCTTTTTGGGAAACGCATGAACAATATACATGTACACACACGCGTACGTACGCACATTCACTCACTTCACATACTTTGGACCAAAGTTTCCATATTCATTCGTTACACACATTATTGTCTTTGTCACTTTTAACCGTTTGTTGTTAATACATTACCATTTGTTTGTATGTGTATATCAGTTCTTGTCGTTTCTCTACATTTCTTTAAGTGGACTCATACTCCGAGTTTGCCATGTTTGTTGTGGGCATTTCAGGAGACACACGTGTTTATTTTCCACGCATATACAGGCCCGCAACTTGAATAATGCTGAAAAAGATGCATTAGATATGTAAAATTATATAAGACGAAAATAATATACGTCTACCTGACACATGCCGGGTATGTATGAAAGATATTAAGCCCAATCTTCAAGGGTCTTTCCTCAGGCACTACCTCTCGTCCGGGAGGGGGCTGGGTTTATTGCCCGGCGTTTTAAGCGTCCTCAAAAAGGGGAAATGCTAAAGTGGCTGGTGTGCAATTTTTCCACGCTATTGCCGTTAAACCCACTTTAAATCTTGACCTTGTGTCACATTCGGTAGCGACGTGGCACGCTGTAAAATACCTATTCATATATTTTACCGTTACAATTTCTTTTTTTACCCTTTCTTTGGTTCCGTTCTATTTTCTTTATTTTTCGGCCTTATTTCTATTTCACTGAAGCAGACAGTTAGTTAGTGTCATCGTCTCCTATCTCTTCCATTTTTTTCCCCTTTCTTTCCTATTTTTCTTGTTCTTCTTTTTCATAATCATGCTTTCTTTTTCGCACGAAAACTCAACAGCATCGCTGATACATCGTTTTTCTCCAGGCTTTTCCTAGTAGACAAAACGGAATTGTTTATTATTTATCTGAGGTAGTGGCAGGATGTAAGTAACTTTCTTTCTTTTTTCTTTTTTTTTTTTGACAGTTTCTTTCTTTGCTCTATTTTCCTCACTTTTTTCTTCCTTGTTTCCATTATGCGGAAATAGGCGCTAAGCGTCTGCTACTGTAGTCGTCTTCTAATCCATTTCTTTCTTTCTCTTTTTTCTTTCTTTCTTTGTTATCTTTTCTTTCTTTTTTCTCTTCTTTCTTTTTCTTTTCTTTCTTTCTTTTATCTCTTTTGTTTCTTTATTTTCCCCTTTTCTTTCTTTCTTTCTTTCTTTTTTCACTTCTTTTCTTTCTTTTTTCTTCTTTTTTTTCTTTTTCTTCTTTTCTTTCTTTCTCTCTTCTTTCTTTTTCTCTTTTTTCTTTCTTTCTTTTTTCTTTCTTTCTTTTCTTTTCTTTCTTTTTTTCTCTTTTGTCTTTTTTTCTTTCTTCTTTCTTTCTTTCTTTCTTTCTTTCTTTCTCTTTTCTTTTTTTCTTCTTTTCTCTTCTGTCTATATTTTTACTCGTCTTTTCCTTTTTTTCTTTTTCTCTTTTCTTTCTTTTCTTTCTTTCTTTCTTTCTTTCTTTTTCTGTTCTTTTTTTGTTTTTTCTTTTCTTTTCTTTCTTTCTATCTTTCTTTTCTTTCTCTTTTTCTTTTTTCTTTCTCTTCTTTCTTTCTGGTAAATAATCACAATGTACATATTTTTATAATCTTGCAAGTAATCGAGGTAGTAAAACATAGTCTTTTCGATTCCTATTATTATTTTTTCTCAGGCATCTTGGTTAAACTTTGCCATGTATTATTTATTTAGTTATCCGACTACAATACCTCACCAACCACGACAGAGGTCATTATAACCTCTAAAATTTCAGGAAATTACCGTGCGTGTCTTTGGCCAGTGTGTAGCGAACCGGGGTTTTACGTGTTGTTAAATTTGGAAAAAAGTGTGTAACTCCTGATAGAATATTAAAAGGTCCACTACAAGATAATGGCGGACTCAAGTTGAGTACAACAGACAATATAAAGAAAACAAACAGGACCGAGATATATATATATATATATATATATATATATATATATATATATATATATATATATATATATATATGGTTGGATAGATGTGAGCTTCTGACCCTGGGTTTAACGCTTTAGCGATCGTCAGACAAACTGATTAATTTTTAAAATTTTGGTTTTATGTAGATTGCGTGTATTGGTGTTATTGTGGAAGTGGTGGGGGAAACTTCGTCGTTTTTTCATCGTACTGACGCAAACATCGATGTATGCAGACACATATACATACTTGGTCGTCCGTCGGGACTCATACATATATAAACATATGTGGGCAGTTTCGGATATGACATATCTATGTATACGGGTGGTGTTGTGTCTATACATACGCATTTGTATGTTGAAATTTAAAGATTGGAAGTGTGGCGGAAATATCTCGTGAATGTCTCGTGAATGTATACATGTCATTTTTTTCCGCTGAATAATATTTCCTCGCATGTATGTATATACGTGTGGTGGGGTTTGTGTGAAATTATGATAGGTAAAAATTATTATTATTTATATTTATCTTTAAATTAAAAAAAAAATGGCGGTTTATTCGTTATATTTAAAGCTGGTTATTTGTTTGTTTTTGACTGTGTATATGTAACAGGTAGTAATTTGTAATCCTTATTGGTTATGTATATGGTGATGTTTAATATTTAATATGCTGGATGAGAGGGTAGTTTGATTTAATAACGGGTCTATATGATATGATGTGATAGTAATGTTGCAAGGGATTGGAGGCAATAATAATATAATGAGCTAATAGTTATTGTAAATTGGTAGAAATTGTAAATTGGTAGAAATGATTAGTAACGGTGGTGGGAGAATGATGAAACCATGAATGTAGTTATAGTGGTGGTAGCTAAAGACTGGTTGTTGGTGTTTTATTTTATTTTATTTTATTTTATTTTGTTATATGTATCAATTTATTTTGGTATAAATCCTGATAATAGGTATTCTGTGTAAAATTATGGTAGTTGAAGATTGCCATAATTTTAATTTTTAATTTACAAAAATATTATTGTTTATTATATTAAAGCTCGCTATTTCCTTATTTATTTGTAACTGTGTATATGTGGCTGGTTGAAATTTCAGTTTGTAATCCTTATTGGTTATTTTTATGGTGGTATTAAATATGCTGGGAGAGGGGGTAGTATACGTTAATAATTAAGGCAGGATTATATGGTAATGTTAGATATGGTGTGATAGTAATATGTAAGGTGGATGGTGGCAATAATAATATAAGTGGTTAATATTTGTTGTAAATTGTTAGTAGTGATTAGTAATGTTGGTGGTAGAATAATAAAACCTATAAATGTAATTATTGTGGTGCTAGCTTGAACTAAAGGGTGGTTGTTGGTGTTTTATTTTATTTTATATTTATTTGTTTAAATAATCAAAAGCAAAAAAAAAAAAAAATGACAACCTACAAAAATGAAACCAAGGATCCAATATGCAAACAGAACAACATGTCCAACATATATATATATATATATATATATATATATATATATATATATATATATATAAGAAATATAGTTTTAAGATGTGCCATATTTATGGGATAAAGTGATCAATATCAGGGATAGAGCGTGTGTAAATATAAAAGTGAACATAGAAGTCTGTTTCATGCTAGATGCAATCGTCAGGCCTGAAACAGCCTGTCGCCTCTAAGTGTTGACTTCTATGTTCACTTTTATATATATATATATATATATATATATATATATGTGTGTGTGTGTGTGTGTGTGAAAAGTGTGTGTATATAAATATAAATAAATATATATATATGTATAATTATTTATATATTATATGCGCGGTACTTATTAGAAAGCGCTCCATATCAGAGATAGAGCTAGCATATAGCTAAAGCGTGAAACCCAGGGTCACAAGCTCACATCTATCCAACCACATATATATATATCCAAGTATCTGATTGGTGTATATGGAATGAATTCCAATAACCAACAATTACTATTCTTAAAAGAGTGCTCAATACAAAGTTGAGCAGATATAATTTTATTTTACATTCAACGTCATCACTTGATAAGACACCGAGGGTGTTGAAACAAAATGGCTATTTTTGTAGTGATTTTATAACATATTTATGTTATAATTTTTTTTTCTTTAAAAATAAATAATTATATATATATATATATATATATATATATATATATATATATATATAAAACAAGTATATTAAACAACAAAATTTACAATGGACAAAGACATCGATATTTGTGTTTGTGCGTGATCGTAAAGAGTTTGTATTTTGATGAATGTTCGCATGTACGTGTATGTGTGTGTGTGTGTTTCATGGCGTTTTCCCACAAGTGGGCAAAACAGAGATCACAAAAATGGAGAAGTTAACTCCGACAAGTTTACTCGCCTAACGAAACGTATCGAGGTTTTAAATGGTCGTTCTGTGATTTTGTCGTGTTTCCCACCTGTTACTTCCTTTTAAAGTCTTTTCATTTCTCTTTCCCTCTCAATAGCCATTTGCCTCTTAGTATCATTATCGTCTTGATTGAAGTGAATTGGGGTAAAATTAAATCCGCTTGCTGAATGCAGGAATGCTAGTGTAAGAATACAAAGATGATTATCGTCCTTTAAGAAAGACGAAGTCACTTGACAACAGGCAAGTGACACCAATTCGTAGAGTGACGGACCCCAGTTGCTATATAGACAAAAAAAAGAAAGAAAAAAAAAGAGCAAGTCATGACTACACTCGACAGCAAGTGAAGCCACATGGTCTCACCAGATACTTAAAGGATACAACCGGCCTGCCTGTTTCCTTTCGTAAATAAGACCCTTTTGATTTTTACCCCTTTTCACACTGCTTGTTGTATACATATGTTATAATTTCTCTGTGTGGGATAAATTAGTGGCAACTATGTATATATCGGGATAAAAAATCATTTTTTGTCATTCTTTTTTTTCAGTCATTCTGTTCCGTCCGTTAAGGCGTTGGTATATTACGATTAACTTATATCTATAATGGAAGAATTAAAACATCACATTTTTGTAGCACCCCATTACTAGTTTTACTCCATTGAGGGCGTTTTTTTTACCTCTATTCACGTTCAAAGTAGGAAAAAATCGTGCGAGACAAATTTGTCGAGTACCCTTAAACGAATCATATAAAATTACTTTTAAATTTCAAGGGAAGCAACTCTTCATAACTTTAAAGTAAAAGCACTATGAATTACTTCCCTTACACTGATTTTTCGGAAATAGGTTTTCGCCATTATTTTAGTTTATCTTTCATTTTATTTCTGTTGCGTGTTTACATGTAATGGTAATTAGACGTAATTGTCTTGTTTGAATTACTTAGATGAAGCACTGTCATTACAATTAATTATTGTCTAATTTTTCTTTCATCTAATTCCCCTTGCATGTTAAAACCTCGTAGTAATAAGACGTAATAGTCTGAAGTTGTCTGAATTTCTTAGATGAAGCATTGTCATTATTATTAATTTTTTTACTCTTTTTTTTACCTCCCCAAAATTGTAACCAAAGTTCGCTCAACATAGTTGCAGTATAAGCCGCACGTGGCCTCTGTGGATGTTGAACAAACACAAATATACCTCAGCTATCGGCTTTAACAAGAATTGGCTAGGCCCTGTAACGAGAGACAAAAAGTTATCTCTGCTCGACCCAAAATAAAAAATAACAAAATTCTAATTATAAATATTCACGAAAGTAAAATCAGTTACGTGAACTGACGAAGAAAGTCAATCTTCCTCTTTTTGCTTCTGAATGTTATCGTAACAAGACGCACCATTTCAGGCTCGCGACAACCAAACAGATAAGTACAAAATTCATATTGTTTTTGGTACCCAATCGTTTGCGAGTAGATGTATGTAAACCTTATATTAAGAATTTCGAACATAATATATATATATATATATATATATATATATATATATATATATATATATATATATATGCAAGTGTTTTTATAAGAAATCTTTTGTGTTTTATTTGAAGTTTTCATATATTTATGTTGTCATACGTTTCATACACTTTAAACGAGGTCTATGCTACATATCCCCGCACAAGCGCGCCTTATCAGACGAATGTGTTTGGAAATAGCCTGACTTTCTTCTACGGAAGTCTCTTCCAGATTTCTATTTTCCAGTCAACTAGGATCTCAGTGAAATATTTATCGTCTTGCTGTAAAGTTCTGAACTGGTGTTTGTGTAGTTACCTCCGTAGATTCTCTAAAAAATGTGCATACCATGATGAAAAAATACACTTAATAAAAACAAAGTTATATCATCAAATTTATTATGTTAGTCTTAAGAGGGAAGATACAAGGAGGTTTTGAATATTAAATTATATTTCTTGACAGATTTTTTTTCTTACACCTCTCCCCGTTCTTTTGAACAGGATTAGAGTTTATCCATTGCTTTTTCTTTGGGATTGGGTCTGCGGTTCCTTCTAAAGTCTATTTTAGTTCTATACACCTAAAGTCTCACTGAAACTTTATTTACAGTTTTTTTTTCTCCAATAGGAGCAGATAAGTTTGCCTATAGTCCAGTTCACACTCCTCTCTGGTGTAGAGCTTTATCTCTTGTTTCCTGTTTAAGTTGTGTTTCTGGTTCATTATAATGTCTAGTTTATCTTTATACTTCTAACATCCCCCCCTCAACTAGGACATTTTATTTACTATTTATTTATTTTTCTTTCCTCAAGAGGAGTAAATAGGTTTGCCTATCGCCCGGTTCACACTCTTCCCCGACTTTTTTAACATAAGCAGAGGTTTATCCCTTGTTTCCTGTTTAGGATTGTCTTTCCCGATCTTTCTAAAATTTACTTCATTCTCTTTCACTCCCAGCATCCCCTTGCTTCTTAGTTGCATTATCTTCTTGTTTGTAGTGAAAAAAATTTTGGTTAGATGAAAAAAAAAGTTTTCCCTACTTTTTCTAGTTTTTACAGTAAAGACTATTATTAACGCGAATAAAGATATTTATCTGCGTGTAACTCGAACGGAAGGTGGCAAAATAATGAGATTAAGGTCGCAGACTCACGCGCACAATGGTCCAAACGACCAAGGTAATCCAGCTTCCCCGGTATTTCCACTTAAGAGGACGCCTTAAGTGCCAGGGACTAACACTAGCACCCTCCCAAAGGGGCGGCTTCCAGCAGAACGTGGCGAGCACGAATCAGTACAAACGCAGATGCCCCGATTCGCTTACGGACATGTCTGTCGAAGCTATGCACATCTGTGTTTTTCCCCGTTAACAGCAGAACAGCTTGGCGTGTCCAGATACGGACCTCTCTGTAACGTGTCCAGATACCGGTCTTCGTCAACTGTCTCATAAAAGAGACGGGAAAAGCAGCAGTTGGCGAGACTCGGTGTCATGTGAAGACATTCAAGTGGCACATTTTGTTCCGGAAGTTGCATGTCGCCCGACGTGTTGTGGCTTCTAAGGCAGTCATTATTCAATTTTATTTTGTTTCCTTCATTCTTTGCCTCTTACTACTTAATTGTTAAGATAACAAAAGGTTAAGTGTTTCCCCTCAGTCTCAACAAACTCCTGCCTTATTTTGCAGCATTGGACTTCATTAATTTGGACTGGCCGAGAAAAGACACTGCCTCTTGCGAAACTTTAATTTTCATTTGATGAAAATAAGGGATTTTATGTATGTCCTTTAGGTCTCAAAAATATTCAAGAACCATAGGAGGATGTCTGTAGCCTGACAGAAATGACGGGTGTTATCCTCATCTTAATTGCCATATTGTGTGCTCCAGTCTTCTTTAGGTGATTGGAATTTCGAACGGGACCCTTTATTTTGTCCACTGGGGTAGATTGTTCTAATTCCACGTGCCATGCCTCTTCTGGATGTCTCACTTGTTCCCCTTTAACTCAACTCTCCAACTTTTTGGTTCACCACTGTAGTGACCTGGTATTGAACTCACAACGCATTAGGTCTAGTTATTTGATCTAACCAATGTCTTTAGTCAGGATATAAAGTCTAGTAGAAGAAGACAACACAGTTTCAACAAATAAACATTAATTTAATATAACGACAAGAATACAATCAGTTGGCCATAGATTAGAAAGTAATGTCATTTTGTTTTGATTAATAACGTTTTGGAATAGAATATAAATTGTTTTTGCGTACGTATGTGAGAACCAATGAAATGTTGTTATGTGTGTGCTTATGTGAAAGAGTCAGTACGTGTGTGCGTGCTTAGTCGTAATGGGGAATACAAGAGATAGTTAGAATTTGGTTCTTACTGTGATCTGTGGTGCCATAGTCTGAAGCAGTCTCTTTGTAGTTCGTCAGCGCTGTCGATTTTTACATATAGACTTGAATGAGGTCGTGAAGATCACCAGCGAAAGTGACGTGGACGTTGGTGATATCTGTGCGTATCCCGTTTGGGGTCGGATTTCGCGTGTTTCATGCACTTTTTAATCAGAACATCGACTCCAAAATTAAATCATTTATTTCTTCCTAATTAGCCCTAAAAAGCCAGGTGCTATGTCTACTACTACGTCCGCACGATATTTTGGCGGTATCAACCTAAATCGTGATGACTAATAAAACAACCTTTCTGATTTGTATTCTATAGTTTTATTGATGTGTTGTTTTAAGATGTAAGAACTTTATTGGAGTGTGATTGGTTTATAAATATAGTATTTGATATTTTAGTGGATACGACAAATGCATTTACAAATGAAGTGATTATGTTGTAAAATAAATATTTGCCGTCTAACATAAATGTCTTTTTCATTATTAAACTACGAACTTCTTGATGCACCTACTTGCACTTTCTCCTGGCACAAGGCCGAAAGTAAAGAGCACCTCGTGAATTCACTAATAATTGCTCTGGCGAGGCAAGATTGTTAATTACACCACGTCGAATAGACCATATTTAGTAATTTACTAAGTACGGCTTAGATGTGGTGCAAGGTTGCAAGTGTACCGAGTGAGGATCGAACTCATTATTCAGTTATAACTGATCCAGCGAGACAAACTTGTTAACTATTACATCATGACGAATTGTCCCCTGTACTTTCGCTACGATCAGCAAGCGAATCAACATAAATTGTTTTTAAATTGCAAGGGAAGCAACTCTTTAAAGCCTCAAATTTGACAGACTATGAATTACTTCCCTTACACTGATTTTCTGGAAATCAGTTTTCGCCATTGTTTTTACTTTTTAGTTTATCTTTCATTTTATTTCTGTTGCGTAATGATAATAAGGCGTAATCGTCTTGTGTGAATTAGTCAATTCTTGAATTAGTTAATTCTTAGTTATTATTAATCTTTCTTTCATCTAATTCTCCTTGCTTGTTAAAACCTAGTAGTAATAAGAAGACTTAATAGTCTGAAGTTGTCTGAATTTACTTGATAAAGCGGTATTATTACTATTCATTTTTGTCTCGTCATTCTTTCATCTCATATATCTTACTTGTTTTCACCTAGTAGTAGCAATAAGACGTAATAGTCTGAAGTTGTTTGTATTTCTTAGATGAAGCCTTGTCATTATTATTCATATTTGACTCGTCTTTTTTAATCTTATTTCTCTTGCTTGTTTACACATTATATCAATAAGACGTAATAGTCTGAAATTGTGCGAATTTCTTAGATGAAACTTTGTCATTATTATTCATATTTGACTCGTCTTTCTTTCATCTTATTTCTCTTAGTTTATTATTATTAGTATTATTTCACTCGCTATTGTCCAGAAGCTTTTGTTGTATTAATTATACGCAACACAAGCTATATGAAAAAAATCAGTTTTTTCTCAAAAAGATTCAAGGGTCGCATTATACATCAAGTGGCATTTCACACGAGAATATATCCGGTATATGTATTTCTTATAACTCAAAGCGTTATTTTTGTGGGTTCTTGTGTTTGAGTAGACACCATGTTGTTTTCTTTTGTCTTTATTTAACGGTTGAATTCACGTCTACCGGATTACGAATTAGAGGGACTTAACAAAGTTAGCCCTGCTGGTAGACACAATTCACACTGTTAAAAAACAACACAAAACTAATATTACCCCCCCCCCCAAAAAAAAAAAAAAAACAGAGCGTCTCCTAAAATACGTGTATGTCATTTAGAATAAGAAAAATAATGTCGGATTAAAAATAAAATCCAGCAATTTCTACCCCACCACACGCATTATATATATATATATATATATATATATATATATATATATTATATATATATATATATATTATATTATATATATATATATATATATATATATATATATATTATATTATATATATATATATATATATATATATATATATATATATATATATATGTATATATATATATATATATATATATATATAGAGAGAGAGAGAGCTAGAGAGGGAGAGATAGGATTGGTGTAGACGGAATAAATTCCAATTATCAAAAATACACCAGAAGTGTTGAAACAAAATGGCTAATTTTGTATTGATGTTATAATATGTTTATGTCATAATTTTTTAATAAATAAAATTATATATATATATATATATATATATATATATATATATATATATATATATATATTAGGTTGGTGCAAAAATAATGAAGTAATAATGTCGTTTTTTGACGTATAGTTTTTAACGTCAAAAAACGACATTATTACGTCATTATTTTTGCACCAACCTAATATATATATATATATATATATATATATATAAAGAGAGAGTCAGAGTGAGAAAGAGAGAGAGAGAGAGAGAGAGAGAGAGTGCGACAGACAGCATCTCTTCATTTAAGCATATTTGGTTGAATAATTTGGACATATTATGTCCATTTATTTTTGTTTTAATCTTCTTAATATTGATATTAAATCCATTAAGGAAGATGTCGCAGTTTTTTCATTTCTTTTATTTTGCCAAGTACTTTCAATCTCATCCAAGATCATCTTCAGGGGTGAATTGCCCAGACAAAAAAATTTTAAAAAATTCGCAACTATCAAATACATTAACTTGTTCCATAACAATTCTCCCTGAAGATGATCTTGGATGAGATTGGAAGTACTTGGGAGGATAAAAAATATGAAAAAAACAAAAAAAACAAAACAAACTACGGTACCTTCCTTAATGAATTTAATATCAACATCACGAAGTTGATCAGAAAATTCAAGAGTTTTAAAATAATATATATATATATATATATATATATATATATATAAAGAGAGAGTCAGAGTGAGAAAGAGAGAGAGAGAGAGAGAGAGAGAGTGCGAGAGACAGCATCTCTTCATTTAAGCATATTTGGTTGAATAATTTGGACATATTATGTCCATTTATTTTTGTTTTAATCTTCTTAATATTGATATTAAATCCATTAAGGAAGATGTCGCAGTTTTTTCATTTCTTTTATTTTGCCAAGTACTTTCAATCTCATCCAAGATCATCTTCAGGGGTGAATTGCCCAGACAAAAAAATTTTAAAAAATTCGCAACTATCAAATACATTAACTTGTTCCATAACAATTCTCCCTGAAGATGATCTTGGATGAGATTGGAAGTACTTGGGAGGATAAAAAATATGAAAAAAAAACAAAAAACAAAACAAACTACGGTACCTTCCTTAATGAATTTAATATCAACATCACGAAGTTGATCAGAAAATTCAAGAGTTTTAAAATAATATATATATATATATATATATATATATATATATATGTGTGTGTGTGTGTGTGTGTGTGTGTGTGTGTGTGTGTGTGTGCGTGCGTGCAGATATGTAGAAAAATAGGAAAGAACACATTAGGTAAATAATCTAGAGTACTTTAGTATTTTTGTTTTTATTTTTAAAAAACAGTGCTCAATACAGAAGTAGAACTTAAATTATAATTATTTTTTATTATTTTTTATTTTTAAAATTATTTTTTTATTTTTAAAAAATATGATTCCTATTTTTTTTTAAATAATTATATTATTCCATATTTTTTTAAATAATTATAATATATATATATATATATATATATATATATATATATATATATATATATATATATATATATATATATGTAAGTATGACTTAAAACTCTAATACATACATTGTATGTATGATTTTATATTTGTATATAGTGCCAATCAAATTTACATGACTAAAAACACTTATCTGAATTTGATTGATAACGCGATGTTTGAAAAATAATAGTTGATAAAACGAAAACAATAGATTAAAACATAAACCGGACGCATTTTAAACCAAAACAGCTTCCTATCATAAAATAAACAAGTTTAAAAAGAAGCCTTAAAATACATATCAAAGACAATAATTTATGGAAAGCAATTGTGATCAGAAATTAAACTATATTTCTATCCTCATTCCAGATATATCCGACAACTCGTCAGAAAGGAGGAAAACATTAATAAAAATATCAAACAAAGACCTTTCAGCGGTCTTCGATCAACGCCGCTACACACACACAGACGCAGACACACACACGTAGACAAACAAACACACCATTCCACCTCTATTTGTGCTTCCACGGATACTGTCTCATCAACGCGATGATGAACAGCAGCAAAAGTTGGATGACTCTGCTGCCTCTCGACTTAACTCTTGCTTCTTCCCACCTCTTTTTACCTTCTCCCAAACTCCCTGGCTCTCTTTGGCCAGCGCCACTGCTGCCGATAATCTTAGCGGTCCTTCCTTCAACACATCGGGACGAACACGCTCGTCACTGAGCGCTTCCACATACAGATCAGCCAACTGGGCCTGCATGACCGCATTATTTCTCATTACCTCTGGGAAAGCTAATGACGACAGCTTCTCCGTTCGGGTCCCCAATTCTCCAGGGGTTTCGTCCCTCAGCTGTGTCAACTTCAGGAGGGCTCTCATGGCCTCTATTGCCGTCCCCTCCTCAGCGAACTCCCGAATTAATAATTCTTCCAACCTTTCCCATGTCAAGTGGGGCTCACTGGCCAAGAGTCCTTTTATAAACTCAGACGCTTTCCTTCTGGTGGCATCATACGCCAAATATAGGGCCTCTTGGTCTGAGAGACTATATATTACGCGGCTCTTATCCAGGACTGCCAGCCAGTCCCTAAAATCCCTTGAACTCCCATCGAAGGCCGGGACCCTCGGTCCACCCAATAATTTTCTTAGGTCTGCCGGCAATCCCTGTTCTGCCCCTCTTCCTCTATTTCTACCCTATCTGACTCGTAGTCAGACATATTTAACACAGCAAAAGAAAAACAATCTGAGCAGCAACAATCGAAATTGGGAGATCAACCGAAAATAAAGTGTCCTACCTGACAGACGATTTCCAGCTCGTTTTTCTCAGGTTCCGGGTTGTCGTACTAGAGTGTCTGGAACCGTATGGTTATAGCCAACCAAAGTCCTTTGGTTACCGCTCTAGTCTGTTTCAATTTGAGTCCTTGAGACTCCGTGTGTTGTCCCGGTCGAATGATTTCTGCAACTCCTGTGGCAGCGGCTGATCCAGGGTCTTATCCTGCTGTCACGGCACCAATTGTGACGTCTCCCCGGTGTCGCTGCGCCAAATGTCACGTCTGCCTAGCCGCGTCCGTCGTGCTATCCTGTCCTGTGACGACCAACTGGCTTCGTATTGGTCGCGGCACCAAACGTGACGTTCTAACCTTTTTGTAATTCGGATGGGAATCTGGTTAGATTCGGTATCAGCCTTGTCGTTCCCAGCTCGCCTCCAACGTCTGGTTACCGAAGTAACTGTTTTGATTTCCAGTCTAACCTACCCACGTTGTGAATTGATCTTAGGCAGACGAAATCAATCAGTCGCCGGGCCGTAATGCAAGCCGAGTTCGATCTAGGGTAACACCGCACAAGTATATGTAAAAGAAAATAAAATAATAACTCGAAAAGTTCAAATGTGTTAAAAAGAAGGATAACAATATTTTATATCTGGTTGCTGAATACAGGAATGCGTCTTCTTCCCAACCCGCTATATGGATTCGTGACACTTTGTGTTTGTTAGGCGAGTCTTAACATCTTAAGTTGTTTGTTCTTTAAGAAACTGGTTCTTGGTGTATCTTCAGGTGATATTCGTAAAACTTGTTTTGGTGGTGTGAGTCTAAATCGTTCTTCAAAAATAAATTGTTCTTGGTTAGAAATTGAGTCGTGATTTGCGTGGAATCTTTCAAGTCAGCTATCTGCGAGGCGGGTGCAACTCCAACTGCGAACTTCACTCGAACTCGAACTGAACTGGTTTTCACTCGCTGCGACTCTGCTTATATGGACGCCGACCAAAACCGGGGTGGGCTTGTCGGGGTTTGAGGTTCCTTGATAATTCTAAACCCACAATCCACTTCTTTGTTTTCGGTCAGGAAAATTTTATTATTTTTCATTTTTGGAAGTCTTTCGTCTTCCCACCTTCTTCTGTTCTCATATTCGTATCTCACCATGCCCTCAGAGGGTGTCAACGGGTTTCCCCTCTCTCTCACAGTGGCATCTCACACCTATCCCTTCAGGGGGTCGCAACAGGCCTCCCCTCCCCTCCTTCTTCACATGATTACCTCCGCCTAACGCTCATGCCACCATTCAGCCAATGGGCGTTCAGTAGCGTGGATGTGGCCAAACTAGCCTCGGTTTAAAAAAATCTTGCTAAAAAAAAAAATATATATTTATCTTCCCCTTTTTTTTTCTTTTCTTCGAGGAGACCTCACACCCTAGACTCTTATCTTAACCGAATCACCTGGAATTCGTCAATCATATTTTCGCCAGCATCAAGTGAGTGGCCATTTGGACGTATTTGCATTCTTGGTGCCAATTACTGATCCGATAAAATAGTTTCGCTATCATAACCAGCCCTGACGATAAACAGATGCTCCTCTCAACGATATTCTGCATATAAACAAAGGCTTAACATTTCCTTCATGGTGGTCAGTGGACACTTTTGTTTTTCTCGGACAGTGGGTGCTTAATTAATTTTTATTTTTATCTCATTAGAATTCTGCGGGAGGTAGCTTGTCCAACTTGAAAAAATCTTTTTTATCATTGCCATGGGCAGATTGGATATATCTTACTCTCCGCCTCGTAACATAAATCAGATTAAATTCTGTGTTTTACTTTCTCGACAATGGAAATAAAAATCTTACCACTTTTACTTGTCAGAAAAATAACACCGCTTAGTGTCCTTTTCGTGATGGCTTCTTATCACCTAAATTTAATTCTCGCCTTTCTTTTTTCTTCTTCTTTCTTTCTAGCGACGTAAATAGTGTCACATAAATAAATAATTTAATGAGACATGTCTTTCACATAAGCTCGTTAAATTTTGCCTTGGCCGTTTCTTCAGCCCAGAGCCAATCCCTTTTTCGATTGGTCAAAATAAATTCCCGCATAGGCTCGCGAGTTTCAAAGCAGTGGAGAAAAGAGGTGTTATTTTAATTTCGTATACACCACTGTCTTTTTAGCTGTCTGTCCTGCTATTCACCCCTATCTGGAGGGAATAGAAATGGATTTTTTTATCCTTTTCCGAAGGATATTTGAACGTAAGTGAATCTAACGAACTCAACTGGAATGCGAGCTCAACTTTCTGATTTCTCCATCCGAACTGATATCCGTGCCTCCATATGTCTCTCACGCTCAGTAATTTACTGTTGCGGCCGGTGGCTAATTTTCCACGATCAATGAGGTCCTTCGCATTTTTTTTTATTATGAAGGCCTGATCTAAATAGTTTCTTTGAGATAACGACATTTTTTTTTTAAAATGAACCTATTAGGCGAGTCCTAAATCTTAGGAGTCGTTGTTAAGGCTTTCAAGTGTAAATGTCTGCAGACATGTCCGAAAACACGCACGAGGACAAAAAAATAAAAATAAATCACGACAAGAATGCAGATATCTGTTAGATAAAAATTCCAAAATGATATACAATTGTGTTGTTCCCTGGGGCAATTCACGAATTATTTCATGAAAATAGTCATAAGGAGAGGGTCCTATTAAAACTAAGTAGACAAAACTTGCCTAAATTACTTAATGAGACATATATATATATATATATATATATATATATATATATATATATATATATATATATATATATATCATGAAAATTTTGAAAATAATCATAACAAGGCGATGAGCGTGCCAAATTCTCTGCGACTCCCTGTATGAATACCTAAGTATGTGGGTTTGGGTACATAAGTACGTATGTGTGAATAGGTGGGATTAAACCTATATACATATTCACAAACCTAAATCGCAGTACACACACACACACACAAACATATATATATATATATATTAAGATATGTCTCATTAAATAGTTTAGGCAAGTTTTGTCTACTTAGTTTTAATAGAATCCTCTCATAATTACGGACAAGTTTCTTAGCATCCTTATTAAAAGAAGAAAGAAAATTACCATGTTGATGCATATTCATTTTATTCCGAGTACTTTCGACATTAGCACTGTGTCATATATATCGTGTATGGCGTTTTATTAAAAATCATAAGCAAGGAATGATTATTATTTTTTTAAATGTTTTATTAAATTTTCTTGGCGTGAATTGAATGAATAAAAATATTGTTCAAACATTTTGGAACCAATGTTTTCGGACATTATCAAGGTCAGAAGAAAGATGAAAATGTGGATGTATTCATTTTATTTTAATTTTAATCGGTAACATAACATTTGAGCGTCTTGATGACATCGCAGACAAAACGACATGCACTTGAAATTCTCCTTTGGAAGAAAAGAATTTATTTAATTTTGATTTGTTTTAATTTATTATATAATTTCCTAGAAACAAATTTTAAAATTAATATCGTACACACTAATCTTTATGTGAAATTGGTGTATTCTAGTGGAATAGTGATAGCAATTTGAACTTTGACAAGTTAGTCTCCGAGTTAGAGTGGTAGTTGAATGGCTAACAAACGAATTTGATTTTTGTATATTCGCAGAAACAGAAGCCTTTTTTTTGTTTTAAATTATATTGTATAGAAATATATTGATGGGTATTTAGGAGTATTCTGAGGGAAATAGTAATACCTAGCAGCTTATATTCGTTAATATGAATAGAAATAGAAATTTGAAAAATGGCAAAGTAATCTTCGGGTTAAAATAGTAGTTGAATGATGTGTGTGTGTGTATGCATATATATGTGCGTATGTGCAATTTTTATCTGATAGCTTTAGGCTTACTATTTACTACATTTTTTCTTGCCAAAAATAACTTTTAATCTGCATTTAAAATGTAAACAAATCTACAACTTTTAAATTTAAGATGAATCGTGCCGAAAAATCCCGTCCTACATAATAATACCATACGTTTCTTATTAATATGAACGTTATACGCACTATTTGAGCATTGTGGTCCGCGCATAAAAAAATGCAAAAAATACTTCAGTCGTTTTCCCATCACTTCTCTGTGGTTTTTCTATAAATACTTTCATCGTAATTCTTCTGCTGAAATTTCGTCAATAGCACCAAGACTTTATGAATTTAAGCGTAGTACTAGATTGGCGGCAAGATCTCATCATTTTACAGTAAAAATGTCTAGATGTAACAATAAGTTCTATGCTAACAGTTTATTCTCTCGCACTTCTTGATTGTGAGGCTACCGTCTGCCATTTTAATTCGTGTAGTTTTACTGTTCACTCACCTTAATAGTTTTTAGTGGCTCTATTGCCTTGCTTGGGGTGAAATGATTGAAACAAAAATATGCATCAATTAATAAAAGTATGTATGTGTTTAGTTTTCATTTAAGATAAATAATTATTATCCTTCCATGTAACCTTCCAAACATGGTTTCGAAAAAAAATCCCTCTCCAAAAATTTATTAAACATTTTTTAAAAATGTTTAAAAACTTCAGAAAATTAAAAGGTTATATGCAGGTATAAATTATGTCCTGACATTTGTAAATAACAACTAGGTCCATTAATTCTGTAAACACTCCGGGATCAATTTTACATCGTATCATATACTATGAACCGGAAACTCTTCTAAATCGACAAAAAATAAATTCAATTCTGACAAATGGCGTGACTTGAGGAAGGTTTAAGGGAAATTAATCTACAAAAATTATTCCCTGAAGTTTTTTTTTCTATTTTTACGAGTGAATTCGTTTTCTTTCATGTGCCGTGTCCCTTTAGGAATATTGGCGATCATGGCTCTCCACCATTTCCTTTAGTCTGTTTAAAAAGTGACACATCATTTTTTAGTGGTTACTTATGCTTGAGGTGATATCATTCTATTTAAAAAAAAAAATCAGTGAAATTGATGCCAACACCGGAAAAATCGAGTATAGCACTTCATCAGGGAGAGCACTTCATTAACCGAAGGGTCATCTCCCATTTAGACCACGAGAAACAATGATAAGACTAACCTGAATGACCTTGTGATGATGATGATCATCACACACATACATACATACTTATGCAAATTCAAATTATACAACAACAAGCATTCATTGGATAATAATTCAACACTACTGTGTAATGGACAATTTAATAATCACAGCTATGCGACCGACAATTTTATAATTACTATATTTTCATGTAGTCGATTTCGTGCACTTTTGGGAGAATCGGATCCCAGAATTTTTTTCGTGAGTCTCTCTAAAGCTCGCTCGCTGATAGGTCAATGCCAACCAATCAGATTGTCTGAGTGATTCTTCCCGCGCAACGCTTTCGGAGCCGATAGTCACCTATATAAGCAAATAATATTCTTAGTAAACGAGTGAGACTTTCAGCTGCCGTAGGAATCCATGACAGTTGAAACCATGCGCCAATCTTCTCACTCACGCCACCACTGGCATGCTGAATAATCCCAATACTCACACAATCGTTTTCCTTACACAGCAAAACTGTTGAAAACATTTATTACCAGAAACTATTACAACCTTATTTCATTCAGTAAACTTTCAAACAATTGATAGTTAAAGAGAAGCAACTCTTGTTTTATTCAACGCATGCCTTTCTTTCACATTCTTGTTTGTATATCTTGTTTAATACAAATTTTATGTGTAATGATGTCTTTGGCTTATCCTCTTTTTCTTCACGTTAGTTTGGCTTACTGATCTAAGTTGAATAAATGTAGTGAAGTCCACCACAACCGCATAGCGAGAGATGTGCATTAATTAAGTACAAAATGGAACTTTGTCTTATGATGTCCGTGATGCAATGGATAGAGGAACAGTTTGGCTGAAGGAGTGGTTTTCCCGACAACAACAAGGGAGTAAAGATTCGATTCTTGTGGGGAAGCATATTTTTCGTTAGTAAGGATTCAATATTAATTTCACCGTTTAAAATAACAGACATGTCAGCTGAAACAAGGGTACAGACTAAAAATAACGTTAACAGTAATAAGAAATAATGTCGGATTAAAAACTTCATTAAAAAAAATTGCAGTGTTTGCTGCTTTGATTTTAATTTCACGCAATTAGGGAATAGCCAAAGCGATTCCTTCCCTCCGCGTGTTTTCAGATAAAGAAACAGCCAAAGCGATTCCCTCCTTCCGCGTGTTTTAAGATAACGGAACAGCTAAGGCGATTGCCTCCCTCCGCGTGTTTTAAGATAACGGAACAGCTAAGGCGATTGCCTCCTTCCGCGTGTTTTCAGATAACGGAACAGCTACAGCGATTCCCCCGCTTCCTCCGCGTGTTTTCCGATAACGGAAGATCCTCAGCGTTTCCCTCCCTCCGCATGTTTTTATAGATAACGGAAGAGCCACAGCGATTAATTCCCTCCCTCCTCGTGTTTTCAGATAACCGAAAAGCTACAGCCATTCCTTAATTCGTAATGAATTAAGATAACAGAAAAATGTTATTTACTTTAACACAACTTGATTTTTATCGAAAGTTATTTTCATTTGCTATTTAATGGAAAGTCTATGTTGAATCCATTGCTTAGTCAGCTGCTAAGAAATTCAATTCACTTGGTTGTGCGAAACAATTCTCTCTTGAATCTATTTTGCATCTCTATAAATTTACCATCTGTCCATGCTTAGAATATTGTTGCCAGATATGGTCCGCTGCACCTGCGATTTATCAGGTGTTCCTTGGTGAGATCCAAAGAAGAATAAGCAATATTATTGGTCCTGATCTGGTGGCTCGGCTTCAGTCACTCTCCAATCGCCATAAGGTTATCTCTCTGCACCTTTTTTTTAATAAATACTTTCAATTTAACAATTCGGGTGAGCTCTTTGTTATTACTAACATTATTCTGTTTAGCTTCTAGTAAATAGTTCTGTTTCATATTGTAAATACTCATTGGGGCTAGTTTTTAGAATTGTTTTATTCCCCTCCCCCCTCCACAGACAATGAATTGTACATATGGGGACTAGTTAGTATTTTCATAGAGACAATGAGGTATTATGGTGAATGTAGTAAGAAAGATACGTAAGAATGTTGTTTTGGTGTAAGGAATATTGTTTCTATGATTGGGTCAGTCTTTGTGGCTAGCTAAGTTATCGTTAAGACAGAAGAAGACTGTCTTTTCCCCAAACCCTATTTTGGCCTTGTGCCACATTTCTGTGTAGATATCAGAATAAATATCGCTCTTTCTAGACTGCATTAATTTAAGCGCAATACTAGACTGGCAGAGAGATCGCATCAATTTACAATTAAGCCAGCTTGATGAAGCTGTAACTTCTACGCTAACAATTTCTTTTCTCGCACTTTTCTCTTGTGGGACTCTCTTTCAGCCCCATGCTTTCCGGTCAACTTTAATCTGCAAGAATTTAAATGCAATGCCAATCGCTATCTATTGTCATCCATCATGCTTTTTCTCTTTCAACTCATTATTAATGTTTCTGTTCCTAATTCCTCCACACCCTGTAACTCCTTGCGTGTTAGTGACTGTACTGCCTTGATGGGGTGACACTGATTAAAAAAAAAAAGAAAAAAAAAAAAAGAAAAGTTTTCATAATGGACTCAAATTATAAATTAAGTTTACCATACGAAATCGCTTGTGGCACTGGTTGTGGTGGGGTCGTAACAAATTTCGTTTAACAAAAAGAGATTAAATATAACGGAAAATTGATCCGTGAAAGGACAACATGAAAGGAAAACATATCTTAACCAACGCGTTTCGTCCTTTGATAGACTGTATCAAAGCAAATGGAAGGATTTATTTTGCAAGAAGTATTTATAAACAGAAATAAGAAAAGGTCGTTAGTTTTTTTTTTAAAGAATTTTTAAATTGACGAACGTTTATAAATATACATAAGGGTAACTCCCAACCGATTTAGGGCCATGCCCCATTTTGGTATTTTTAAAATTCTGGTGCCCCCACTTCCCTGTAAAATTTATTATTACATATTTAATTCTTTTACTGCAATTCACGTGAAGGAAGCTTAAAAGGCCATTAACTTGGTCTCTATACAAGCCTCCAAAGACTATGGCGTCCATGAAAGAGAAAAATAAAAAAATAAAAAGGCAGTTAAATATATATATAGTTTTAAAACATATAATAAAGAACAGAAAAGCAGAAATATAAAATATTTGAATGAAATGTTATTCTGTAATATACTTTGATCATTTTAATCATGAAATAATAATGCAAAATGAAATTTAAGCTCACTAGAAAACAATTCACTGTTAATAACTCATTCTTGAATTGCCCTCTTATTCTGTTGGTATTATAGTAAGCTGAAGGGTGCACATCCTACGAATAACCCACCAAAATATTACCATGCCCTACTGGTGGGGCATACGGCCCACATTAGATATCATTGAGCTAACTGATAGTTAAGCTAAGGGTGTAATTTCATGTTTAATAAAACGAAAGCGATTAAATGTTGTTAGTGCTGCTGAATTTGACTTTTCTCAAAGAAATACGCTTTTCCCAACCAAATATAAATGGTCATAATTTAAAAAAAAAATTAAACCTATTGTTTAAAATATATTTAAAATATAAGTATATTTAAATATAATATAATATAATAATATAATATAATATAAGTATATTTAAATATACATAAAATAATGTCAAACTAAAATAATATATATAATTATTGCATTATAAAAAAATCAACAACAATGACAACATTTATGCAGGTTCGTTTATTTGACGTTAAATTACATCACTTAGCATCCTCCATAATTTGTCTTGACCTGTATTCCTTATTTCATCAGGGAAACCACTTTTTGGCTAAGCGTGTCTCACCAATTAGGCTACCAGAAGTCATCACAGTGATGCAAGGCTCAATTATCCTATTTAAGAAAATCGCATCTCTGTTATCTGCTAAGCGACACACACACACACACACACACACACACACACACATATATATATTTTAAAGAATTAATGGATTTATTTTTAATTTGACATTTTTAGAACTTCAAACGTTATAATAGTGTATGCTTGTGCTTGAAACAGACGCCCTATTTGTACTATTTTGTGTGTATTTAGACGTAATGCACTTTGATCAAAGTGAAAATTAAAAAAAAAAACAGGACGTCTACTTCAAATACGTGTATCCACTATAATAAAGTTCGAGGTAATATGTATATACAGGGTGCGATGTATAAATTGTCTTCTAAATTACGCAAAAATGAAAATAACACTGACAACTCATTTTAACAGATATATTTACCAAAATTGCACAAAAATATCTTGAAATACTAAACAATAAGTTTATTCAGTAAAATTGCCATTGCCTTCAATCACAACCGCCAGACGACTTCAGAATCTCATGAAACTCTTCTAGACGGTGTCCTTGTTTAAGTTGGTGAATGCTGCCATCATCCTTGCTTTCAGTTCATCTTTGATGTTACAAGGAGTTTGTTGGTCTCTCGTTCAACTGCGCCCCACACATAATAATCAAGAGGGTTGTAGTCTGGGGAGTTAGGTGGCCAGATGTGATGAGGTCACAGAAATTGTCTGACAGCCATGACTGTGTTCTGATCGTACGTCATGATGCAGAGTCCTGTTGCCAGACATAAGGTCTTCCAGCAGCCACCCTCTTGACCGAGGTCAGCACTACCTCCTCAAGGGACGATGTAGGCCTCTGTGTTGAGTGTGAAGCCGTGTGGGAAGATGAATGGAGGTATAACGTCGCCATCACTAGTGATCTTCCCAAACACCTTCGTAAACAGCGTTAGACTCATCCAACTCTTTCCAAATTCTTTGCACTGTCCTCAGATTGACGTCCAAACACTCTGAAAAGTTCGTATTGGAGATTCTAGCATGAATGTCAAGAATTACAGCATGCCGTTTTCAAATTTCTGGCGCAGTGAATTGCGTCATAATTCTCTTTTTCTTACAGACGGTACCCAACTGACCCTACTATATTGTGCAATCGAGAAAATAAAAAAACAAACAATGCAACTATTTACCTATCACCCTTATATATATATATATATATATATATATGAATGATAAAATATAGTTTTAATGTATGCGATATTTATAGGTTAAAATACTGAATATGAGAGAGTATGCAAAGGTAAAAGTGAATATTGAAGTCAACACCCAGAGGCGACAATCTGTTTCTTGCTAATCACAATCGTCAAGCCATATATATATGGATTATCCTTACCACTGACGAATTTGATATTATGACTATATATATATATATATATATATATAAAAGACATTTTTATACATTCTTTTTATAGATACAAATATTTAAGTAAATGGTCTTATAATAAACAGTATTAATAACATTTACCAGCCTGAATGTCCGAGAAATTTTCATAGAAAATATTCGTCCTCTGACAGGAACCGAACCTGTATCCTATACGGAACCGTCATATAGCCTGACGTGCCTTAACCGATCGAGACACGGCGGATCGTTCGATTAGCCAAGTCGATTTCACTGTTTTTAAACTGCAATCTTCCATGAATCTCTCACGTACATTCATATCTGCTCAAAGCGTATCTAAATGTAAACAAATGACGTCACACATTATGAAATGGAGGATTTACTTTAATATTTGTATCTATAAAAAGAATATATAAACATAAAAAGGTCTTAAAAATAATTGTCGGACTTTGTCCATTTCATAATATATATATATATATATATATATATATATATATATATATATATATATATATATATATATATATATATAAAGGAATGGTGAAAAGTTATAGGTTCGACCCTCTCCCAGGCGGTTTGCGTAGGATATCGATAAGCGAATCTTGACTTACAATTACTAATGAATTCGATTCTAACTGGGTGCCTCCATACAGCAATTCGACATTAAATAACCGGAAAAGGATTAATGTGTCGTACAAATCTACCAACCTAGCCTACCCACTTCCAGAGGTCAAAAGTTTATCCTGCCATTGAACTTAACTCTGATCCCTGAACTATAGTGCATTAGACTTTCATAGTTGTGTTGTCATATCCAGCTATGGCAACAGAAAACAACCTTTGAGAAATAAGGATATTGCGATTGTGACGCCTTCAAAAACAATGAAATGCAAAGAGATGTAATATTAATAATGCCGGGTGCTAAAGGTTAATTTTGGAATCCTTTGAGGGTCTGAATAAGGAATTTTTCATCACCCCATCGCATAAAATTGCACTGATCCAAATTGCTTCAAGGATTTAAAATGAAGCTATAATAAATATTTAGAAATAGGGAGCTATGTTTTTAATTAGACACTAGAATTACTTTAATTTGGGATTATTTTAATTTTAATATCATTTAAAATATAAATTCATTTTTAATTAAACTTAAATCTATATTCAAATTTAATTTTAGATTTTTTTAATTAAATTTAAATCTATATTTAGAATTTAATTTTGGATTATGAAATTTAAATTTTTCCAAAATTTCAAATTTTAATTTTTAAATTAAAATATAATTTTAAATTTTATATTTTTTAAAATTTTTACAATTTTTTTTAAAAAAGGTCTAAATTTTATATATGTTAACTTAAAAACACTACATTTTAAATTTTAAATTTTAAATTAAAATGTAATTTTAAATTTTATATGTTTTACAATTTTTTTTTTAAAGTTCTAAATTTTAAATACGTTAATTTAAAAAAAAAATGAAATTTTAAAATTAAAATTTAAGTTTCATTTTGAATTTAAATTTAATTTGAATGTATGTTTACGATTGCAGGGAAAAAAAATCATATTTTGTATGTTATTTCGTATTTTCCAAGTAAAACAACGATTGTGACTATATTGATGATGATGATGATGACGACGACGACGATGATGATGATGATGATGATAATGGTGGCGGTGACTCTCCTGATGACAGTAACAATGACAGGTCAATGGTCACATCGATACGATGAATCATCCTCTTGAAGGTGAACGAATCCCGAAGCTAATGTCGTGTCGTGTCTGCAGCGTCAATTCGTTTCCGCTAAGAAGTGAGATCTTCTTTGCGCTCGTAAAGCTTGGCTCTTGGTATTCGACCATAACTAGAGACAAAAAAAGAAGATAAATAAATAAATAAAGATTGAGTGATATCCTGTCATGCAACACACACACACACACACACACACAGACACTCCACCTTTGGTAAGATTTTAATTTTTATTACGTGTCATAAAAAACTGGTTTGGCAAAAGCTGGTGACTTGTCATAGAGCTAGCAGCGGTATGGGAAAACAAAGAAATAAACAATTCACTTTAGATGTACGTAAAATAGGCAAACGCGAAAAACAGAGAGAAAGAACAAGATTTTCATATTCCAAATTGTCTGGGACGAACAAAGGTATCTTAATTGCAAATTGTATGTTTCAAAAAAGGGGACAAAGTTTCTATATTTCAAAATGTCGGTTCGAACAAAGGAAGATGTCCTAATTCCAAATCGTATGCGTTAAAAAAGGAACCAAGTTACCATATTCCAAATTGACTGGGTCGAACAAAAAAAAGATATCTTAATTGCAAATTGTATGTTTTAAAAAAGGGGACAAAGTTTCTATATTTCAAAATGTCGGTTCGAACAAAGGAAGATGTCCTAATTCCAAATCGTATGCGTTAAAAAAGGAACCAAGTTACCATATTCCAAATTGACTGGGTCGAACAAAAAAAAGATATCTTAATTGCAAATTGTATGTTTTAAAAAAGGGGACAAAGTTTCTATATTTCAAAATGTCGGTTCGAACAAAGGAAGATGCCCTAGTTCCAAATCATATGTGTTAAAAAAGGAACCAGGTTACCATATTCCAAATTAACTGTGTCGAACAAAAAAGATATCTTAATTGCAAATCGTATGTTTTAAAAAATGGGGAACAATGTTTCTATATTTCTAAATATCGGCTCGAACAAACATATCCTAATTTCAAATCGTATGCGTTAAAAAGGGAAAAGTTTCCATATTCCAAATTGCCTGGATCGAATAAAGAAAGATATCTTAATTGCAAATCGTATTTTTTTTAAAAAGGGGCACAAGGTTTCTTTATTTCAAATTGTCAGCTCGAACAAAGATGTCCTAATTTCAAATTGTATGCGTTAAAAAAGGGAAAAGTTTCCAAATTGTAAATTGTCTGGGTCGAACCAATAAAATGTATTATATCCAGAAAATCATTTTTATTCAATTTTTTGCTCTATAGTTCTTTGATATTTTTATAAAATTCTGAATAAAAGAAATTGTATTCATAGTTATTCATAAAATCGTAAATAATAAATATTACATTATTGTTGGATTACATATTTTGATATTTTTTTTTTTATAAATCTTTAAATAAAAAAGTTCTTTTTTTCAATTATTCATTTCCATAAATAAATATTTATTGTTTAGCAATTATAAATTAGTAAACAATAAATCTTTATTATTGGTGAATAATAAATATCACATTGTACTTGATTCACATATTTTTATAATCTTGTAAATAAACATTGCCGGAGGAGTCAAAAGTGTATTTAGTAATAGGGGGAATAAGAAATGGCTGGTAAACTTTAATGCCTCAAGAACAAAACTGCTCACTTTTACCTACCACAGAGAACCCTCCCTGCCTCCCATTAGAATGTCTGATGTTCAACTCCACGAGAGCACCTCTTTGCAACAGCTTGGTCTCACACCGTCTGCTGACCTGAGATGGAACAAATACATTGAATCAATGGCGTCATCTACCACAAGGAAAGTTGGTTCTCTGTGTAGACAAAATTCAGAGATGAACATGCAATGTGATGGGTCCTGATCTGGCATCTCATCTACAGTCACTTCCTCACAGACGTGCTGTCACTTCCCTCTGTCTTTTCTACAAATACTTTCGCGGTAACTGCTCCGACGAGCTATTTTCGCTTAATTTAAACTTGCTACAAGGTTGGTCTCACAGTCCCACCCTTTCACTGTCGAAGCGATTAAATGTAGTCGTTTCTTCTATTTCAATAGCTTCATGTCGAGCACTTCCCGTGTGTGGAACTCCTTTCCTCATACTTTCTTCCCTGATAGCTATAATCTTCAATTATTCAAATGCAATGCCAATCGACATCTTCAGATGCCTTGATGTAATTCCCTGTCCTTCTCTTCATCCTTTCCTCTATCACTCCTCTTTACTTGTGCTCTCACACACTGTGACCCATTGCGTGATAGTGGTACTCCCGCCTTGCTTGGGGTGAAATGCTTAAAAAATAGATAAATAAAAAATAACGTCCTTTAGGTTCACCGTTTTTGTGCGGGCACGAAGTTTAAACATTACTGAATTTTGGTTCTTTCATAGATCAACAACAGCCGCATTTGGTAAAAGTTATTCGCTAACGCGAAAAATGATCAATACATTTAATAGACCTAAAATATCCAACGTAGAAAGAAGTAAAGATGGATTAAAAATCAAATAAAACATACCAATGAAATGTTATCGTGGTACAGACTAAATCTCTCATACGTAAAATTATTGTTTATTCTACTTTAGACTCCGTCAAATAATATCGGCTGGTCGGTATGTGACATTTGCAGTTTTCTCCGAACGTGGATTCTTCTTCTGGTGAAAATGTGAGATAGGCGTCTTTTTCTTCTTGAGTGCGTACTTATATGTATATATCTTCCATTTATCGTTTGACCTGCGTATGCATATTTTAAGTGCAACTGGGTCGACCACTTGTTTACACGTCAGGAGAAGTAAGTGGCTATGAGATCACCTTCGAGGTCAACCTTCAGATGCATATGACTTCTCAGAGGCTCTGGTGTAACACTAATGTTAAGTTTAATTTGGTATCACCTGGGCTGGGGTAGATAATGGAGCCAGTGCAAATCAATGTCTCTTAGAAGAATTGTTCCTCATTGGCATTAAATTCAATTCATACAATGTTGTGGTTTGTTTAGGGGTCAGAAAGAAAGACACAGAAGATGAAGGTAGGTTGAACAAGTACAGTGTAACCCGGATATAAGAGATCCGGATATAAGAGAAACCCGGATATAAGAGAGATTTTATCTGGTCCCAATTTAGAGCCTGTGTTAATGTATATAAAATAGACCAAACCCGGATATAAGAGACTTATTCTCCGGTCCCGACAACTCTCTTATATCCGGGTTATACTGTATATTGAAGATATATACAAAGCAAGAGTGTTAGTAATAAGTGGATAGTAGTATATGTCCGAACGGCAGGTTAGCACTGCGTCTACCTCAATCCCCAATCGACCCTCGCAGTTAGTATTTATGAGAGGAGGAAAAGTTCATTCTATTGTAGGAGGGTTTACCACAACATATTATATGGTATTTTCTGGGGTGAATTCCAAGATGAATACAAAAGCTGTTAAATGACAAAAGTGTAGCTGGACAAGACGCATAGCAAAAAGAAAGGTTTATATATGGAGCAAAGTGTTGGTCTGTTGGTGTGCAATGGATGGCAAACGAAGTAAGGAAAAGGCCAGACAAAATACAGTGAGATAGTAAGAGATGGCAGATTCACGTTTTTTTTTAAAATTATGTTTTTCAAAAAAAAAAAACAAAAAAAAAAAAACTGTATACGAAAGAGGTTGACTTATAATTATTTGAATTTCAAGTTCTTGGATTTTATATTTATCTTGATGCCATTGTCATGGTAGTAACGGAAAGATTTGGGAAACGACTTTTTCCAGTCGAGGATTGGCTAATGATAAATATAGTATTTCGTAGGTATTTTTTTTTTCATTTTATTATCTTGCTGTCTAACTTCTCAAGCCAAACTTCGGCGTAATAACTTACCGTGCGTAATCATAGTTGTCGTGTGCCCGGAGACTAACTGTTGCCCATCGAATGTCTTTGTTTCCTATTGCACTTCTGAAAAACGAAAAAATGATACAAAATCTCCATAGTACATTAGTCTTATAGCTATTAGGTTGGTGCAAAAATAATGACGTAATAATGTCGTTTTTTGACGTTAAAAAAATACGCCAAAAAACGACATTATTACGTCATTATTTTTGCACCAACCTAATATTTTATATTAAAGGCCTATTGATTTTATTATTATTGTATACAGATATAAATTAAAATTGTGTTAATGATACAAAAACAATATCAAAACTATGAGTTCTGGGATAAAAAAAATATGACATGAAACAAAATAAACATGAAAGTAATCTATTTTATTTTATATTTGTTGTAGCATACTAACAGATGATAATGAGTAAGTCCCCATTCACATAAATACAGTAGTAAATACTGTATGTTGGTCTGCAGTCGGAGATTCGTTTCCAGCTGTACTGGTCAAACTCTCTGCTTCCGGTCAGAGAGGATCTCAAGACAAGGGCAGAGTCACGTCTCGGGAAACAGCTAGAAACTCCGTTTTATACGGGGTCTTCGGAGAATTTTTCGCCGAGCTTAAGGGCCCAGATACCCCATATTAAATGCAGCCTTGTGCCACCGCATGATAATCCTTCCTTGTTGTGGTGAAGGGGATTGTGTGGTCCTGAAAGCGATACCATCGGGAATTCTAAATTCCTGGTAGGGTCACCATTGAATGGTGATGGATAAGTTCTTGGGGTGATTGAGTGAATTGTAATGAATGAATGGGTTGTGAATCTGATTAACTCGGTTAATGTCGACCAGCCTCTCCACATTTCCTCATCGGCCTTGTTCCAGAATTGTTCATTTTGTAATAATAAATATACATTTCTACCTGGATTCGAACCAGCAGTAACACTAGTGTAAACCGGATTAATATTTACCTTTTTTTTGCCTCTTGTATAAACCGCACATAGCCGAGTGGTTAGAACGTTGGTTAAACCCGGGTTGGAATCTCACCATGATCGAGTTGTCAGCAAGGATACTTCCTGATGTTATCGGAATGGAGGGGTCGAAAACCATAACACGGGTTGACCTAAACCTTGTGAGTGAAATTTAGTAGACGGGACCTTTGGGGGCCGTCGATAGCTGTCATCATAGCCGGGGGCTTGAGCGTGCTGGCCTTGTTCAAATTGTTGATTACGCTAGATAACACGATCTTCCCAGAAACTGTAACTAAGGTCTGCTCAGCATAGTTGCAGTATAAACCACAAGTGGGCTCTCTGGGTGTTGAATGAACACAGATGCGCCTGAGCAAGCGTCTGCAATAGGGATTGGCTAGCCGCTCTAGTAGACGGGTATCCTCGAATACAAGTGGCCAGCTATACATATACATAAACCGATTCTGTATCTAGAGTTTTAACACTTGTGCAATGCAGACCAATGTCCTTTTGACTTTAATATAAACTGGACCAGTGTTTACCTTATCGAAAAAACAGGTAATTTCTTACCATGCTTGTCAATACTTCCGGCTGCATCACGTTGAGACACAGGTTCTTGTACAATCAGCGAAGTTAAGCAACGTTGATCCTGATCAGTACCTAGATGAGTGACCGCTTGGGAATATCAGGTGTTGTAAGCTCAGAGAGCTGATTTCTAATTCCAATTGTATTCGTTATATTCATTTACACGCAAATAACCTTAAGAAAGTTATGAATTCACCACGTCTCCCTCTACCTAAGGGTTAATTAGTAAGATTTGTATCACTAAATCATTATTATTTATTTTTTAAATTCTTATAATCTAAAATATTTTCTGGCTTTAATAACCTGCAAAAGATTGATAAGCCGTAGTAAACGAATCAACCAATGAAATACTGATTAGCTACACATATAAACTATCGTAGCCAAAAAGTGAGGGATCAGTTCATATAATGATAATGATATAGAATTGATCCCCCACTTTATATCCACATTATAATTTCTGGTTAATCAAATTCTGATTAAGTACTGTATCCACCGTTTCTCCCCACCAAGTTATGGGTTAAATAGACTTGTAACACTAAACCATTATTATCTCAAAAAAAAAAAAAAAAAAAAAAAAATAACTTACAATCTAAAAATATTTTCTGGCTTTAAATAACCTGCAAGAGGTTGATAAAAAAAAACGAATCAATCATATTTGTCAAAATGAATTTGAATGAGAATTTAACAAGTATTCAACGTTCACAATATGTTCTGCCACTTACTTCCGGTTTAAGTCGGAAATGACGTCTGGATAGTAGCTCAATTCGTCAGTGCCAGCAGTATATGCCCAGTTGTCATACTCCCGGAAGTGGCCATCGGGAGGGTATGCACCTGCAGGTGGAATATCATTCGATGACCGGAAGTGGCCATGGTATGGAGTCATTTGGGTATGGGAAGCAGGAAGCTCAGAATTCTGGGACTTTGCCCTAGAAAGAAAAAGAAAAAAAAAATTATTATTCCTATTCACTGTTAAACTACGTTTTGTATAGATAAATAAACACAACACTCATTGCTACTAAGTTTTTTTTTTTACTTTTTTTTTATTTTATTACCTTTCACTTCTGTTTGGCTAAAGGCTAGGGTGTATAAACTGTCTGCAGTTGAGTGATGTCCAGAGTGCTCGATTTGGTAAATCAAGTCGAAGTCATTGAAAGTGGGACATCGTGCAGGGCTGGGGTTAATACGATTCAAGGAATTCTATATTCACGCGCGCCCATATATATATATATATATATATATATATATATATATATATATATATATATTGATGTATGTTTTATTAAATAATCTAAACAAGTTTTGACTATTTATTTTAAGTTCCTTTCATATTGTCTGATAGGCTTAATAACATTATCATTGAAAGACGAAAGGAAATCACCATATTGATACATGTTTTAATCCTATCTAAGCTTTCGGCTTACATAAGGCATTATCAAAGATGACAATTATATTTTAATATATCAAACAATACACGGACGAAACAATAATGATAGTCTGTTTTTGTTGCATGAAAAATTTCAATGCAACGACTAACTGAAAATAATATAAATAATAACTATTTTATTAAAAAACAAGAACTATAGTAACAATATTTACTCGCTTTTGTTTATCAACATTAAATTATATCACTTAGCATCATCTATAGTTTAGCTTGAATTAATTACTGTGTTTTAATACTTGTTGCCAAATAAATTTCTTAGATGGATGAAATGGAACAGATCCTCAGTAAATGTTATGAGCGACCTAGGAATGTAAATGTTATATGTCAGTCTATCTCAGGAAATAAAGAACGTCTACACAAACGTCATCGAACCAATCTTCAGAAACACCAACATACAGATTGGCTATTCTGGGCTCGGTTCCAATTTCAATCAAATGGCACCTAAAGAAAAGCGAAATGATTAATATATATATATATATTAATCTATTCATCCTAAGCAAGGGGATAATGTTACCAAGACGCGGGAGGCTAATAGGAGTTAAAGGCAATGAAAAGACTTGAAGAGAGACCGGAAGTCTAAGAAGAAGGAAAAAAAAACTGCTACTGTTCAAAAGACTGGGAAGGAGTATAAACTGGACAATAGGCGAATCTATCTACTCCTATTGAGAAAATAATAAATAGCAACTAAAATTTCAGAGTTCAGTCAGGGACGTTAGAATTATAGTGTTCAAATAGGCTTTGGAAGGAACCAGAAACCCAATACTAAACAGGAAACAAGGGATAAACCACTACTCCTGTACAAAAGACATATATCTATATATTGCATATTGTTTTATATATTTATATGTCATTCTTTGCATTGCGCACTGTGTCACCATAACGTTTGTATCTTAAGAAAATCTTTTGTTATGGTATATATATATATGTGTGTGTGTGTGTGTGTGAGTGTGAAAGCGAGAGAGAATGTGTATTTAAAATTGCGTATTTGGGCAGAAATTCCTCTTTGCATATATATATATATATATATATATATATATATATTATAAATTAACTGATTTAAAACATGTTTTTTTCGCTACACATTAATAACCGTGTTTCAAAACCTGAAGCTAAAAACTTCAAATTTAATTATATAATTAAATTAAGAGCATTAGTTCTGTTTCAGCTTCAACGGATCTAATGCTTTTAATTTAATTATATAATAAACATAGTTATTACTTTGTAGCGAAAAAAACATATTTTAAATCAGTTAATTTATAATATTTATGCTCTGTAAATTTACATTGAGCACTGTTTTGTAAAAATAAAAAATATATAATAAGAACACCGGATTATATATCTTACTGTTCTTTCTTTCTTTCTCTCTCTCTCTCTCTCTCTCTCTCTCTCTCTCTATATATATATATATATATATATATATATATATATATATAATATCGCTGGAAGGAGTTTCTTTTGTAAATCGCTGGTTTGGGCCATTTTTAGTTATTTGTCAGCACAATGTAATTTTCTTTATTAAAAAATGTTTCAAAAATAAAATATATTTTCTGAAATATTGAAGAATATTAACTGATTTAACATTCAATTAAATTAATTTGAAACAAATATTACGTTTAATTTAAAATATTGTAAAAATTAATTTTTAAACTTGGGTAGGTGTTTATTTAAAGTGTTAACAAGTTAACAATTTGACTGACAGACAGAAGTTTATTTTTTCTACGGAGGACATTATCTGCAAAAATTACTCGAGGAATATAATGTGAGCGCCTTTTTTAATATAATTTTTAACTACCAAATAATCTTAAAGATTTAGGAAAATATGCTCCTTAATCTGATGTTTATTGAATTTTAGGTACTTTGGGTTTAATTTTACTATAGCCAGCGCTTTTATTTTTTGATAATGTCCTGTGTGGACATCCGTATTTACAAAAATCGGCACTTTTATATACACACAATAAAATTCAACATTCTTTTTAAAATATTGGGGGTCGCTGAATTGTAGTAAGCTTTTCCATTTATGATTAGCAAATATAGTGTTTTAATAAAATTTCACTTAGCAGGTATAAATTAATACAGAAATTTAAATGATTTAAAACTTTTATTTTATAATTATTATAATTAAAATTATAAAAAATTAAAAATTCTTGTAAAAATGAATCATTCATCAAAGATTTGTTTTTCTATAATTTGTCTTATTCATAAAAGCAATTTAAAGCTTTTCAAATTAAATAATATGTTAGTTTTATTAAATTTTTATATTATGATTCAGAGCAGGTTTTCAGTAACTGGTGTTTCTGTTTTTCAAAAAGAAATTGACGATTTAAATTTTCCAAGGATTTCTGCGTATAACTGATATAAACATTAAACGGTACAAAACTTAATTCGTCGAAATTTCATAAAATTGTAGAGGGGGGGTAATTTGTGTGCTTGTGCGTGTTTCTGCTTCTGATTGTCTTAATTAGTGTGTCCTTGTGTGTGTGTTTGCGTGCTTACTTTTGAACCGTTCCGCCTTTCTTTGACTGGACCAGGAGACAAACCAATACAATTATGACGATGATCAGACCAAATGCTGCAACCCCAGCCAGGACACCAATCGTTAATTTGGTTGACATCGGCAACCCTTGCACTAAACAAGAAATAAAATTAAATTAAAAATAAATATAAGAAACAGAAAGTTGTTTCAATTGTGGTCATCCATACATACATTTAAACCAGCACTATCGTGTAGAAATCGTCATTTAGGCGGGATTTTTTCATAACACAGTAACCAATACTAGTAAACCTAAAATATTCTACAAATGTCTTTTAAATTCTCTTAAAATATCAAATGATCTCCATTACTGTATAGTCGGCATACAGTATACATATAGACTAACTTTATGTCCTGGAGTAACAAGGTACCTAACAGGTTTCAAGTACGATTTAATATTCAAGTCTATTTTCACTGCTCATTTGATTGTCATAGCTGAAACTTCTCTCTCACGTGCTTCAAACATCTTATCAATCTAGTTGGATCTTTTCTAATTGATCTCTTTAGGTCTAAGTTGAAATAATGATCTCTCTTTCTGTTGTGAACTCCTGATCTAGTTTTCCTCTCTACTGTTCCCTCTTTTTTAAACTTATTCACTGTTCTCTTGATGGTTTTTGAATGGACTTTGAAGATGGAAGCCAAAGTATGAATATTGCTATCATTACTGAAGGCCTGGATGATCTTTTCCCTCTCACCATTGAGAAGACAGTGAGGCTGACACAGAACGATTTTAACCTGTGCGCTTTTTAGCTGAATAACTCAAATGGTTTTGCAGTGAATGGCGTCAAGATGGTTAAAAGCCTTAACTGCAAACCTGAAAAAAAGAAACTCAATTAGGTTAGAGACTTTTTAGATATTAAACATTTTGTTGGATGGAGAATTATGCTGTTTCATGATTTGGACAATTTTGCTGTTACACCCAATATACGTATATATATATATATATATATATATATATATATATATATATATATATGTATGTATGTATGTGTGTATGTATGTATTTCTATCACACACACACACACACACACACACACACACACACACACACATATATATATATATATATATATATATATATATATATATATATATATATATATTATGAAATGGACAAAATCCGACAATTATTTTAAGACATTTTGCTTTTAAAATGATTGTTGGACTTTGTCCATTTCATAATGCGTAACGTTATTTGTTTACATTTGGATACGCATCAAGCAGATATGAAGGTACATGAGAAAATCATGGAAGATTGTAGTTTAAAAATAGTAAAATCGACCTTGCTAACCGAACGCTCCTCTGTGGCGAAATCGTTAAAAGAACATCACAATATATATATATATATATATATATATATATATATGTGTGTGTGTGTTTGAAAAAAATTATGTGTTTGTGCGTGTTTCTGCTTATATATATATATATATATATATATATATATATATATATATATACTTTTATATATATATATATATATATATATATATATACTTTTATATATATATATATACTTTTATATATATGTATATACTTATATATATATATATATATACTTTTATATATATATATATATACTTTTATATATATATATATATATCCTTTTATATATATATATACTTTTATAAATATACTTTTATATATATATATATATATATACATATATATATATATACTTTTATATATATATATATACTTTTATTTATATACATATATATCGATCATTTCTTATTAATTGATAAGTAAGGTATTAGTACTGTCATAAAGCCAGTATAAATTATTTTATTGTATGTTAAATAATGACTTCATGATCTCCGAATACTTTTGGCTTAAATCCCAATTTATATATTCATTTTTTGTTCCTGCCATCTTTTTTTTCTAAAATTACCAAACTTTTTGATATTTCTCTTTGTTTATTTATGTTTCACAATTTGTCTTGCTTTCTAATATTTTTGTTTATCTAGCGTTTTATATTTTATTTTTTTTAGCTTCTAAAACACGTTATGTATATACATTTTTATAATACGTACATTATATATCTGTCTATATTTCTGAGATGAGGTATTATGTACACTATTTACATTATTCGGACTATTGTCCTCATCTTTGTCGCCATATTTATTACAACGTTTCGGCCTTTCAGTATCTGTCTATATTTCTGAGATGAGGTATTATGTACACTATTGATATTATTCGGACTATTGTCCTCATCTTTGTCGCCATATTTATTACAACGTTTCGGCCTTTCAGTATCTGTCTATATTTCTGAGATGATGTGTTATGTACACTATTTACATTATTCGGACTGTTGTCTTTATCTTTGTCGCCATATTTATTACAACGTTTCAGCCGTTGTACGCTCCGGCCTTCTTCAGGTGGTTGGAATGTCGAACTGAACCCTTTATTTCGCTCATTGGGGTAGACTGTTCTAGTTCCACGTACCATGTTTAATGGATGTCAGTTATCAGTTATCTCCTGTTAATTCCCCTCTGTAAGTTCTCCACTGCCATAACCAGGTATTGAACTCACACTCTTTGGGTCCTGTCACTGGATCTAACCAACGCCTTTATCCACTGTGACATGTGTCGTTGTAATAAATATGGCGACAAAGATGAGGACAATAGTCCGAATAATGTAAATAGTGTACATTATATATGTTCAAAAGGTTGTCCTAGCAGAGTGTAATAGTGGGACAATCTCCCACAGTCTATATAATGCTTCTGTGATATACATCTCAAGCAGCCTCTGACAATTATGTCCATCTTCAAGTAGGAAAATGGTTGAAGACAGAAGACTGGCCGAGAAAGGGTCCATGTAGTTTGGGCAGCACATGGCCTCCATATACAGTCTAAGAGGTCTTGCCTCGTTCACATCTGAGAGGAGGGACGGTGTAACCTCAATATCCTTTGGTGCAAAATGAACAGGCAAGCAATTGCACTAATATGCCTTGAATGTCACAATAAAACACAATTGTGCGCTAACTGAATAATGGAATGTAAATGCCTACATATGAGAATCTAAAAACCCCTAACATTTTCGATTTTTTAAACACTTAGTTCAGGATTTATGTTCTCTTGAAATTTGGTATCAATCTTAGCTGATTTCAAAATAACACGATTTGCCAACATTGGCACTTCATAACTTTGTCTTGTAAGAAGAGGATATTTGGTAATCATATAGTTTAATACCGACTGAAAAGATTTCTGGTTTTATTTTATCTCTATTTTCAATAGTATTATAGTTATATGCTGGAGATGATGGAAAACATTGCTATTTTATGTTTTTTTTTTTTTGTGGGGGGAGGGGGTATTTTGTCACCCATAGAATCTAAATCATTAGCAATAGAATAAAAACTAATGTTGATTATAATCATCTGATGACTTATATTTGCTTTACAAGTTGCATGATTCTTAGATGACGAAAACTTGCAATTACGATTTCGAAAAGATCACATTTTAGGCCTTTTTTATTTTTATTTTTTTGAAATCTTGGCAGGTAGCGTAGGCTGTTGAATCCAGGTTTAATCGTTTTCTCAATTATTAATCAATCGCTTATAATTTTATAATTCACTCAAAAAAAAAAAAAAAAAAAAAAAAACTTTATTCGAAGCTAACTTAGTAAATACGCCTTCAAAAAAGATACATCCAATGAAATATTTTGTTTTAAAATTCAAACCTATTAAAACCCGTAGAATCTATGTTACAACGAATTTAATATATTTCTGTTAAGTTTCAATCATTTACTGACTGATTTTGAAGTCCTTTCAGTTCCCAGCTTTCGCTCCATCTTCCACCCCAATCCAAAAACTGGATTACTTCTCCATACTCTGTTCTTTATTTTTTTAAGTGTCACGCTATCTCTTTAAATAGGATTTTCTTACGTCATTTATGATATATATTTACCACCATAAGTCCGGATCACAGAGTCATTGTAAACTTCACGATCATATCCTTAGCTGCATAGTATGTGCTTCGCCAAGTCTACACACGATTTTGAATTCATAGTCTCCTTCCCCTAGACTGATTGCCACTTAAGGCTGAAGAGCAGAGTCAGCACTATTATTTACCCATAGTTAGAAATTTTGAATTCAGAATTATCCTTCAAGATTGGTTGCCATCCAGGACCCAGTCTACCTTGCTATTTATCCATAGCTGCTTGCAGAGTGGTGTGTGGGGAGAAATGGATTCACACCTCACCCAATGGTATTTTCAAATAAGTGAATGTAACAAACTTGGCTGGAATTCGAACTCGGCATTTCCCAACCCAAGCTGCTATCCATTACTCCACCCTGCCTCCACCTATAAAGTCTGTCTGAAAAGTAACGGGACGGAGTGTGCAACGTGAGCTATGAGCATCATGTACAGTGAGTTCTTGTCACAGGGTCAAACGACCATTCAACAAGTCTACAAAAACATCCTACTGCGTTTGCTTTGCTCGGTACAAGAGACGTGAACTGTCAGGAGAAATCGTAGCTTCACCGCGACAACGCACCTGCTCACAACACTCTGATCATCCGGCAGTTCCTGGCCCGAGAAGGATATGGCCGTACAGGAACAACTTCCCTATTCACCTGATCTTGCACCGTGTGACTTTTTTCGTTAAATAAAAATAAAATGTAAAATGAGAATAATAATGAAAATTATAAATAAAATAAAATAAAACAATATTTAAACCTTGTTTAAAAAAAATTAAATAAAAAAAAAATTACTCCCAGCATGCAACAAAAACTGTTCCTGCCGGAAATACGGACATCCCACCAAAAGACGTTATATTCAGTCTCTTCGCTCAATAACCACCAGGAAGACAACACGTGTGTAACTTCTCTCTGTAATATGGTTTATAATATTACTGAGTAAATTGCTTACTTTTTTAACATGAACATTATTCCGATTGTAACGTAAAATACACACACACAAATACATAAATAAAATTGTATGAAATTATCATACAATTTGTTATGCCTTTTCCGTACTGTGTACATTTACTTTTCCTGTTTTTACCTTCATAAAAACAAGCCTAAAATTCTACTACCACTATCCCTATGGTGTGAGTGAATACCCAACAAGATACACTCAGGTCATTCATACGAATGAAAATATCACTCAAATAGACGAGCATTTGGTTGAATTCTTGTGATTCCATTTCTCTAAGCAGATCATAGTCATGTTCCTTCAGAAAGCTTTGATTTCTTCTTGTAATCCAAAGAAGCACTTTAAAGATCTCCAACATGACAGCCAGCAGACTTCTCTATGGAAAACCAAAACCGAATGCTCACTTCCAAATAAATAAAATAAAATAATAAATAAATATAAAATAAAATATAAAATAATAATGAAAATTATAAACAGAAAAAAAAAAAAATTAAACCTTGTTTAAAAGAATTAAATAAAAAATAAAAATAATAAAATTACACCCAGCATGCAACAAAAAACGGTTCCTGTCGGAAATACAGACATCTCGCCAAAAGACGTTATATTTAATCTCTTCGCTCAAGAGCCGTTAGCAAGACAACACGTGTGTAACTTCACTCTGTGATTTGACTCTGATATTACGAGGTGAATTGCTCCCTTTCATAACATGTAACATAATACAATTGTAACGTAAAAAATATACATAATTATACATATAATTAAAATTATATCAAATTAATATACAATTTACTATTCTTTTTCTGTATTGTGTTCGTTTATTTTTCTGTTTTTTTTAATCTCGTGAAAACTAACCTAAAATTCCTACCACTATGGTGTGAGTGATTACTCCACAATACAAAGCATTTTACCTATTTTTGTGAATACGTTCTTAAGTATGGAATAATGAAAGTTCTTTTTTCATAAGTTCGGCTTGTGGTATCAGAAGGAAGGAACAGACGGGAGCATGTTCACTTGGAGGCTAAGAAAGACCTACATCTTACACTGAGGCAGCAGAGAGACTGGAAGCGACTGGACCGTCCTGAGAGCAATCCGAACCTCCCACACATATAGGGTTCGAAAGTCTACTAATCCTCGTATCATGTCTATGTTTTTACCAGCGTGTGAGTGTGTGCATTTTTTTTAATCGAGTTCATCCCAAGTAAGGTAGTAAAGCCACTACGACACAAGGGGGTTACTGGGTGTGGAAGAATTAGAAAACTGAAACATTACTAAGGAGCGAGAACAAAAGAAGAGTGATCAGAAGAAAAGTAGATAACGGTTGACATTGCATTTAAATTTTTGAAGATTAAAGTTGACTGGAAAGCATGGAACCGGAAGTGACTTCCACACGCAAGAAGTGCGATAAAAAAAGCCCCATTAGCATAGAACTTGTGGCTACATCTAGCCAACTCAACTATAAATCGATGAGACACTGTCACCACCCTAGACAGCGCTTAAATTTTAAAAAGCCTAGTTACCATAGCGAAAACTCATCCGAACAATTAACATCATCTTTTTCAAACTTTCAGTAAACAGCCCACTTTCAATTAGCAAAAAAAAAAAAAAAAGAAAAAAAAAAGAAAAAGTTTTATCGGCAAATCGCTTTTTGTCAGTAAATTGTAAATTAACACGTTTCTGTCAGGTAAATAGTTGTCTTTTTATCAGCAATCGGCCCTCTTTCTCGTCATCAAAGAACTTCCTTTCTACCAGCAGAGAGTCTGCTCCTTTTCCTGTCAGCAAAATGTCCTCTTTTTGATCCCGCTTGCTAGCCTACAAGAACACTTTATTTTCAGCAGCCTTCTTCCTGCCTACAGTGATCCTGCTTTCTATCAGCAAAGTCTCTTTTTTATCTCAGTAAAGAAGCCTCTTTCACTCAACAAAGAGCCCTCTTGTTGTTTTCAAGATGCCCTCTTTCTCAACGTCAACAAAAAAAAACAAAAAAAACATCTTTCTGTCATGCTATATAAAATGAAATACTTGTATAAAATGAAATTCTACCTGAAAATTAAGCTTGTGCAGATGTGGTTCATTAGTAGACGGAAATATCTATTTACTGAGACTTTGAACAAACAACAAAAAGGAATAAAACACATTAAACTAAGTAATGTAAAGCGATAATGAGAACAGAAAGCAGTGGAGTTGTACAACAGGTTTACTAACACTTTGTAAGTTATTGGAAGATAAATACATAAGGGGTGTCCCCAAAAATCCGACATTATTTCGCAGGTCGATAATTTTGGCAATTCTTGTTGAAACGACCTCAAATTTTCATAGAATGTATAGAAATAGATCAGGATTTTATAATTAATGTTTTATTTTTATTATCTCAATGAGAATCTTCCAGAGTGATGGATTGGGCGTGGTGGAGATGAAGACAATTTTCTGATGAAATGGCTGCTGCGGTTGCTGCACCTGTCACCATGTGGTTTCTTTTTATGGAGATATGTGAAGGGACTGGTCTATGTCCTTCTCTTCCTGCTAGCATTGATGAACTCAAGCAGAGAGTCAATTCTGCACTGGATAATGTTATCGGAGGCATACTGCAGTGTGTTTGGCAAGAGCTTAACCACCGACTTGACATGTACCGCGTCACAGGCGGTGCACATATTGAACAGTTATAAAATCGGTCTTATAATAAACTTATGATGTTCAACACCTAAACTGTTCAATTTCACTGAGCTAGACTTAGAAGTTTTCAAGGTAATTGCGTTTAAAATGATGTCATTTTTGGACACACTGTATATTTGTCTGTTAAAAAACTTTTTTTCATTGCGAGTGAATATTTCATCAACATTTTTAGAGCAAAAATGATTTATCTAAGATAAAAGTCCTTTCCAGGAAACAAGATGAATTCATACATTTCCCATGGATATTTGTGCGTAAGTCAATGTAACGAACCCGACTGGAATTCGAAATCGTCTCTCCGCGTTTTCATTCCGAGCCGCTACCCTTTACACCACATGTACATCCAAGTATAAAACATAAAAGCGAATAATGTAATGTCGTAAAAAGAACAAAAAGGCTTACTTGTGTTGTTGACAGCATCCTCCAGTAACGTCGGGTCAAGGGTTGAATTCATTATTCGGCTGAGTTAAATGTCACGCCTGATCAAATGTAAAGACTGCAATTCAATAAATAAATAAATAAATAAAAGCGTTGAAGATTATATTTCAGGAAAATTAAATAAAAGGAACCGGAAATATAATTATTCTACTTGGTTTCGTCAAACGCCGTTAGATGGCGCTGTTTAAGTTTATAAAAAGACAAACATTTCCTGCCTCACTCTCTTTCATATCTTTTCTCCAAGATGTAGCAGTATGGCAGTATGTGGAAAACGGACAGATACTCTGGGGCACACTAGTTTCTCCAATCCACTGAATATTTTTTCACTTTCTCTCTCATGGTGTTCGCATGTGTCCTCCCAAACCTCACCCTATGAATAAATCTACCTTTTCATTAGTCGTTCCAATTCTGCGCAAGGCTGAATTGAGCACGACCGTTATAATAATGCCAATCCTTACTTACACTATCTTCTGGACTAAGAAAAAACTAGAGGTGATGTAGCAAAACTGTTCAGAAATTTGAATTCGGCGCATCAAAATTAATATTAGTAGTAGTATGAATCCGTTTATTTCGCGAGATAAAAGTAGCACCCTGTTTGGTCAAAATTCAAATTCTTTGGTGGTGAAACTGGAATGACCTCTCCAGGACGCAGTATGGTATAGGGAGGCCGTGCGCAGCCTAGACTACATGCCCCGGTCTCGGCCGTACTAAAAAGATCCCCCGGTCTCGGCCGCACTAAAAAGATCCCTCGGCCGTACTAAAAAGATCCCCCGGTCTCGGCCGCACTAAAAAGATCCCCCGGTCTCGGCCGTACTAAAAAGATCCAAAGGAATACAGAGCCTTATATTTGGGGACGGCTTAGCTGAAGTAGTTGCCGGAAAATTGTCAGTGTTCACAGCCAACCGCATTCGGGACTCTACTCCGAGTTTTATGTCTGGATTTACATCCATAGTCTTTTCCTTGTTTGGATATGACCACAAGGCAGCGGATATTTAGAATTAGGTTTTGCCTCCACTAGACGGACTGCTTTCCTGGGCTATTGAGCTCCATCTACCTGAAGCAGCTGGTTATGAGGCGTCAGTTTTCCGCCTTCGCCCATTCTCCGGCTTGGAGCTGAACTTAGTTGTAAGAGGCTAATAGAAACGCATGCAACGGAAGTATTTTATAGACAGTGTGAGCTTAACCGCACCATCACCCCCGGTTACGACAACCTTTGATTGGTTTGGTTTGGTTTGTTTTGTTTTACGGCATATCAGCCTCAATTTAATGCCGACAATTTTTATTGCTGGTAATTTTTTTTTCCAAAATATTTCTAGTAATATCTTTTTTTTTCCAAAATTAATTGCTGGTAACAATTTTTTACAAAGTGTTTCCGGTATTAAAATCTATTTTTACGCTTTCATGGTGGTTTGACCCTAGTTTGGGGGGTTAACTATTTACCTATGGCTGGGACCCTAACGGGTGCTACCACCCTACGTCAGGGTGGACCTGGGAACACCAGCAATTAAGAGGTGATTCCACGCTCCTCAAAACCTCCTAATCAGAGGCCTTGATGTTGGACGTAGTTTATCGTCTTACCCAGAACGGGACAACCTTTGAAACATATATAATGTACGTATATAATCATGATATATATTACGTTTTTTAGAAACTAAAAAAAATATAACGTATAAGGATTCGAACCTGCGTTTCATGCGGGGAAAACAGCTACAGGATGCGCCATACCTTGACCTCTCGGCCCCGTACGACTTCCTGATTAAACAAAGCCCGAATAGTGTCTTTGAATATACATTTTCCCGATTCTCGAAATATACATATCTGCTCTGTTCGATCCTAACTTAAAGACAATTTTATAGGAAATGGATTAAATCTGACAGATTTCTTTAAAATTTATTTGTTTTAAACTTTATTTTAAAATGAATACTCATATTTGAGTAGATCCTCTGTTTTTTTTATTTATCTATTAAACAGTATATTTGTTTATTTACATCTACCTACCTGAATATTCGAGAGATCTTGTTAGAAAAATATGGTTTGTTTGGTCGGGAGTGTCCTACGGGGTCTAAGACACGTCAGATCTAATGACGGTTTCTCCTAAATCAATTTCCTTTACCAATTTATGGTCACTCGTTGGCGGAAAAAAAAAAAAAAGAGAAAGTTGACCAAAACTTTGAAAGTTCTAACAAGGGTCCGAAAATATGAGTTGATAATAAAAAACCGTTGTTCGTTCCTCTTAAGGATTAGGTTGGTGCAAAAATAATGTCGTTTTCTCACATGTGAGAAAACGACATTATTTTTGCACCGACCTAATATAACATAAAGATTTTGGATATATGCATATGTCGTACTCTACTTTAAATTAGATTTCTTTCTGATTCACTCCATATCAGATTGGAACGTTATGAAAGCAAAACGTTAAATAAATTAATCGCTCTCTGCGCAGGCGCTCCGAGCATCGCATAAGCCGTCTCCCGAAATACAATTTAAACATCGGATACAATCATGAAGGTAACTGCTAAAACAAAAGCATGACATACACACACATATATATATATATATATATATATATATATATATATATATATATATATATATATATATATATATATATATATACATATATATATATATATATATAGGTGATTGGAATATCTGTCTATATCTATATAGATGAGGTATTATGATTACTTGCATTATTTACATTAATCGGACTGGTATCCTCACCTTCATTGCCATTTTCATAGCGCTTCGGCCGTTGTACGCTCCGGCCTTCGTCAGGTGATTGTAATTTTGAACCGAACCCGTTATTTCGTTCACCGGGGTAGATTGTCCTAGTTCCACGTACCACGCCTCTTAGGGATATCTTAGTTATTTCCCTTTAACTCAACTCTCCAAGTTTTTGGTTCATCACTGCTGTGGCCCGGTATTGAACTCACAACTGTTCACTGGATCTAACTAACGTTTTTATCCACTGAGCCGATAAATGTAAATAATGCAAGTAATGATAATACCTCATCTCGAGATATAGACAGATATTCAAGTCTTTGTCATTTGAAATTTTAAACTTGATACTAAATTTCTTAATCTAAGAAAGAGTAAATAATCCCTTTTGCTTACCTCAGGGGATTTGAATCAGTCCTTATCAGCCTCTTTAAACCCAAATAGCAGATTCTTCATGCATCACTTTAAATAGAAATTGTACCGCTAACCTTCTTTGATTGTTAAGTGCTATCGTTAGACACAAAGAAAAGCGCACTGAACTGTTACATCCCCCTCTATGGCAGTGAAGGCTAGACAATCTCCTCAGATGAAGAAGAGACTTAAATCAACAGAAATATGGTTCTAGAGAAGGATGCTGAGAATACCATGGATCAACCATGTGAGCAACGACGAAGGCCCAAATTTTTAGGGCACATAATGAGGAAAGAGGGCTTGGAAAATTTGGCACTCACAGGATAGATTGAAGGCATGTGCACAGAGCAAAACATTACATAACCTCCCTAGCGAGAACGAGTAAATGGATGGCAGAACAAAATTTAGGAAAGATAACTTAAAAGACAGAATTTATTAAGAGATACAAATGACAGGAAATTGTGGAGGGCCATGATCTTCAAGGTCCTGAAAGGACACGGCACATAGAAGAAGGGTGGAGTTACTCTTAACTATCAGGAATACTTGATAATTTCTATGGATAGCTGATGACGACACAAAGACACCGGTGTGAAAATTAACCTGGAAGATGCTTTTTTGTTTGCACATGCATACCAGTTTGCTTTGAAAGTCAACGTTTGGATCCCGACATTTTTTTGCTTTTTAGCACTGCTTTTTAGCACGATATTGAAATCCGAAGGTGCATTGGGATAGAAAAATGCCTTCCAAAAGCTTAAGAAAAGTATAAGAAACAGAAAGATTTCGTTAGAAACAAAGACAATAGGACTGAACTAACATATAATCAGTCCTCGTATATGGCAGTGAATACTGGACAATTAACCCATAGGTGAAAAAAGACACTTGAATCAACAGAAATATGGTTCTAGAGAAGGATGCTGAGAATAACATGGGCCGAAAATGTAAGCACCGACGAAGTTTTAGAGAAAATGGAAACAAAAAGGACATTTATACCTAATATTAGGAAGAGGTAGTCAAAATTTCTAGGGTACATAATGAAGAAAGAAGGTTCGGAAAATATGATACTCACATAACAGTTTGAAGTGTGTCAGAGAAACGCAACTCAGCCTACCTGGCGCGCTTGAGCGGTGAAGGGTTTGGAATAGATGATAAAAAGACAAATGTTATTAATACCTAAAAAGAACAGGACATTATGGAGAGCCATGATCGCCAATGTCCTGAAGGGAAGAAGATCGAAGGGTGACACAACTATAGTTACCACAGTTAATTTTCTAATGATAACTATTTTTTCATACTAATTTTCAATTAAGACAAGGCCGAAAAGCCACTCGAGGTAGAGGGTCACTGTGTGGTGTTGTCTTGAACGAACACGGCACATAGAAGTAAAATAAAATGTGGAATGCTGAAACAAAAATGACAACGATTAAAGGTAATTTTCTTCCTTTACAAAGCACATCAAGAACAGGTTTCGCATAAACCTTTTGCTTTCCTCAAGACATAACATATAAGGCCTAATATTAATAAGATTGCCAAAGCACATCAAGAACAGGTTTCGTATAAAACTTTTGCCATCCTCAAGACATAACATATAAGACGTAATATTAATAAGATTGCCAAAGCACATCAAGAACAGGTTTCACATAAACCTTTTGCCTTCCTCAAGACATAACATATAAGGCCTAATATTAATAAGATTGCCAAAGCACATCAAGAACAGGTTTCACATAAACCTTTTGCCTTCCTCAAGACATAACATATAAGATGTAATATTAATAAGATTGCCAAAGCACATCAAGAACAGGTTTCGCATAAAACTTTTGCCTTCCTCAAAACATAACATATAAGGCGTAATATTAATAAGATTGCCAAAGCACATCAAGAACAGGTTTCACATAAACCTTTTGCCTTTCTCAAGACATAACATATAAGGCCTAATATTAATAAGATTGCCAAAGCACATCAAGAACAGGTTTCACATAAACCTTTTGCCTTCCTCAAGACATAACATATAAGGCCTAATATTAATAAGATTGCCAAAGCACATCAAGAACATGTCTCGCACAAGCATACTGAAATATACGATGTAATGTCTTATAAATAAAATTTTATTTCAGGAGACTTCTTTATTATTTTCCTGTTTTTAAATTTCAGGACTAATCTTTTTCTCATTAAAATTTAAAGTGAGCCCAGAGTTTTATTTATTCTACAAGTACGACCTCAAGTAAAAAAAACCCAAACAAAAACAAAACAATAATACGTCATTGTATAACACACTTTGTCAGTGTATAACATTTGCTTTCAAAATTATTTTAATATGGGATGGGATGTACTGTGTCTTATTTTCATATCATATTAATAATGGCGCTGTTCAGTGTAATTATTAGTCAGAACCTGTTCATCAACCGAGAAGAAAAAAAAAAAAAACATTTACATTTGTCATTGTTGCCATCTTCGTTAGGCAGAGTTTTTTTTTTGTTTTGTTTTTTTTTTTTCGTCACAAAAATAAATTAAAAGAAAACGTAATATATGTCAGGTCCGGAAAGTTTACGAAATCTATATTTCTGAAGGTCAGTAGGAGCCAAGTAATTATGAACATTTTTCTTCTAACAAGGAAGAAATATTTTCGTTAGCTATTATAATCTCAAACTTGATAAGTCACTTCTTATTGTTTACATTTAAATAGCAACTGACACGTTTTCTATTCTTTAATATCTATTCGGAACGTAGGCCACCACAGATTTCTTTTTTATTATCTACGAAAAAAAATCCTGAGATGGATATGCAATGTGATGGGTCCTGATCTGGCATCTCGTCTACGGTCACTTTCTCACGGATGTGCCGATGTTTCCCTCTGAACGGGTTTTGTGTCTCCCACCGAATATATGGGCCCCTACTCAACTACATCTCAATTTTCATAAGGTAGTATTCATATAAAATACACATTTTATTCTAACCTAATTATCTACAATAATGGATCATATGCGATGTAAGTGAACCATCTCTAATAATATAACAGAGACACCAGAGCAGATGTGGCAGCAGTATTCAAAATAAGGACGAATGGTAGATTTATTAGCAATCCTAGAGAGAAAAGAGAAACTGAGTTTAGTGACAGGTTCCGGAGAGGCAGGCCAGCTGCTGCGGTAAATAAGGATAAGGCAAAGCAGATTGAAGATTTAATTGCAGGAAACAAATTGTAAGCTGTCCAAAACAGTCAAAAAATCCAAGGTTACAATTAAGCAAAATCCAGGGTGTTTTATTCAGAAAATTCAAGGGGATACAAATGATAAAAGCCCAGGACACTAAGTTCAACAACATTTTGTGTATACAACTCAACAGCCAAGTGGTTACGGAGTGTTAGAGAATATATGAAAGAAAACACTATTAAGAAGAGGGAATAATTAAAAAACAAGAATTAAGAAGACAGTAAATAATGATTGATTTATTAAATATATGAAGATCAAAGTTGACTGGGAAACATGAAGCCAGAATAGAGCTCCACAGGCATGAAGTGTGATAGAGGAAACTGTTAGCATAGAACTTACGGTCACATCTCGTCATTTCAACTGTAAAACTATGAGACCTTTCCGCCAATCTCTTACTGTGTTTAAATTTATAAAGTCTAGATACCATAGAGGATAGTTCCTCGGAACAATTACCACGAAAGTACTTATAGAAAAGGCCGGGGGAAGCTACAATACGGCGGTAGGAAAATGACTGAAGCCGAGATGCCAGGTCAGGATCAATAACATTTCAGATTTTTCCCTGGATTTTATCAAGAATCTGTAATAATATAACAGGAGCACCAAAGCAGATGTGGCAGTAGTATTCAAAATATGGTACACTTATAAATATGTAAGATAGATCCTGGAGAGAAAAATTGTTTAGCACAACACAGGGAACCAACTTTCCTAGCAGCAGACCTAGCAATTTCCTTCTTCATGTCAGCTGAAAACGTTAGTCCAAGAAGGCTCAATGACTCATTTTCCTGGAGGTTGGCATCAGACAATAAGAATTCTCTCCCACGATTAAAAGAGTGTAGTTTTATTTGGAGACGTTAAAATTAACAAGCCATTCCTTGGCCCAGTTAACAACAGAAAGTAAATCATTTTTAGGTCCGCTGCCAGTTTGAGCTTATTGAATACCAGGGGTGGTGCAAGGGTCTCGTTCCCCCTCCCAAATCTATGAAACGAACCCCCACACTCTACTACATGCCAGTTTTCATAAGGTAGTGTTCTTATAAAATTATGTACAATAATAGATCATATGCAATAAAGGTGAAAAATTCTAGTAGAAAATTATGCCAATAAAAAAACTGAAGACTTTAAAAAGTTAAAAAGCTGAAAATTTTAACACATTCAACTCTATGGATAAAAAAAACAAATTCACAGATTTGAATAAAAAAAATGACCCTAAAATGATGTCAAAGTCCACGAAAATTTATTATTCTTTAATAATCAGTTGTATCTGGTGTTCTCAAGCTGTTGCCCATCTAAGTACTGACCATACTCAACATTACTTAACTTTGATGGTCGTACAGGAATGTGATGTGGCCGTAATCCTTGATAAGCCGTAGAAAACGAATAAATCAAAAAACAATCTTTCTTGCTGAGTAAATACACTTCTAAGATTTTGTTAACATTGTGTAAAAATGATCGTTTGCGCCTAATTTGTGTATCGCTACTCACGAATTAATCGAACCGTCTGCTTTGTCGTCTCGTTTTCCTGGTGTGTTAATCACATAGCCATCATTGAGGACATGTCTTGCCCTGTTATCTTCCTTCTGTAAATAAGTAATATATTAACAAAGGTGAGGACAGAATTTCCTTGTCCACCATGATTGATGGCGTGTCATTTGGAAAACCCAATTTAGATTAAAAAGATTGAGTGGATGAAAGAGAGACTGTGGAGAAAGACGGTGAAAGAGATGGAGGGGGTGAAAGAGATGGAGAAAGTGACGGTAGAGAGGGTAGAGAATTGAGACAGCCAAGGAAAGAGGGACAGAGAAGAAGGAGGAGAGGTAGGAGTAAGAGAGATATTAAAGAAGAAAAAGAGAGGGAGACATTGTAGGAGAGAATAAGGGAAGAGATGAGAAAAGAAAATGATTGAGAATAAAGAAAGTGTGGGGAGAACAAATAGGAGGGAATAGAGAGGAATGCAAACAGAGAGGGACAAGGGGAGAGAAGCGAAGACGGAGATAGAGAGAGGGAAGAAAGAAAGAAAGTGAAAAAGAAAGGGAGAATAAAATAATAATAAAAAGACAGACGAAGAAAAATGAAAAGAGGAGAAGGGTAAAGAGAGAATAGAGAAAGAGCGAGGGAAAAGAGAGAGAGAGAGAAATGAGGATAGAGGCCGCGAAGCAGAGAGGAACAATATACGGAAAGGGACAGTGGCAAGAGAAGGAGAGAAGCGAAGAGAGAGATAGAGAGATGGAAGAAAGAAAGTGAAAAAGAGTGGGAGAGAGACTATGAAAGTGATACGAAGAAAAAGGGAGGAAGGGAAAGGCAAAGCGCGAAGGGAGAAGAAGGAAAGATAGCTGGGGGAAATAATAAAGGAGAGAGTGAGGGCGTTTATAGACTGTGAAGAAGAGAACCGAAGGAAAAAGATGGAGAGGAGAAGAGAGAGAGAAAAGACGCCGAAGGAGAGACAGGAGTTGAAGAGGGAGGGCAGAAGAACGCTATTTTGAAGTAGAGATAGAAAGAAACGATAAAAGATAAACGGAGAGAGAGAGAGAGAGAGAGAGAGATAGAGAGAGAGAGGGAGAGAGAAAGAGAGTTGGAAAGAGAGACGGCAAATGGAAAGATGGGGGCAAGAGGGGTGAGATAGATGGAGGTAAGTTAGGGACGGATGAACTGAAAGAAAATGGTCTCGTTTCATGACGCAGTGCAATTTCAAATATGTGCATTTTAACTCACAGTTTGGAGACACTAATCTGCAAGCCAACCGCTTTTTATGTGCCATCTTCTTTCAGGACGTAGGCGATCATGGCTCTCCACCTCTTCCTATCCCTTAAATCTTAAAAGTTCCTTCTCTCTGCTTCCTCCCCTAGACCACGTTCTGTCATCCACCTTCTCAAGCTTGTCAGGTATGTCACGCGCTGCTTTCCTCTTTCTCTCTTTCCCTCTATTTGACCTGTGAGTATCAGATTCTCCAGGCCATCCTTCCTCATTATGTGTCCCAGAAACTTCAGCTGTCTCTTTCTGATGTTAAGTATACGCCTTCTCCTTGTTTGTAAGCTAAGACCTCATCGTTGCTCACATGTTCGGTCCATGATATCCTCAGCATCCTTCTGTATAACCACATCTCCGTTGCCTCGAGTCTCTTCCTCATCTTTGAAGAAATCGTCCAACATTCGCTGCCGTAAAGAAGAACAGATGTCACGTAACAGCTCAGTGTTGGTTTCTTTGTTACCAAAGAAATCCTGCTGTCTCGCAATACTCTGCTCAACTTTTGGAATGTGTCATTGGCCTTCCCTGTACGTCTACGGATCTCGGTGTCGCACTTACCGTCCTCTGTCAAGACGCTTCACAGATATTTAAACTACTGCATCTGCTTGATTCTAGCGTTCCCGGCCTAGAAATCGCATTTCGAGCTCATCCTTTTACTGATGACCATGCATTCTGTCTTCTTGTAGTTTATGTTTAGTCCTTTCTTCTGACCCTCCGTCGCTACCTTCTGTAGGAGATTTTGTAATTTCTTTAACTACTGGTTTAAACAGTCAGCTGTGTACAACCTCTTAGACTAATCTTTAAAATGGTTTTGTGCAAATGAAACATGTATATCTTAACGAAGTCCTTCGAAGCTCGTGGACTGATTCTACAGATTCACAACTATGCCGAATAACAGAAATCACATCAGGAACAACTAAAACGCATGACACACCTTATTCTAAACAAAAAGTTTAGGCAGGAAACCTCTATCAATGCTGGAAATAACTATAACAGTATACTTTAGAAAGCTATTTTATTTAAACTTCATTTTGATTCTAGTGTTCCCGACCTGCAAATCGTATTTCGGGCTCATCTCTTTACTGATGACCATACATTCGGTCTTCTTGTAGTTTATGCTTAGTCCCTTCTTCACACTCTCCATCGCTACCTTCTATAGGAGATTTTGTAATTTACCTAAACATCATACTTATTATAAAACCCAGGTTGTGTGTATGTGTGTGTCTGTTTCGTTTATATATTGGATCGGATTTCCTACATTTTTCAACCGATTTCAACAAAACTTCACAGGACTACGTAAAATTACGTTGCAGTGGTTCTGACAGCGCCAAAAATTGGAAAAACACAATTGTTTTTGCGTTAAATCAATTTGAAAACAGGATTAAGAGGCATCGCTGTCAAGAATGAAAGGGGGACAACTCATATCGAGTTATACTTATTATAAAACCCAGGTTGTTTGTGAGTGTGTGTCTGTGTTCGTTTATATATGGGATCGGATTTCTTACATTTTTCAAGCGATTTCAACAAAAAGTCACTTTTTTTTGGTAGGTAGTGTTTCTTATTGTCTTGCACACTTTTTTCTTTATTTTTACATTCAGAATGCTTTAAAAATTCCCTTTACAAGGCAATTGTTTATGATAAAATTCTATTCAATCGGTAGACTCATAACGATTGAAAACAATGCTTTTGTTTGAGTTTGGGTTTGACTAATTCGTAAAAAACAAAAAAAACCCCAAAAAAAACAAAACAAAAACAAACAAAAAACAAACTAAATAAAACAGGCTTGTCCGGCAACCTTAAACAATAATCTTTGTCAATTTTATTTTTCAGTCTTTATGATGGTCGATACTTGATCTGTCTCTTACTGTTACATCCCCGGGAAACGCCGGGCTCTACCGCTAGTTTGTAATAAAAACTAAAGACGGCTGGGAAGGAGTCGGAAAAAAGTAAATGAATGTTTTATTTTCTCGAAAGGAATCATGCAAATTGTTGAAATATGCATTCTCTCCAATCCCGAAAAGGAAAGCTAGTGGATTTTTAAAATGTATCTTCTCAGCGGACTTCTTCAAGCTGTACACTGTAAGGCGATAATGAGAGAATTAGAATTCCTACCAGGATTCTTTATTGGCGTCCACAATCTTAACAACATAAGATATCCAGGTGACAAAGTGCTGATAGCAGACAAGGAAAGGAAACTACAAAAACTCCTACAGAAGGTAGTAAAGGAAAGTGAGAAGAAAGGACTAATCATCAATTGCAAGAAGACATGGTTGTTAGCAAAAGGGACAGCCCAACATGCAAATTACAAAATGGAGATACAAAAATCAATTGAAATATCTGGGAAGTGCTTTATCAGGATGGAAGTTAATGAAGGAAAACGAGAAGAAAATATTAAACAGTAATTGCCAGAAGAAGGAATACATGGTTGTTTGCAAAAGGGACAACCCAACATGCAAATTACAAAATGGAGATACAAAAATCAACCAATTACAACAATTTAAAGTGTTTTAACAGAGGACGGGAAGTGCGACACTGAAATCCGTAGGCCAAGTGGGATAGTGAAATATGCCTTCAAAAAGCTAAGCAAAGTATTAACCCTTTGAGCCCTGCGTTCCTGAACAATTTCAACCCTTCTGCCTGAGACCCTGAGTTTGAATTGGCAAATAATTAGGATGTAATGTTTCACGGTAGATATAAAAATAGTTACAAGTGTTTTCCCACTGTTCAACCGGTAACTGGGCATTACGTCATTTTTCTCTACCACTGTTCAACCGGTGACTGGGCATTACGTCATTTTTCTCTACCACTGTTCAACCGGTGACTGGGCATTACGTCATTTTTCTCTACCACTGTTCAACCGGTGACTGGGCATTACGTCATTTTTCTCTACCACTGTTCAACCGGTGACTGGGCATTATGTGATTTTTTTCTACTACCGGTAAAGTGGTTGTCAGGGCTCAAAGGATAAAGAAACAGAAAAAATCGTTAAAAACAAAGAAAAATGTATTAAACTATTATGTAATATCAATCCTCCTATATGGTAATGAATACTGGACAATCTCCTCACAGATGAAGAAAAAACTTCAAGCAATAGAATTATGGTTCTACATAAGGATACTGGGAATACCATGGACTGGACATGTGAACAGCGACGAAGTTTTAGAGAAAATGGAAAAAAGTACACTAAAATAAGAGACACTTGAAATTTCTAGAGCACATAACGAGGAAAAAGAGCTTGGAAAGTTTGATACTCACAGGACAGATTGATGGCAAGAGGGGGATGGGAAAACAATGCATAACCTATCTAGCGAGCTTGAGTAAATAGATGACGGAAGAAGGTTTGGGAGAGATCAGAAAAAGACAAAATTTATTAAGAGCTACAAAGGACAGAAAATTGTGGGTCGCCTACGTCCTGAAGGGACACGGCACATAGAAACAGATTAAGTCTTTGTTAACAGGTCCAGAACGCCATATTACAAGAGGAGCGGTTTATAATAACATATCAAGAAATCGTCTTCTCACAGACCGTGCTTGAATTCTGGATCCTAATTTGCGAACGCGATCCTCACCGGGTGTTTGAAAAAAGTAGATTACGCAGAATACAAAACAGAAAGAAGCAAGTGAAGATTTTGGAAATATGGAAGATAGGTACTTGGAGACTCTGGAATAAAACCAACATTTATCAACCTTTTTGGCTCCGTTGCAAACCGGACGACAGTTTTCGACTCGAGCGGACACAAGATCCATGTCCAACTGTCTGAGTCGATTGCAAACTGGAAAAATGCCTAGCTTTTTACTCTAATGCAAACTGGACCTATTTTTACCTTTTTGACTCTAATATAAACAGGACTTATGTGTACCTTTATGACTACTTTAAACGCAACCGATGTGTAACTTTTTGACTCTCGTGTAAATCGGACTTGTAGGTCGCCTACCTTATTGACTCTCGTGTAAACCGGACCTATGTGTACCTTTTTGACTGTAGTGTAAACCGGATGTATGTGTACCGTTTGGACGAGTGTAAAACAGTCGTATGTCTACTTTTTGGCTCTATTATAAACTGGACTTATGTCTACCTTTTTGTTTCTAGTGCAAACGGGACCCATGTGTGCCTTATTGACGATCGTTTAAAGCGGAGCTATGTGTACCTTTTTGTCTGTAGTGTAAACCGTATCTGTGTTTCGTTTGGACTTGAGTGATTTCTGGACATATGCCTACCTCTTTGTCTCTATTGTAAACTAGACCTATGTCTACCTATTTCGCATTCGTATAAATTAGACCTATATGCACCTTTTTGATTATCGCGTAAACCGGGCCTATGCGTACCTTTCTGAGTCAAGTGTAAACCAGGCTTGTGTCTACATTTGAACTCTAGCGTAAAAGCAGATCTATGTTTACCCATTCATTGATCTATTTTGGCCTATAATATATATTTCGCAGTCGATAACTCAGCAAATGTTAATTTGTGGTTAAATTAATCAACCTCACCTGACCATTTTTTTGGTTATATAAAAAAAAAGTACTGATTTACCGTCTGTGGCTCTTGTAGCTTGCGGTCACGTTGTTTACGTTTTTCAAAATGAGGTTAACACATCATCAATATTTAACTGAAATATCAGTGACGCATTGAAAAGATTACAAGCTTTAAAACAGTGAAATCTCTGACAATCTGTCAAATGTATTTTGGGCCGTATATTTCAGGAGCGGCAACGCTAGGGTATTGGTATGTCGTTTGCCTGAAGAAATTCGGAGGATACAACGTCCGAAAGCAACATCAGAATGCTAGTCCCAATAACAAGGTGTATAAGAATTATAATTTCTCCCCCGTCCAAATTATGATATAAATTGATAATCGCATTATTTACATTATTCGGACTGTTATCCTCATCTTCTTTGCCATATTCGCAACGTTTCGGCCTCTATATCACTGAGATGAGGTATTATGATTACTTGCATTATTCACATTATTTGGTTTGTTATCCTCATCTTCATTGCCATATTCGCAACGTTTCGGCCTTTATATCACTGAGATGAGGTATTATGATTACTTGCATTATTTACATTATTCGGACCGTTATCCTCATCTTCATTGCCATATTCACAACATTTCGGCCTCTAGATCTCTGAGATGAGGTATTATGATTACTTGCATTATTTACATTATTCGGACCGTTATCCTCATCTTCATTGCCATATTCACAACGTTTCGGCCTCTATATTTCTGAGATGAGGTATCATGATTACTTGAATTATTTACATTATTCGGACTGTTATCCTCACCTTCATTGCCATGTTCACAACGTTTCGGCCGTTGTACTCTCCGGCCTTCTTCAGGTGATTGTAATTTTGAACCGAACACATTATTTCGTCCACCGGGGTAGATTGTTCTAGCTAGACATGCTATACCTCTTCCGTATGTCTCTGTTATTTCTCAGCTCTCCAAGTTTTGGTTCACCACTGCTGTGGGCTGGTATTGAACTCACAACTCTCTGGGTCTGGCCACTGGATCTGACCCAATATCTTTATCCACTGGGCCGTGTGTTAATTATTTCCATTTGCAGATATTGAATGAAAATAAGATTTTGAAATTCCTCTCTTTTTCTTTCGAAAGGTATAATGTTTACAAAAATCAAATCTTTTATAAATGGATTTTCAGTCGGGGGTGACTGTTTATCCTCCCTCTCCTTTCTCTCCCACTGGCCCGCCTATATCACTCGTGTGTTCTGCAGCTGTTAAAATTAATCGGCCCTCATCACGAATAGTGTTCATCCAAAAACAAACCCTCTTGTGGCTTTAATAGTTCTAACTTCAAAGATGATCATTCGACAGTGTCATTTTCGATAAAATTCCGTTATTTACGAAGGTAGACTGCAAGGTTCAGAGGCTGGCTTTGAACGAATGATGCCAGAGTTGTGAAACCTTGCATGAGTTAATTTCAGTTATTCTTATTAGTAACTGCATTATTTCTTTCCGGGTAGACTGACATCTGACTGTTCAAAGAAGACTGTCAATCCTGTTGGTCAAAAAAGTCATCAACAGCAGATTTAACATCATCGTCACTGCCATACTGGTTCCCAACAAAGTGTTTCTTGATGTTGGAGAACAGATGATAGTCAAATCAAGAGAATGGGAAGGGTTATCAATAAGCTCAAAAACAGAGTTACGCACGACAGCCCTTCAAACCGAAGACATCTGCTGGAGCATTGTCTTGATGATACAAATCACTTTTCATTAGTTTTCCTGGACTTTTGGTCTTGATAGCCTTTCGTAACTTCCCCAGCAAGTTGGCATAGTGCTATCCATTGATGGTGCAGCTTTTTTGAAGATAAATACAATGTCTTCTGCATCCCCCAAAAAACGGCGGGTATCACCTTCCCTGCAGATGAAATGACCATAGCCCACTGAAGAGCAAGTGAGGGTGGTATTTTCACTGTAATGATTCTCTCTTTGTCCCTGGTACAAAGTGATGAAGCCAACATTCATCTCAACATTCAAGGAAATAAGCTGGATCTGCCACAAACAATGTCACATTTTCCGATGATGTGATCATCCGTGACTATGATGGGATGATGCTAGAATTGGGAAATCTTGAATGCATTCATTTCAACGCGTCGTATTAATAACTGCCTTGTGACTTTTCGGGTAAATTGACTGTTTAAAGAAGACTGTTCATCCTATTGGTCAAAAAAAAAAAAAATCATCGACAGCAGATAGGACCCAATCACCACGATTATACTGATTCTCAGCCAAGTGTTTTTTCATGTTTGGGAAAAAAAGATTATCAAATCAGGAGAATAGGGTGCGTGATCAACCATTTCAAAGTTAGTCATGCACGGCAGCTTTTGAAACCAAGGGCGTGTACTGGAACATTGTCCTGATGAAACAAAACTACTTTCGTCAGTTTTCCTGGGCGTTTGCTCTCGATAGCCTTTCGTATCTGCCTCAGCATGTTCGCATATTGCTCTCCAATGATGTTGTGGCCATTTTGAAGATAGTCAATGAACACAATACCAAGGCGATAATGCCATTAAGATACAAAGTTTTACTGAATATGAAAGACAATAAGAAAATGTTAGAATAAACAGATATAAAAAAACTGGAATTATAAGCTGGCGAAGTTATGTTGCAACTAAAATTTTGAAAATTGAAGTCGACAGAAAAACTGGAAGAGAATTCCCGTTGTGAGAAGGGCCAGAGAAGAAACTTTTAGCATAGAACTTACGGTTACATCAAGTTATTTCAACACTAAATTAATGAGACCTAGTTGCCAATCTAGTAACACGATGAAATTTAGGTGGTTTAGATACCAAAGAGGAGAGCTTGCCATGAAAATATTTATAAAAAGACAGAAGCAAGCTGTGGTGGGAAAGTGACTGAAACCTAGGTGCCAGGTCATGATTGATAACATTGCACTCACTTCTTTGGATTTTCGAAAGAATCTTGAAATATATGGCAGGAACACCAGACCATATGTGGTAGTAATAATCATAATTCGACTCGGAGAGGAGAGGTGGATTCATAGATTTCCCAAGAGTAATTGCGCGTAAGTGATTGTAACGACCCCAACTGGAATTCGAACTCGGTTCTCTAATTTCTCATTCCGAGCCGTTATCTATGACACCATACTACATAACATAAGTGGCATTTTCTACGTAGACTGTCACTGTCCATTTGAAACCTTGGTGTCACGATGTCTTGTTTTAACTAATGGCCTTTTTCGCCAGAGAATGAGGAATGTTTTCTGCGTGGAAACGGTTAATTTGAGCCCTTTCAATAGTAAAATTCACATCACTTGAAAACTTTCAGTTATAAAAAATTCATCACTTGAACCTTTTCAATTGCAAAAATCACATCACTTGAACTGTTTCAATAGCAGAAATTTCATCACTTGAACCCTTTCAATAGATATAGCTATAAAAAACGTGTAGCACCTGTAACTAGAAGACAAAATAATTTTATAATCAAGATGATAACTTGCTAAAAAAAAAAATTGATTGAATCACTTTCTAAGGCTTATTAACCATTAGCAATTTACTAAGTTTTACTAATTTTTAAGGAAAAATATTTTTAGATTTTAAGAATCGTTCTGGAGATAATAATAGTCCAATGATACAAGTCTTACTAATTAATCCATAGCTGGGGAGAGAAGAGGTGGATTCCTACTTTTCCCAAAGATATTTGCTCGTAATTGAATATAACGAACCCAACGGGAATTTGAACTCAGCACTTCAGATCACCAATATTATATTTCTTCTTATTAACTTAAAAAAAAAAAATAATCGCGATGGTCCAGTTTGCTATATAAATTAAGCCATTATACATTGATATCCCGACGGAAGTCAATAAAAAATATACTCATATCACGTGATTTCATAATCTTATTTTTTTAAATTGTTCAATTTGAAATTCCTATTCTAGAGTTCTTTCCTTTATATATTACTATCGATTAAGGCACCTCGGCGTGGTGTAATGTCAACTGATTAGTGATTTGGAGGCTCCGTATCTATCGGCCTTGTACTACATTTAAGCTACGCTTAGTCAATCGCTATATTACTATAGATTAGAGTACTTGGACGTGGTACAATGTTTAGCCAGCTCGTCGCTTTATTTATTTATGAGTGACCTGGATCCTCTTTGGGTACCTTTCGACTTTGTGCTTACGCATAGTAAACCGCTATATGGCTATTGATTATGCAGTCCACACTGCAAAATAAAAAAAAAAAACATGTGATAGGTCCTGATCTCACTTTTTCACAGACGTGCTGTGGCTTTTCTCTGTCTTTTCTACAAATATTTTCATGACAACTACTCTGATGAGCAACTTTCAGTGGTACCCCAACTGCATGAATTTAAGCGTGCTAATAGGTTGGCATCTTGGTCCCACCCTTTCACTGTCGAAACAGTTAAATGTAACCGTCTCTTCTACTCCAAAAGCTTCTTCTCTCGCACTTCCCGACAATGGAAATCCCTTCCTCTTACTTGCTTCCTTGATAGCTATAATCTTCAAATATTCAAATGTAATGTCAATCGATATATTTTGATGCCTTGATACTGATCCTCGTCCTTCTCTTTAGCCTTTCCTCAAACACCCCCCTCTTTACTCTTACTCTCAGTCTCTGTAACCCGTTCCATGCTAGTGGCACTCCCGCCTTGCTTGGGGTGAAAGGCTTAAAAAAATGCCTTCAGGATGTAGTTGATCATGGCTTTCCACAGATTCCTTTTTATTATTTGTTAATTGCTAATGCACATACCTTCCTCAAACAACCCCTCTTTACTCTTGCAATCACTCTCTTTAACCCTTTGCGTGCTAGTGGCACTCCCGCCTTACTTGGGGTGAAATGCTTAAAATTTTTTTAAAGAAATCGTGTCGAATGAGCATAATTATTTTACAATTATTATTTTTTAATTTACAGGGCAAACTGGACCCCACCCTCACCTTTTATAAAATTTGATTTTTATTAGGTTGGTGCAAAAATAATGACGTAATAATGTCGTTTTTTGACGTATTTTTTAACGTCAAAAACCGACATTATTACGTCATTATTTTTGCACCAAACTAATATATACAGAGAGAGATAGAGAGAGAGAGATAGATAGATAGATAGATAGATAGAGAGAGAGAGAGAGAGAGAGAGTTTAAGAAATTGTGAGATCAGCCAATCATCCTACCTTGGTTTCAACCCTGCAGTAACTTCAGGCGATTCGGGCCAAATTCGAATTACCAGGAGTAATTGGAGTGTTTAATTTACAGTAATATGTAAAAAAAAAAAAAAAAATTCTGATCGTAGGGTCTATTGTACCGCTGCGTATTGTACAACCGCAACTATAGTTTTCTAACTCTCAACCCATAATATCAGTAACTGTTCTATGAATGAATGCCTAATGTTTCCTGCATGGAAACGGTTAATTTTATACCATTACCGCTATTCTTTATCCTCTCTGCGGGCTCTTGATTCCCTGTAACTGTTAACCATTTTTCGACGTTACCAAACGTCATGTTCGGGTTAGTTAATAGTGCTGATTTAAAACGCGATATCCTCTGTACTGAATCTATTGCTAGGTCTGCTGCTAGGACAGTTGATTCGTGCTAGACATCTTTTCTCTCCGGAATCTATCTTACATATATCTACCATTGGTTCATTCTTCGAATATTGCTGCCGCATATGGTCCGGTACTTCTGCTGTAAATTTAGAAATTCTTGATAAACCCCAGAGAAGAATGTGTAATATTACTGGTCCGCACTTGGCGTCTCGGCTTCAGTCACTTTCCCACCGCCGTAAAGTTGCTTCCTTGTGTCTTTTCTATAAATACTTTCATGGTAAATGTTCTGATAAACTCTCCTGTATGGTATCTAGACTTTATAGCTTTGAGCGCAGTACTAGATTGGCGGCAAGGTCTCATCAGTTTAGAATTGAATTGGCTCGATGCAACCGTAAGTTCTATGCTAACAGTTTCCTCTGTCATATTTCTCGATGGTGGAACTCTCTTCTGGCTCTATGCTTTTCAGCCAACTTTATCTTCAAAAATTTAAATGTCAATCGCTATCTACTGTCTTCACGATTACCTTTCTATTGTTCTTGCTCCTTAGTAATGTTTCTCTCTTTTCTTATTTTAATCAGTAACCCCTTGTGTTGTAGTGGCTTTCGTCATCATCATCATCATCATCATCATCATCATCATCATCAGCAGCAGCAGCAGCAGCAGCAGCAGCAGCAGCATCCCATCCTTTGAGCTCCTTATGTTTAGTCGGAACTGCATTGACAATCCCTTTCCACACTCTTCGGTCCTGCAATTACTCTCCCCAGATCCCTAATGTCCAACCCTGAGTCCCGATCTATGATGTCTGGGAAAATCAATTTTCGTGAGCGTCCTGGGTATGACGATAAACTACATCCGGGTCCAGGATAAGACGATAAACTACGTCCAACAGCAAGGCCTCTCATCAGGAGGCTTTGAGGAGCGTGGAACCACCTCTTAATTGCTGGTGTTCCCAGGTTCACACTGACCCGGGGTGGTAGCACCTGTTAGGGTTCCAGCTATGGGCAAATAGTTGAACCCCCGAAACTGAGGTAAAAAAAAAAAACATTATGAAAGTGCAAAAATAGGTTTTAATACCAGAAATACTTTGTAAAAAAATATTACCAGAAATAAATTTTGGGGAAAAAATATTACCAGAAATAGATTTTTGACAAAACAAAAATATTACCAGGAAAAAAAAAAAAGTTGTCGGCATTAAATGACCCATTGAGGTTGATATGCCGTAAAACAAACCAAACCAAACCAAACCAATTTTTGTGAGAAGACACTTCCAGAAGGACGCCATAGAAGTAAATATGAGGTTATCTCCCTTTTCTCTAGGTGGCAGTGGCCGACAAACTCTAATCGTTTTTGTTTGAGCTTAAGAGAGATTGGTTTCAGTTCTTCGTAAACTGTTTTGAGCGATGCATGAGATCTCCAGCTTCTGTTCTGGATTTTTCTATGTAGATTTGTATATGTCCCATCCAGCCGTCTTTCAAGACGAACAGATAATGTCCAAGTTTCTGATCCGTACAGTAGAACTGGTTCAATTAATGTTCGAAAGGTTTGGACTTTTAAATATGGAAGGTTTGAGCGCCACATCTTGTGAAGTATAGTGGCTTTATTGCCTTGCATAGAATACAAAATACAGTCTGTCTCCACCTGAAAGGTTGTTCTGTCGCGTAGTCTTGTTTTATACATGAAACATTGCCACTTTAGTAAAATTTGCGTGGATTTGTAACCTTACTTAATTACTAGAGACTAATAGAAGATATGAAATCACGCTGAATCAACGTTAGTCAGTCAAGAAATTCTATCATACATTGCTAAGTGGACATATCAACTTGATTTGATTTTATAAAGTCATTATAGCAATAAAAGCATGAAGTGCTCAATGATAGTTTTATTATTAAGTATTTGGGTGCATAAACTTTCAAAACAGCTTGTAAACTAATAAAACATTAAAATGCATTTCATAGATATTTGCGGTTGTCAGAGGAACACGATTTTTTTTTTCAGATTTATTATCTACAATCCAAATTCCCGTCTTACGTGCCATTCTCTTAATGATAATTTAAAAATAATTCAACCAACGATGTTATTTTATATATGGTAACTGGATTTTTGGCGATTGTCTTCCTCGATTTCCGTCGTTCGACACTGAGCGTCTTTTATTGCGGTCGCTATCGGTCCTCTGCCTTTTTGCTTAGCTCAAAGTGTAGTATCTGTTCTTATCAGCTGAATCCGATACTCTCTTTTCCCTTCTCTCTTTCATTCTTTCTCTTTTTTACTTCTCATTTTCCCTTCTCTCTTCTCTTCTTTCTCTTTTTTTTACTCCTCTTCCCTTCTCTCTTCCCTTCTTTCTCTTTCTTTGCTTCTCATTTTCCCTTCTAATTTCCCTTCTTTCTCTTTTTTTGCTTCTCATTTTCCCTTCTATATTTCCTTCTTTTTTGCTTCTCATTTTCCCTTCTCTCTTCCCTTCTTGCTTTTTTTTTTTTACTTATTATTTTCCCACTGAAACTAAGTAGCGACTTTTCCCGTCTTTCCACGCGATCAAAACGGGGTGGTTCATTATTTATGGAGTATTGACAGGGCGCAACTGTCATGCGAACTACCAAAAAGAGGCACAAGCACAATTACAATAGGATCCATATAATAAAAAGCATTCATCTTTGTGCATATTTCCAACATAAACTCCAAAAGTACAATATTTAAACGTTTAAATCCATATACCGGGTGTAACAGCAAAATTGTCCAAATTATTTAACAGTATGGGATAATTGTCCATCCCACAAAAGGTTTAATATCAAAAAACAAAACAAAACAAAAAAAACAGAAACCAAAAAACCCACTGAACTGACTTTGTTTTTTCAGGTTTTCAGATAAGACGTTGAGCCAACTTGATGACATCGTAAGAATCACTGAAAAACCCTTTGAGTTATTCAGATAGAAAGAGAACAGGTTAAACTCGTCTTGTTTCAGCTCCACTGTCTTCGCAACTGAGCATTAATGAGAGGAAAAAGATCATTCAGGCCTTCAGTAATGGTACCAATATTCATACTCTGGGTTCCATCGTCAAAGTTCATTCAAGAACCATTAAGAGAGCAGTGAATAAGTAGAGATGAAAATTGGATCAGGAGGTCACAACAGGAAGGGGGATCATCGTTTCAACTTAGAACTAAAGATCAATTAGAAAAGATCCAACTTAATCCATAAGACGTTTGGAACGTGAGAGAGGAGCTTCAGCTATAGAAGTCCAAAGAACAGTGAAAACGGACATGAAAATGAAATCGTATGTGAAACCTGTGGGGCATCTTGTTACTTCAGGAAAGAAAGTTAGAGAGGGCAACGATCATCTTGAATAAGTTTGAAAATGGTCCTGAAATAACACCCCCCCCCACACACACACACATATATATATATATATATATATATATATATATATATATATATATATATATGGACTTTATATCAATCCTTCATGAGCTTCCGATCCTTGGCTCTGATTAATTAATGATGAACATGTCATTTTCGTTTATGATCGATTTCATTACGATTCTTCTGTTAAGTTTGGAGAGTAATTATACATTCTTATTGCTCAAAGTATAGTCCAATAGTGTTATAAAATCCTCGGAGAATTCCAGTAAGATATCTCTAATCATTTCTAAGATACAACGATTCAAAGCTTAAATCGAGCAAGTGGACAATTTTGCTGTTACACGGCTATATCACGGTGAAATTTTATTATGACCATATTACGCTGAAACACTGTTCTCGTCCGATCACCGAAGTCAAGTAACATCGAGCCTTGTCAGTACCTACATGGGTGACTGTTTGGGAATACCAAGTGCTATAAGCTTGGATGTGCAGGTGGTGTAATGGATAAGGGCTGGCAATTTGAAGTCGGAGAGCCGAGTTCCAATTCGGATTCTTTATATTCACGTAAGCGCAAAATACCTTTGAGAAAGTTATGTATCCATCACTTGCTCCAAAATACGGGTTAATTAGTGAGATTTGCATCACTAAATCATTATTATCTCAATAAAAAAATCTTACAATCTAAAAATATTTCTGGCTTTAAATAACCTGCAAAAGTTTGATATGTCATAGAAAACGAATCAACCAATGAAATAAAAGCATATCTTTTAGAATTATTTACATTCTCTGGAATATAAACTTAGGGAAACTGCGGTAGCCATAAAATGAGGGATCAGTTTATATATTGATTGTAATATAGAATTGATCCCTCACTTTATCAAATTGTTTATCAAATTCTGATTAAGTATGTTATCCACCATTTCTCCCTACCAAGTTATGGGTTAATTAGCAAGGCTTGTATCACTAAACCATTATTATCTTCCACACCCCCACCCCCAAATTTTTACAATCTAAAAATATTTTCTGGCTTTAAATAACCTGCAAAAGTTTGATATGCCATAGAAAAAGAATCAACCAATCAATGAAATACTTATTAACTACACCAACATGTCTTTTGGGTTTATTTACATTTTCTGGAATATTAATGTAGAGAAACTACCGTGGCCATAATGTGAGGGATCATTTTATATATTGATTGTCATATAGAATTGATCCCTCACTTTATATCCTCATTATAATTTGTTGTCTATCAAATTTTGATTCCACCACTTCCTCCCAACAAGTTGTGGGTTAATTAGACTTTTATCACTAAATCATTGTTATCTCAAAAAAAAAAAAAAAAAAATTCTTCCAATCTAAAAATATTTTCTGGCTTTAAATAACCTGAAAAAAGTAGATATGTCATAGAAAACGAATCAATCGAATTTTTGTATAAGCGAAGATATTTGTAAATTAAAATTTATATTGTTCCGCCATACAGTTTCTTTTCCACAGACGAAACATCACGAACCTCTCGCCGCTCTATCGCTATTTCCATGGCATGTGTTCTGACGGACTACATTCATTAAACCCACCATCCCTTTCCTTATCATAGGGACCCACTATGCCACGTACACAAGTGTGAATCATCTCTATTTCCTTCGTATTCCAATCACAAGTAGTAAATTCCATTCGGAGAGTTTCTTCCCAATAACCGCTGCTTTATGGAACAGACACCCGTTTAAATGTTTTCCCAGTCACTACTATCTCGACCTCTTCAAATCTAGGGTTAACTGTTATCTTTCCTGCACAAACTCCATGAACTTAGCTTCTTGTCTTTTCTTACCCTCATACAACACCAAGCAGTGACCATCTAGCTTGAGTGGATCTTGGGCCTTGCACTCGGTGAACATCAGTATTAAAAAAATAGTTGTCATTAGAAAATGTAGCTGTGTTTAAAGCAACCATAGTTTTCTCCCCCTCGAACTTATTCTATATGCAGTGTTTCGTCAGAACGTTGGCGATCGTGGCTCTCCATAATTTCCTCTCCTTTGTAGTTTTAATAAATTTTGTCTTTTCTCTATCTCTCCCAAACACTGCTCCACCATCCATTCATTCAAGCTCGCTAGATAGGGTATGTGATGTTTTCCTCTTTCCTTCTTGTCTTCAGTCTATCATGTGAGTATCAAATTTTCCAAGCCCTCTTTCCTCATCATGTGCCAGAGAAATGTCGACTGATTCTTCCCGATGTTAAGTATAAGTGTCTTTTTGTTTTTATCGTCTTTAGAACTTCGTCGTTGTTCACATGTACTGTCCATGGTAGTCTCAGCATCTTTCTGTAGAACTACATTTCTGTTGATTCATGCCTCTTTTTCATCTGTGATGAGATTGTCTAGCATTCGCTGCCATATAGGAGGACTGATATTACATTAAAAAGTTCTAACCGAACCTCAAATATGTGAAGTGGTCGAATTGCTTTGAGAAAAACTTCATTAAATGCTTAAAGATTCTTTTTTTATATAATACAAAAAAAAAAAAAAGATTAAAAAATAGGCCGATTAGTTTTGTAGTTCATATTTAAACCTGACTTCACTCAATTACTTTTTAAAATAAACAGTGGCACAGTTAATGAATGAAGTAAGATTTTATAAGTGGCAAAGTTTAACTTAGTACCATTAAAAACAACTTTATGTTGAAAAGACATTTTTTCTTGACACTACTAGTACTGAATATTGCATTGATAATTTGTATTATTTTAAAAAGCTGTTTTTAGAAGCTTAATAGACCATAATATCATATATATATATATATATATATATATATATATATATATATATATATATATATATATATATATATATATAAAACTTAATTTAGGCACTTCTTTAAAAATCGACTTGTAAATATGAAACTATTTTTATAACAATAATCTTGTAAATACACCCTTGTGCAAATTAATTGAAACAACCGCTTTAATTTTTTTCTTTCACCATACGGTCAGTTTTAGACCCACTGGAGTGACAGGCTGTAATCGATTTCTATTTTTTCCTCAGATTAGGTCATTTGCAGTGGTGTAAAGTAATATGAATCTATTTTCAGGGTGTATGATGAAATTTGTTTGGCCTTGAAAAATATTGCGTAATCCGTGATTCCGTCAGATTTTTATCACGCCCAGACACTATTGTCTCGACTAGCGATTAGTTGTCCTACAGTCATTGTCTGCAATGGGCGTTACTCCAAGAAAGCGTACGAAAATTGTAACGCTGCACGAACACACTGGCAAGCCTTACCAGTGAGCAAATCAAAGTACTATCGACTGGCCCGGAATCTCTCCTGATTTAAATGCAATCGAGAATCTGTGGGCAATTTGTAAGGAACAACTTCGTGGAATGGACCAAGTACTGATATGTGCACTGGATCATGTTTCATTGGAAAAATACTAAGTAAATAAACAATAACGGAATTATTCGTTTTGTTTCAATGAAATTGTAAAAGAGTGTAAATAATTTATTTTTATAGTTTACAAATTGAATCCTATATATTTTTGTTATTCTTCTCACATCTTGTAAATAAACAATTGAATAAATAGTGTTTAACATTCTTGCTGTCAGTTATCATGATAAAAAATGTATAAATTCAGTTTCATATATAAACAATATTTAAACTATACAATACTTAAGGGAAAGGGTTAAATTTAGGAACATTGAGATTACCTCCTCGGTTATCCATCGAAACCGCAATCCACCGAAATAAGAAAAGAAGCCAGTCCCCACCACGGGCCATTTAAAAGATAGTTCACACAGCGGATTGGATGATACAAACATCCAATCGGATCTGCGGAATATATGATTGGTCTTCGCCTAATTCTTTGAAAAAGCCAGAGTTGCTGTTAGCGTTTGATTGAGAGGGGGAAACCTGGATTGATCTCCCCTGATTGGGTCGATTTGGTGATGGCGAGTATGATGTTGAAAGACCCGAAACTCCCTGATGAACCAAATCCTCACTGACGACTCCCTCGGGCGGCTACTTAAAAGCGTAATTTGAATTATATGTTACGGTTTTATTAACATTAATGTTGTTAAAATAGATTTTTAAAGCAATAAAAATTTACCGAGTGACTATACAACCACAGTCGTGCCAAGAAAAGAAAAAAGAAAACACCTCCTTTTAACATAGTTTTTTTATTATTATTTTTATTTTTATTTTTTTTGCCAGGTCCTACTTTTGTCAAACAAGTTTCTTTTTAGTTACATACATAAACCTTCCGGCATTCAATTAATTTTAAATAAACAGCGATAAAAATTAAATTGAATTCAAAATGAAAAGATTAAAATGAGACGCGGACAATCATGTCAGCAAATAAACGGCTTATCCGTTTTAAAATGACAAATATTTTTTTCGCCCTGTCGACTTGGACTTCAGAATACAGTGACTGCACCTCTGCAGAGGGGTAAGACCCCCACCTCCGCAAATGAAGTGTCCTCGGTAAGACGATAAACTACATCCGACAGCAAGGCCTGTGTTCAGGAGGTTTTAAGGAGTGTGGAACCACCTCTTAATTGCTGGTGTTCCCAGCTACGTTCCACCTGGAGTGGTAGCATTTGTTAGGGTCTCAGCTATGGGTAAATAGTTAACCCTCAAACTAGGGTCAAAACACTATGAAAGTGTAATACTTTGTAAAAAAATATTACCAGCAGTAAATTTTTGAAGCAAAAAATTATTACCAGCAATATATTTAAAAAATATTACCAGCAATGCATTTTTGAAAAAAAATAAAAAATAAAATAAATAAAAAAGAATATTACTAGCAATACATATTTGCAAAATATATTTTTGGAAAAAAATATTATCAGCTATATATTTTGGGAAAAAATGCTACCAGCTATATATTTTGGGAAAAAAGTATTACAAACAATATATTTTTGGAAAAAAATGTTACCAGCTATATATTTTTTGAAAAAAATGTTACCAGCTATATATTTTGGGGAAAAAATATTAACAGCTATATATTTTTGGAAAAAAAATTACCAGCTTTATATTTTTGAAAAAAAAATATTACCAGCAACAGAATTGAAAGAAAAATTATTACCAGTAATAATTTTTTTGAAAAAAAAAAAATTACCAGCAATAAAAAAATTGTCGGCATTAAATAACCCATCGAGGTTGATATCCCGTAAAACAAAACAAACCATATTAATATATATATATATATATATATATATATATATATATATATATATATATATATATATAGATAGATAGATAGATAGATAGATAGATAGATAGAAAAAAAATATTACCAGCAATAAAATTTTGTCAGCATTAAATAACCCATTGAGGTTGATATGCTGTAAAACAAAACAAACCAAACGAATATTTTTTCTGTGACCATGAATCTATATCATTATCTTTATCTATCACCATGAATAATACTGTTCGCAAAAAATTAAAAATGACTAAATTAAAATAAAAAAAAAATTATTTTAATTAAGACATGATTGCTAAATACAGAACTATTTAACCATAATATTTAGAAATAGGACTTTCTGGTACCCCCCGCCATCCATTTAAGAAAGGATGCTATTATAAGTTCGAACATTTTTTGTTTTAATCATTTCGCCCGAAGCAAGGCGATAATGTCACTAAGAGGCAGGGAGATTACAGGGAGTGAAAGAGAATGAGAAGATTTTAGTGAGAAGAAAGGACAATAAAAGTAGATGTTCCAAGGTTCACACATATCCCTGGTCTTTTGAACAGGAGTAGGGTTTTATCCCTTGTTTCTTGTTTAGAATTGGGTTTCCGGTTTCTTCTAAAGTCTATTTCAACTCTATACTTCTAACGTCTCCAAAAGAGCTCTGAAATTTAATTCATGAATTATTTATTTTTCTGTTTTTCTTCTTTCCAAATAAGAGTAGATAGGTTCTTCTTCCCTGATCATCTGAACAGGAGTAGAGGTTTATCCCTTGTTACCTGTTTAGGATTGGGTTTCCTGTTCCTTCTAAAGTCTATTTCAACTCTATACTTCTAACGTCTCCAAGAGAAGTCTGAAATTGAATTCATTATTTATTATTTTTCTGTTTTTCTTCTCTCCCAATAGGAGTAGACATATTCCCCTCCCTGGTCTTTTGAACAGGAGTAGAGGTTTATCCCTTTTTTCATTCAAGTGAAATCTTTAGCGACATAATTCAGCTGAGATTTTGTTAAATTGAAAACAGTTGGACCTGTCATAAAAATGGGTGCAGAATATTTACTTTCGATCAATGATTATCAGTAAGCAAACTCAACTTCAATGTACAGAGCAATAGGCTCAGACAGAGAGAAAATCACAAAATGAAGATAAGTGACTTTTAGACGAAGATCACAAAGAAAACTGTTAACTATAAAACTGACCACCCCGCGAAAAGGCACACAGTGACGAAGCGGGCCTTGGAGAACGGACAGGGAAAACGCTCGTTAGATTGTTCACATCATCCCGTCACCTACACCTCATTTCACCTTCGCACACTTATAGCAATAGGTTACAACCCATGAATAAAATCTGTTTTACTGCTAGAAATTATTCTGTTTTTCACTCCTGGCTGATGATCTGGCCGGAGGGTAATTTTTAAGCCACAAGCGTTTGACGGGAAGGACCTGAACCCCAACAACGAACTTCGTGAAGCAAAGAAATAATGTCACTAAGATGCAACGTTTTACTGATCGAAGGAAACAAACTCCAAGTATGCGTACGAAAATTGTAACGCTGCACGAACACACTGGCAAGCCTTACCAGTGAGCAAATCAAAATACTATAGACTGGCCCAGAAACTCTCCTGATTTAAATCCAATCGGGAATCTGGTCAATCAGAAAGGAAAGACTTCGTGGAATGGACATACGAAGTACTAACATGTGCACTGGGTCATGTTTCATTGGAAAAATACTAAAAAAAGTAAATAATGGAATTATTCGTTTTGTTTCAATTAATTTGCACAAGGGTGTAACTAATTCATTGTTATAGTTTACAAATTGAATCCTATATATTTGTAAAATATATTGTTATTTTTCTCGCATCTTATCTGTAAGTTAAGTCAGCTTCAGTGTACAGAGCAAGAGGCTCAGAGAGAGAGAGAGAGAGAAAGTCACGGAATGAAGATAAATCACTTTTTTTAGACGAACATGTCAAAGAAAACTGTTATCTATAAAACTGACCATCCTACGAAAAGGCACACCCAGAGAGACGAAGCGGGCCTTGGAGAACGGACAGGGAAGACACTCGTTCGATTGTTCACATCGCCTCTTCAACTACGCCTCATCTAACCTTCGCACACTTATAGCAATAGGTTACAACACAAGAATAAAATCTGGTTTACTGCTAGAAATTATTCTGTTTCTCACTCGTGACTGATGATCTGGCGGGAGGGTAAATTTTAAGCCACAAGCTGGAAGATTGGAAGAACCTGGACCTCGACAACGAACTTCGTGGAGCAAAGAAATAATGCCACTAAGATGCAAGAGTTTACTGAGCGAAGGAAACAAAATATTATCGAGGTGAGAAAGAGAGAGGGCAATAAAAGACCAAGATTCAGAAAGCCAGGCCCAAAAGATGAAAAATAGTGTAACACATACGTATAACCCAACATTAGTCACACTGAGTCTTTTGCTACCCCGAGCTTTTTAAAGTACTCGTAATTCTAGTTTGGTAAATTGTTTCTTTTGTTCCCTCTCACTACTCTCCTGACACAGTGAAGGTGTGTAGTACGCAGTGTGGCGCAGTTGTAGATCAATTGTCGTGGGAGGCAGACTCCTGGGGTCTATCCATTTTCGGAAATCCGAGCCCTAGTTTAAGTTACTTGAAACCGAAAAGGTCCTTAAACTGTGAGTAGTGTGTCGACGTTAATTCCAATTTTATTTCAATACAGGCTTATACAGCAGCCCTAAAACTGCCATTCCTATAAAAGTGTCTCCATCATAAAAGAGTCACTCAGCGCGGAGCACCCCCTCGGCACTCAGATATGCGTGGCCCGTAATGTGAACTGCAATCTCAGTAGAAGTGGTGTTCTTGGGCAAGATGGCCTGACGGAGCCCAGCCTTCTCCAGTTGGGTTTGGAATTCAGTGTTTTACCTTCTGCTAGACTGGTTGCCACCCAAGGTTATAGAACCCAGTCTGTCCTGCTGTTTACCCATAGCTAGAGGGAGAAGAGCATTCATAACTTTCCCAAGGGTATTAGCACGTAAGTGTATGTAATAGATCCGAGTGGAATTCGAACTAGGATCTCCGATGCTTCAATCCGACCGTTATCCATTACGTCCTGATACGCTACTACTGACTATAATACCACAATGTGTTGTCCTATTGTCACCAGTAAAAATAAGAATCGCTAAACGATAAAGATATAAAATGCATACTGGGAGATGAATAATTGAATGAATGTTGTAAGAACCTGGACGCAAATTCGTCGTGGAAGGCTCAGAACTCTTTGCAATTTCGCCTTAATAAATAACGTTCCATTTTAATTGCAACTATATTTTTTAAGCCAAAATTATGGTTAGAATTATTACAATTAACGTCCAATCTTTTTGGGTTCATATATTTTTTATTTAAATTCCTAGAAGTCTTACCTGAGTATCTCTAATAACATTTATTCCAATTTATAGTGTAAATTCCTGCTTCAGATGTTTGATTGTTATTATTCTGTTTTATATTCTATTAAATCCATTATTGCTTAAGTAGTTGCTAAAAAATGTTTATTAACTTTTTGGTGCCCAGACATGGCTGCAGAATTTGAGGAAAAGCAGTATAAATTGAAAAGTTATTTATTGTATATAAACACGATGTGTAAGCATATATTGAATGTTAGTTTTTTTTTCCCGTGTATTTTATGGATAAAAACAAAATGATATAAAATAATACTCGTTTGATTATAAAAAAAAAAAAAAAATATATCCTAAAATGTTCCACTGGTGGAATAATAGTCACTAATAGGTTGAGTTTAGATAAACTAGTAAACGTGGTACTCATACATATTTATATATTTATATATTGTACCAATACAACAAAAACCACCATCTATAAATAAAAACAATTATAATTTAAGCACCTGCATCCACAAATGAATATAAAATAAAATATATAATAAAATAAATAATATATATAATATATAATAACAAAATAAAATAAAATGTATAATAAAATAAAGAATACATATAATAATATATTAATATAAAATATATAATAAAATAAATAATATATATAATATATAATAATACAATAAAATAAAATATATAATATATAATATAATAAAATAATATAAAATAAAATAAACACACACACACACACACACACCTTGCCTACGTCACAACACTCTTTGACCATCCCCCGTCACAACACTCACCACTTTTACGAAACTCATCATTTGTCTCTACCTACCCTGATGATGAAGTCGAAAGTTTGGACCATATTTTTCCAAAATGAACTTTGGACAATTTCTGGTAGAATTTCCTCCTTATCTGAGAAGATGCGAAAAGGAAACTACAAGAACTCCTACAGGATGTAGTGAAGGAAAGCAAGAAGAACGGACGAAACATCAAATACAAAACAGAATGCATAGCTGGAAGTACTTTATCAGGATGGAAGTTAATGAAGGAAAGCAGGAGGAAAGGATTAAACATCAATTACAAGAAGACGGAATGGATGGTTGCTAGCAAAAGGAACAGCCCAACATGAAAATTACAAATTGGAGATAGCAAAATCAAACAAGTACAACAATTGAAATATCTGGGAAGTGTTTTATCAGGATGGAAGTTAATGAAGGAAAGCAGGAGGAAAGGATTAAACATCAATTGCAAGAAGACGGAATGCATGGTTGCTAGTAAAAGGAACAGCCCATCATGCAAATTACAAATTGGAGATAGAAAAATCAAACAAGTACAACAATTGAAATATCTGGGAAGTGTTTTATCAGGATGGAAGGTCATGAAGGAAAGCAGGAGGAAAGGATTAAACATGAATTGCAAGAAGATGGAATGGATGGTTGCTAGCAAAAGGAACAGCCCAACATGCAAATTACAAATTGGAGATGGAAAAATCAAACAAGTACAACAATTGAAATATCTGGGAAGTGTTTTATCAGGATGGAAGGTAATGAAGGAAAGCAGGAGGAAAGGATTAAACATCAATTGCAAGAAGACGGAATGGATGGTTGCTAGCAAAAGGAACAGCCCAACATGCAAATTACAAATTGGAGATAGAAAAATCAAACAAGTACAACAATTGAAATATCTGGGAAGTGTTTTATCAGGATGGAAGGTAATGAAGGAAAGCAGGAGGAAAGGATTAAACATCAATTGCAAGAATACGGAATGGATGGTTGCTAGCAAAAGAAACAGCCCAACATGCAAATTACAAATTGGAGATAGAAAAATCAAACAAGTACAACAATTGAAATATCTGGGAAGTGTTTTATCAGGATGGAAGTTAATGAAGGAAAGCAGGAGGAAAGGATTAAACATCAATTGCAAGAAGACGGAATGGATGGTTGCTAGCAAAAGGAACAGCCCAACATGCAAATTACAAATTGGAGATAGAAAAATCAAACAAGTACAACAATTGAAATATATGGGAAGTGTTTTATCAGGATGGAAGTTAATGAAGGAAAGCAGGAGGAAAGGATTAAACATCAATTGCAAGAAGACGGAATGGATGGTTGCTAGCAAAAGGAACAGCCCAACATGCAAATTACAAATTGGAGATAGAAAAATCAAACAAGTACAACAATTGAAATATCTGGGAAGTGTTTTATCAGGATGGAAGGTAATGAAGGAAAGCAGGAGGAAAGGATTAAACATCAATTGCAAGAAGACGGAATGGATGGTTGCTAGCAAAAGGAACAGCCCAACATGCAAATTACAAATTGGAGATAGAAAAATCAAACAAGTACAACAATTGAAATATCTGGGAAGTGTTTTATCAGGATGGAAGTTAATGAAGGAAAGCAGGAGGAAAGGATTAAACATTAATTCCAAGAAGACGGAATGGATGGTTGCTAGCAAAAGGAACAGCCCAACATGCAAATTACAAATTGGAGATACCAAAATCAAACAAGTACTACAATTGAAATATCTGGGAAGAGTTTTATCAGGATGGAAGGTAATGAAGGAAAGCAAGAGGAAAGGATTAAACATCAATTGCAAGAAGACGGAATGGATGGTTGCTAGCAAAAGGAACAGCCCAACATGCAAATTACAAATTGGAGATAGAAAAATCAAACAAGTACAACAATTGAAATATCTGGGAAGTGTTTTATCAGGATGGAAGGTCATGAAGGAAAGCAGGAGGAAAGGATTAAACATGAATTGCAAGAAGATGGAATGGATGGTTGCTAGCAAAAGGAACAGCCCAACATGCAAATTACAAATTGGAGATAGAAAAATCAAACAAGTACAACAATTGAAATATCTGGGAAGTGTTTTATCAGGATGGAAGGTAATGAAGGAAAGCAGGAGGAAAGGATTAAACATCAATTGCAAGAAGACGGAATGGATGGTTGCTAGCAAAAGGAACAGCCCAACATGCAAATTACAAATTGGAGATAGAAAAATCAAACAAGTACAACAATTGAAATATCTGGGAAGTGTTTTATCAGGATGGAAGTTAATGAAGGAAAACAGGAGGAAAGGATTAAACATCAATTACAAGAAGACGGAATGGATGGTTGCTAGCAAAAGGAACAGCCCAACATGAAAATTACAAATTGGAGATAGCAAAATCAAACAAGTACAACAATTGAAATATCTGGGAAGTGTTTTATCAGGATGGAAGTTAATGAAGGAAAGCAGGAGGAAAGGATTAAACATCAATTGCAAGAAGACGGAATGCATGGTTGCTAGTAAAAGGAACAGCCCATCATGCAAATTACAAATTGGAGATAGAAAAATCAAACAAGTACAACAATTGAAATATCTGGGAAGTGTTTTATCAGGATGGAAGGTCATGAAGGAAAGCAGGAGGAAAGGATTAAACATGAATTGCAAGAAGATGGAATGGATGGTTGCTAGCAAAAGGAACAGCCCAACATGCAAATTACAAATTGGAGATGGAAAAATCAAACAAGTACAACAATTGAAATATCTGGGAAGTGTTTTATCAGGATGGAAGGTCATGAAGGAAAGCAGGAGGAAAGGATTAAACATGAATTGCAAGAAGATGGAATGGATGGTTGCTAGCAAAAGGAACAGCCCAACATGCAAATTACAAATTGGAGATAGAAAAATCAAACAAGTACAACAATTGAAATATCTGGGAAGTGTTTTATCAGGATGGAAGGTAATGAAGGAAAGCAGGAGGAAAGGATTAAACATCAATTGCAAGAAGACGGAATGGATGGTTGCTAGCAAAAGGAACAGCCCAACATGCAAATTACAAATTGGAGATAGAAAAATCAAACAAGTACAACAATTGAAATATCTGGGAAGTGTTTTATCAGGATGGAAGTTAATGAAGGAAAGCAGGAGGAAAGGATTAAACATCAATTACAAGAAGACGGAATGGATGGTTGCTAGCAAAAGGAACAGCCCAACATGAAAATTACAAATTGGAGATAGGAAAATCAAACAAGTACAACAATTGAAATATCTGGGAAGTGTTTTATCAGGATGGAAGTTAATGAAGGAAAGCAGGAGGAAAGGATTAAACATCTATTGCAAGAAGACGGAATGCATGGTTGCTAGCAAAAGGAACAGCCCAACATGCAAATTACAAATTGGAGATAGAAAAATCAAACAAGTACAACAATTGAAATATCTGGGAAGTGTTTTATCAGGATGGAAGGTAATGAAGGAAAGCAGGAGGAAAGGATTAAACATCAATTACAAGAAGACGGAATGGATGGTTGCTAGCAAAAGGAACAGCCCAACATGAAAATTACAAATTGGAGATAGCAAAATCAAACAAGTACAACAATTGAAATATCTGGGAAGTGTTTTATCAGGATGGAAGTTAATGAAGGAAAGCAGGAGGAAAGGATTAAACATCAATTGCAAGAAGACGGAATGCATGGTTGCTAGTAAAAGGAACAGCCCATCATGCAAATTACAAATTGGAGATAGAAAAATCAAACAAGTACAACAATTGAAATATCTGGGAAGTGTTTTATCAGGATGGAAGGTCATGAAGGAAAGCAGGAGGAAAGGATTAAACATGAATTGCAAGAAGATGGAATGGATGGTTGCTAGCAAAAGGAACAGCCCAACATGCAAATTACAAATTGGAGATGGAAAAATCAAACAAGTACAACAATTGAAATATCTGGGATGTGTTTTATCAGGATGGAAGGTCATGAAGGAAAGCAGGAGGAAAGGATTAAACATGAATTGCAAGAGGATGGAATGGATGGTTGCTAGTAAAAGGAACAGCCCATCATGCAAATTACAAATTGGAGATAGAAAAATCAAACAAGTACAACAATTGAAATATCTGGGAAGTGTTTTATCAGGATGGAAGGTCATGAAGGAAAGCAGGAGGAAAGGATTAAACATGAATTGCAAGAAGATGGAATGGATGGTTGCTAGCAAAAGGAACAGCCCAACATGCAAATTACAAATTGGAGATGGAAAAATCAAACAAGTACAACAATTGAAATATCTGGGATGTGTTTTATCAGGATGGAAGGTCATGAAGGAAAGCAGGAGGAAAGGATTAAACATGAATTGCAAGAGGATGGAATGGATGGTTGCTAGCAAAAGGAACAGCCCAACATGCAAATTACAAATTGGAGATAGAAAAATCAAACAAGTACAACAATTGAAATATCTGGGAAGTGTTTTATCAGGATGGAAGGTAATGAAGGAAAGCAGGAGGAAAGGATTAAACATCAATTGCAAGAAGACGGAATGGATGGTTGCTAGCAAAAGGAACAGCCCAACATGCAAATTACAAATTGGAGATAGAAAAATCAAACAAGTACAACAATTGAAATATCTGGGAAGTGTTTTATCAGGATGGAAGTTAATGAAGGAAAGCAGGAGGAAAGGATTAAACATCAATTACAAGAAGACGGAATGGATGGTTGCTAGCAAAAGGAACAGCCCAACATGAAAATTACAAATTGGAGATAGCAAAATCAAACAAGTACAACAATTGAAATATCTGGGAAGTGTTTTATCAGGATGGAAGTTAATGAAGGAAAGCAGGAGGAAAGGATTAAACATCAATTGCAAGAAGACGGAATGCATGGTTGCTAGTAAAAGGAACAGCCCATCATGCAAATTACAAATTGGAGATAGAAAAATCAAACAAGTACAACAATTGAAATATCTGGGAAGTGTTTTATCAGGATGGAAGGTCATGAAGGAAAGCAGGAGGAAAGGATTAAACATCAATTACAAGAAGACGGAATGGATGGTTGCTAGCAAAAGGAACAGCCCAACATGAAAATTACAAATTGGAGATAGCAAAATCAAACAAGTACAACAATTGAAATATCTGGGAAGTGTTTTATCAGGATGGAAGTTAATGAAGGAAAGCAGGAGGAAAGGATTAAACATCAATTGCAAGAAGACGGAATGGATGGTTGCTAGCAAAAGGAACAGCCCAGCATGCAAATTACAAATTGGAGATAGAAAAATCAAACAAGTACAACAATTGAAATATCTGGGAAGTGTTTTATCAGGATGGAAGGTAATGAAGGAAAGCAGGAGGAAAGGATTAAACATCAATTGCAAGAAGACGGAATGGATGGTTGCTAGCAAAAGGAACAGCCCAACATGCAAATTACAAATTGGAGATAGAAAAATCAAACAAGTACAACAATTGAAATATCTGGGAAGTGTTTTATCAGGATGGAAGTTAATGAAGGAAAGCAGGAGGAAAGGATTAAACATTAATTCCAAGAAGACGGAATGGATGGTTGCTAGCAAAAGGAACAGCCCAACATACAAATTACAAATTGGAGATACCAAAATCAAACAAGTACTACAATTGAAATATCTGGGAAGAGTTTTATCAGGATGGAAGGTAATGAAGGAAAGCAAGAGGAAAGGATTAAACATCAATTGCAAGAAGACGGAATGGATGGTTGCTAGCAAAAGGAACAGCCCAACATGCAAATTACAAATTGGAGATAGAAAAATCAAACAAGTACAACAATTGAAATATCTGGGAAGTGTTTTATCAGGATGGAAGTTAATGAAGGAAAGCAGGAGGAAAGGATTAAACATCAATTACAAGAAGACGGAATGGATGGTTGCTAGCAAAAGGAACAGCCCAACATGCAAATTACAAATTGGAGATAGAAAAATCAAACAAGTACAACAATTGAAATATCTGGGAAGTGTTTTATCAGGATGGAAGGTCATGAAGTAAAGCAGGAGGAAAGGATTAAACATCAATTGCAAGAAGACGGAATGGATGGTTGCTAGCAAAAGGAACAGCCCAACATGCAAATTACAAATTGGAGATAGAAAAATCAAACAAGTACAACAATTGAAATATCTGGGAAGTGTTTTATCAGGATGGAAGTTAATGAAGGAAAGCAGGAGGAAAGGATTAAACATCAATTGCAAGAAGACGGAATGGATGGTTGCTAGCAAAAGGAACAGCCCAACATGCAAATTACAAATTGGAGATAGAAAAATCAAACAAGTACAACAATTGAAATATATGGGAAGTGTTTTATCAGGATGGAAGTTAATGAAGGAAAGCAGGAGGAAAGGATTAAACATCAATTGCAAGAAGACGGAATGGATGTTTGCTAGCAAAAGGAACAGCCCAACATGCAAATTACAAATTGGAGATAGAAAAATCAAACAAGTACAACAATTGAAATATCTGGGAAGTGTTTTATCAGGATGGAAGGTAATGAAGGAAAGCAGGAGGAAAGGATTAAACATCAATTGCAAGAAGACGGAATGGATGGTTGCTAGCAAAAGGAACAGCCCAACATGCAAATTACAAATTGGAGATAGAAAAATCAAACAAGTACAACAATTGAAATATCTGGGAAGTGTTTTATCAGGATGGAAGGTAATGAAGGAAAGCAGGAGGAAAGGATTAAACATCAATTGCAAGAAGACGGAATGGATGGTTGCTAGCAAAAGGAACAGCCCAACATGCAAATTACAAATTGGAGATAGAAAAATCAAACAAGTACAACAATTGAAATATCTGGGAAGTGTTTTATCAGGATGGAAGTTAATGAAGGAAAGCAGGAGGAAAGGATTAAACATTAATTCCAAGAAGGCGGAATGGATGGTTGCTAGCAAAAGGAACAGCCCAACATGCAAATTACAAATTGGAGATACCAAAATCAAACAAGTACTACAATTGAAATATCTGGGAAGAGTTTTATCAGGATGGAAGGTAATGAAGGAAAGCAAGAGGAAAGGATTAAACATCAATTGCAAGAAGACGGAATGGATGGTTGCTAGCAAAAGGAACAGCCCAACATGCAAATTACAAATTGGAGATAGCAAAATCAAACAAGTACAACAATTGAAATATCTGGGAAGTGTTTTATCAGGATGGAAGGTAATGAAGGAAAGCAGGAGGAAAGGATTAAACATCAATTGCAAGAAGACGGAATGGATGGTTGCTAGCAAAAGGAACAGCCCAACATGCAAATTACAAATTGGAGATAGAAAAATCAAACAAGTACAACAATTGAAATATCTGGGAAGTGTTTTATCAGGATGGAAGGTCATGAAGGAAAGCAGGAGGAAAGGATTAAACATGAATTGCAAGAAGATGGAATGGATGGTTGCTAGCAAAAGGAACAGCCCAACATGCAAATTACAAATTGGAGATAGAAAAATCAAACAAGTACAACAATTGAAATATCTGGGAAGTGTTTTATCAGGATGGAAGTTAATGAAGGAAAGCAGGAGGAAAGGATTAAACATTAATTCCAAGAAGACGGAATGGATGGTTGCTAGCAAAAGGAACAGCCCAACATGCAAATTACAAATTGGAGATACCAAAATCAAACAAGTACTACAATTGAAATATCTGGGAAGAGTTTTATCAGGATGGAAGGTAATGAAGGAAAGCAAGAGGAAAGGATTAAACATCAATTGCAAGAAGACGGAATGGATGGTTGCTAGCAAAAGGAACAGCCCAACATGCAAATTACAAATTGGAGATAGAAAAATCAAACAAGTACAACAATTGAAATATCTGGGAAGTGTTTTATCAGGATGGAAGGTCATGAAGGAAAGCAGGAGGAAAGGATTAAACATGAATTGCAAGAAGATGGAATGGATGGTTGCTAGCAAAAGGAACAGCCCAACATGCAAATTACAAATTGGAGATAGCAAAATCAAACAAGTACAACAATTGAAATATATGGGAAGTGTTTTTATCAGGATGGAAGGTCATGAAGGAAAGCAGGAGGAAAGGATTAAACATCAATTGCAAGAAGACGGAATGGATGGTTGCTAGTAAAAGGAACAGCCCAACATGCAAATTACAAATTGGAGATAGCAAAATCAAACAAGTACAACAATTGAAATATATGGGAAGTGTTTTTATCAGGATGGAAGTTAATGAAGGAAAGCAGGAGGAAAGGATTAAACATTAATTCCAAGAAGACGGAATGGATGGTTGCTAGCAAAAGGAACAGCCCAACATGCAAATTACAAATTGGAGATACCAAAATCAAACAAGTACTACAATTGAAATATCTGGGAAGAGTTTTATCAGGATGGAAGGTAATGAAGGAAAGCAAGAGGAAAGGATTAAACATCAATTGCAAGAAGACGGAATGGATGGTTGCTAGCAAAAGGAACAGCCCAACATGCAAATTACAAATTGGAGATAGAAAAATCAAACAAGTACAACAATTGAAATATCTGGGAAGTGTTTTATCAGGATGGAAGGTCATGAAGGAAAGCAGGAGGAAAGGATTAAACATGAATTGCAAGAAGATGGAATGGATGGTTGCTAGCAAAAGGAACAGCCCAACATGCAAATTACAAATTGGAGATACCAAAATCAAACAAGTACAACAATTGAAATATATGGGAAGTGTTTTATCAGGATGGAAGGTCATGAAGGAAAGCAGGAGGAAAGGATTAAACATCAATTGTAAGAAGACGGAATGGATGGTTGCTAGTAAAAGGAACAGCCCAACATGCAAATTACAAATTGGAGATAGCAAAATCAAACAAGTACAACAATTGAAATATATGGGAAGTGTTTTTATCAGGATGGAAGGTCATGAAGGAAAGCAGGAGGAAAGGATTAAACATCAATTGCAAGAAGACGGAATGGATGGTTGCTAGCAAAAGGAACAGCCCAACATGCAAATTACAAATTGGAGATAGCAAAATCAAACAAGTACAACAATTGAAATATATTGGATGTGTTTTAACAGAGGACGGAAAGGGCAACACTGAAATTCTAAGGCGCGTTGAGATAGCCAAAGTTGTCTTTAAAAAATTAAGCAAAGTATTAAGAAACAGAAAATTTTCATTAGAAACAGAGTACTGAAAGTAATTTCAGTAAACCTGTATGGTAATGAATGCTGGACAATCTCCTCACGGATGAAGAGAAAACTTGAAACGGCAGAAATGTGGTTCTACAGGAGGAGGATGAGAATACCATGGACTTGAAATGTCAGCAACGATGAAGTTTTAGAGAAAATCGAAACAAAAAGGAAACTTATATTTAACATCAGAAAGTGAGTGTTGAAATTTCTTTGGCACATAATGAGGAAAGAAGGTTTAGAAAACCGGATACTCACAGGACAGACTGAAGATTGAAGAAGCAGAAGAAAACAACATTTAAACTACTTAGTAAGTTTAAGTAAATGGATGACAGAACAAGGACTAGGAGAAATAACAAAAAGAGAAAATTTATTAAGGGCTACAAAGAACAGGAAATTGTGGAGAACCATGTTCGCCTACGTCTTGAAGGGACACGACACATAGAAGAAGAATTCCAAGAGTCCGTCTCCCCAGGGGCAGTACCTCTCCTAAGTGGGTGAGGTGGCTACAGTTAATCTTTGGTGACTGTAAGATAGCTTAGCAATTTATATTTCTAGATCGCATACACGGGTGCGATTCTCACTTAAAACTCGGCCATGTTATTTATTTCATCCTAGTGGGCGTACAGATAAATGTCAAACCGCCTTTTTTATGCGGTCCTGTGACTAAGCTCAGCTCCCAGGAAGGGTGTGACTCTGCATTAAAAATCGCTCCTATTGTACTGATATCAGGGTCAGGGTCAGATCTTGATACCTAGGGCGTCACAAGAGGAAAACTACTAAGAGAGCTAAACACTTTTTTTTAAAAAAATCAGTCCCAGGTACGAGTGGGATTCCAAATGTGAAAACTAACCTTATTCGAATCGGTGAACAAATACGACCAACAACATTAATTCTTGAACCAGTTTTTACCTAACGTTTGTATACAAGTACAATTTATATTATCCCTATAACTATTTCCTGGATTTCGAACAGGCAACGATACAAAGATTACTAGTTTAACTCCCTTTTATTATTTCTTTAAATATGAAGCACTCTATTAATTTTGACTCCATCTTATTATTGTTGCTTTTTTAGATGAAGCATTTTAATTATTATTATTCTGTTACTTTTTTTAAGCATTTCACCCCAAGCAAGGTGGGAGTACCACTAGCACGCAAGGGATTACAGATAGTGATAGCAAGAATAAAGAGGGTTGTTTGAGGAAAGGATATAGAGAAGGACGGGGAACAGGAACAAGCCATCAGAAGATGTCGATTGACATTACATTTGAATATTTGAAGATTATAGCTATTAGGGAAGCAAGTAAGAGGAAGAGAGTTCCACTGTCGGGAAGTGCGAGAGAGGAAGCTTTTGGAATAGAAGAGACGGTTACATTTAACTGTTTCGACAGTGAAAGGGTGGGACAGAGATGCCAACCTAGTAGCACGTTTAAATTCATGCAGTTGGGGTACCAGTGAAAGTAGCTTTTCAGAGCAGTCGCCATGAAAATATTTGTAGAAAAGACAGAGGGAAGTCACAGCACGTCTGTGAAAAAGTGACTGTAGACGAGATGCCAGATCAAGACCTATCTCAATGCATATCTGCTTCTGGATTTTGTCGAGGACCTCGTGATGAACAGCGGGGTCACCAGACCATATATGGCAACAGTATTAATCTATCTTATTATTGTTGCTTTTTAGATAACTGTTATGATTTTATTAATAATTTTACCCTATCTTGTTTCTTTTTAGATTGGAATACCATTGCTATATATGGTCTGGTGCCCTCGCTGTTCATCTCGAAGACCTCGACGGATATGCAATGTGATCAGTCCTGACATGAGTTTTCAAATCCATTCACTTTCTCACCGATGTAATGTGGCTTCCCTCTGTCTTTTCTATAAATATTTTCATGGCATCAGCTCTGAGCGAGGTATTTGCACTAGTGCCCCAACTGCAGGAATTTAAGCGTGCTACTAGTTTGGCATCTCAGTCCTATCCTTTTACTATTGAAACAGTTAAATATAACCGACTACTCTAACGGCTTCTTCTCTCGCACTTCCCGACAGTGGAACTCTATTCCTCTTACTTGATTCCATGATAACTATAATATTCAAAAATTTAAATGTAATTTCAATCAACATCTTGTGTTGCCTTGATTCCCGTTCTTCTTTTTATCCTTTCCTCAGCCCCCATCCCCATACCCAATCTTTTCCCTTATTTATACTCACTGTGGCCCCTTGCGTACTAGTAGCACTCCCGCCTTGTTTGGGATGAATTGCTTAAAAAAACCCCAAAAAAACATGATTAAGCATTTTAACTATTAATATTTTATTAGTAGTTTTAGTCCAACTTATTATTGTTGCTTTAACTGTTATTTGCAGAAATAAAACTAGGAAACCGGATATGTAGAGAATAAATATTACCCACAATTCTTTATTGACTTGAAGAATAATACCAGCAATGTAATTGTCTTTCGACAGAAGCCCCTTTGCAAAAGTGTTAATGAAACTTAATTTACAAAGTGATTTTATTACAAAGAATACATATTTTATTCATATTCATATATATATATATATATATATATATATATATATATATATATATATATACGAAGAAATATAGTCTTAAGATGTGCTATATTCATGGGATAAAGTGCTCACTATCAGAGATAGAGCGTGTGTAAATATAAAAGTGAACATAGAAGTCAACATTTAAAGAAGACAGTCTGTTTCATGCTAAACGCAATCGTCAGGCCTGATTGCGTCTAGCATGAAACAGTCTGTCGCCTCTAAGTGTTGACTTCTATGTTCCCTTTTATATATATATATATATATATATATATATATATATATATATGTATGTATATATATATATATATATATATATATATATATATATATATATATATATATATATATATATATATATAATATTAGTGGTAAATATACACATACATATGCAAAATATATAAATATATATACATATATGCATACACATACATATATATTTTTTGAGTAAAAAAATTCCAAGAGGATAGAATCCAGGTAGAACTCAATGTCCCGGACAGAGTAAGGATATAATTTGTAGGTCTGATGAATTGGATCTTATTTACGATTTCAATGGAATAAATTATGACCATGGAATATTAGTGTTGAAGCCTTTTTATTATATATCTATATATATATATATATATATATATATATATATATATATATATATATGTATGTGTGTTTGTGTGTGTGTAAAAGACAATAAGAAAACGGTAATTGTAGCCGACGCGTTTTGTCCAATGTGGACTTTTTCAAGGCAAAAATGAAATGAATTTATTAAACAAAATCACTACTAATAACAAAGCAAAAGTGTTCTTAGCAACTGGAAGAATTTAGAGAATCGCTATTTTCCTACTGTTTTCGTGCAGTTTACCTTTTTATCCTCACCTTCAGTTTACCTTCTTAACATGGTGCCTCTACGATCCTACGGGCCACGGGATAAAAAATAACCATAAATACGTAAAAAAAATGCGTATATTGTCGAAAATTCCTTTTCCCAAAATATACTTATTTGTGCTATGTCATAATGATTATTACCTAAACAATAATAATACTGAAAAAAAAATTTTTTAAACATTAAAGTATATTTAATCATATTTCCCTAATAGCTGTTGCGATCTGTAAATAAACTACAATGGCTTTTGTTTGTCAATGAAAATATTCTGTAAGAAATACCAATATTTTACTATTTAATGCAAACTAAATTAGCACAACCGTAGTAAAAAAAAGGGGATTTTTATAACTCCTAGGTTACTAGGAGTCATAAAAATCCCTTTCATTTTGATCAAAGGGGGTCAGAGGTGGGGGGATTAAAACACACTCCACTTTTTTTTTTTTATTTAAATTAAATTTAAATTTGAACAAGGGAATGACTCCCATCCAAAATATAAAAGGAGAAAACCAGAAGATGGAGGTCACATCGGCAACATCATTGAAATGCTTCAATTTTCTCCATAAATTATAACAATGATTTAAAATCAATCATTTTCTTACAAAAAATGTGGGACACGCAACAAGGCGCAAGTAACTCGGCTAGTTATTTAAATAAACTAGAATAGTTGTCTTTTGTTAGTCAATAAAAATATTCTTTATGAAATGCCAATTACTATTTATATAGTCAAAAATTAGCACATAATTTAACACAGCCGTTGACCCCCCCCCCACAAAAAAAAACAGATTTTTTTATAACTAGCCTTTAAAATGGAGAGGCCCTAGACTGCAGCCTGCAATAGTCTAGGGCAATGTTTCTCAACCTTATTCTGGTCATAGCTCTCTTCAATTCAGTACGAATTCTTTATGTCCCCTCATGTCCCCTCTTCTCTCTTGCCAAGTCCCTCAACTTAATACATCTAGGAATGTAGGAATATTAAAAGTTGTAGTTTGGATAATACTATGGCATCAAAACTCTAGTTGTAAATTAAAGAATAATATTATTTAGATAAATATTTGATTTGAATAAACTCATTTATTTGCAAAACAAAAAATACATGTACCATCAGCTCTATTTTGTATGGTTTAAATGGGATCCCTGTGACTGGTACAGGGCAGCCAAATTGTCAATGCTTGGGTTGAAAACCGTCAGAGAGAGACGTAAATCACCTCTTTTTCTACACCAAGTCGATTTCGACTCTTTGGCGGCAGATTCATCATCCGACTGAAACCAGACTCAACCAAGTATGATTTTGGAAAAGCGAGAAACTTCGCATCTTTCCAGAGTAGTGGGTAATTCTTATGCATGTCTTCATTCATCTACAGCTTCTGGTATCCTCCACGCCTGAACCTTGCAAGCTGATGTTTTATTTTAAAGTTCAATGAAACTTTCTTGTAGGGTAATATCAACTTCAGATGCATCAACAACGAAGTGATCCCCAAACAAGTGAAGCACTGTCATTTGGAGTAGATCAGAAAAGCGAGTTTTCATATCATTTCAAATGATCAACATATGTTGCTAAGTCATCATTAAGCAGCTCGGTACATTTGCTAAGGACGAAAACTGAGCAAAGCACCGTGCCCCAACGTTTAGCCAGAACAGCTTTATTTTCCCGTTAAACGTGTTAATTGCCTCCTTGCAGGAAAACAAAGTGGAGATATTTCCTTGGAGCTCTTTGTTCAGGACATTTAGATTTTCAAAATTGAAAGACAAGTTGGTGAAAACATATCTTAATTTAAATTTTAAATTATGAGTTTAAAATTTTAAGAAACTGTAAACTATTAGGTTGGTGCAAAAATAATGACGTAATAATGTCGTTTTTTGACGTATTTTTTAACGTCAAAAAACGACATTATTACGTCATTATTTTTGCACCAACCTAATAAACTGGCCATTTTGAATAGATCGGATGGAAAAAAAATATATATATTTATGTTAACAAAATGGCTTAGATTAATTTCATATTTAAATTAATAATGAATTTAATATTTTATCTTAAATAATAATTAATAATTACAAAATACTCCGTATATACATATTGTGAGTCCTAAATTTTTTTTACCCCCTCGTGGCCCACCATTTTTCAAACTGAAAATATCTCATTGCCCACGTTGAGAAAACTTGGCTTATAATGATAATCTGGCCCTGCCCAAGTGTCAAGACTTGAACCCTGTCTAACAGTATGATGTAACGTTGACTCAGACCACGCAAGAAAAAGTGAAACAATGTGAAACTGATTTTTATTAGTCGTGACTCCACAGAAAACCCGAACTTGGTGTACATCGCCGTTGGAAACCCATCAGCAAGGCGGTACTTTACGTTCTTTCTGTTCATCTGGTCTGTTTTACGGCATACCAACCTCAATTGGTTATTTAATGGCGACAATATTTTTATTGCTGGTAAAATTAAAAAAAAAATGTATTGTTGGTAATAATGTATTGCTAGTAATAATTTTTTCTTAAATTGCTGATAATTTTTTTACAAAAATGTATTATTGGTATTAAAACCTATTTTTACACTTTCATTGAGTTTTGACCCCAGTCTGTGGTTAACTACTTGCCCATAACTAAGACCCTAACAGGTGCTACCACCCTGAGTTAGGGTGGACCTGGAAACACCTGTAATTAAGAGGTGGTTTCACGCTCCCCAAATCTCCCAATCAGAGGTCTTGCTGTTGGATATAGTTTATCTGTTCATGTGATCACTTTTAAGAAACACACTTCGAATCGTTGTGGTTGGTAGCTAGTTTTTTTTTCTTTTAATTATTTTTTGTGTCATTTTGGAAGCTGCCATGATAATGTTCTCGATACATTTAAAAGTGAAGTGAAAATGTCAAAATTTGGCGCATGCCGTGTAACTTTATACGATATCGTCTTTCATAATTTTTTCTATCCAACTGGTTGTTTATCTATGAATTTGTTTCGCACGAAAAACGAAAACATATATTCCCCACGTTACCAAAATTTCCTGTTCAAATCTAATAAAAAAACAAAAAAAAACAACAAAAAACAAAAAACGACAGACTTCGAGAAAACAACAACAATAAGCATTTCACCCCAAGCAAGGCGGGAGTGCCACTAGTACGCAAGGGGCTAGAGAGAGTGAAAGTAAGGGAAAAGATTGGGTATGGGGAGTGGCTGAGGAAAGGATAAAAAGAAGAACAGGGATCAAGGCAACAGAATATGTCGATTGACATTATATTTAAACTGTTGAAGATTATAGTTATCAGGGAAACAAGTAAGAGGAAGGGAGTTGCACCGTCGGGAAGTGCGAGAGAAGCTATTGATGTATAAGAGGCGGTTAAATTTAACTGCTTTGGAAATGAAAGGGTACAACCGAGATGTCAACCTTGTAGCACGCTTAAATTCATTGTCGGGACATCAGTGAACATACCTCGTCAGAAAGTGCTGCACAATCATTCTCTCTTTATATTCACGGATTAGTAAAATCTAAGCTAGTTTCAACTTCTCACCCAGCCCTTCTATCTAAGATAATCTCACCCCACTCAAAGATAGGTCTTGCGACCTGTAAGTCTAGAATATTCTCCATGCTGTTCTGTCTTGAAATAGTTTAGCCCATTTGATACCTGTCATGGTGGTCCTATGTGACTCTACAAACCCGGTGCTGTTCTGGATTCATTTTTCCCGGGGGTGTTCAACTGGCCTCTTGGTGGACGGTTTCCAGTTGTGCCATCGTTTCGGGATGCTTGAGTCTGGCTGCCATCCAAGCTTAGAGAGGGAAATCTGTAATATATGCCATAACTGGAGGCGGATACTGTGTCCTTTCAAGGCGTAGGTGGTTGTGACTCTTCACGACTTCTCTTTCTTTATTATAAGTGAATCGTCATGACTTGCAGAAGATAATGGAGTAGTCTCCTATTGTCTTAACCACAATTTTGAATTTAGGGTATCACTTAAAGACTGGTTGCCAATCAAGGGCAGAGAGCCCAGTGGGCACCACAATTTAAATATTATATAAATATACTCATTACTGTTTATACACTTCAACTTCTCGCCCAACCCTTCTATCTAATATAATCTCACCCAACTCAAAGATAGGTCTTGCGACCTGTAAGTCTAGAATAATCTTCATGCTATTCCGTCTTGAAATAGTTTAGCCCATTTGATGCCTGTCATGGTGGTCCTATGTGACTCTACAACCTCCGTAGTGTTCTGGATTCATTTTTCCCGGAGGCGTTCAACTGGCCTCTTGGCGGACGTTTTTCAGTTGTGCCATTGTTTCGGGATTCTTAAGTCATCCATGATGCAGTAATGCCCATACCATCTCAGCCGAGTTTCCTCAATGACTGTCAAAATATTCTTCACGCTCAGTTCTTATCCGATGTCATCATTCTTCATCTTGTCCCGACGCGTGAGTCCCTAAATCAGCCGAAGGACCCTCATCTCAACTGCCTGCATACAGCTGCACAAGTTTAGTGTCTTAAATTATTATCACTATGCGAGTTTCCCATTGGCAAAGCTGTCACCATCTAGTAACGTCTTATCTTTTAATTACAAAAAATTTGCGACTGCCCAAACGTGAAAATTAAAAAAAAAAAAAAAAAAAAAAAAGATAGAAATAGATGAAAAAGATAAAAGAATGAAGGAAAAAAAGAGAGACAGTCTTGGAGACAAAACCAGAACTTCTTGCTCAACAGCATTGGTAAAATTCCTATGACGCCTATTTGACAACTTCGCTTCATTTAATAAATTTGCTTAGTCTGTCAAAACGCCCACAAACTATACTTTATGAAATATGCTATATATGTCCGTTCAACACTAAGATGATCATGGCTCTTCACAGTTTCCTTTACTTCATTATCAATGAATTGCCGTGACTTGTAAAAAACCTAGTTGTATAGTTTTCTTTTACCTTCTCCACAATTTTGAATTCAGAATAGTCTTTCTCCTATACTGGCTGCCAACCAAGCCTAGAGAGGGAAATCTGTAATATAAACCATAGCTTGGGGCGGATACTGTGTCCTTTCAAGGCGCAGGCGGTTATGACTCTTCACGATTTCTCTTTTTTTATTATCTGTGAATTGTCATGACTTGCGGCAGAGTAGTCTCCTATTGTCTTAACTCTAGAATACTAACCATGGGTATATAGTACCCAGCGCAAATATTCCTATTTTTAATTACAATTTTCAGTACCTGATTTTCTTATCTAAATAATATGTTTGTCAGTTCCTATATTTGTTAACTCAAAGTACAAAGTTTGAAGTGCCTGCATGTAAAATATTTCAAATAAACATTTATATTTAATATGTTTTTTTGATATTTTCAAAATCGGGTATGATATACCCATTGTTAGTAGTGGGGTAACTTTAATTGATGGTTAGTGTTCTAGTGTTAACCAGAATTTTGAATTTAGAATATCACTTAAAGACTGGCTGCCAACCAAAGGGAGAGAGCCCAGTGGGGACCAAAATTTAAATATTACTTATTATTGTTTATATTACAGCTATTATTGCAATGATATATTTAACTGTACGAAATCACAAATTGTCTTTTGCTCTGGAATTTTGAGAAGGTCACTAAAATACTAGCTTGGAAAGACAAATGAATGAAACAACTTAAAAGAACTACTGTAGCATATTCTAAATGAAAACTATATTATCGGACTTAGGTTTAACTTTTCATATGAGTAAAAACTGAACATATGTGTGACGGGTACACACCTGGCCCAGGGTCGAATCCTTTGGTTACGGCGCCAACTGTGACGTCGCTCCTCCTGGTCGCTCCTCCTGGTTCCAAGCGTGCCGCTCCAACCTCTTGGTTAGATGATCACCAGCCTCGCCTTTCCCAACCCGCTTCCAATACCTGGTTGCTAAAGCAACTGTACTGATCTCCGGTCTGTCTACCCACGCTGTGTTTAGATCTTAGACAGACGGGACCAGCAGGGATTGGGCCGTATGCAAGTTGAGTCCGACGGGGGTGGCAAAACACAAGTAAGAGAAAAAAAAAAAAACTCACGAGACAAAAAATTACTGATAAAAAAAAAGGGTGACAACCTTTTATATCTAATGTCCGTTACATAAAGAAAAATTGTTCTCATTCCCGACCCGCTCTGTGGACTATGGCACCAAGCTTCTATCATACAACTTAACGATTTCGAATTGTCTACTCTCCAGAATTGTGTATGTCGGAGTGTGGTTTAGTTCGACACTGGGGCTAATTTCTATCAATCATTCGCAGTTGATTCTTCTCTTCGACTTGAGTTGTATTTCTTCACTTCGATCTGGTTGGGTCGAATTCTGTTCTCGGCTGGGCTTGATTTTAACTTCTTCTTCTTCTTCCGTCCAGTAACTCTTTGGCCTTGTCTTCGACTTGAGTTGTATTTCTTCACTTCGATCTGGTTGGGTCGAATTCTGTTCTCGGCTGGGCTTGATTTTAACTTCTTCTTCTTCTTCCGTCCAGTAACTCTTTGGCCTTGTCTTCGACTTGGCTGCAACTTCTCCGCGGCTTTCGAGTAATCTTCTCCTTCGTCGACTTAGATAGAACTTTTCTTGTCTTTGACTTGGGCCGGAAGGATTTCTTGTTTTCGACTTGGGCTGGAAGGATTTCTTGTTTTCGACTTGGGCTGGAAGGATTTCTTGTTTTCGACTTGGGCTGGAAGGATTTCTTGCCGCAACTCAGCCGCAACTCTCTGTCGTCCGAGGTGATCTCTTCTCGCTGCCGTCCGGGGCTGAACTCATTTTTTTGTCGATTGGGGTCTTGCTTTTATTGACGCCGCAGCAAACCGGGGTGGGTCTGTCGGCGTCAGGGCTCTCTCGATAATCCCAAAAGTCGCATTAGTTCTGATTTCCCATTATCGCTATTATTTTCACCCCTACTTCCTCACGGTGCCTCTGGGGGGAAGACGCATACCCATCTCTCCCGGTCTCTCGTATGTCAGGTGACCGTTTTCGACCAATGGTTCTTGATCGAGCATTCTCCCTCCTCTTTCCGCATATCACGTGACCGCTTTCGGCTAATGAGACTGTGGTGGGACGCCTCCCGTCTCCAATCGGGCGTGGCTTACATCGTTCTTGTTCTAAAAAAAACAAAATCTAATTTGGCCTTTTTCACACGTACGAAAAATGATAATCTTGGCTTTTTCTCACCTGGGTTCTGTCAAAACAGCCTGCCGCTAATTAGATGTGACTTCAGGAAAGAATATTGGCGCTATCTGTGAGCCGAGACAATCGTTTTCTTTCCTTCTTTGTTTTTGGTCAGACCTGATAGTCAAAAATCTTAATTATCTGAATTGAAAATGTCTCCACTTCATCATCGTGGGGTTCCAATTTTTTTACAGGTCAGAATCTGTATACAGTTCCACCGGTCACCCTCTCAACACAAAAAAACACCTTTCCTCCGATTAAAATTTCGTTTCCATTGTTCTAAAAAATCTTTATTGTTTCAGCCAACCTTAACAACTTCCATCCTACGCGGACATGGAATTAGTTCAAGTGCTTGACCTGATAATTTTGACACTTGTTAGGTGCTGGTCGTACGTGTGTGTTTTCGCTTACGACCTGGTTTCGTATTATGTTTCTGTCTTTCCTCTTCTTTTTGTTTTATTTTATTATCTCCAAACTCTATTTCCTCAACCAAATATAACAATTTCTATTTCCCTGGATTTCGGTCAGGTAATTTGACCTGATATATTTTGACACCTGTCTTGTCTTAGTTTTACTTATGACCGGGTTTTGTATTATCTATTCCTCTTTCTCTTTCTTTTTATTATTTTTTTTTTCTTCTTCTCTTTGGATCGCCTAAATACAGTTAGAGAATTATTCTCAAAACTCAATTATTCTTCGTTTCTAAATAACTAACAACTGGTTAATAAACCGAATAAAAATTAAATCATATTTCTATGAATATCTCTTTTTAGTCTTTCTAAAAAATGCAGGGTGCCACATATGTGACTATTTTGATTCCTGTGTAAAACTGAACCTATGTCTACAAATTTATGACTCAAGTATAAACTGGACTTTTTCTTACTCTATTGTAAACCGGACCTACGCCTACCTTTCTGATTCTTGTGTAAAATGGCCCTCTTTTTAGTTCGTTTAAACTGGTCCCATATCTGCCTTTTTAAACCTGTCCTTTTCCGACCTTTCTGATTCTCGTGTAAACTGGCCCATATTTTAGTTTTTTGACTCAAGTGTAAACTGGACCATGTCTGCCTTTTTAAATCGAACCTATTTCTACATTTTTGACTCTAGCGTAAAACGACCCCTTTTTTCGGTTTCGACTCGACCTATTTTTAAACCGGACCTATTTCGACCCTTTTGACTCTCGTGTAAGCCATCCCTCCGTTTAGTTTTTTTTTTGTTCAAGTGTAAACAGGACCCATATTTAAACCGGATCTATTTCGACATTTTTGATTCCCGTGTAAGTTGGCCCTCTGTGTAGATTTTTTATACTCAAGAGTAAACTGGACCTATATTTAAACCGGACCTATTTCGACCTTTCTGGCTCCCGTGTAAGCCGGCTCTCTCTTTTGTTTACTCAAGTGTAAACTGGACCTATTTTTAAACCGGACCTATTTCAACCTTTTTGAATCCCGTGTAAGCCGGCCCTCATTTTGTTTTTTTTTTACTCAAGTGTAAACTAGACCTAAATCTGCCATTCTGCATCTAGTGTAAAACAAGACATTTTTGACATGGGCGTAAAGTCGACCTTTTTGACTCAACTGGAAACCGCAACTATGTCTGCTTTTATGAGTCCAGATAAAATTTGTCCGACTTTTATCGTATAAAACATCAAATAAGCCAGGCGACCCTGACAATCTTTATTGAAAGAACCAAAATAAATTAAAACAAACTTTAACTGGAAAAGTGTAGCATTTTTTGGAATGTGTTCAAGATCAGTATTTCAATCTACTCGGGTCAGTTAAACATCTCTGATTTCTCCCCAGACGCAAGGATTACGGCCATATCAGGTTGAAACATTGGTTCTTGTAACATCACCAAAATTAAGAAGCATCGAGCCTGGCCAGTGCCGAGATGGGTGACCGCTTAGGAATATCAGATACTGTAAGCTTGGATGTGCCGGTCTAAAATTAGCTTACGGCTATATCATGTCGAAACACCGATTCTAGTAAGATTACCAAAGTTAAACAACGTCAGTAAAGAGATAGTGGAACACTTGGGAATATCTACTGGTTTCTAAATGGCTTATGACGATATCGCGTCGAAACACCGGTTCTCGTACGATCAGTGAAGTTAAGCAACATCGATCCTGGACAGTACCTAGATGGGTCACTGCTTGAGAATATTACATGCTGTAAGCTTGGATTGCGGGTCTATCATTGACTTACGGACATATCACGCCGAAACACCGGTTCTCGTAAGATCACCGATGTTAAGCCATGTCGAGCCTGGTCAGTACTTAGATGGGTGACCGCTTGGGAAAACCTAATGCTATAAAGTTGGATGTGTGGATGGTACAATTGACTTAGGGCCATGTCGCTTTGAAACATTGGTTCTCGTAAGATCTCCGAAGTTAAGCAACGTCGAGCTTGGTCAGTACCTAGATGGGTGACGGCTTGGAAATACTAGGTTCTGTCAGCTTGAATATGGGAGTGGTGTTAATGGATAATAGCTCAGAATTGGAAATCATAATGCCGAATTCTAATTCCAGTCCGGTTCATTCTTTTTTTTTTTTACACGTAAATACCCTTGAGAAAAGTATGAATCAACCTCTTCTTCCCCATCTATGGGTTAATTAGTAGGGCTTGTATCAGTAGATCATTATTATCTACAAAATATTCTTACAATCTATATTGTATATTTTCTGGCATTAAATAAACTGAAAATTGCTGAAAAGCGGTAAAAACAAAAATGGATGCAAAGACATGTCCAATCGGATCGGACATGTGCCTAAGAAGGAAAAATCTAACAAAAGCCCTAGAACCTCGGAACCATAACATCACCGTCACATTTCACTGAGCCATGAAAGATGAATATATGCTTTAAAGGGTAGACTCAGTCGAATGCATAAAGTAGTCCACTTGAACGTTCACCATTTCAAACCTGATGTTTGTTATAAGTATCCAACACTCAATGTAATATCTATCTATCTATCTATCTATCTATCTATCTATCTATCTATCTATCTATCTATCTATCTGTCTCACTCTGTTTATTATCTATCTATCTATCTATCTATCTATCTATCTATCTGTATGTATGTATATATGTATGCTTGCTGTCTATCTGTCTATGGCAGTCTGTTAATAACTATCTATGGTAGTCTGTTCATATCTATCTATCTATCTATCTATCTATCTATCTATCTATCTATCTATCTGTCTGTCTCAGTCTGTTTATATCTATCTATCTATCTATCTATCTATCTATCTATCTATCTATCTCAGTCTGTTTATATCTATCTATCTATCTATCTATCTATCTATCTATCTTTATGTATGTATGTATGTATATATGTATGCTTGCTGTCTATCTGTCTATGGCAGTCTGTTAATAACTATCTATGGTAGTCTGTTCATATCTATCTATCTATCTATCTATCTATCTATCTATCTATCTATCTATCTATCTATCTATCTAAACTGCGTCTAGAGATTATATGCAAAAGAGGTATTGTCAAATATTTTATGTAAAATTCATAGATATGTGTTATCCAATGAAATAATTTGTACTATTATGTATAGCGAGTAAGCACGAAAGCAATTAAGTCCCAATTTTCAATTTCAGATTGATATTTAGTATTTTTTCAGTAATTATAGCAATTTGCAGTGTCAAGAGATTATTTGCAAGAACTCGAATTTAGTATTATGGCTCGTAAAAAAGAACTAACAATGAATGAAAAGAACTATTTAATCAAAGAAATTAGCAAAGGAAAGTCTTCGCTTCAAATTTCTATGGATTTGAAAAGGGATCATCAAACAATCAAGAAAATATGTCAAATGGGAATTCAACCAAGGAAAAAAAGTCTCAGCCTGAATTCAGGAATTTAACAAAGCGAGATCTATCACATATCCGAAGAGAATTAATAAGAAACCCAAATGCGTCAAGTGCGTTCATATTTGAGGCCGCTAAAGCTCCTATGGTGTCAAGGGAAACTGGGTGTAAAGGAAGTTTACTAATGTAAAATATCAAATAAAGAAACCCATTTTAACAAAAAAAACATAAGGAAAGAAGATTGCAGTGGGCAAAAAATACTGATTTCAGTAAAGTGCTTTTTCGATGGGCCCGATGGATGGGCTCGAGGATGCGTTTGCAAGCAACATGACTGAAGAAAATTTTTTAAACGCCAACAAGGCGGCGGTGGGATCATGATATGGGCTGGGATTATTGGTAATGAGCTCGTGGGTTCATTTAAACTGAAAGACGGGGTTAAAATGAATTCCAAAAGTTACTGTGATTTTCTAGAGCACTATGTCTTTGAATGGCTTGATAATCAGTCTTTAGCCAAGCGTAGATCTATGATCTTTATGCAAGACAACGCACCAAGTCATGCATCAAAGTTTACTAAATCCTGGTTGAAAGAAAAGGGATTTGTTGAAGATTCTCTTACGGACTGGCCTTCAAATAGCTGTGACTTGAATCTCATTGAGAAACTGTGGAGCATCCTCAAGAGAGATATTTATTCTAATGGAAGGCAATTCAACAGCAAGTGTGACCTCTGGGAGGCAGTTAAAGTTGCTGCAAACAACTTACCAGCCGCTAAAATTGCAAATCTAACATCAGATGTTGACAATAGGCTGCTAAGAGTTATTGAAAAGAAAGGAGCATTTGTGCAATAAATTTTAGGAGGTTCTTATTATTTTTTGTTATTATATCTTTTATTTTTAAAATAAAATGTTTTTTTTTATGTCTTTCCTTTAAGAAATTAACGAATTTGTTCTAAAATCTTTTCATATTATTTTTTTACATTAGTTTTACAAGGTATAATAATGTAAAAGAATTAAAATAAATAGTTGCAAATAAACTACTGACAGTCAAATTAGTCTGTTTTGGTAACTTAGTAAAATTTTTTCCAACCAAAAACAATAGTTTTCTCTATCACTGTATATCTAAGTTAATAATATGGAGTAGAATCTAAACATCATAATAGGACTTTTAACATTAAAGACACAACTCTTTATACCAATTCATAACTTGCATATAATTTCTAGACGCAATTTGTTCTTGTCTATCTATCTATCTATCTATCTATCTATCTATCTGTATGTATGTATGTATGTATGTATGTATGTATGTATATTTGCTATCTATCTATGGCAGTCTCTTAATAACTATCTATCTATGGTATTCTGTTCATATCTATCTATCTATCTATCTATCTATCTATCTATCTATCTATCTATCTATCTGCTTCAGTTACTGTAACCTGAGTAATGTAAACGGATGTGTTATCCAGGAGCAAGAACACACTTGCTCTCATTTTCTCTGTGCATTTCGACTTGATTGCTTCCTTCCGTTGTCTTAATTCTAATGCATAGTACTCTCTATTAATAGTTTTCCGCCTTTCCAGTTAGTTTATCATGATAACGCCTTCAACATCCCCCCAGAACAGGCTATCGCCATACAAACAGATGCTGCTTGCTTGAACTTCTTCGTGGGGGAATATCCAGAAAGTTTCCACTGTTTACTTTAAATCTTTGATTCAGGTTCGAAGGAGTGAACCGAGATTTCATCTTGATTTACTAATCTGCAGTAGAAATTATCAAGGTCAGCCTGGAAGCGAGTTAGAAGTTTTCCAAAAACCCTTTTCAGCTTCTGTTCCGGTGTTACCATTCTTGCGACGCATTTTGCAGACAGTTTTCTTATTCTTAAGCTTTGGGTTAAAACAGTATGGCCTGAACTAATGCCTATGGACTTAGAGGTTTTTGTTCAACCTGACCGAGGGTCATCTTCCATGCTTCCTCTGCCTCGCTTGAATGCTGCAGCCAATTTCTTCACAGTTGTATAAGAAGGAGAATCCTCAGTAAATGTCCGTACCATGTTCTTGTGGATTTCCTTGGGTGTCATACCTTTCTTTTGCAGATAATTTACGACTGCCCGAACCTTCTGTTTTATCCATTTTTAGATTTGTCGCACACCTCTCACCTACACAGAAATTTTTTTTTTTTTTTTTAATTTTATAAGAAGCGGCAGTGTGTTGCCATATGGACAAGTGATTAGAACGTTCGCTTTCTGACCATGACAATCTCGCCATGGTCGATTTGTCAGGAATTATGCTATCAGGGTCTGGAGGAGTCGATTCTGGCGTGCGGCAACCTTTGGAAAGTGCCTGAAAAGCCATTCCACAGGTTGACCCAAGCCATATGATTGAAATTAGGTAGATGACTCTATTTGGAAGCCGTCGATGGTTGTACTAGCACGAAGTAACAAGTCATCGTGACCGAGCGTTTGAGCGTACTGGCCTTTGTTCAGACTGTTGATCACGCCACATGAGCTCCTACCCCAAAACCGTAACTAAGGTCCGCTCAGCATAGTTGTAGTATAAACCACAACTTGGCTCAGTGCGTGTTAAACAAACACAAATGTGTCTGAGCAGGCGTCTACAATAGGGATTAGCTAGCCACCCTAGTAGACAGGCATCCTTGGATACGAGTGGCTGCGCCATTTAGAATGTGTTGCCACTACAAAGATGTTCAGCAATGGTTTGGCAATGGTTCAGTGAGGCTTAGAACTTTTCAAACGAACCTCGTATGATCACTTTCACTCGCTGTATCGTAGTGGCCTTTTGTAAAACTTGGTCAGAAATTTTTAGTTAGCGTAAACCTTATCAGCAATCAGCAAGTCGTATTTCGTATTCAGGCTTAGATGCTTGAAGTTTACTCCTTTTAGGAAAGGCATGAATCCACTTGCCCCTGCTCTATGTTTCATAACCGGGAATTTTTTTATCACCCCAAAGAAAAATAGACAAAGGAAAAAAGAATGGATGACAGATGAAAGTCTCGACATGGTGAAAATGAGACAAAAAACAGTGCCAACATAAGGCACAGAATATAGGATTCTGCACAGATAAATTAGGAACAAATGCAGGCAGGCTAAAGAGGAATGGCTCAACGAAAAATGTGCAGAAATAGAAATAATGAGTATCACTGATAAAGCAGATATGCATTAAAAATAAGAGAACAGGCTAAAAGTCATGCTCATCAGTACGATGCATAAAATCCAAAGACAGGAAACTAATAGAAAGAAGAAATACTGCAGAGATGGGACGAATACATCGGAGAATTTCTCCAGGACGAAAGAGAACAATGGACAATACCAAGAAATAACGAAGAACCAGAAATATTGAAATCCGAAATGGAATCAGCAGTGGCCAAGACTACGGCAGAAATTGTTGGTGAACGTAAAGTTTATCAGCAACGAAAACAAAATCGAATTCTTATTCAAGACTAAACGCTTGAAATTTATTCCTTTTTAGGAAAGGTATAAATCTACTTTTCACTGCGCTCTCTTTTATTGCCGGGATTTAAAAAAAAAAAAAAAAAAAAAGATGAGTTTAATAATCGTATAATAAAATAATGAACATAACTAATTGTCCATCCTATCCCAGTCTGTTCATATTTATCTATCTACGTATCCTTTTTTCTGTCACGCCCACTGATCAACAAATGTCACCTATATTTCCTGCAGAACAACACGAAGCAGAAAACATTTGATTTACACCTTTCTCATCAATCATTGCTCGTTTTCTTTTTTTTTTAATTTCTTCAAAATGTTCCACTTTTTTGCAAAGTTTCTAAAACAAATGAAAAGGGCTTTTAAACTATAATTTTCGTTCCGGGTTAAGTCTTTTCATCGACTGTCAAGCCTATAAATTCCTGTAAACACACTTTTTGAAAATTTCAAAAAACAAGTGAAAAGAGCTTTTAAACTATAATTTTCGCCCCGGATTAAGTATTTTCATCGACATTTCTGAACTTTCAAGCCTATAAATTCCTGTAAACGCACTTTTTGAAAACTTTAAAAAAACAAATGAAAAGGGCTTTCAAACTATCATTTTCGCTTCGAATCAAAGCGAAAATCTATATAAAATAATATACACCCTTGTACAAATTAATGGTAACAAAACGAATAATTTATTTAATTTTTTTTTTTGTATTTTTCCAATGAAACATAACTCAGTGCACATGTTAGTACTTGTATGTCCATTCCACAAAGTCGTTCATTGCAGATTGACCATAGATTCTCAATTGGATTTAAATCAGGAGAGTTTCCGAGTCAGTCTATAGTACTTTGATTTGCTCATTGGTAAGGCTTGCCAGTGTGTTCGTACAGTGTTACAATTTTCGTACGTTTCCTTGGAGTAACGTCCATCGCAGACAATGACCGTAGGACAGCTAATCGACAGTCGAGACAATAGTGTCTGGGCGTGAAGAAAATCTGATGCAATCACGGATGACGCAATATTTTTCAGAGTCAAACAAATTTCACCATATACACCAAAAATAGATTCATATTACTGCACACCACTGCAAATGACCTAATCTGAGTTAAAAATAGAAATCGATTAAACCCTGTCACTCCAGTGGGTCTAAAACTGACCGTATGGTGAAAGAAAGGTAACTGAAGCGTCTGTTTCAATTAATTTGTACAAGGGTGTGTATATATATATATATATATATATATATATATATATATATATATATATATATATGTGTGTGTGTGTGTGTGTGTGTGTGTGTGTGCGTGTGTGTGCGTGTGTGTCTCTCTCTGTGTGTGTGTCTGTCTGTCTGTGTGTGTGGGGGGGTGTTGTAGCGAGAGTATGCTATATAAATCAATCTAAAGGTTGGTATTTGAATGACAAAATGCAAATAAATCCTATGCCAGGCAAGTTGACCCTCGAAAAAATTTCTTCAGAGCAAATTATTATTTTTTTTATTGATGTGATCATATATATCTAGGGAAGTGAACAAAATGCAAACAAATTAGTGGAATGTAGTTTTAATTAACTGACAAAGTAAACGGTGAAAATACATAGAAAGCGCACTAATTTCTGAGTCACCCCCAGTAATTCAAAGTCCCGGTTTAAAAAGCATATTGCCTTTCTTAACAAATCTATTGCTATTACAATCTCGGATATTTAAAATCAACAGCGATAAAATCAGATACAAAACAGATAAGAAATAGAAGGATATCAGCTAGCTTGTCCATTTAGAATATTAATCTAAAGTTAAACGTTCCTACATTTTTAGCGTTTCTTTCGACCTATAATTAAAACCGAGTTTTGTGACCGACGCACTTAGCATCTCTTTTCTGCGTAACTAATGACGGAGAATTATAGCCGGGTGTCAAGAGTCATGTATCTTAATCTTGATGGATGAGGCAACGAAGGTAACTTGGGAGCCACAATACTAGGGACCACCTTCAATCAGAGCCTATCTGGATACCCGACCTGAAATTATTTTAACTTATCCACAAATAGGTGCAAGGATATCCACTGCTTTTCTCTGTTACTATATCTCGGACTTTTGGCTGGGATGCATGTTCCTGGTATACACTTATAAACAGGGTGACATGGTGGGTGTATTGGCTTTCATGGGCGCGTGGTCGAGTAGTTAGAACGTTCGCTTTCCGACAATGAAACCTAGGTTCGAATCTCATCGTAGGCGATTTATCAGGAAGTTAGTTGACTATTTTTGGCATATCAACACCGCTATGGGTTATTTAATGCCGAAATCTAAATATTTTGTACGCAGTTTTTTTTTTTTAGATAATAATGGTTTTAGTGATACAAATCTTACTAATTAACCCATAGCTTTCCTCAAGAGTATTTGCACATAAGTGAATATAACGAACCCCACTGGAATTGGAACTCGGCTATCAGATTAACAATTCCGAGTCATTATCAATTACACCAACCGCACATCCAAGCTTATAGGACCTGGTATTTCCAAGCAGTCACCCATTTAGGTATAGGCTAGGCTCAACGTTGCTTAACTTCCATGATCATACAGAAACCAATGTTCCAACGTGATGTGGCCGTAAGCCGGATTTATCGGGAAGGTGACGTCTTGATGTAATCGACCTGGGAAGGCGATCCCAGTGCGCGTTACATTTGGAAAGTGCTTTAAAATCCATACCACGGGTTGACCCAAGCCTTATGATTGAAATTGGATAGACGGAACTCTTTAGGAGCCGTCGTTGGTTGTGCTAGCACGAAGAAACAAATCATCGTGACCGAGCGTTTGAGCGTACTGGCCATTGTTCCGGCTATTGATCACGCCACATGAGCTCCTTTCCAAAAATTGTAACTAAGGGCCGCTCAGTATAGTTGCAGCATAAATCACAGGTGAACCCTTTGGGTGTTGAACAAACAAAAATGTGCCTGAGCGGACATAGTCGGATACGAACAGCCAGCGTATATTTGTAACCCAACGTTATTATGTCGCGCAGATCTCTCATTATTATTATTATTAATAATAATAATAATAATAAATACAAAAAATGTTCTCACGAGTACAGTCCACGCCTTACGAAGGGCTTTATGTATGTAAAATATATTTCATTTTATTTTTAATTGCTCAGTGGAAAATATCATGATGCCCTTAAGTCTCTGGTCGGGACCCAGAAAGAAATGAGTAAACACCAGAAACTAAAAGATAATAATAATAATAATAATAAAAATAATAATAATAATAATAATAATAATAATAATAATCTGATATTATCATAAAAGACAAGAAATTCAGGAAGTGTATACTTATTGGCCTAGCAGTACCATCTGAGAGAAACACCTTCATAAAAACTATCGAGAAATTGTCCAGATATAAGCAGATCGAGATTAACAGGATGTGGGGAATGAAGATTGAGACTGTACCAATAGTAATCGGAGCTCTGGGGCACGTAAGAAAAGGAATGGACAATTTTACTAAGTGTCCCGGGTAACATCAACATACAAGTTGCCCCGACGATTGCCCTACTAGGAACAGTCCATATACTAAGAAAAGTGCTATCAATTTAATGACAATTCTCCTCTAGGGCCTAAAGACCATAATTTGGACCCGGCTCTACAGGATACAAATCGGGAAAAATAACACACAAATAATAATAATAATAATAATAATAATAATAATAATAATAATAATAATAATAATAATAATACTTGCTCTCATGGCTTTTGTTCTTAATTGATTGGAGGTGAATTAAGATAAGGCTACAGTAAATATACCGTTAAGTACTACAAATTCAATTGGTCCTGACCCATAAACAGTTGAATGCACTTAGAGGCTGACGCATCTTGCATCTCTGTTCATGCGGGGTGGGGCTGTGGAGAGCATCATGGCTGCGTGTCGAGAGGGTTGTTCTTTTTCTTTTATCAAGATTGAAGGAAGAGACAGCAAATAAATAAATAAATAAATAAATAATAATAATCGCTATGTAGCAGAGATCTGATCACGCGACATTCATCTTGTCACGTGAGGGGTCGCTAAGTCCCGGAATGGAGGGGCAACTGGGTCAAAGGATTAGCAAGAATTCTCAAAACAATTCCCCCATCAAATCACATCAGAAAGAAACAAATCGGAAAAAAGACTACTACTGTCACTACTACTGCTACTACTACTACTACTACTACTACTACTACTAATAATAATAATAACAATAACGGCAACAACAACAACAATAATAATAATAATAATAATAATAATAATAATAATAAAGCCACGAGACATTTTACCTAAAGATTATTGATGTGTATATATTCGAAACAGACGTTGAAATGAAAGGTATTTTGCCCTTTTTTAAGATCTCTCATTTTCTTATTATTTCTAAACTTTAATCCGGTTAGATTATCACTACGATTAAACCTGAGTATATTGAAACACAATGTGTATGTGTGTGAGTGAACAAGAAAGTTTTCTTTACCAACACGATTCTTCCACTGAGGGATTTTATCAAGGTAAATCCAAGGATTTTATTCTGCGGCATGTACAGGGTGCGATGGATAAATTTTCGTCTAAATGATGCAAAAATGAAAATAACGCTGAAATCTCATTTTAACAGATATACCCCTTGTGCAAATTAATTGAAACAAAACGAATAATTCCGTTATTTACTTTTTTTCATATTTTTCCAATGAAACATGCCTCAGTTGATAGTACATTGATATGCTCACTAGCAAGGCTTGCAATTGTGTCCGTGCAGCGTCACAATTTTCGTACGCTTCCTTGGAGTAACGTCCAGTCAATGGACGTATGACAACTAATTGACAGCCGAGACAATAGTGTCTGGGCGGGAAGAAAATCTGATGCAATCAAGAAAGACGCAATATTTCAAGGCCAAACAAATTTCATCATACACTCCGAAAATAGATTCCTATTACTGCACATCACTGCAAATGACCTAATCTGAGGAAAATTACAAATTGATTACACCCTCTGGGTCTAAAACTGACCGTGTAGTGAAACAAAGGAAACTAGAGTGTTTGTTTCAATTAATTTTCACAAGGGTGTATATTTTGCGAAAATTACGAAAATATATCTTGAAAATTTATTCAATATAATTGCCATTGACTTCAATCACGGCTACCAGACAACTTCGAAATCTCCTGCAACTCTTCTGGACGGTTTCCTTGTTTAAGTTGGCAAATGCTGCCATAATCCTTGCCTTCCGTTCAACTTTGGTGTTACAAGTTTTGTTGGTCTCTCGCTCAACTGCGTCCCACACATAATAATCAAGGGCGTTGCAGTCTGGGGAGTTAGATGGCCAGATGTAAGGGATGATGTGGTCGCAGAAATTGTCTGACAGCCATAAATGAGTTCTCTTGCTTGTGTGGTATGATTTAGTGTCATGTTGCCAGACACACGGTCTTCCAGCAGCCACCCTCTTGACACAAAGAAGAACATTAATCTTTCCGAGCTGCCGTACCTTCATAATCACCGTTACACTTACCTAACTCTTTCCGAATCCTCTGCACTTGACGCCCAAACACTCTGAAATGTTTGTATTGGAGCTTCCGGCGCGAATGCCAGACAGTACAACATGATGTTTCCAAATTTCTGGCGGGTGAATTACATCAAGGTTCTCTTTATCATAGACGGTGCCCATCTGACCCAACTATACTATACTGTCGACAAAATCAAAAACAAAAACCGTGCATGCGCGAAAACTAAAAAAATATAAAATGGCGACAGTTTGCACATTGCAACCTGTATATTTAAAAGCGCAAGTAAAAAAAACTTTTAAATTTAAGGATTAAAGTTTCACTATTGTCTTTAATTCCTACAGATTTAATTTATTTATATCTATCTTTTTACAGAGACACACACATACACATAGAGACACACACAATTATATATAAATTCACACACACACACACACACATATATATATATATGTATATATATAAATATATATATATATATATATATATATATATATATATATATATATATATATATAAGTAATAAAATCTTTACACGCTGGATAGAAACACGACTGCAGTTTTGACCGCCAAGGCCTCTTCATGTGGTTAATACAGCGAATTACAACTTCACAACCAACACACACACACACACACACACATACACACACACACACACACACACATATATATATATATATATATAAATATGTATACGCCCCCGGAAAATTTAATTCTGTTCGATCACTTTTGGGAGAAAACGCGAGTTTGTAAACAATGACTACTATTGCTAATACTGAAAAGCTCTTCCATGAATTGAGCCCTCTCGGTCATTGTCGTGTTTATTCGATGAGTAAGTAGGTAAAAATTTGCCTTCTTCTCAACCTGGCACTAATAGCTCAGGGGTAGAATGTCCAACTCATGCCAAATCAGTCGGGTTTCGATTCCTGCTTGAGGCAATCGGATGTTTAGCTACACTGATGAGGTTTGATATATATATATATATATATATATATATATATATATATATATATATATATATATATAAAGAAATATAGCTTTAAGGTATGCTATATTTATGGGATAAAGTGCTCAATATCATTGATAGAGCGTATGTAAATATAAATATAAAAGTGAACATTGAAGTCAACACTCAGAGGCGGCAGGCTGATTCTGAACGCAGTCGTCAGACCTGACGATTGCGTCTATCATGATACAGCCTGTCGCCTCTGAGTGTTGACTTCAATGTTCACCTTATATATATATATATATATATATATATATATATATATATATATATATATATATATATATATATATATATATATATATATATATATATATATATATAATAGTAAGATATATTATGACGAAAGTGCGGATAATTTACTCCTATGTTCCTCTCGTGATCAGATTTATGAAGCTCTGTCCAGAGTTGGAACCCGAAGCGAACTCAGCATAATCGCGAAAAGATCTTTAGAAAATGGATATCTTGTTGAAAATGTTGTTTATCCTGTTGTAGAATGGGTATTTAGCAAGTACATTAAAAAGGTGTATTCAGTCACTAACGCTTGATTTAATTGCTGGCCAATGACAATGACTTCCTTCATGGATTTCAATATTATTTCCTTCGTGGAATAATTGACAATGCATTGCAATAGCAAAAGCAAGAAATAAATAATACATTTCATAACCTGCTTTCATTCCTGTTCAGGGAGAATCACTTCCTTCCCGATTTTCATTATACTCCTTTCCAAAATAATTTACAATGCATTCTTATTGTGAAAGCGGCAATAAATCATACATATAGTAGCCATATTTTCTTAGTAATAATTGCCTCCATCCCTGCCAACGGCAGTCATTTTCTTCCTGGTTTTCACAGCATTGTTATAATAAAATCATATACAGAGAATTCCTATAATAAAATCATTTCCAATACATTCTTATAGTAAAATCATTTCCAATGCATTTTCATAGTAAAATCATTTCCAATGCATTCTTATAGTAAAATCATTTCCAATGCATACTTAATATGCAAAATCATATTAAGATCTTAAGAAATTGTCTCTTTAAAAAATAGACGTAGACTGTAGCTCTCCACAGCTTCTATTTCTTTATTATCTATGAACTGCTATGACTTCTTGGGCAAGAAAATGGAGTGGTTTCCTGTTGTCTTCTCCACAAATTGGAATTCAGAGTTTTCCTTCTCCTGGACTGGTTACTAATCTTAGGCTCCTGGACTTGTTGCTATCTTAGGCTCAAGAGCACAGTTTACTATGCTTCCCAGGATTCCTCTTCAGGCCATAGCCAATCATGGCTCTTCACAACCTCCTTTTTCGTTATTATCTGTGAATTGCCATGAGATCTTAGGAAAGATAGTGGGGTGATTTCCTGTAGTCTTCTCTAAGATTTGGGATCCAGCAACTTTCCTTCTCTCGTTATCACTCAAGGCTAGAAAACTCAGTCCCTGCTGCTATTTAACACATAATTTGGTATGGTGAGATGGTTACATCCCTTCTTCCAGGGTCTTAGTGTGAAAGTAAATACGGGGCGAGTCGAAGTATTCTGACACTGGGGTGACACACTCGGCGGAGATTGGGTAATTTTTGCCCTTGCCGACACGTACGTGTGAGTTCTACTTCGTAACAATAATCCTATGATAAATGTGCTTGCCCCGCTCTTTGCTAGCTGGTGCGACCGTTACATTCTGCCAGTACCTCATAATTCTTCCGTTTTAATCACATAGAAAGAGGGGAAAAGATACTACTTGGTTTCAGTGAGAAAATAAAAGAAAGAAAGAAAGAAAGAACGAAAGAAGAGAAGATAAAAGTGTTTAATGTCTCCTGCCAATACCCCATAAATAATGGGCCATTCCATTTTGATCGCATGGAAAGAGAGGAAAAGACGCTACTTGGTTTCAGTGAGAAAAAGAAAGAACGAAAGAAGAGAAGATAAAAGTGTTTAACCTCTCCTGCCAAAACCCCAGAAATAATGGGCCATTCCGTTTTCATCGCATGGAAAGAGAGGAAAAGACGCTACTTGGTTTCAGTGAGAAAAAGAAAAAAGAAAGAAACAAAGAAAAAAGAAAGAACAAAAGAAGAGAAGATAAAAGTGTTTAACCTCTCCTGCCAATACCCCATAAATAATGGACTATTTACTTTTGTTAGCATGGAAAGAGGGGAAAAGACGCTACTTGGTTTCAATGAGAAAATGAAAGAAAGAAAGAAAGAAAGAATGAAAGAAGTGAAGATAAAAGCATTTAAAATCTCCTGCCAATATATGATAAATAATAGACTATTTCATTTCGATAACCTGGAAAAAGGGGAAAAACAATACAGAGGGTCCTCGACTTACGTCGGAGATCCGTTCCTACGGCGCAACATAAACTGATTTTCGACGTAGTTTAGAACTCACCTACATATGCACCCACGAGTCTGCCTTGCGCGTGGGAGCCATGATGAAGGGCAAAAATTTTCTCCAAAACTACACAAACGAGAGATAACGAAAGTAGCACAATTAAATATGGCGTAGAGCTGGTGAAGAAACAACGCCGTCTCCTTCATATAGCGCCGCGTGGCGACGTATTATATTATGGGAGATGGCGCCGTAACCACGAAACCTCGTACGTCGGGTCCGACGTAACTCGAGGACCTTCAGTACTTGGCTTCAGTGAGAAAATGAAAGAAAGAAAAAAGGAGGGAAGATAGATTTAACAGCTGTTTGGAAAAAGTTTTCAATTTCAAAACTCACCATGAGCTTATTTAGTCATTAACTTACGAATTAAGATTCATCAGAATATAGAAATAAGAAAACCGTGAAATTTTCACAAGTTAATAATAATAATAATAATAATAATAATAATAATAATAATAATAATAATACAGTTACGGAGATAGGACTTGTAAGAATTTTATGGGGCTACATAATACACAGAGACAGAACAATCAAAGCTAATCACCCAGACATCGTTATTAGAGACCGCAAACAAAAGAATTGTCTCCTTACTGATATGGCAGTCCTTACAGATTGCACTGTACCTTTGAAGATCTTCAAAATCTATCAAAATACAAGGGCATTGACATCGAAATCTCAAAAATGTGGCACATGAGAACATCAACAATCCCTGTTGTAGTTGGAGCCCTCGGATTGGTTGGAAAAGATTCCAGTAGACTCATTGAAGGGATTCCTGGCAGTCCATGCCTCAAAGAAATACAATAATTGTTTCACGAGTATATCCTACATCCTACGAAGGGGATGTAAAATATGGGTTGTTTTTTTAATTTTTTTTCTTATTTTTTATTTTTTTCAATTGCTCAGTGGAAAATGTCATGACGCTATTTTTGACCTTAGGTCCCTGGAAAGAAATGAGTACACACCAGAAATCAAAGGAAATAATAATAATAATAATAATAATAATAATAATAAAAACTGGCTATTTGTCCCATCCTATCCTCGTGGGAATCTAGGTAAATGTTGATTGTTATTTTTGAGCCCGCATTACTCATATAAGGTCGAGCTTTGTCAAGCTCGACAAAGATTTCAGAAAGTGAGAAAAAAGTTAAATTGAGTTAGAGAGGAGAACAAGCTGACATTGTTGACATTTCAAACATCTTTGTAAACTGTGGCAAGTTTAATAACAAACTTTATTTATACTTTTTCAAAAAATTCTGCCGACCGCTTTTGTTTCATAGATATTGTTTTGGGTAAGCATAGCGTCATTGTCTGATTACTTGTCAATCTGTAAACAAATCAACGTTCTGAAATCCACAATACGTACACATATACCTAGATATATAATGAATGAATTTCATGAAGTATCCGAGTGTAAATATTTTCCAAATACAGATTTAAATGCCCACGAAAAATACAGATTTAAATGTTCAAGTTAACAACAGTCTTAACGATGTGAATTAAGATTTTTCAAAGTGCGGCGGCGTCATCGGTAGAATACCTGTGAATAGAGTCATAAAGGTGCATGGTATAATCAAAGATGCTTTCAAAAAGTTAAGTAGAGTATAAAACAAAGAAACATCTCGTCAGAAACAAAGAAAAGAGTACTGAACTGTTATGGGATATCAATTCTCATATATGGCAATGATGTTGGACAATCTCCTCCAGAATTAAGACGAGACTCGAAGCCACAGAAATGTGGTTCTACAGAAGGATGCTGAGGATACCATGGACCGAATACGTGAGCAACGACGAAATTTTAAACAAAATGGAAACAAAAAGTAAACTTATACTTAACATCAGAAAGAGACAGTTGAAATTTCTAGGGCACATAATGAGGAAAGAGGACTTGGAAAATCTGATACTCACAGGGTAGATTGAAGGTAAGAGGGACAGAGGAAAACAACGCATAACCTATTTAGTGAGCTTGAGTAAATGGATGGCGAAACAATGTTTAGGAGAAATAGCAAAAAGACAATCTTTATTAAAATCTACGAAGGACAGGAAATTGTGGAGAGCCATTATCGTCTACGTCTTGAGAGGCCACAGTACATAGAGAAGAGAAGATTATACAAGCATTCTTTGTACCCATAGTCATTTTAAGGTGTAACAGTGCTCTGGTTCGACGTTTAGTTGCATGAGAATACAAAATGGTGATATGAGGTTATTAGAAATTAGAAATGAAAAACTGCCTGAGGGATGTCTTAAATAATTAGGAAGAAAATGGTAAGAGAAACGGAAAATTAAAATTACATCAGATACATAAAATGTAATTGCTGGCGGAATCTGAGAGAGTTGAACCCCGGACGAATTTGGTGAAAAGTAATTTATTTTGGAATTTCTCAAAGATGGTCTGATGAAGATAAATATTTTCTTGACTTTCCGCGCTGAAATCTGATCCAAGATGGACAAATTCTTAATTTGTTTTTGACTATGTGAGATGTATTATTATTTGTGTATTACAGTAGGCGCTTAATTACGAGCCACCGTGTTTTGGGCTTGGCTGGAATTCGAGTGAGCAACTTTCTATTTTTAAGAGATTTTCAGAAACTGGCCGTTTCCACGCACGCACACACACACACACACACACACGTATATATATATATATATATATATATATATATATATATATATATATATATATATATAACCTCATTAACAAAAAATATATATATATTAATAATAATAATTCACTGTAAGATCCAAATTACAGAGAATCAATATTATTTACGAATTAACACGCCCCTTAAGGAATTGTGTTCTTGACCAATCCAAATTCATATATATATAGGCCTGACGATTGCCTCTAGCATAAAACAGCCTGTCGCCTCTGAGTGTTGACTTCAATGTTCACTTTAATATTTATATTTACATACGCTCTATCCCTGATATTGAGCACTTTATCCCATAAATATAGCACACCATAAAACTATATTTCTTCATATATATATATATATATATATATATATATATATATTAGGTTGGTGCAAAAAATGACATTATAATGTCGTTTTTTGACGTTAAAAATACGTCAAAAAACGACATTATTATGTCATTATTTTTGCACCAACCTAATATATACAGAGAGAGATAGAGAGAGAGATAGAGAGAGAGAGAGAGAGAGAGAGAGAGAGAGAGAGAGAGTTTAAGAAATTGTGAGATCAGCCAATCATCCTACCTTGGTTTCAACCCTGCAGTAACTTCAGGCGATTCGGGCCAAATTCGAATTACCAATGGGAATATCTCTGAGCGGTGTATAGGCTTCACTTTTACAATTTCTAGAAAGTAGCTCTTTCTACACACCCGCACATACATATATATGTATAAACGCATATATATATATATATATATATATATATATATATATATATATATATATATATATGCATACGCAGATTTCCCCAAAAATGGACAAAAGACCAACACGCACCGTACTTGTTTCAACACTACATAGTTTTCCGTACATCCTTATATATATATATATATATATATATATATATATATATATATATAATACCTCATCTCAGAAATATAGACAGATAGTGAAAGGCCGAAACGTTGTGATAAATATGGCGACAAAGATGAGGATAATAGTCCGAATAATGTAAATAATGTACATAGTACTTCATCTCAGAAATATAGACAGACTGTGATTTTTCTTGTTAAACATGTTGCAGTACATATAATAAATTATTCATGAATTTGGATTGGTCAAGAACACAATTCCTTAAGGGGCGTGTTAATTCGTAAATAATATTGATTCTCTGTAATTTGGATCTTACAGTGAATTATTATTATTAATATATATATATTTTTTGTTAATGAGGTTAGAAGTTTTAAATAACCTTGGTTATACCTTTATAATTTTCCATATCTATAGGCCGAGGATTCTTTTTGATTTCACTAGATGTTCTGTACTTGAATAGTAAGGCTTATTAACCCTTTGCAATTTATTTAAAGCCAGAAAATATTTTTAGATTGTAAGAAATTTTTAGTTGTGGTATGCAGATAATAATGATTTAGTGATACAAGTATTACTAATTAACCCATAGCTGGGGGAATAAATGGAGTATTTAACCTTACAAAAACGTCGAATGCAACGAACCCAACGGGAATTGCAACCTAGCTTTCCGATTAAGAATTCCGAGCCATCCAAGCTTACAGCAACTGGTATACCCAAACGGTCACCCATCTAGGTACTGACCAGGTTCGACGTTGCTTAACTTCGGTGAGCCGTAAGCCTTTACATAAATACATGCTTATATGTCGTAGGTAAAGCTAACAGTCGGTAAGTAAATTATAGTATGTCTTAACAATTGTTTACATTTCACTGTTTAAATAATTTTATAAACGAGTAGCAATCATTCGTTTATACAGGTTTCGTTAAATACGACAGTCAAGGATTTTCTTGTGGGATTTTAATTCATTTCCCTTATGACCTTCCAGGTTTTTATTTGTTTTTAAAAGAACACAGACTCAAAAGAGAAAACTTGTAAAAACATCAGGTACAGGAAAGAACTGAAATGAATATTGGTATGTCTATGTAAGTATGGATATTTACTTGACAACCCCCCCCACCACCATTGTAAGTACGTATATATTATGACCATGAGACCCGGGTTCGAATCTCACCACGGTTAAATTTGTCAGGAAGGAGACTTCCTGATGTTATCGGTCTGGAGAGGGCGATCCCAGCGTGCGGCACATTTGGAAAGTGCTTGAAAACCATACCAAGCGTTGACCCAAGCCTTGTGAGTGAAATTGGGTAAACGGAACACTTGGGGTCCGCTGATAGCTGTGCTAACACGAAGTCATGTCATCGTTGCCGAGGGATTGAGTGTGTTGTTGTTGTTCAGAATGTTGATCATTCTAGATAACACACTCTCTCCCAGAAACTGTAACTAAGGTCTGCTCAGCATAGTTGTAGTATAAACCAGAGGTTGGCTCTGTGGGTGTTGAACAAACAAAAATATGCCTGAGCGAGAATCTGCAATAGGGATTGGCTAGCCTCCCTAATAGACGTATATCGTCGAATACGAATGGCTATATATATATATATATATATATATATATATATATATATATATATGTATGTATGTAGGCATGGTGGAGTAATGCGGCTTGGATTGAGGAATCGGAGAGCCGAGTTCGAATTCCTGTCGAATCCATTACATTCACTTACATGCTAATACGCTTGGGAAAGGTGTGAATCCTCTTCTTCTCCCTCCAGCTATGGGTAAATAGCAGGACAGACTGTGTTCTATAACCTTGGATGCCAACTGGTCTAGGAGAAGGACAACTCTGACTTCAAAACCTGCGGAGGATCGTTTAGGGACCTTGTGGCACGGAGTGCACAAGGTCTCTGTATTCGGCCCTTCAAAAAGTGTAGATGGTCCTCCACGAAACCTTCACCTCTATAATGAAATCTCATGTGCTGTTGTCGGGCTCTCAGTTTCCTACGAATTGATCTGCTTGACCCTGATACGTCGAATTCGACGGGAGAGTCGAGTATATATATATATATATATATATATATATATATATATATATATATATATTTGTGTGTATAATAGGTTAATAAAACAAGGACAAACGAAATCAGTACATAATAAGTATAATAAACATTTATTAAATATTAATTATTAACCATATGACAGAAATGAAGTACGTAGAGAAAGATTTTACGATCGGAAATTTCGGACACGCCTGTCTGTGTCTTGTCTTTTGTTTTTTTCTCTGTTTATTTCTCGGTCCGTTGTAGAAGGACACAGGCGTGTCCGAAAATTCCGAACTTAAAATCTTTCTCTACGTACTTCATTTCTGTCATATGGTTAATAATTAATATTTAATAAATACTTATCGTACTGATTGGTACCTTTCGATTGTCCTTATTTTATTAACTAACCTATCTATTTTAAATATTATAAGAAGCACACGTGGACCTTTTCTTTTAATTACACACACACACACACACACACACACACACACAGACATATATATATGTGAAATGTGTATGTGTATATATATATATATATATATACGCGATTTATTATATACATTATTTATATGTCTATATTTCTGAGATGAGTTATTATGTACATTATTTACATTATTCGGACTATTGTCATCATCTTTGTCGCCATATTCATTACAACGTTTCGGCCGTTGTACGCACCGGCCTTCTTCAGGTGGTTGGAAATTCGAACTGAACCCTTTATTTCGCTCACTGGGGTAGACTGTTCTAGTTCCATGTTTAATGGATGTCAGTTATCAGTTATCTCCTGTTAATTTCCCTCTGAAAGTTCTCCACTGCCTTAACCGGGTATTGAACTCACACTCTTTGGGTCCTGTTACTGAATCTAACTAACGCCTTTATCCACTGTGCCATGTGTGTTCAAGTTCGACATTCCAACCACCTGAAGAAGGCCGGAGCGTACAACGGCCAAAACGTTGTAATAAATATGGCGACAAAGATGTGGACAGTAGGTCGAATAATGAAATATTATATTATTTATATATTATATATGCGCGGTACTTATTGAAAGGCGCCTAATATCAGTGATATTAACATATTTAGTTGGATTGATCTAACTATATATATATATATATATATATATATATATATATATATATATATATATATATATATATATAAAATAGAACATTTTTATATATCAAAACAA
>OZ010593.1:90050282-90067782 GCA_963932145.1 Acanthosepion lycidas
CGTGAGAGAATCATGGAAGATTGTAGTTTAAAAGCAGCAAAATCGATCTTGCTAATCGAACAATCCTCTGTGGCTCAATCGGTTAAGGCACCTCAGGCTATATGACGGTTCCGTATAGGATACAGGTTCGATTACTGTCGAAGGACGAATATTTTCTATGAAAATTTCTCGGTAAATGTTATTAATACTGTTTATCGTAAACAGAGCATTTACTTAAATATTTGTATCTATAAAAAAGAATCTATACATAAAAATGTCTTAAAATAATTGTCGCACTTTGTCCATTTCATAATATATATATATATATATGTTTAACGTTCTTTTTATAGATACAAGTATTTAAGTAAATGCTCTGTTTATAATAAACAGTATTAAATAACATTTACCGGCCTGAATGCCCGAGAAATTTTCATAGAAAATATTCGTCCTTTGACAGGATTCGAACCTGCATCCTATACGGAACCGTCATTTACCTTGACGTGCCTAACCGCTCGGCCACAAAGGATCGTTCGGTTGGCAAGGTCTTTAATAAATAAATTGTCGGACTTTGTCCATTTCTTATATATATATATATATATATATATATATATATATATATTTAAAAATATGATTCCAACACGCTACATAAGAGGTCTCATGTTTCAAAAACAAGAGCCGAAAACTTCAATATACTTATTAGAATTAAATTGGGTTAAAGTGAGCTCTGTTTCATCTTCAAGCGAAATTTTTTTTGGAATAACTTATTTCTGAAATTTACGTGTTTTATATCGGAATCAAAATTTCCATGGTGACAGCAATCGTGAATTTTTGAAATAGGTAGGGGTGTTGTCTGCTAATGATATGTATCAGCATAGAGTTACTTTCATAGATGTCAAGTCAGGGTAAGGTGGGGGTGTCTGAATTTAAAGCGGAAGATGTTAATATGTAAATATAATTATATTTATGCTCTACTTTTGTATCGAGCACTATTTTAAAAAAATAATAACTAAAATACTAAAGAACCTTGGATTACTAACCTAACCCGTTCTTTCCTATTTTCTATATATTTTCACACACACACACACACACACACACATATATATATATATATATATATATATATATATATATAATATTAGTGGTCAATATATATATATATATATAAGTTCCCAAGAGGATAGAATCCACGTAGAACTCAATGTCCAGGACAGAGTAAAAATATAATATAAAAGGTTCAAACGCTAATATTCCATGGTTATAATTCATTATATTGGAATCGTAATCATGATACAATTCACAAGAGTTACAAATTCAATTTTTTTTTGTTTGAAGTTTTAGGTCTGATGAATTGGATCGTGATTATGATTCCAGTGTAATAAATTATAACCATGGAATATTAGTGTTTGAACCTTTTATATTATATTATATATATATATATATATATATATATATATATATATATATATATATATATATATATATAGCCATACTGAGGAGCTGTGATACAGCGAAACAGTCTGTGTGTGGATGATTATATATATATATATATATATATATGAGATAACGATATCCAAATGTAAAAGAACGAAGAGTGAAATTTCAGCGTTCAAAACATTAATTTAAAACAGGGTTCAATATAAAAGTAGAGCCGTAAATATCTATTTATTATGCAGTGTTACATCAGAAAATGTACATACCCGCTACAAAACTTCCTCAGGTGGGAAACCATGATGGTACATAAGTGCCATAATGGTTTCCCACCTGAAGAAACGTTTTTTTTTTAACGTTGAAACAAGATGTACAGTTTTGTAGTGGGTATGTACATGTTCTAATGTAACAGAGCAAAATAAATAAATATTAGATAACGATATATATTTTTATATAGCAATAACAGTACTGGGGAAATTGCATGACTAAGTGGAAAAGTTTACATGAAACGCATTCCGTCTTTCACGACTTCACCAGGCTAAATATATAAAAAAGAAGGTCGAAACGCCTCACAAGTTAACCTTTTTCACTTTGTCATACAATTCCCTCAACACACACGCACAATATTGTGCGAGCTCCGGTAGGTGACCGCGTGTGTATGTGCGTCTGCGTACCAGAGTTGTCCTTCTCCTAGACCAGTTGCGATCCAAAGCTATAGAACCCAGTGTGTCTTGTTATTTACCCATAGCTGTTGAAAGAGGATTAATGCCTTTGCCAAGGGTATTAGCACGTAAGTGAATGCAATGAATTCGACTGGAATTCAAACTCAGCTCTTCGATCTCTCAATCAGAGTTGAAGATTGGTTGTGGCAAAAAACTAAAATATACATTTAATCATTATATGTATCCAAACAACTACGTGTATATATATATATATATATATATATATATATATATATATATATATATATATATATATATATATTACTTATAAACATAAATCTTCGACGATCATATCTACTCACGAAACATACCTTAACGTAAAAATTTGCAACATATTATGCAATAGATTAAGTCCGACAATTATTTAATATATTTTCTGTTTATACGGTTATTTTTCTAGATACAGTTTATTTAAGTAAATCCTCAGTTTTTTTAAACAAACAATATTATTTACATTTACCGGCCTGAATGTTTTCGTAGAAAATATGCGTTCTCCGACAGAAATCGAACCTGTGTCCTATACGGAATCGTCAATTAATCTGACGTGCCATACCACTTAGCTACAGAGAAGCGTCTGGTTAGCAAAGCCCAAATTACTTTTTATAAACAACAAATCTCCGATGATTTTTTCCGAGCGATCATATCTGTTCACGAAACGTACCTTAACGTAAACATTGACAACATTATGAAATGGATTAAGTCCGACATTATTTAACATATTTTGTGTTTATACGTTACTTATATATATATATATATATATATATATATATATATATATATGTGTGTGTGTGTGTGTGTGTGTGTGTGTGTGTGTTATACCATCTGACAGGTCATCATAACAAGAAGCAACTCATCCTGCTAACAATACCTGTCTTGTTTGCAACAAGGTTTGCTGATAATCTAGACTGAGAAGGCTCATAGTGGTACACAGGAGAGATTTTAGTGTAAGCAGATCCAATCAGCCAAAACAAGGCTACAGAATTTTATTGTCATATGTATGATACCTATGAATTGAATGCTGGTCCCAAGAGCCCTGGACGTCGGAACAAGACGGAAGCCATTACAAGTAAAGCGAAGTGTGTGAGGGCGGTCCCATCTGGTCAAGATGTTTCAATCACCATATGTATGTACAAGTGAAATATCGTATCTATTTAAATGTTTAAATATTTCTCTACACGCCCTCTCGAACAAAATGTGCCAAAAGGCTTAATTTAAAGTGGGAGTCGCACGTGAATACGAGGACCAAGAACAAACATTGCTGAAACCCTCTCTCAGTATTTCCCAAATTTGGAGATGCCTCAAAGATGAAGTACAACCCGAGTGAACGGCTGTCTTGGGTATGACGATAAACTACATCTGGCAGCAAGGCCTCTGTTTAGGAGGTTTTGATTAGCGTGGAAGTAGCTCTTGATTGCTGGTTTTCACCTTGTGGCAGCACCTGTTAGGATCCCAGCTATGGGCAAATTGTTAACCCCCCCAAAAAAAACTAGATTCAAAACACTATGAAAGTGTAAAAAATAGTTTTTTAATACCAGAAATACATTTTTGTAAAAGAAAAATATTACCAATAAAAATCTTGTCGGCATTAAATAACCCATTGAGATTGATATGCCGTAAACCAAACCAAACCAAACCAAACCAAAACAAAACAAACCGGAAGAGAATGCATTCGAAATAGGTTTTTGCTTTTAATAAAATTATCGGTCTGGTGTAAACAGGATTTATCTACAGGATTAGAGGAAACTAGAAAGAAAGAAAAGGAGACAAAAGATGAAAATAAACGTAAGAATGACGAAAAAAGAAGAAAGAAAACTAAATAAAGGGAAAAAATCGAAGCAGTACGTTATTCATATGAACCTAACCTAAAAATCTTGTCGCCATTAAATAACCCATAGAGGTGTTGATATGCCGTAAAACAAACCAAACCAAACCAGAGTGAACGGCACTCTATTGGTTGATCATATGCTACTAAATTTTAATTTCAGAGTCGGGCCAAGGAAATTGCGTCTTTTGCCAGTGTATACGAGAGTTCTGTTTATTTAATATGGTCGCATAAAAAAAGAGCTTTAATGTAGCAAAAAACTTTCGGTTGTTGATACGTTTGCCCCTGTGTATTTTCAATGGATTACCGCTAGTGTGTGTTTGTAAATCCGTTTAATACGCCCACCCTGTTTCTTTTTGCTTTATCTTCCAGATTTTGCTAATCTTCCAGATTGCATGGATACGCTTCAGGCCTTATCATCTCTGGATCAAAACAATAAAAGATTAGGTAAAAGAAGGGCGCATTTTTTTCCCTCTTCTTTTTCTAAATCGTTGTTTAATATATAAGCAGACGAATTTTGTCGCTCGTTGACCTTCAACACAACTGATGTTTTTTGCCGGCGATTATCATTTGCCGAAATTATAAAAGACGGGCTTTTGCATCATTTTTTTTTTTTCAGTAGGTGGGGCATAATTTTTTTTTTTTTTTTTTTTGCTTGTTTCTTCCTTATTTATCTGCCTACAGATTTTTTTTCTCTCTTTTCACCATCTTCCTTGCTACCTCATTGTTTTTTTTTTTGTTTCATTCCTTATTTCTTTCTTTCTGTCTTTTTTGTTTACTTCCTTGAAAGATTTCTTTTTGCTTATTACTCTAAAATCTTTCTTTATATTTTCTTTCTTTCTTTTTCGTTTTACTCTCTTCAAAGATCTCTTTCTTTTTCTCACCCTTTCTTTCTTTTTCATTTTCCTCCCTTCAAAGATTTCTTTTTTCTTTTTCATCCTCTTTCTTTTCTTTTTACTCCCTTCGAAGATTTCTTTCATTTTATTTTTACTCCTTTCAAAGATTTGTTTGTTTGTTCGTCTCTTCCTTTCTTTCTACTCCCTTTTCTTTCTTTCTTTCTTTCTTTCTTTCTTTCTACTCCCTTTTCTTTCTTTCTTTCTTTCTTTCTTTCTTTCTTCTACTCCCTTTAAAGATTTCTTTCTCTACTTATTTCTTCCTTTCTTTTTGCTCCTTTCAAAAAATTCTTTAATACTTTCTCTTTGTTTTCACTTCTTTCAAAGACTTGTTTGTTTCTTTCTTTCTTTCTTTCTAATTTCCTTCAAAGCTTTACTTTTTTCATTTTTTCTTTCTTTCTCTACTTCCTTCAAAGATTTTTCGTTCAATCTTTCTTTCTTTCTTTCAACTTAGTTCAATGATTTATTTCTCTCTTTCATTCTTTTTACTCAGTTCAAGAATTTTTTATTTTTTCCTCTCTTTCTTTCTACTTCCTTCAAAGATTTCTTTCTTTCCTTCTTTCTCCTTCCTTCAAAGATTTTTCTTTCTTTCTTTCTTTCAACTTACTTCAGTGATTTCTTTCTTCCTTTCATTCTTTCTTTCTCTCTTTTACTCTTTTCAGAGATTTTTCATTCATTCTTTCTTTAATTCTTTCTTTCTTTCTACTTCTTCAAAGATTTCTTTCTCCTTCCTTCAAAGATCTTTCTTTCTTTCAATTTACTTCAGTGATTTCTTTCTTTCTTTCTTTCTTTCTTTCTTTCTTTCTTTCTTTCTACTTCAAATATTTTTTTCTTTCATTCTTTCTACTCAATTCAAAGAATTCTTTCCTTTCTTTCTTTCTTTCTTTTTACTCCCTTCAAGGATTTGTTTTTTTCTTTCTTTCTTTTTTGTTAACCCCATTACTTGAACATCTCGACAGACGTGCAATTTGCCTGTTTTGCAGCACGGCTAAAGACGACTAGGGTTTGATGGCGATTCCACCCATTACGAAAACGAGACTGTGTTTATTTATTTATTTATTTTTGAAAGCGTATAAAGCCAGAAGAACAGGATTTTTTCTAAGAGTCCTCTTATCACAATCAAATGTATTCTCTTTCTTGTCAGTAGCTGCCTACAGTGGAACCGACAATAACTTGTTTTCCCCCTCATTTTATTTATGCCAGGAACTTGCTGGACAACTTCGCAAAATTCTGGGGCAAACTTGTGTTAATTCTATTAAACAGAAAATGGTGGGGGCTGCTTTTCTCTTATTATTAAGTAACAAACTGATCACCCAATGGTTACTACAAATTTATATAAAATGGACTGTCGTTTGTTTATTTCCGCGTAAGAAACTATAACGAACCCGACTGGAATTGGAATTGGAACTGGAATTGGTAAAAGCATGCCGGATACAATAGTGGTTGCTCCTGTAAAATGTGTGTGTGTAAGGGGGGGGGGCGAGGTTCGCATCCTGCCGGAAGGCCATATTTTCTTTATTAAGTTTTCTCAAGTAGACAGATGAAATAAATACTGTTTTAAATAAACGATGTGTCAACTCAAATAGGAATATCTACTTAAAATAATGCCTCTATTAAGATTAAGTATGGTGTGTGTATGCGCCCGTGTTACGCGAAGAAGTCGTGGCGCATAGATTCTGGCTTTATTGATGGCAACTAATTCTCAACAGACTGACACACATAAAACCATATTTGTAAAACAATGAAAAGTTCTTTTCCATTATGAACACGGTTACTGTTCTTCTCGTGCGTAAATTAGGGACATTTGAATGAAATCACGCACAATGCAAAGACAAATGGTTGTTGTGGGCAGAAGATAAGAAAGAAAGAAAGAAAGAAAGAAAGACATTTAAAAAGAAATTAAAAAAGAAATGAATTAAGAAAGAAAGAAATTAAGAAAGAAAAAAAAAGAAAAATTAAAAAAGAAAGAAATTAAGAAAAAAGTAAGAAAGAAAGAAATTAAAAAAAGGAATGAATTAAGAAAGAAAGAGAAATAATGAAATTAAGAAAAAAAAAACAAATTAAGAAAGAAAGAAAAAAATTAAGAAAAAAGAAAGAAACAAATTAAGAAAGAAAGAAAAAAATTAAGAAAAAAGAAAGAAACAAATTAAGAAAGAAAGAAGAAAGACAGAAAGAAAGAAGGAAAAAATAAAGTAAGAAATTGAGAAATAAAGGAAGAATTCTAGCCATAATGAAAAGAGAGCCAAAGAGAAATGCAAAGAGAGGAAATAATTCCAGAGATAGATAGATAGATAGATAGATAGAGAGAGAGAGAGAGAGAGAGAGAGAGAGAGAGAGAGTGTGTGTGTGTGCGTGTGCGCGTGCGTGAGTGAGAGAGAGTGTGTGAGTGAGTGAGAGAGAGAGAGAGAGAGAGAGAGAGAGAACTGGGATGGGATTTAATCGAACAGAAACAGGAAGGGATTAAAATAAATCCTGTGGTTTTTCTCACGCACGAAATATACAATAGATTTTTGTCACCTGTCAACTCAATCCCAAGATCAAACGACGATTGAATCAGTTTCCTTTACAATGTGATTAAAGTTCGCTTGAAATTACAAAAGTTTCTGTAGCTTATGGAGCATGGATGACCAAAATTGAGAAAAATGGATATTACCTGCAATGACAAATGTATATTCCTAGCCTATGCCCGAGATGAGGAATTGTTATTATTATTATTATTATCTTTATTTTATTTCCTTTGATTTCTGATGTGTACTCATTTTTTTACGGGTCCCGCCCAGTGACCTAAGGTTAGAAATGGCATCATGACATTTTCCACTGGAAGTAAAAAAAAATGACATAGACAAAGCCCTTCGTAAGGTGTGGGCTGTACTCGTGAGAACAATTTTTTGTATTTCTTTAAGGCATGGGCTCCCAGGGATCCCTTCAATTAGTCTACTGGCATCTTTTCCGACCAATCCGAGGGCTCTAACTACAATTATTATTATTATTATTATTATTATTATTATTATTATTATTATTTCTTTTGATTTCTGGTGTGTAGTCATTTTTTTCCATGGCATCATGACATTTTCCACTGATCAGTTTTGAAAAAAAATCGCACATATTTTGCATAGATAAAGCCCTTCGTATGGCGTGGGCTGTACTTATGAATAGAATTTTTTGTATTTCTTTAAGACATGGACTACCAGGAATCCCTTCAATGACTCTGTTCGAATCTATTCCAGTCAATCCGAGGGCTCCAACTACGAAAGAGATTGTTGATGTTCCCATGTGCCACATTTTTGAGATTTCGATTTCAAGGTCCTTGTATTTTGATAGCTTTTTGAATATCTTCAAAGATACATTGCAATGTGGAGGGACTGTCATATCAATAAGGAAACAATTTTCTATTGGCGGTCTCTAATAACGATGTCTGGGCGATTAGCTTTGATTGCTCTGTCTATGTGTATTGCTTGCGGTCTCTAATAATTTATTATTATTATTATTATTATTATTATTATTATTATTATTATTAATAATAATAATAATAATAATAATAATAATAATAATAATAATCATGAATTGAACAACAGTACCTATGGTTACAAAATAAATAAGAAAATATTCAATCACCTACTCTACATGGATGATCTCAAACTCTTTGCCAAAGACGACAATGAGTTGAAAGGCCTCCTCAATATTGTAAAATACTTCAGTGACGACATAGGTATGGACTTCGGATTAGATAACTGTGCAAAAGTAACATTCAAGAAAGGTAGAATTACAGAAACACCCTTAATAGATTTAGATTTTGTCACAAAGATTAGGGAATTGGAGCATGATGAAGCTTATAAGTACCTAGGAATTAGCGAAGGAGATGTCATACAACACCCCCAAATGAAGGAAAAATACGAAAAGAGTACTACAGGCGTGTACGTCTGGTACTAAATACTGAACTAAACTCAAAAAACAGAATATCAGCTATAAACACATTGGCTGTCCCTGTGGTGCAATACAGCTTTAATGTCCTTAACTGGACCATAGCTGAAATTAAGCGAATGGACGCCAAAACGAGAAAGCTTCTCACTTGCTATCGCATGCATCATCCCAAAGCTGATGTTGAACGTCTGTATGTGCCCAGATCCGAAGGAGGCAGAGGATTGGTTCAACTAGAACTGTCCTACAAAACTACAACAATTGGCTTCCAAAGATACTTGGAAACTACAGAAGACTGCATGATGGTATGCGTCAAGGAACATGAAAGTAGTAAGCGTCTTTACTCCGTAATGAAAGAAGCCAACAAATTCAAAATGGAGTTTCAAATGGGCGTAGAGATGCATCGACAGCACAATGCACCGACTGAAACTGCAAAATACTTAAAAAAGAGAGCAAAAAAGAATGCAACCGACCAAATACAGAAGCGATGGCAAGATAAACCACTTCATGGCCAATACTTTTTTTTCCACAAAACCAAAGGATGTGCAATGTTTCGAATGAAAAAATTACTTGAAACTTTCAAATCACTGCACGTCAATGAATCAGAAGTTTGCCTTTGTTCATCTGGTAAGGTACGCAGGAAAGTTTGCGAAGGAAGTAATGGTGGACTAATGGATAGCGGCTCGGATTGAGGAATCAGAGAGCCGAGTTCGAATTTCAGTCGGATCCATTACATTTAATTACTTGCTAATACACTTCGGAAAGTTATGAATCTTCTTTAAACTCCACCACCCCACAGTTATGGTTAAATAGATGACAGACTGGGTTTTATAGTCTTGGGTGGCAAAAAGAAGGAAAAAGTTTGAATTCAAAACTGGCCTGGAAAGAGTTGGGTTCGGTCAGGCTATCTTGCTCAAGAAATAACACATTACACATGATGCTTCTACAACCCGGTCATGGGATTTTTCTTCACCTTGGAAGATACGCAGGAAAGTTTGCTAAACTTTCTACAATTTTACGATACTTTTACACAAAAGAGCAATTTTCAATCACATATAAAATTTACATCTAGTTTCTCCAAAGCTAGTGTTGAATTTTTAGACACTAGATTAAAGTTCTCAAGGAATTTTCTAATGAATGAACTAATTTGCAAGTCGAACTCATCATAGATTTGCCTACACTGCCATATTGATCATACTTATCACACAATAAAATCAAACCTGAAGTGCCAATTTTTGCACATAAGGTGAATTTGCATGGAGATAAAAGATTATTGGAAGCTTGCTAATAATTTAATTTGGTTTTATGTTAAGTGCGGCTATCAAGAGTCATGACTGAAACCAATTGCAAATGAAATAGTTAAAAATGAACATTACCATAATTTTATACCAGGTCAAAACTCCGAAAAACAGAATAAAAAATTCTGACAGAATCCCATTAGTCATCAAGTGGCATCGACATTTTGCTGGAATTTTGAAAATACTATACAACAGCTATGAACACATTGCGTAAAAATAACCACGTTTTAGAGAGGTTTTCCCTATAGTTTCTTTCAAAAGAAATAAAAACATCAAATTTTAACAAATGCTAGCGTCCACACTCAAGAGAACATTGGAGTTTTGGATCGTCATAGTCTTGAAAATACTCATAAAAGAGGAAAACCCTGTTCATTGTATAACAACATGAATTACTAACTTTCCTGGAATAAAAAGAATGTCAGAAGAGTTCCATGAGATTTATACTAAGCTTTTTGATTGGTTTCTCTTAGTAACTAATCAACTAAAGGAAATTTCTAGAGGAACAAGTTCACCATCATATTAAGCACGCTTCAGTTTCATGCCTTCACGTTGGCGGTGTTTCATTGATTTTCAAGCGTTCATTATTAGGACAGCCGTTTTTGCGTTACAAGACAAGCAACGTTTTTTTTTTTCTTTTCAGAATTAAATCTCCATCCCCCGTTCGGCCTTGTGCCACAATTTTGTTTTTTTTAACAAAATAACTAATCTTAAATCATGTCCATCAAGATAGTCAGCTTGAATGCTAATGGCCTGAGGGATTAAGACTGCCTTGCCTGCTTCGTGACCCTTTGTCGTTCGGTGTGGATGCCGCCATGATCCAGGAGACGCACTTTGTTTGCAATGTTGACGCTAGTGTGTTGTCTAACGACTTTCTCGTCTATTCAGCATACCCAGTTCTACTGACAAGAGGCATCTACTTGCTGTTTAAGCGTACCCTTGATGCAAGGGTGGACCTTGTCCACGTCGATGAGGAGGGCCGGTTGATCGTAGTCGATATTGCCGTGAAAATGGTTCGTTCCGGATTGTTGCGGTTTATACGCCTAACGACCAGGAGGGACTCGTCTTGTTTTTTCGCCTGCTTGGTCGATTCCCGGTGGATTCGTCGCGCCTAGTCTTAGTGGTGGGGAGGACTGGAAAGCCGCCCTGAATCCAAAGTTAGACAGCGGGACAGAGAGCTGGCCGGAAACCGAGCTATCGTAGCTTGGTTGATCTGATCGGCGAGTTTGGTCTCGTCGATAGATACCGTAGTTGACCCTCTACCCAGGTATCCAGCTACCTGGGTGGAATGTTAGTCAGAAGGGGCGATGTACAGCTGTTAGATTGTACTACATTCCACTGTTTAGGCTATTCGGACAACAGACTTTAGCCGGTTGAGGGACAGGGTCTACAGTCCGACACTACGTGGAATCGCTGTCCCTGGTGGGGCTCGAACCAGGGTTTCCGCGTACGCCGATGACATGTCCACTCTCGTGCCGTCCCACAGTGACATTGAGGTGGTGCTGAAGAAGCCAAGATCAACCGGCTTACGGTTAGGTGCCGTGTCATGGGGGACGCTGGGAAGTCATCTCTTGGCGAGTCACCAACACTTCTCGAGGTTGGCTTTCCTACGCCGCGCGTTGACAGAGAATTCAAGGTGAGTGTAAGAACCGCATTTCTTCGCCTTACCATCACTCCTCCTGTTTCTAGGGCTGAGTGCCATCGTAGGCCCCTGGATTACACAGGTTTCCTCCTCAAGTGTCAATCGGCCTTGAGAGTCATTTCTAGGTCCAGGGACCTTTTTCGACCTAGGAGACTGTTGTATCGGGAATTAGTGGAGGGGGTCGAGAAGGATCCGTCTACGACCTGTTTCGTTTGTCGGCGACCGAGTTACGTTCTTTCTGGTCTTGGCCGTCAGAGGCGGATTATCTCAACAACTCTGAGTTTTCGCTTCCATGGCGATTGGTTCGTAATAGGCTACCTCTTAATGATGTAGATGATGCTTAGCGGATTTGCCTGACTGCCATCGGTGTGATCTTGGCTTCGCACGCCTTCTACCATTATCATCGGGTGTAGCCCCTATGGGACGATGTCGGCGAGTTGACGGCACGTATCGCTCCTGAAAATCTCGTACTCATTGATCACGCATACGCATGTTACAATATGTACCCCCCGGTATTCTGAGGTGAAACGGATAATGTTTCTGACGCTGCTGGACATGGCTAGAATAGTGATTTGGATGACGCGGATGGAGGATATCTTGCGATGCGATCGCTATTCTCATCAGAATCTGATCAGAGTATTTGAGCACCAGCTCCGGATGAAGATTAGAATTGATAGAAAGCGGTTGGTATCAACAGATCTATGGTGAGCCTGGTTTCCGTGAACAGGGTTAACTTTATTTTCTTTTTTTAAGTTCCCCCAAGTCACAACGGTGCGGTTTCCCGAGGTACACCCCTGGTTGATAGATACTTCTTAGTGTACTTAGTTAATGCGAGTAAGTTTTGTTGCCGGCCTGTTCCCGTCTTCTCCCTATGACCCAAGTCGAGATTCCCAACCTCCTAAGTTTGTTCTGTCCTTTTTATCTCGACTGAGTCAGCTTTTGAATTTTCTAATGCCCATATTTTTTCCCTTTCTCTCCCCTTAGCGAGAAAGCCGACTTGTTTTGTAGATTTATACATTTTATGGTTGCCAAAAAATTGTTTAAATATAATTTGAAGAAGACAGACATTCTGTCGAAATATTTTTATGTTGTGGGGTGTTTTTGTAAGTCTCCTAAGAGTATGCAATATTGTGGTATATGGAGAAATGAATGATGGTTAAGTTCTTTTGGTGGATATGCAAATTTTTAATGAGTGAATGGGTCGTGAATCTGATTAGCTAAGTATAAGGTAGTAAGTGATGACCAGCCTCAGCCCATTTCTCTCCATTTTCGGCCTTGTGCCACATACAATAAATACCTCGTTTGCTTACCAATGTCTACGTTTCTATGAATGGTCATCCATTCCAGTCAGTGAGAATGTCAGCCCCACTTGGGCTCCACAAACTAGCTATTCCGTAGAACTTCAAAAGCTCACTTTAACTCTAATTCAAGCTATAAATCCAATTCTGATCTGGGCCGAAACTCCGATTTGGACAAAAACTGACTTCTTCAAATCACAAACTCTGTGGAACTTCAAAACCTCACATCACAAAATCTCTCACTCTAACTCTGATTCCATGGCAGTTTGAAGAAATAAAATTGATTCCTCAATTCACAAAGTTTTGAAAATATTTTAATCTGAATTTAAAACAAAAAAATTAAATTCACAAAGTTTTTGTGTTATTTCAAATTCAGTATAAATTAAAAGTTTTAAAATCTTTTTTTTTCAGTTATTTTAAAATTTGAATTTTAAACTATTCCCTCCTCATCTGGACACAAATCCCAATGCTGCATGTTCAAGCACCAGATGAAGGACAGATTTTCATTCCCGAGATCATCCTGTTTCCAAAAAGTTATAATATGTCTGTGTAGATCAAATTTAGCCCGAGTTAGAGGCGTTTCAGACACATGAACGGACAGAAAGAATCTGCCATTTATTTATTTAGAAAATGATAAAAAACTATCAGAAAGGAAAAGTCACACTGACCCGAAGTGAACTAGTAAATTAGTTTTGAGAAAGGCTTAGAATTACGAAGTTTTAAGCGATTCTTCAAAATCCAGATTTTTGGCCTCTCGCGGATATAAATAATTTTAAGGTTGTCACATAACCCATTTTGTATGTTACACATAAAAACACAAATTACGTTACTTAGAACGAATACTTCACTACTTATATAAATGTAAAACGGCTTAGTCGGCATTAATATGAGTGGTAGAATGTTTGTCACGTGGCAATAATTGTAAGTAAAACGATATACTATAAATAACCAAATAATCGTTTTAAGTTCTCTGAATATTAAAAAAATATAACAAGGGAGGCAACTGTCATTGTTCAATAAAAGTGTTAACTTGTATTATCTCCCTTTACTGATCCGAATTAGAACAGTCTTTTACCCCAGTGAACGAAATAAAGTTCAACATTCCAACCACCTGATGAAGGCCGGAGCGTACAACGGCCGAAACGTTGTAATAAATATGGCGACAAAGATGAGGACAATAGTCCGAATAATGTAAATGGTGTACTTTTCGTACTTGCGTAATAAATGATCTTCCTTTAAAATTTTATGCACTCTTGTTTTGTGATTTGCGCCTATCATGACTTGCTGTTCCTACTAAGTTTTTGTGTTTGACACAAGATCTTAGATTTAGTAGGAAATTAAAATTTTTATATAAAAAATATATATAATTTTATAATTAGGGTGTGCAGTGTTGTGTATTGGATAACGGCTCAAAAATAAGAACTCGGAGAGCAGAGTTCGAATTTGAGTTGGGTTCGTTGCTTACGCGCAAATACCACAAAAACAATAATCTTTTAGTGTTGTGTACACATTTTTTTCGTTAATTGTTAATCCATTTTTTAAAAACTTATTCAATCAAAACCATACTGGTTTTCCATTAATTATTCATCGTTAATAACACCAACAAAAATGTCATCCTGATAGCATATTGTATTTTTTTATATTGCTACCAATAATTTGCCCTTTGAAAAATCACACTTGCGTTTTTAATTCCATACGGCATTCTTTTAAACCGATTAGCGTGTGTGGCCGTGGTGTTGTGTATATAAGTAGATGAATACACGTGGGTAGAATTTCCTGCTAGCCGGTCCAACTACATAAGAAAGTTGGATTTTATTTAAGTCCAAAGAAGGCAAAGAAAAACAAACCGATAAATATATGTAAACAAATATATGTGTTAATAACAAGAAAGGTTACAAGTTACATGGACAGAGTGTGTGTGGTCACGCACACATATAATATTCACCACACTGTGGTGAATATTATATGTGTGCGTTGTGGTGAGTGTTCGTACGTACGTGTATTGTTCTTAGCGTGTTCCCAGCATTTGGAAAACGCTGCATCTGTGAGCGTTCACATCTGCGAGGTGGTATAAGGCCAAAGCCTGAGGAAAAAGATTTACCTCAAGGTGGCGGTCCAAAGGCCTGAGGGAAAAAGGGAAAGAGGCGAAGGGTCAACGAGTATTTATAGACAGGGAAGTGAGACCCCTGGTGACAGGATTAAGGAGCTAAGGAGGAGGTAACTCCGACACTTCTTTAAAATCTTCATCAATAGGTATTTGATGGCATGCTGACTTTAGATTAATTTTATGGAATGTTTTCATATCTGCAAGGCATTTAAAGCTTACCGATACATATTTGATTAGGAATTGAAGAAGTGACCTTAGAATATATATCTAGGGAAATAATTAATGATTATACATTCGTACCTAACAATAATTTTAATTCGTTTTTCATTTTGTCTTATAATTCAGTATAATTACGGTTAAGTTAATGCGCGGGTTTTTCTCTAACTTAACTAAACTCCTTTTATTATTCTTCGAAAATGTTTCAGCCCAACATAGGGTATTTGTAGATACATGTCGGCTAGCATATGTATGTGCATGGATATAGATATCTAAGTCTATGTAAGTATAGATAGCTATGACAGTAGAGATATTCTTCACATGGACGAACGCATGAGTACGCATGCGCATCCAAGTTCCTTCCAAATCTTTGAAAACACTCCTCCAAATTTTGAGCTCTGATATATGGACGAGTTTTATCCACCAATAATTCTGAATTATCTTTCTTTCATTTTACTAAAGTTACTTCTTGATTGTTTTTTTTTTTTTCACATTTTTGTTAATTTCCGTGGATTCACGTTGAATTCAAAATTCGTAGGTGAAAATGGCCATTAACTAAAGGTGTTTTAATTACAATTGTAAAGAAAAATATATATGTATATATATATATATATATATATATATATATATATATAAATATATTAGTGTTCAATATATATATATATATATATATATATATATATATATATATAATAGGTGTGTATGTATGTACATATGTATATGTGTATATATGTGTATGTGGTAATAAATAGTAGAGTTTTTACAGGATTAAATATTCTTCTATGTTTATATTAAATTTGTAATCTGTAGGGAAAAATACATGCTTTATATATATATACATATAATATTAGTGGTCAATATATATATATATATATATATATATATATATATACAAGAGGATAAAATCCAGGTAGAGCTCTATGTACAAGAAAGAGCAAGAATATAATATAAAAGCCTCAAAAAAGTTTTATGTGTGTGTATATATATATATATATATATATATATATATACGCATACATATAAGTGTATATATGTATGCACATATATATATATATATATATATATATATATATATATATATATATACACACACACACATATATATGTGTATATATGTATGCGTATGTGTAAATATATGTACGTGTGTCTGTGTGTGCATATATATATGTGTATATAGGTGTATGTGGTAATAAATAGTAGAGTTCTTACTGGATTAATTATTTTTATATATTTATGTTAAATTTGTAATCTGTAGGGGAAATTACATGCTTTTTTAAATTGTTCTTGATTACACATCATTTCTCTTATAAATGCCCCTGTTTTCGTTTGGCCTTTTCTCTTTATTTCTTTCTTTCCTCCCAATGTTTTTTATTATGTCTTTTTCTTCCTCTCTCTCATCTTTTCTTTTCAAGTATACATAAGGTTAGTAAATGCAAAGCAGACGACAAATTTTCAAATATACATCGGTATTGTAAATTGGCTAGACTTTAAATTTGGATCGTATAATCACTTATTGTGTTCAATAATAACTCAAATTTATCTCACTCATTTAAACTGTTATTTAACTTCTCTCTTTTAAATTTTATTCCTCATCCTCACCTATCCTTTTCTTCTTTCTTCCGTTACACCTCTCTCTAGAGATTTCATTTCACTCTCACCCTTGTTTCTCACTGCCACACATACAATTACTCTGATTTTTTTTTATATACCCGATGATATCTTTTCTGGTTTCTTTTTTTTTTTTTTTTTTTTTTTGTAAGTCTGATGAATTGGATCGTGATTACGATTCCAACGTCATAAATTAGAACCATAGAATATTAGTGTTTGTACCTTTTATTTTATATTCTTGCTCTATCTTGTACATTGAGCTCTCCCTTTCGTGTTCTTCTTTCTTCTGTTACACCTCTATAGAGTTTTCATACATTTCCCTTTCACTATTGTGTCTCACATCCAAACATACACTTTCACTGAATTTTTTTTTATACCCGATTATATCTTTTCTGTTTTCTTTTTGAATTTGTAGATTTGATGAATTGGATCGTAATTACGATTCTAATGTAATAAATTATAACCATAGAATATTAGTGTTTGAGCCTTACAGATATATATATATATATATATATATATATATATATATATACGCACACACATATATATATATACACACACATATATATCTA
>OZ010593.1:90075282-90105282 GCA_963932145.1 Acanthosepion lycidas
CGCGGACAACATCAAGCCGATATGAGAATTCCTCCCAAACGCGCCTCAGCATGCCACCGTCCACGGTTGATTTCTGCTGTTATTCGATCTTTCAAGTCATCGATACTTGCTGGAAGTGCTGGAACATAAACTTGGTCTTTAACATACCCCCACAAGAAAAAGTCACACACAGTGAGGTCTGGGGATCTGGCAGGCTAAGCACAGAGAGTAAGGTCTTTAGCACCTCTCCTTCCAATCCATCGCTGAGGCACGTTTTCATTCAGATAAGCTCTAACCCCGAGATGCCAATGGGTTTGTACTCCATCTTGCTGAAAAATGATGTCATTCGAATCTGCTTGCAGTAAAGTGAATAGCAAGTTTTGGAACATTTCGAGATAGGTTTGTCCTGTAACGGTGTTTCCTTCAAAGAAAAAGGGACCATAGACCTTGTCTTGAGACACAGCACAGAAGACGTTCACTTTAGAAGAATCTCTTTCATGCTCAACAGTTTCATGTGAGTGCTCTGTTAACCCCAAATGCGCACATTGTGACGATTGACTGTGCCTCTCAAATAGAAATTAGCTTCGTCACTAAAAACTAAACGTGAAAAGAGTTTCATCACTTTCCTCCATCTCCAGCATTGACTCACAGAATGTACTCCGCATCACCTTGTCATCATTAGTAGGTGCTTGGACGAGGCTTAGTTTGTATGATTTCATGTGTAATCGTCTCTTTAACACACGCCAGACAGTGGTATGAGGGATGGCAAGCTGAAGACTTGCTCGACGTACGGACTTACGTGGGCTGCTCTCAAATGCATTATGAATCCTCTCCACTTGCTCCTCTGTAACACGTGGTCTTCCGGGACTCTTTCCTTTGCACAGGTACCCACTCTCTTTAAACTGTCTAACCCACCGTCGAATGCTCTCACGATGGGGCGGATCAATGCCGAATTCTGTTCTGAAAGCACGCTGCACCGTGACAATGGCGTTTGTTTTCGCGACCTCAAGCACGCAAAACGCCTTCTGCTGAGGAGTCGCCATTTTGATTGATCTTCCCACAATTCAGCTGCACCGGAAGTTATACTAACGAGAGCGATGAAGCTGACACCCAATCAAACTTTGATAAGTACTTTATCAAATAACCACTGATTCAGTCCACTACAATACTATAGACCTGAAAAAACAGCGTAATGATTTTGGTGTATTCTTTTTGAAACACCCTGTATATTAAAAGTAAGTAGGTAAAAAAGAGGAAATTTCTACTTATGTATATATTTCTATTTATGTGTACTTCTGTATGTATGGATATGTTTATGTATGTGTGTAGGGATACATGTGTATGTATATGTATTTGTATGTATATGTATGTATATAGTTGAGTATGTATGTGTATGGGCGTATATATATATACGTGTAATTATTGGTATATATATATATATATATATATATGTGTGGGAGTGTATATGTGTAAACACCTATCATATGTGAGCTTGTTTATGTGTAAGTGTAGGTATGTAAACTGGTTTGTATCTACATGTGCGTGTGTATATGTATGTGGGCATGCATGTATATATTGTTGTATTTGTGAGTGTATATATGTATGGCTATATATATATTAAAAAAAATATATATATATGTGTATGTGTGTGTATATGTATGTATGTATATGTATATATATATATATATATATATATATATATACACATGCTTTGATGTGTGTGTACTTACATCTGTGTATATGTGGATGTGTTGATATGGGTATTTATGCATGCTTATATATTTGTATATATGAATGTATGTTCGTATTTCTTTGTATATATATATGTATGTATGTATGTATGTATATCTTGGTGTCAGGGAATGTATCATCTATACTAACTAAAATTTACTTTTGTTAAATAAGGGTTTGTTAATTTCTTAGAGACTTAACAATTTTGTCTTGTTACATTTTAAAATTATTACGGACTCTACTGAAATTTATTGTCAATAGGATAAAATTGTTAGAATATGTGTAGGTTTATGTATGTATATACCTATTTATGAGTGCATATTTATGTATATATAGGTATATATATATATATATATATATATATATATATACATGGATATGTATGTGTGTATATATATGCGTATGTTTAAGTCTGTTTTTTTAATATATATATATGTGTGTATTTGTATATTTGTGTGTATATACGTAATTTATATATATATATATATATATATATATATGTATGTATGTATGTATGCATATGTATATATGTGTATACAGTTAGCTGTATGTGTATATATATTTATATTTGGTTTGTTTACTTTTTTAAATTGATGTGTAGGTTTATATATTTATGCTTGCTTCTGTATGTGTATATATGCATATGCATATATATATATATATATATATATATATATATATATATATATATATATATATATATATGCATGTATATGTTTGTCTATAAGTTGGCTTTTATGCACTTCTGTCTGTAGTGATGAATGTGTGTACACTGTACACATATATTTGTAGGTAGTTTTTATTTTCTTTCACTTAATGTACAATTAGGCGTATATGTGTGTTTGGAATTTTCATTTTTTATATATTAGATGGTGTTATTTTTTATACGTATATATCTATTTTAATGTGCTTTCTTTAACTATTGTTTGTTTCTCTGTTCTATTAGACCATTTTTATCCATGTATATTGCCCCGTATAAGTTATATTTTATTTAAGGACAGTATAAGTTATATTTTAATATGTGGTTAGAAAAGAGATAACTGATAATTGGCATCCATTAAACATGTTACGTGGAACTAGAACACTCTACCCCAGTGATTGAAATAAAGGGTTCTGTTCGACATTCCAACCACCGGAAGAAGGCCAGAGCATACAATGGCCGAAACGTTGTAATAAATATGGCGACAAAGATGAGGACAATAGTCCGAATAATGTAAATAACGTATCAAAGTTGTGGTTGAATATATGACTAATGCTTTTGATAAATTGTGTATAAGATCATTTTTGTGTTCATAGATACGTTTTTTAAAATTTGAAAATTTAAAAAAGAAAAACCAACATATGCTTTTGTTTATAAATATTGCAAAATAAAATCCTTACATTAGCCTTGATAAAGTCCAAGAGAATGAAACTCGTAAGTTTTCCTTTTGTCTTTATTCACGTTGTCTCTTTACAGATGTTTTTATATCTGAAATTTTACACTTGAGTGAGTGAGAGAGAGATAATGACACATTGATATATGTAAATTAACATAAGGTGAGAAAAATTTTGTCAATAAGAATTTTTGACATAATAATTATTATTATTATGTCAAAAATATTATTATTATTTTTTCAATATATTATCAATATACAGAATGCTCACAATATTTCTGTGAACAGATAAAAGTTTCATAAACGTCATCCTTCAGGGTCAGATAAGACCTTTGTATGAATAATACAATAGTTGTAACTAAAGCTGAAGAATGGTAACACCATGAAACTTTTAGTTGATCACAGATGAGTCTCAAAAATGTTCTGTTTATTGATAATATACAAGGTGAGTGGGTGTTTGGAAACTCCTGATTAAAAATTACTTATAACTTTCGTTATTATCACCACATTCGCATCAAATAATTGTGATCCCTAAAGTGGTAGAATTTCATTTCTAATTTCTGCTTTTATTTAAGAGTGACAAGTGTAGCCTAAAATGGCACAATGCCAGATACAGCATGAGTGTGCTCTGCTAGCATCCTGTTACAAAGTGTAGCAGCCCATGACACAAGTACCGAGATGTTGGCACAATGTTCATAGACATTCTGCCTCAGAAGATGCAAAAAAAAAAAAAAAAAAAAAAAAAAAAAAAAGCCATCAGAAATTGTCATTCCAAGCTGATGAGGACAGGATTTGTGGTAGATACCCACAGAAGCAGTTGTCCTTTGACATCCAGATTGGAAGAAAATGTCCAAAAGGTACATGAAATGATGAAGTCAGTCGAGGTTATATCCAGACAATTACAAACACTAGCAGAGAACACTGATACCTATGTTGAATTTTCCCCACTACTCTGTACTTCTACCATAATACTATTTAAAATAAAACAGGTTTGATGATGGAAATCAACCAATAATTAATAAAGTTAACAATTTCAAATAAGGAGTTTCTTTCCATCTACCCTGTATAAAATGGGTGTGTATTTTTTACACTATTTATATTATTCAGACTATTGTCCTCATCTTTGCCACCATATTTATTACGTTTCGGCCGTTTTACGCTCCGGCCTTCTTCAGGTGGTTGGAATGTTGAACTGAACCCTTTATTTCATTCACTGGGGTAGACTGTTCTAGTTCCACGTGACATGTTTAATGGATGTCAGTTATCTCCTGTTAATTCCCCTCTCCAAGTTCTCCACTGCCTTAACCAGGTATTGAACTCACACTCTTTTGGGTCCTGTCAATGGATCTAACTAATGCCTTCATCCACTGTGCCATGTGTCCTTGAGGACACCTGTGTATGAATAAATATGGCGACAAAGATGAGGACAATAATTCGAATAATGTAAATAGTGTAGATAATACCTCATCTCAGAAATATAGTGTGTTTTTTAAAAAAAAAAAAAAAAAAAAAAAAAGAAGAAAAACAAGATTCCTCAGCAAAACTATTTTTTTTTCAAAATTTCTCAAATTTAATATCATGTGAAGAATAATCATTAAAATTCATTAAAGGGATTTAATTTTTTTTTTTTTTTTTTTTTACTAAGTATATATTATTTACAGTTGAGTGTAGGGTTTAAATCCCAGCACTGAATTTAATTGAACAAAGTTGATCACCTCTGATCTAGACTCCAACAAAAATAACTGTAGGATACAGGGTGTCCCCCAAAAATTTGACATTTCACAGGCCAATAATTCTGGCAATTCTTGTTGAAATAACCTCAGATTTTCACAGAATGTATAGAAACAAATCAAGATTTTATATTTAATGTTTTATTTGCGTACTGTTTTCAGGTTGAGCCATGTCGTTCACTCCCAAAGAGAAGTCATTTTGCATCTTGGAATATGCTCGTACAACAGTCACCCAAGACTGTGCAGCATGCCTTCAATACAAAATTTGAAAAAACTTCACCAACTGGCAAACAAATTCAGACTTGGTACCAAAATTTTAAAGACGAAGGCTGCTTATGCAGGCCTAAAGGATCTGCTAGACCATCATCATAATGTTTGGCAAGAGCTTAACTACCGACCTGACATTTGCTGCATCACAGGCGATGCCCAAATTGAACACTTATAAAATCAGTCCCATAATAAACTTATGATGTTCAACACTTAAACTGTTCAATTTCATTGAGCTGGACTTAGGAGTTTTCAAGATAATTTTAAAAGCAATTATGTCAATTTTGGCGGGGCACCCTATATATATATATATATAAATTATTTATTAATATTTAAGACATATATAAATATATTAAAAACAAAGTGGGGGAAGAGCAAAGTTTAACTAATTATCCACGTTACAGTTCAGAATTCAGTCCAGGACAAAAACCATCGTGGGTAAGACGATAAACTACGTCCAATAGCAAGGCCTCTGATGAGGAGGTTTTGAGGAGCGTGCAACCAACTCTTAATTGCTGGTGTTCCCAGGTCCACCCTGACGTAGGGTGGTAGCACCTGTTAGGGTCCCAGCTATAGGGTAAACTGGGGTCAAAAACATGTAAAAATAGGTTTTAATATCAACAGTACATTTTTGTAAAAGTTTATTAACAGCAATAAATTTTTGAAGAAAAAAAAATTATTACCAGCAATACATTTTTGGAGAAAAAAAAAAATAAAATAATTAGCAGCAATAAAAATCTTGTCAGCATTAAATTATCCATACAGATTGATATGCCGTAAAACAAACCAGACAAATTCAGTCAAGCAATTAAGAGGTGGTTCCACACTCCCCAAAACCTCTTGATCAGAGGCCTTGCTGTTGAATATAGTTTATTGTTTTACCCAGGACACAGATATAGTTTATTATCATACCCAGGACTGTGGGGGAAGAGAAAAGAAAAATTAATTCAGTGTAAAATAGTAAATAATAATAATAATAATAATAAAAAAAAAAAACAACATTTATCTACATTCAGTCCAGGACAAAAAGATTCAATATGGTGTGCAAATTTTCCCTTTAAAATAAATTTTAGTCATTGTGCTCAAATTTAGAACCTTTTTGACCTTGACTGAATTCCCATAGGCAAGGAGCGAATTTTTGGGAGTTTTTATTTTATATTTTTAATAATGTTTCAGTTTACCTTTTCATAGCAAATATGTTTTGCTTATACTTCCTCCCTTTGTTTTAATATATTTATATCTAATATATATTAATATATACTTTAAAAAAAATAAAAAAAGGAAAAGAAAATTTCCATATTTTTGTTTAAAAGACTTTATATTTTTGTAAAGCTGTACAATTTTATCTTGGCAGTAACTTTTCTTTGTCTGTCACAGAATTTTAACTCTAAAGAAATAACAGTAAAACAAAACCGTAAACCAATTTTCTAAGGTAGGAAAAAAGCAGGAATATATGTGGTTCTCATTTTATTGTCTTTTTGGCGGTAAGGGGGCTAGCATAAAATTCTGTTTTTACAGTTTTATACAGCACAGTCAAAAAAAAAAAAAAAAACTTCACAAATATTTTTTTTCTTTTTAAAGAAAAAGAGCAGCCAGCCAAAAGCTTGGCTGAAGTAGACATTAAATAATTTTTTTTTTTTTTTTTTTTTTTTTAAATGGTAACTTGTTTTTTCCTTATATCAAAGTCTATGGAGCAAGTAAGGAATTATAGGTCGTCCAACAGTTCATGGAAATTGGAATCAGCAAGCCAAGTTCAAATTCCAGCTGAGTCAGTTTGCATAGACTTTTCGCTAATAATCCTGGGAGAGATGAATTCATTTCTTCTTTGCATTGTGCATGGGTAAAAGTAGCAGGAGAGACTGGCTTGTTTTTTTTTTTTTTTGTTTTTTAGCCTTAGTTGGAACAATCTGAATTCAAAACCAGGAGTGAAATCTTTTCATGCCCACAAGTATGGATAAACAAAATTAAAAAGTAGGGGGCAAAGGCTTTGAATGTCATTCCAGAAAAAAAAAAAAAAAAAATAGTTGGGTTGTTGTTTGGTGGAGTGGTGGGGGGTGGATACCATTTCATTAAAAATAGAAAATGGTTACAGTGTCTGGGGGAGGTGGTGCTTGCAATACCATTCAATGAAAAAAGAAAAAAAAAACAGTTTGGTTGGGGCATAAAAAAAACCAAATGGTTACAGTAAAGGGTGGCTTGCAATGTCATTCTATTAAAAAAATAAAAAAAAAATAAAAGAATAGTTGGATTGGGTAGGGGCGACTTGCAACCTATTTCATAAAAAGACAATATGCCAAAATATGAAAAACATGCTGAATGGTCAAACATAGTCAGTTTCCAAACCAATAGCTTTTTAAAAAAGGAGAAACAAAATTTTAAATTGTGTTGATGGCAGAGTTTGTTATTTTGTTTTGTTTTTTCTTGTGTAGAAGATACTGCCATTATCTAATAAACTCTAATTAATACCTTCTAGATTTAAAACACAGCCAAGTAATCACTAAAAAAAAAAAAAAAAAAAAAAAAAAAAAAGTTCCACCAATCAAAACTTAGTAAACGTAAAATTTTGTTAAAAAAAAAAAAAAAAAAAATATATATATATATATATATATATATATATATATATATATAATGCACAATTTTGTTCATGAGAAATTCTTCTCCAACTTGACTAAAAGCAACTCCACTACCGACATCAAGGCTTGGATCAAAGTGTAGTATCTGCTCTTAGGCAGATATACTGAAACTATTCTTGAGAGGTGCCTCGGCTTGTGGGACAGCTGTCTGTGACAGTACCTCCATCATTGGGGGAGATTATTGCTCTGGATTCAGTATTACTATCAAACAGTTGCAGGGTTGGGTCATGTTTGGATCTAGCTCTGCTGCATGCACTCGGGCTCCTCTCACATTAAACTGACCTTACTTGCATTATTTATATTATTCAGACTGTTAGCCTCATCTTCATTCCCATATTCACAATGTTCCGGCCATTGTACACTCCGACCTTCTTAAGTTTTCTACCTTAAGCAAAGAAATTAATTAATTCAAGTATGACCCAAACTAAAATAAATACATAAAACAAAAATATTTAGTGAAATAGCAATTAAGAAAAGTAAAACTTTTTTTTTTATATTTTGAAGGGATGATTTTCAAAGACAGAACTGAATTAAAAGTGAAATAATTGCAGTGCATCAGACGACACTTAAATCATATTACCTTTGTAAGGATTGTGTTGTATATAGTTTCCCATATGAACAATCTAGGAACATTTTTTTCCACTAAAAATTATTTTAAAAATTTTTTTAAAAATATTTGGGTACAAACAACTATTATGAGTTTTTCAAATTTTGATTTGTAAATTTACTTTTCATTTAACAATATCACCAAATCGGTGTCTTGAAAGCAATGAAGAATTTTAAATGATTTTTGAACTATTATATTATTATAATTAAAATTTAAAAAAAAATTCTTGGAAAAATTCATTATTCATTGAACAAATTTTATTTCTTCAGATAATAGTGTCCTTAATATAACTTATTTACAAAAGAAATTAAAAGCTTTTCTAATTAAATAATGTCATATTTTTTATTTTATAATTCAGAGCAGATTTTCCATGAAACAGGTAACTGTTTTTACAGAAAAAAAAAAATTGATTTACTTTCTCCAAAGAGCCCTGTAATAAAAAATCCACCCTTAAAAATTTAATTTCTCAAAATTTTATGAAGTATTTTTTTACCAGGATTTTCTTAAATTAAAAAAATAATTTCATTCATTTCTGAATATTTCCTGAAAGTTTTATTAAAATCCGACAATTATTTGAATTTTGCAAGAATTTCCAAATCAACGTGTTTTTCACCGGAAAAAACGAAAAAAAAAAACAAAAAAAAAAAATCTAACCTTTATGTTTGGTCAGCCGTTGACATAAAAAAAAAAATAATTTTTTAACCAAAATTTACAATGTGTGTGTTACAAAGGAGTAAAAAAAATTTCAAATTGAAAAGTCTTCCTTTTCTTTCTGATTCTAAACCACCATGCCATCATGGCATATGTGTGTGTGTGTGGGGGGGGGAAGTAGTAAATATTTGAATAAATTAATAAGTATTAAACATATTTTTTCAAATTCTTTTCACTATTCTTCAATTGTTATTTTAAATACTTTGTTTTAATATTCATTATTATTTTTTTTTTTAATTCAAATTTTCTTTTATTTGAATAAAAATATATTAACCATTTTTTTCATATAATTGTAGTCACCATTCTTTGTTTAATTCAAAATTTTTTACAAATTTATATTGAATTATGAATTAATATTGTCGAAGTTACCAATATACAGCATTGAGCATTTGATTTAAGAATTTTCCAATTTTTTTAAAAGTATATTACTCTGAAATTACACTCAACTAAAGAACAAATGAGTCTGCTTATCAAACATTTGACCAAACTTTAAAGAAATCATGAAAAAAAAAAAACAAAAAAAACACCAGGCACAGGTTTCACATTAAAATAAAGTTCATATTTGTGTGTGTAATTTCTATTTTTTAAATCTATGGTTGTATTCCATAACATTTAAATGTATACCCTTTAAAAGTTTTGCTAAGTGTGCAGTGACATTTTAATTTGCACCGAAGTGTAAATTTGCTTTTAAAGGTTGAGAAGCACATTAGAATAAAAAATATCATTTAAGCAACTTGCGTACTAATTCTTGTGTAAAATAAAAATAAATACTTGACAGAGGACTGCTTAAAATCGCAACTTAACATATCAGCTACTTCAAGTTCTCTGCCGATCTATGCATCACATCGTGTGTCTGGCAATACAAATAGGTATCACTGAAATTATCAAGAGGAGTCTGCCACCCACCAAGGCTGGAGCAAAACTGACTTCCTCAATTCCAAATAGGATTATTAATATACAACAGCAACCAGAAATCCTCAATGTCAGATTTTGTTGTCACTTGACCAAAATCTATTTATTTATCTCCAAATTACTTATAAAAATAAAATCATGTATAAAATGCATGCATTGACTCTCCCATCGTATGGAGGGTCAAGCAGCTCAGTTCCTAGGAACCGACAGCCAGACACCAGCACATGTGATTTAATTATAGTGGTGAAGGCTTTGTGCAGAACCAACCAACCACACTTTTTGAAGGGCCAAATACAGAGAACTGATGCACTACAAGCCACAAGGTCCTCAAACGACCCTCCGCAGATTTTGAATTCAGAGTTGTCCTCCTAAACCAGTTGCCAGCCAAGGCTATAGAAGCTAGTCTGTCCTGCTATTTACCCATAGCTGGTAGGAGGGGAGGAGAAGAGGAGGATGCAAGTTATGAATGAGGATTTTAATCTTTTGTGGTGACAGAGAGAAAAGTGTTGTTATATCACCATTAAACAGGTTTTGTGGGTTTGAGCCTGTTGAAATATTAATTCAGAGGCAAAAGATGAAAATGGACAGAGGCAACAAAATGAAAATTTACGAAATCTTCTTTCTGATGGCGCCTGGGTTTTCAGAAGCTACAACTGGGTGGTACCAACTGAAGAAAATGAATTCCAAATTTAGCAAAGCTAAACTTGGAGATTGCAAATAATTGCCTGGTTCCTGAAACATGGCGGCAATTCTGTAGAATTTTTAGAACCATTTTATCCCTGTACCACACACTATGGATAGCTAAACAGTATTTGAACTGAAATTAAGTCAGTGGAAGAATTTATTTAGAAATGTATTGCCTATCCTTTTAAAAAAAAAAAAAAAAGAGGAAGAGAATGGGGAGTGAAGTTGGAATGAAAAAAAAAAAAAAAAAAAACTAGTGGAGAAAAACAAAAGAGAAAAGCTGGAAAATACGGAAAAGAGAGAACAAAATAAAAAGGGGAAAAAACCAAAAAAAAATATTAGGATTACACTATATATATATATATATATATATATATATATATATATATGAAAGCAAATATATGGATATAGATCAGACAGTATGAAGAAAAATATATGGAAAAAAAAACAAACAAAAATCCTTATATGCAATAATGCTGTTTTAATGTTAATATAATGTCAATGTCGGACGTTTCTGTCTAATAAACTATCTTCAGGACATATTCATAAAATATAATTAACATTATCAATTTGTCATGTTGAATTGATAATGTTAATTATATTTTATGAATATATCCTGAAGATGGTTTATTAGACCGAAACGTCCGACGTTGACATTATATTAACATTAAAACAGCATAATTGCTTATAAGGATTTTTGTTTTTTTGTTTTTTTCCGTATATTTTTCTTCATATATATATATATATATATATATATATATATATATATGTGTGTTTTGCACAATAAAAATTATTCAAAAATTCTCAGACACACTGGATTGTATATTAATATTTTTTTGTTTTATTATTTCACTTAGATTCCTCGACTGTTTCAGCCAACATGGCTGTCATAAGGAGAAAAAAATCCCTGCTTGTTAGTAGCAGTGAACTGCGGGAGTGAATGACTGTTTCTGAAAGTAAACTTTATCTGTAGCTTCCATTTGTTTTTTTTATCATTAATTTTGGTTAAACAGCTTCTTTCAAGTTGTTTTTAAGATAGAGGATGGGAGATTCCTGACTTTAAGAACTCCCTCCTTGGTCATTTTGATAGTTTTATTAGTTGCTGTGAATGGGATGTGCATGTTAAGTGTATGTTATCTTTTAGCTCAATATATATATATATATATATATATATATTATTATTATTACTTTAAACGTTATTTTTGGTGGATACTCGTATTTCTCTTTAATTACTATACAGTATATTTCTTTATTTTCATCTATCAATCAGTTTGAGAAATCTTATTTAAAGAAAAATTTATACTTTCTGGCAGGATTTCTCCTCTAATAAGATTTCTCAAACATTTAGGCAGGGTGACAAAGATATATAAATATATTGTTTTATAAATAAATGGAGTGTCTACTCAAATAAGAGTATCCACTAAAAATAACATTTAAAGTGATAAAAAAAATCTGCCAGATTAATAAAAATCCACCAGTTTCTTTAATTTTTATATATATATATATATATATATATATAACTGAATGGGCAAATATAAGTAGGTAAATTTAGAATTTATATTTCTTATTTTCAATCTTAAATGTTAATATGAGCTTAAATTCATATTCAAAATTAAAATATAATTCATAATATTTTAACTCCAATAATATTCCACCAACAATAATATATCTCATGTGAACCAGAAAATTTTGAAAAAAAAACAAAAAAAAACCCCAACCAGTGCCAACCTAAAATATAAATAAAAATAATTCCAGCACTTGAAAATTGCTTTGGCATTAAACTTAGTGTTGTGCAATTAATCTATTGCATGCATATTTTATATATATATATATATATATATATATATATATATATATATATATATACACACACACACACACTCTCCCACAAAAAAAAAAAAAAAAAATTCAGATATGGAACAGATTATTTTGTGCGTAATTAAATAATACAGTAGCTGTATAAAGTAAATCTAATTTTCGTATTACATGGTTTAAAGTAGAAGAACATAGGTAAGCACCTGAACAGAGTTCTCTCCCTTGGTGCCGGCGAGCGAAAACGTCCAAATAATGTGTCCTTGATTCAGTATCTTTGGAGAAAAGGGGTTTGTGGAGGCCCTTGTCTGCTCAAAGTTTTTTTGTTTTTTTTTAAATTTACTAAAACACATTTGATAGAATTAATTCAGGAGAAATACTGGACAAAACCAAATTAAAATTTATTTAAAAAAAAAAAAAAAAAAAAAAAAAATTTACTTTCGTACAACCAGTTAATTGCACACACCCACACAAATTTGGTTAAAGACCCACAGAATTTCTTTGCTAAGGATTTTTTAAAATTTATTTATTTTTTATAGTTCAGATCATTTTTCAGGTCTCTTGTACATATAAATTGTCCAGTATCTGAGTACTCTCAGCTTCCATAAGCCATTATCAAAGAGGTTTTACTTCTCTTTTTTTATTCATTTTCCTTGCACTATTTTGGTTTCATCATTTTTAAGTATCATTTCCTTGCTTATCTGAGATGAGGTATTATGATTATTTGGACTGTTATTCTCATCTTCATTGCCATATTCACAACATTTCGCCCATTATATGCTCAGGTCTTCTTCAGGTGGTTGAGATTTCTAACCAAACCCTTTATTTTGTCCACTGGGGTAGACTGTTCTAGTTCCACGTGTCATGCCTCTCCTGGATGTCTCAGTTATTTCCCTTTAATTCAACTCTCCAAGGACACATGGCCCAGTGGAAAAAGATGTTGGTTAGATCTAGTAACTAGACCCAAAAAGTTGTGAGTTCAATACCAGGCTATGGCAAAAGTAAACAAAAAAAAAAAAAAAAAAAAAAAATTGGAGAGTTGAGTTAAAGGGAAATAACTGAGACATCCGGAAGAGGCATGGCATGTGGCACTAGAACAATCTACCTTGGTGGACGAAAAATAATGGTTTCAGTTCAAAATTTCAAACACCTTAAGAGGGCCGAAGTGTACAATGGTCGAAACGTTGCTAATATGGCAATGATATGAGGATAATAGTCCGAATAATGTAAATAATGCAAGTAATCATAATACCTCATCGCAGAGATATAGAGGCCGAAACGTTGTGAATATAGCAATGGAGATGAGGATAATAGTCCGAATAATGTAAATAACACTTCCTTGCATTTTCATACGAGAGTTCATGTTATTGCTTTTTTTTTTCCTTTTAATGAAATGCAAAATATTTTGGTTCCTGAATTTTATAACATATAAATTTATTGTCAACTGGCCTAGAAATTAATGTCCACCAGCATAGAGATTGAAAATCTTCATAAAGAAAATGTTAAGATGTACATTTCTCCTCATTAAGACTTTTAATCTCTAAACTGGCAGGCATCAATTTCATTGTTTTTGCAAACATGTGGTTTATAGAAATTTAGAGTTTTCCATTTTCAACTTAAATATTTTAAACATAACCTTTATTGTAATAAGAATATGTATATATAAATTGCATATGTTTTGGCAGCATATTTTCATTAAGACATGTCTCATTAAATAAGTTAGACAAGTTTTGTCGACTTATTTTAAATAGCATCCTCTCGTAATTATGGACAGATTTCTTAGTATCCTTATTAAATATGCATATTCATTTTATACTGAGTACTTTCAACATTAGCACAATGTCGTCATCAGGGTCTTTTTTTCCTAAAACAAAAAAATTGTTGTGTTCATTTTTAACTTCACATGTAAAAATTTAATTTTCAGATGAACATAACAATTTTGTCTTAGAAAAATGATGAACAAAAGCAAAACACTGATGATGACATTGTGCAAATGTTGAAAGTACTTGGAATAAAATGAATATGTATCAACAAGGTAATTTTCTTTCTTCCTTTAATAAGGATTCTAAAAATCTGGCCTGTAATTATGAGAGGATACTATTAAGAATAAGTAGGATAAAATTTGGTTAAATTATTTAATCAGACATGTCTTAAAATGTATGTGTGTGTGTGTGTGGACACTGAATTCAACAACTAGCAGTGACAATCTCCAGACTCAAATTAAGAGATTCCATGAAGTTTGCAGTTAAGCATGAAATGTACTGTTGCCTCTAGGTGTTGACCTCAATATCCACAGGCATATATATATATATATATATATATATGTGTGTGTGTGTGTGTGTGTGTGTGTATATATATATATATATGTGTGTGTGTGTGTGTGTGTGTGTACATATAAGTAAAAATAATGCGTTTATTATTATTATTTACCCATTTACAGACTGTTTCACACAATTCTGTGCCATTTTCAAAATGGCTGTTTGAGATCCTTGGATGTTCCCGAGCTCTTTCAATTCTTTTTCAGATTTTTCAAAAGTAATCCGTCAACATGCCAACAGTTCATAAGAATTTTGTTCCTTTTGTTTATTAATCCATTCATGTTATTGTATTTCATTTTTCAGTTTCTCCTTCATACACAGACTGCTGTTTCTGCCTCTGGTTTTCTCCATTTTTAAAAAAATTATATCCCCATTCCACTACTGCATTTTTTCCCTTTCAGTTTTAGTTAGCGAATGTGTTTTAACAACATGGTGTTATTACTTTGGACTGCTGTCATTGTGATGCATTGCTTTTGAAAAAGGTGAAAAGCAGCTGAAGTGACCAGGAGAGTCTCAGGATATGAAACACCCATTTTGTATATTGCACCAAAATGTGTGAATGTCTGTTCATGGGTTAAGAGAAAAAAAGAAAAGTTATTTTTATAATAAAAGATCTTTTGAAAGTATTTAAAATTAAGCACACTTAGAATATACATATGTATGTAAGAGGACTATATAAATAAAGACAAAAGGAGAATTTATTTTAGCCGACAGTCTGTTGCTTTGGTAAAGTCCATCAGAAGACGAAATGTGTTGGCTAAGGTAAGTTTTCCTTGTGTGTGTGTGTGTGTGTGTGTGTGTGTGCATATATGTTTTTTAAAAATTTTCTTTTTAAAGAAATTTTTTAAAAATTCTTAGAATTTTAAAACATGACATTTTCTTCCTTTAAAGAGAATTGATTACTTGTTTTTTTTTTTTTGTTAACCCTAGAACACTAACCATGGGTATATATTAGGTTGGTGCAAAAATAATGTCGGTTTTTGACGTATTTTTAAGGTCAAAAAACGCCATTATTTTTGCACCAACCTAATAGTATCCAGTGCAAATTTACCTATTTTTAATTACAATTTTCAGTACCTGATTTTCTTACCTAAATAATATGTTTTTCAGTTCGTATTAATGTTAACTCAAAGTACAAAGTTTGAAGTGCCTGCATTTAAAATATTTCAAATAAAGATTTATGTTTAATATTTTTTTGATATTTTTAAAATCAGGTATGATATACCCATGGTTAGTAGTGGGGTAACTTTAATTGATGGTTAGTGTTCTAGGGTTAACCAGAATTTTGAATTTAGAATATCACTTAAAGACTGGCTGCCAACCAAACGGAGAGAGCCCAGTGGGCACCGAAATTTAAATCTTACTTATTATTGTTTATATTACAGCTATTATTGCAATGATATATTTAACTGTATGAAATCACAAATTGTCTTTTGCTCTGGAATTTTGAGAAGGTCACTAAAATACTAGCTTGGAAAGACAAATGAATGAAACAACTTAAAAGAACTACTGTAGCATATTCTAAATGAAAACTATATTATCGGACTTAGGTTTAACTTTTCATATGAGTAAAAACTGAACATATGTCACTATTTTGATTCTTGTGTAAAACTGAACCTATGTCTACAAATTTATGACTCAAGTATAAACTGGACTTTTTCTTACTCTATTGTAAACCGGACATACGCCTACCTTTCTGATTCTTGTGTAAAATGGCCCTCTTTTTAGTTCGTTTAAACTGGTCCCATATCTGCCTTTTTAAACCGGTCCTTTTCCGACTTTTCTGATTCTCATGTAAACTGGCCCATTTTTTAGTTTTTGACTCAAATGTAGGCTGGACCATGTCTGCCTTTTTAAATCGAACCTATTTCTACATTTTTGACTCAGTGTAAAACGACCCCTTTTTTCGCTTTCGACTCAAGCGTAAACTCGACCTATTTTTAAACTGAACCTATTTCGACCCTTTTGACTCGTGTAAGCCATCCCTCCGTTTAGTTTTCTTTTTTGCTCAAGTGTAAACTGGACCTATATTTAAACCGGACCTATTTCGACCTTTTTGATTCATTAAAAAAAAAACTTTCCCAAATTGTTTTCTGTTTTCTTCTCCATCCTTGGATTTTCAAAATGGAGTGAAAGAATAGAAAGAAAGATAAAAAAAGAGAAAGCAAAAAAAAAGAAAAATACATTTGTAACGATAAATAATAAAAAAAGAAGTGGCACTACTTAAATTCTCTGTCTTGGGATATCAGGTAATATTTTCTAATTTAAGTAAAAGATAAATTATTATTATTATTATCATCCCTTACTTTGAGCAAGAGCCCCTGGAAAAAAAAAGTCCCCCTCTCCAATCCAAAGTTAAAAAAACGCTTAAAAAAAACCCCAAAAAAACACACACAACAACAACATATTTAATAATAGCGATTTTCCAAGCATAGCAGGATTGAACTCACTACTCAGTCGTAATTGTTTTAGCAAGACAAGCTTGTTAACCATTACACTGCCTCGAGGTGCCAACAACAAATTTAAGAATGACATCAGTCTTCTGCGAATTTCAGTGACATTAGCATAATTTCAAACTTGATATTTGAAAATAAAAATCTAAGTACAGGTAATTCTTTACAAAGGTTAGGGGAGTCATTCGCAACTGTTTCTGTAAAAAAAAAAAAAAAAAAAATTAATGTTTCTATAAAGAATAAAAATTAAAATTAATTAAAAACTTAATGTTTCTATTAGAAATTAATGTTTCTATAAAAAAATAAACTATTTAAGAATAACATCAGTCTTCTGCAGATTTCAAGAATAGTTTCAAACTTGATTTAAGTACAGGTAAATCTTTACAAAACTGTTTCTGTAAAAAAAAAAAAAAATATTAATGTTTCTATAAAAAAAATAATTAAAATTAATTAAAAAATTAATTAATGTTTCTATAAAAAACAAAAAGAAAACCTATTTAAGAATAACATCAGTCTTCTGCAGATTTCAAGCATAGTTTCAAACTTGATTTAACTACAGGTAAATCTTTACAAAAGTCAGGGGTACTGTTTCTATATTATGAACAGGAACTCTGCTCCTAAACTGACAGAAAAAAAAAAAAAAAAAAAAAATATTTTGTTTCTGATAAATATTGTGACTTGATAAAGCTTTACTGTATACTGATCTACAAAAATTACTCTGCTCCCAAAATTTTTTCATTATTTTTTTACATGTTGACCATTCAATTTAAGTAGTGCCTAAAAGGCAAATTCTTCATTACATAAGACAAAAAAAAAAAATAACAAAAAAACTGAACATGAGTGTGACAAACCAACAAAACAACTAATAACAATTTCATAATACAATACTTACTGTCCCACTACATAAGTAAAAAAAAAAATATTTGTACAGATTATATCTTAACAATGTCAATTGAGTGTTTCATTTATGACTTGATCATTATTTGACAATATTTTTTTTCCTTTCTCTTCTCAGTTTACATGGTTTTCCTCTACCAACAAACACAGCTGCCCTCCAATACTTATATTGACCATAACAGATTCAAAGCCGGAGAACATATGGTTGGTTGGTGGTGGGGTTGATAATAATAACAATAGGGTAGAGGTGAGGATATGGGTGGGTACAATTGAAAGAGTAAATGACAGAATTTGGCCTACCTGCCTGTCGATGGTTATTTCTCCAGTATCGGTCTCCAGGCAGAGAATGACTGAGAAAAAAATTCAGGCATTTTTTTGGGGGGGGGGGAGGGGTTCAAGACCGGGAAACTGTAAATTGGAGAGTTGGAGATAGATTAAAAAAAAAAAAAAATTTACTATTGTTTTCTTTTTTCTTTTGTGGGCTGGTCCATTTTTTTTTTTGTTTTTTTTGGTGGTTCTAAATAGAAAACTTACAAATAGTTTTCAGACTTTTAAATAAGTTTTATTTATTTTTGTATGGGTGAAAGAATTTTCTTTACAAAAAAAATTAAACTTTAAAAAATATTATAATTTTAAGGTTCCTTTTTAAATTAAAAAACAAAAACAAAAATAGAGTGGAAACAAAAATTATTTAAAGTGATTTTTTTTTTTTTTAGAAAGGATTCACATTTTGGAAAAATGTCTTAATTATAGATACAAAATTTTTAAATATTGATAAAAAAAAAGAATCTTTTATAAAAAACAAAAAACTGATCCCAAATAAAAAGAAAAATCCTCAGAATATCAGGAAAACATTTAAATAATAACAACTTTTATTCATTTAAAAAAAAAAATCTATAAAAATTTCTGTTAATAAAAAAAAAAGAAGGTTTTTTTGTCACAGAAAAAAAAATTATATAAAAAAATATTTTCTAATAGTTATTCTTTGAAGTCCCCCAAATTTTTATTTAATGAAAATAAAATAAAAGAAATAAAAATAAAAATTGGGGGGGACTGTATGTATGTATGTATGTATGTAGATATAGAACATCTTGTGATCGTGTAGCAGTGCATATTTGGTGTTAGAAAAATCAAGTCAAGGCAGCACCGTGGGTCGTATTCTGTCTGGCAGCTGCAGCAGCAAGGGACAGATATAAAGAAAAATAAAATTTAAATTCTTCAGTATCTGTGGTCCATGATCATTTCTGGCCGGCGAGGATCATCAACTGCAATCTCTTGAGCATTCCGCAACAGCATCTCAGCTCTGAGAAGAAGAAGAAGAAAAAAAAAAAAAAGGAACATTAAAGAACAATACAAAAAAAAAAAAAAAAAGGACAAAAAAATAAAAAAAAATAAAATGTGGTGGAAGAGAGGAAAAAAAAAAATCAAAAACAAAAAATACAAAACCCAGAAAAATGGGGAATAAAAAAAGATAAGTAGAAAATGGGGGGGAAAAAAAGCAAAAAAAATAATAAAAAAAAAAAAAAAAACAGTTGAAAAAAAGTCAAAGTTAAAAAAAATGCAAAAAAAAAAAAAAAAAAAAAAAAAAGAAAAGAAAAGTTTTAAAAAAGGTTAACAACAAAAAAAAGTTAAAAAAAAGTTAAAAAAATGCTAAAAAAAAGGTTAAAAAAATGTAAAAAAAAAAAGGTTAGAAAAATGCAAAAAAAATGTTAAAAAAATGCAAAAAAAGGTTAAAAAAAAGCAAAAAAGTTTAAAAAAAGCAAAAAATGTTAAAAAAAAGCAAAAAAGTTAAAAAAGCAAAAAAAGCAAAACTAAGATAAAAAAAGCAAAACTAAGTTAAAAAAAAGCAAAACTAAGTTAAAAAAAAGCAAAAACTAAGTTAAAAAAAAGCAAAAACTAAGTTAAAAAAGTTAAAAAAAGTAAAAAAGTTAAAAAAGCAAAAAAAGTTTTAACTTTTTTTGCCTTTTTAGCTGAAAAAAATAAAAAGGCAAAAAAGATAAAAAGGCAAAAAAAAAGAGATAAAAAGTAACAAATAGAAAGAAAAAAGCAAAAAAGCTGAAAAAAAGCAAAAAAAGATGAAAAATAATTTTAAAAAATTGAAAAAACAGTAGAGAAAAAAGAATCTACAGAATCATTATCTGCTGACTTCTTTATTCCTTTTCTTTTATTGTTCATGTTCCTTAATAATGTTTTCCTTTAACACTCGTCACACTTTGTGTCAGGTTTTACTGCCTTGATTAGGATGAAATGATACAAAAAAAAAAAAAAAAAAAAAAAAAAAGAACAAAGACAGGAAACAAAAGCAAGAGTCAAAAAAGAGAAAACCTGGAAAACAAATAAAAACAGAAATAAAATTCTCTTCTCCCCATCCAGCAACTATTGGTTGTTCAACGGACCTTGTAAACATGCAACAAGACCATCACCCAGTGGCTACCTTGATGTTAGATCTCAAGTTTTTTTCATGTCAGTATGTACCAGAGACTGGGAAATGCCCACTGCACATTCACAAGGAAACAAATAACACAGAATGAAATGAGAACGGAAACCCAGTTTCTAATATATTTAGGTGTTTTAATCAGGGCTTTGCTTTGTTCAGTCTGGGTGGGTGGGTACGTTTGTAGGCAACACTAGTGACAACTGCCAAGTCAGTCTAACAGCTCATCCCTACCAATTCTTTGCTCATCTACACATCTCAATATGTGGCTGGAAATATGAATGGCTATCATTGGAACTACCGTTTTGGAGTCAAGATGATCCTGGGATTGAAAATCTTCCCTTCATCTGGTGCTTGAACATTCAGCATTGAGATCTGTGCCAGGATGAGGAGAGAACAGTTAAAAATTTAAATTTTAAAACAACTGGAAAAAAAAAAAAAAAAAAAAAAATATTTTAATTTATACTAGCAGCATGGCTCTGTGTTGCCCGTGCTTGATTCAAAAACTGTACGACTCATACAGTAATCGCTATCACTTGACTTAAAATATTTTTGCCCTTCCTTGCCTTTAAAGAAGTGCCCTTTGCTGTGCTGATGTTGCTACATGCCTTACTTCTTGCCTATCTCACACTGCAAAATTTTTCTAAGCTCTATACTAAACATTAAATCTGTTACGAAAAAAGAACTAAACAAAATGAACACAAAACGATCAGCTTTAAAAAAGGACTTGTAACTGGAAAAACTGAATGAAAAAAAGAATGTTAACAACAAATACTTTTTCACATGCAACCCAGTTCTGTGGAATCAGAATCAATGTTGAGTTTAAGCAAGCAAATGAGCCAATTGGAGTAAAGTGCCATGCAGATTTAAATTTTTCCGCACTTGTGATAAATGCAGCTATTGATTTTTTGCATGCTAGCATGCTAGTTAACATTCGTGTCAGTCAGCTGTTGGCTCTCGTGCTGACCAGTAGAATCTTCCTGCCTATTCGTGGCAGCCACCATTGGCTCTCACTCTGGCCAGTACAAAATGGCTGCAAACTACATGAAAACTGCCGTAGAAGCATGAAAAAAATCGATTATTTTCACTAACAATGGGAGTTGGGAAATGCAAAGTCAATCTTGGTCTTTCCGCTAACTTGGAGCATGTGCATGTAAATTTTGGTGCAAATCTGTCGAAAATTGTAGCTGTGCATTCATTACACACACACACACATCCTGCCTTTTAGGTTTAAAGTAACACAGAAAACCTTTGTGAATTTAAAAAAGAAAATTGATTTAAATTCAGTTTAAAATCTCCAAAAATTTGTGATCTGATGAAATCAGTTTTATTTTTCCAAAATGCCAAATAATGTGAGTTGAAGTGGGAGGTTTCACAACATGTAGTTTTGAAGTTCCAGAGTTTGTGATTTAAAGAACTTTAATTAATTGGCCTGAATTGGAATTTGGGCCTAAATTGGTCTTTTGGCTGAAATACCAGAGGTCACTTTAGTTTTGAGTCCGAGACCCAATTAGCTTTCTGTAGGAGCTAGCTTAGAAGTTCACACTGCTTTTAAGCTACTATTACTATAAAGTCTAATTTTGGCAGATACTAATGTTTGAGCGGACATCCTTGACTTTTCAAACAGTGAAATCAATGTCCACCGGCCTAGACAACAGAGAGTCTTATCTACCACTTCGTTTCTAGCCCCTCAACCTCTGGTGTCTTCCTCTTTGGGTTGGGGTGTCCATTCAATTCGAACCAAACTTAGGGGTAACTGGCCGTATGCTCCCTAAGTACCCATAGATTATTTCGACCGGTCAATTTGTCAAGTCCTGCTCACTGCCCATGCTGTGTTAACTTTTAGATCCAGTAAGCGGGGTGTTGTCCATACGTTCACAGTCGACTGGGGATGTGGACACGGCTGTGAGAGTTGGCGCTAGGAAGTTTTAGAATGTGGCAAAATAAAACAAGAAATAATATCTGCAGAAGCCAGACAATAATGGGGGAAATATTGACGTCTTTTATATAAGATAACATCAGAACAGAGGTTACAGGGAGAATAAAGACATTTAATATAAATGAGAAAAGAAAAGAAAAAGACAAAATACCTCCAGCGAATTCCCAACAGAGAGAGGGTTTGTGTGTGATAAACGCGTATTGAATTGCCTGGGGTAGGTTTATGATTAATAGTCCAATCTCATACAGACTTTTCAGAACAGGGGGCAGTCTTCTTTCTCTCCTCCAAAATTCTCCCGCAAATCTCTCGACTCACTGTGACCACAGTCTCTTTCCCCAACTCTGCTTTATTAGCAAAATCTCGAGTTAATATAGAAAAAGGATCAGCTGATCACAGTTGACCCTCGGCCCGGCACGCAGCTACCACGAGTGTCAAAAACTATCCCTTGACATGTAAATTGATTCTCCAATTATTTACCTTATCTCAATCACAAGTTCTTCTCGCTTTACCAAAATTATACTTTTTGATATCTAAACATTCATTCAACCTTTTAATCAAAACCAATACTGTTAAACAAAACCAAGTATCTTGCCCATTCCCATTGTTTACTAGTGACCCAGGTATAAAACATTGCCTCCTGCCCTGAAATCATGTTTCGCATTGGTAAACACACATCTTAACCCAACTTGTACTTTGATATATAAACACCGTTTCCATTTCCAGTCAATAAAAGATATATTTGCGCGTGTTCATGTGGGTGTGTGTGTGTATACCTCTCTCTGTTACACTTATTAAAGAAAATGTATCCCTTCGCAGGGATCAAAGAGGTACATTTCTGATATGAAAATATACACATACATATGAAAATCTAATAATAGTTAGGACTTAAAATATGCTATCATTTTTGTCAGTATGCGTAAACCAGTACTAATATAAGATTCTACATAATTCAATATAAAGTGGGGGATCAATTTTGCTTTGTTATTAAGTAATAAACTGATCCATCTTCTACTGTGACACTGAAGCCATGAAGTGGTTAAATATTAATTCTAAGCCCAAAATGAAATATAAGCTGAGAGAGAGAGAATTTTCCCTGGTAATAGGAAAATGATTAAAAAAAGCCATCTGGATGTCTCACCCCTACAAATTGAAATGATGCATCAAGAGTTTACTTTTTTTATCTATAAAAAATCTGGCATGTGGGTAAAGCAAATTGGGAAATGGCTTTATCTCTTTCTTGGGAAATTGGTAAAAAAAAGTCGTTGGTGAAAAGAGAACAGACAGTAATCATATTTTCATTGGCAAAAATGAATTAAGAAATGAAAACAGAATGAACCTGCTGCGAAGGTTAGGATTATGAAAATTGATCCTGTCATAACAAGGAGGTGGTTTTGTTTATGTTTTTGCTAAGTTGGCAATTGGCTTAAGGATGGAGAACAGTGTGTCATTTTGTTGTGAATTTAGGTAAACAAATATATTTTTGTTAACAAAAACAAATTGGGAAATAATTTTTATCTGTCGCACAGAAGGTTAAAATGAGAAGCAGTGGTCTGATTTGTGTTCTCTCTGGAGAGAGGTAATAGTAGGGAAGTGGAAGGGAGTCAGAGAATTGAAATTAATGGGGAGAATAAACTATGACCTTTCACCTACTCACTTTAAAAATTAGATTTGTCACCAAGACAGTTATACCAGCCCTGAGAAATGGGCAGTTAGAATACCAAGGAAGAAGAAGTAGAATTTAGCACCACTTGTATGTAGTCATAGTGTGAGATGTGAAGTGAAGAGGGATGGAGTCTAGGGAAGAGCAATCCCTGTGACTACTTCCAAGGAAGGTGGATAATTCTCCAAATTTGGAAAGTTGATTAAGAAAGCATAAATAGGGAAAAAGTAAAATTTTATTGGGATTAATGTGAGGATTGGGTAATCACCAAATCCCCAGAACCTTTGGCCCCACGCCAGTTTTTGACTTTGGGAGCTCATAGATTTTGGGCTGAGATCCTGCATTGAGTGCCTCTGGAATCCACATCAGCTGCCACCAGATTTCCTGATTCCAAGAACTTTGAACTCAGCTCCTTCAGAAGTTTAGACAAGGCTCAGTATCACTATAGAGATAGATGCGAGAAGAGTTAATTTTTGTTGTACCAAGAACTATATAAACCAGCTGAAGATTAACCCCCATGAATCTCTTGTATTATTATTCATCATAGAGATATTGTTTTCTTAATATAGAACCTACCATGGCCTGAACCAGTGCTGCGATCCTACAACCTTCAATCTTACACTGCTCTGATATCAAGAACACAGCATGGGCAGAGTTGGTGTGGATTGAAGCAACCAACAACCAGATTGGACCAGCATCAGCATTGGCCAGCCAGAGTTAGAATGATGTTTTAACCACTGGGCTAAGACCCTGATGACTGGACAATGAATTAAGTTACACCACCAGATGTAGGTGGCGGCAAAAGGTGTATATTATTTAGTGTTCATGACCAAGGATTTGACCCTGGGTTGCTGAGGTTATATTAATTGGTGTCTAAATCAAAGTGCCCAAGTCAACCTAGTTCAGAACATGAGAAGAAAAGAGTAGAAAAAAAATGGACAATTCTTTACAGGAGTGAGAACCAACAAACTTTACGCATGACCATGTTTTCCTGTTTTAAAATTCAAGGCAACCACAAAACAAGTCAAGTGACAGGTAGGACATGTTTTGGTTTACCTGTATTTTTTTTTCTCTTGAACCTCACTAACAGGGATATTTTTGGTTGTAACAACATTTTTAATGATTGTCTCCCTTTTCCTTTATTGGTTGATTAGATATGTTGGGAAGAGCGAGCATAGGTCTGATGTTGGACATGACCAGTCTGTGGATGTGGATAAGGTGAACAGACCTCAAGTGTCGAGTAACTTTAGAGATTTGTTGGGGGAACTAGATTACCAATGTACAGAGGGGACCCAGGGGAGTTAAAAATTTGGTTGATGGTGACTAAGTAAAAACAGCTCATCTGTCTGTCTGTCTGAGGTGGAGACAGCAATTTTAGAATATGATGCAACCAAGGGCCTGGTTTCTGATTTGTGTGGGGGAGCCCACCTGGGACACTGGTTTATTATGGGTGCTGGGTTTGTCATGAACCAGGCCATTTGAAAAGGAATTGCCCCCCCTAGAAATAAAGAGAACCAATGCCTGCAAAGTAATAATGGATAATCGAGAACTCCGTTCTATATAGATAACAAGAAATTTTTGTTGCTGGGATTCATATCAAGAAATAGGTGGGTGAGGGAGGAAGTACTGGTAAACTAGCATTGCTGTAAGATTCTATAGGACAAAGTGGGGGATCGGTTTTCTACTTTTCTTTTAAGTGATAAACTGATCCCTTCTCCCAGAATTATTACAGATTATAATAATTTTGAAGAAAAAAAAAACAAAAAAAAACAAAGACAAAAACAAAATTAATGTTCTGGACTGTAGCAACAAGACAAAAAAAAACCCCAAAAAACGTACACAAAACTAACAAAGACAAAAAAAAACATCAAAAAAAAAACATCAAAAAAACAAAAAAAAAAACAAACATCAAAGAAAAAAACATCAAAGAAAAAACATCAAAGAAAAAAACATCAAAGAAAAAAACATCAAAGAAAAAAACATCAAAGAAAAAACAAAAAACATCAAAGAAAAAAAATCAAGAAAACAACGTCAACAAAAACATCAACAAGAAGAAAAGAATCAAAGAAGAAAGAAAACATCAACAGAAAAAAAAGAAACACAGAAAAAAGAAAAAACATCAGAGAAAAAGAAAAAAAACATCAACAAAGAAAAAAATTTCTCAGCCTGATCCACTTCATCAAAATCTGACCAAAAGGCCAAATATTAGATTTCTTTTAGAAATGGTTTCTAAACACTGTCATATGATGTGAGTGTGTAAGAGAAAGTTCCTATGTAATAAAATCATAGGAGGCTTATTATTTGTTCCATTCTTGTGAAAAAGGTAAAAATCTGAATGGTCCAATGTTTATTTACTCCTTAATGATTCAAAGAGTCAAGTGTTCTTATCTCACCAATATTATGAAGGTGGGGGGAATTCCAATAAACTTTAAGACATATCTTCATATCTTTGCAGCTATAAATACATCATTTGCGTTGTATGTTTGTGTTATCAAGAAACACAACCCGACTTGTTGCCCTCCCACACACCACAAAACAAAGTAAACATTCATAAGGTCAGGAATTATTCCACCCTCCCCACACCCCACTTCACTCTGTGTGTGTGTGTGTGTGTGTGTGTGTGTGTGTGTGAGAGAGGCTTTTCTATATCAATATGTGAGTAACTAGGAAACTTTAAGGAAAGTGAATACAAAAAGGATGTTTATACTAAGAGAATAAGAAAGATACATGAGGAAGAAAGGCTTGGAGAATGTGCCACTCACAGGACGTACTGAAAGCATGCAGGACAAGGAGAAGCAATGAGTAACCAAATAAACAAGCTTGTGAAAACGGATGGTAGAACAGAGACTGAGTGAGATAAGGGGTAAAATAGTACTTAGAAATACAAAGGAAAGGAAGTTATGGAGAGCTATGATCACACATCACATTAAAGATAATTCAAGAATTCTATTGGATTGTCAGATAAATATGTCTTTTTTTTTTTGTAGTTCTGTCCTTCCTATACAAATTTGTTTATCATTTTTTAAACTTGACTCCATTTTGCCTCTTTTCAGCCATATATTGAAGGAATGTCAAGTAGACAAAAGTATTTTTGACATCTGCTTTCTCTTTGATTTAACCTTCCAAAGAGATTTTATTTATATATATATATATATATTTTGAACAATAAAAAAAATATGAAAAAATTAAAATCTTCAGACACACTGGGTTGTAGATTAATATTCTTTCGTTTTTATTATTTTTATTTCATTTAGATTCCTCGACAAGTTTCGGCCAAAACGGCCATCATCAGGAGAAAAAATATTTCTGCTTGCTGGTAGCAGTAAACTACAGAAATGAATGTCTTGATGGAGAAAATGAACTTTTGTCTGTAGTTTTAATTTGTTTTTTTATTTTTTTATCTTTTTAACATGAATCTTTTAACATTCCTTGTGTTGGTCAAACAGTCTCTTTTAAGTTGTTATTTGAGATAAGAGGTGGATGGATCTATGGTGCTCTGAGTTCCCCTGGTCAGTTTTGACAGTTTTATTGGTCCTGGAGAGGAGATGTGTCTCTGTTAAGTGTTTGTGTGTGTTATTTGGTTCTTAGGGAGTGAGTGAGTATGATATGTGTAAGCGTGTGTATTGCTGTGGGTGTGTGTTATCATTTTTTTTTTTTTTAAGCATTTCACCCCAAGCAAGGCGGGAAGCCACTAGGACGCAAGGGGTTACAGAAAATTTAGAGCAAGATCAAATAGGAGTGATAGAAGAAAGGATGAGGGTAGTGGATAGATCAAGGCAACTGGAGATGTCGATTGACATTACACTTGAATAGCTGGAGATTATAGCTCACAGGGAAACAGGAAAAGGGAAGGGAGTTCCACAGGCAAGAGGTGCGAGACATGAAGCTATTAGAGCAGAAGAGACGGCTGCATTTAGGAGTTTTGACAGTGAAGGGGTGAGAGCGGGATGCCAGCCTCGTAAGGCGCTGGAACTCATGACGTCTGGGAACCAGCAAATGCAGCTCCTCAGAGCAATTTCCATGAAAGTATTTGTAGAACAGACAGAGGGAGGCGACGGCGCGTCTGTGAGAAAGTGACTGTAGACGAGATGCCAGGGCAGGGCCAACTACATTGCATATCCGCCTCTGGAGCCTATCAAGAACCCCGAGGTAAACAGAAGAGGCACCAGACCATATATGGCAGCAATATTCCATGCAAAGGCGAATTGTTGATTTGTAGATCTGGAGGATCAACTCCAGGGAGAAAAACTTCCTGGCGCGGCTCAGGGAGCCAACTTTCCTTGCAGTGGACGAGGCAATTGATTCAATGTATTTATTCCATCTCAGGTCAGCAGTCAACGTGAGACCGAGAAGCCGCAGAGAGTTGCTCTCGAGAAGTTGAGCGTCAGACATTCTAATGGAGGGAAGGGAAGGATCTCTGTGGTGATTAATAGAGAGCAGTTTTGTCTTAGAAGCGTTGAAGTTGACCAGCCAATTCATGCCCCAGTTCACAATCGATTGGCGGTTCTTTTCGAAACGCACGGCCACGCGAGTTTTGTCAGTGAGACTAGATTTGTTTTTGAGGCAGGAATAAATTGTGGTGTCATCTGCGTATATGCCAACTTGGGAAGTTATTGAGTCAGGAAGGTCATTTATGTAGATAAGGAATAGAGTGGGGCCTAGGATGGAGCCTTGAGGAACACCTGCGTTTGTGGGATAGGAACTGGAGGAGAATCCATTGAGAACAACCTTCAATTTACGGTTTGACAGGAATGATCGTATTAGGTTATATAATCGACCCATAATGCCATAACCCCGGAGCTTGTGAAGAAGGCCGGCATGCCAAACCCTGTCAAATGCTTTGGAGATGTCTAGTGCCACAGCTCGGGCTTCCCCGTTATTTTGAAGAGATCAGTAGACTGTTTCAGTGATGGCTGTAAGTACATCGGCTGTAGATCGGGCAAAGCGGAAACCATATTGCTTGTCTGAGAGCAGATTATGGGATGTGAGGTGGTTAACCACCCCGGTATTGATTAAGGCTTTGAAGACTTTGCCGAAGAGGGGAAGGAGACTGATAGGACGGTAGTTGGAAGGGTCAGAGGGGTCGCTGGAGTTCTTGAAGATAGGAACGATCGAAGAGGATTTCCAGCAGTCAGGAAAACAAGATTCCTTGAGGCAGTAGTTGTATAGTTTAGAAAGGGCAGGCGCCAGTTCAGGCACGCATTTCTTCAAGACAATGGCTGGTATCCCATCTCCACCACTAGCCTTGTTGGGGTCTAAATTGGAGATAATGCCCAGTACCAAAGATGGGGTTATGTTTAACCCACTCAATATGGCCTCAGTTCTAAGAGGGAAGTCGGGTATGGGTACACCGGAAGAGTCGAGCGTCGAGTTGAATGAAAATTTTCGAGCAAAGCATTGAGCCTTGTCGGTAGAGGAGGTCAGGACTTCGAACTGGTTGAATAAAGGAGGTATAGAGGGTTTGCAATTGTTCAATACGCTCTTGCAGAGACGCCAATAATCTTTGGAGCCAAATTTGCGAGATGCAATACGTTCCTTCATCCGAGCCGCAAATAGTGACTTAGCATTGTTGAGGACATGCTTATATTCGTTACGGGCGGAGGCAAAGAGACATCTATTGCAGTCAGACATGGCGCTACGGAATAGGTTGAAGTAGTGGTTCCTATGGGGGATGGCAGCTGAGCAAGCAGCCGAGAACCAGGGGGAGGAGCGTGACTTGACACTATATTTCCTTGATGGGATGAAAGCATCGATTCCAGCTTTAATCCAGGAAGAGACTTCAGAAGCACATTCTTGGACGGGGAGCTTAAAGACTCCATCCAAGGGGACATCGCGGAGGAAATCACGGAACGCGTCCCAG
>OZ010593.1:90115282-90135282 GCA_963932145.1 Acanthosepion lycidas
AAGGAAGGACCAAAAAGGAAGGGAGGGAGGAAGGAAGGACCGACAAGGAAGGGAGGAAGGAAGGACCGACAAGGAAGGGAGGAAGGAAGGACCGACAAGGAAGGGAGGAAGGAAGGACCGGGAAGGAAGGACCGACAAGGAAGGGAGGGAAGAAGGAAGGACCGACAAGGAAGGGAGGGAAGAAGGAAGGACCGACAAGGAAGGGAGGGAAGAAGGAAGGACCGACAAGGAAGGGAGGGAAGAAGGAAGGACCGACAAGGAAGGGAGGGAAGAAGGAAGGACCGACAAGGAAGGGAGGGAAGAAGGAAGGACCGACAAGGAAGGGAGGGAAGAAGGAAGGACCGACAAGGAAGGGAGGGAAGAAGGAAGGACCGACAAGGAAGGGAGGGAGGAAGGAAGGACCGACAAGGAAGGGAGGGAGGAAGGAAGGACCGACAAGGAAGGGAGGGAGGAAGGAAGGACCGACAAGGAAGGGAGGGAGGAAGGAAGGACCGACAAGGAAGGGAGGGAGGAAGGAAGGACCGACAAGGAAGGGAGGGAGGAAGGAAGGACCGACGAGGAAGGGAGAAAGGGAGGACCGACAAGGAAGGGAGGGAGGAAGGAAGGACCGACAAGGAAGGGAGGGAGGAAGGAAGGACCGACAAGGAAGGGAGGGAGGAAGGAAGGACCGACAAGGAAGGGAGGGAGAAAGGGAGGACCGACAAGGAAGGGAGGGAGAAAGGGAGGACCGACAAGGAAGGGAGGGAGAAAGGGAGGACCGACAAGGAAGGGAGGGAGAAAGGGAGGACCGACAAGGAAGGGAGAAAGGGAGGACCGACAAGGAAGGAAGGAAGGACCAAAAAGGAAGGGAGGGAGGAAGGGAGAAACCAAGAATAAAAAAAAAAGAAAGAAATGGGAAAACAATAGTTTTGAAAAAAACATAAAAAAAAGATGCCAAATAATAGGCAGAGAATAAAAAAGATGCAAGTGTGGGACAAAAAGGCCAAGAACACAAATAAAACAAAGAGAAAAAGAAACAAGTCCTGAATAAAATGGAACGATATTAGATACTACAAGAAAGAGCAAAGATGACAAAACAGGTAAAGAATAAAAAAAAAATAAGAAGACAACAGACCAAGTGAGCTTTTGAAATTAGGAGAGAGTGAAACCTGGGAAGATGATGAAGCAATGTGTGTGTTTGTGGGATGTGGATGGGGTGGGAGCAGAAGACAGACACTAAAGAGGAACAGCAGGAAAAGAGAGAGAGAGAAAAATATGAAGAAGAGAGGATATATTTGGGAGAAGGAAAGGTAAAAGTTCAGGGTTAAGGTCGAGGTCAAGAACAGTGTAAAATTACTTTTTAAAACAATTACTGCCATTCACTTTCTCAACTTGACAGACACCATATTGTCTCAATGCCCTGTTTCCATTGATTCACCTACTCTGGAACGCTGACAACCAAGCAAATTACTTTCTACAGAAGGCTGCTTAGCCCTAACCTCTTACCCAAGGAATATACCCCAGCCTGCCTCACACAGCATCTAAGAGGCTAAAACCCACAAGCTGTGGTGGTGGCCATGGCAGTTTGTTTAATATTTAAATAACAGAAGTGTTTGAGTAATTGAGAAAGAAAAAAAGTAAAAGTGTGTTGTGGTAAAGAAGTTTAAGTATAAATATATTTATACAGGAGATGAAGTTTGCTTTGATCAAGTTAAAACACAAAGACACTGCTGCCATATGTGGACTTGTGCTCTGACTGTATATCTATTGAGATTCTTAACAAAATTCAATGAAGGGTGAGTAATGTAAGTGATCCTGACCTGGCATCTCAACTTAAGTCACTTTCCATGCTGATGTAAGGTGGCTTCCCTCTGCCTTTTCTCTAAATATTTTCATGGCAATTTTTCAAATGAGCTTTTCTCCCTTGTGGCTGTGTTGCATGATTTCAAGCGTAATACTAAATTAGCAAATAAGTAGGTTTTTTTTTTTTTTTTTTTTTTTTTACTGTTGAATTAGCTAGATGTAACAGTAAGTTGATTTTAATAGTGTCTCTTCTCATCTGTAGATCTCTCTTCCAGTTTTCTCCCTCCTTTCCTTTTTTCCTCTTCCTACATTCCATCCTTTCTACCAGGGTTAGGGAGAGTAGCAAAGGATCGAGAGACATCAGGAGCAGGGAGCATGTAAAGAAGCAAAATAGATCAAAGAAGCAGAAAAAAAGGGCTTAAAATGGAGAGAAGTGGAGTGCTAAAACAAAAATAAAGAACAATCTTTAGAAAGAATAGGTGGGGAGCATGTCAAATGAACAAGAGAGACAACAGGAGGAGTGAGCATAGCAAAAGAACTATAAAGATCAAGGGGAGACAGCAAAAGAACCATAGAGAACAAAAGTGATCAAGGGGCGCAGAGCAAGACAACAAAAGTGATCAATGGGCGCAGAGCAAGACAACAAAAGTGATCAAGGGGCACAGAGCAAGACAACAAAAGTGATCAAGGGGCGCAGAGCAAGACAACAAAAGTGATCAAGGGGCGCAGAGCAAGAGAACAAAAGTGATCAAGGGGCGCAGAGCAAGAGAACAAAAGTGATCAAGGGGTGCAGAGCAAGACAACAAAAGTGATCAAGGGGCGCAGAGCAAGACAACAAAAGTGATCAAGGGGCACAGAGCAAGACAACAAAAGTGATCAAGGGGCGCAGAGCAAGACAACAAAAGTGATCAAGGGGCGCAGAGCAAGAGAACAAAAGTGATCAAGGGGCGCAGAGCAAGAGAACAAAAGTGATCAAGGGGTGCAGAGCAAGACAACAAAAGTGATCAAGGGGCGCAGAGCAAGACAACAAAAGTGATCAATGGGGGCAGAGCAAGACAACAAAAGTGATCAATGGGGGCAGAGCAAGTCAACAAAAGTGATCAAGGGGCGCAGAGCAAGAGAACAAAAGTGATCAAGGGGCGCAGAGCAAGAGAACAAAAGTGATCAAGGGGCGCAGAGCAAGAGAACAAAAGTGATCAAGGGGCGCAGAGCAAGACAACAAAAGTGATCAAGGGGCGCAGAGCAAGACAACAAAAGTGATCAAGGGGCGCAGAGCAAGACAACAAAAGTGATCAAGGGGCACAGAGCAAGACAACAAAAGTGATCAAGGGGGTACAGCAAAGCAACCACAGAGATCAAGAGAGCATAGCAAAGTAATGAAAGTGATAAAGATATTAAAAGGGAGACTTAAAAATGGAGAGAAGCAAAGAGAAAAATCTTTAGAATGAATGGGTGGGGAGCAAAAAATATAAAGAACAGTCTCGGTGGTGGTGGTGGTGGGGGGGGGTAATATCCGATAAAGAGAAGAGAAACAGTCATTTAGAAGCATTCTCCCCTAAGACAAAAAAAATAAATAAATAAAACACATCACATGTTGACATGAAGTTAAATAAGCAAGGCAGTTTGGAAAGAATGCATCTCGCCTTTGGATGGGGTGTGGGTTAATTAATGTGTCAGTAGGTTAATCTTTAATACACATCAGCATGTGACCAGCAGTCAGGTTTCAGAGTCAGACAGTAAGTTGTGATAATATATCTTTACTAATCTTTGTTTTTCTACTGACTTTGTAAACAATGAAAAGGTTACTGGTTAAAAATTAACAACCAAAAGCAAATTTAGTCTAACATGTAAATAAAACTGCCAAACCAATTTCTTTTTTAAAAAAAAAAAAAGAAGAAAAAAATAAAGAACAGATGTTTTTAAAATTAAGAGACATCACAAAGTCCTTTTTTTAAAACACATTACAAGTATTTATTTTCATTAGTGAAATGTAGTTAAGCAAATTAAATCATATGAAAGAAATCCACTTAAAAGCAATTGTCACATAGCAATAACATTGGAGAATTGACTTTATATTAACAAGTTAAAATTATATCTGATGGCAAATATCTATTTATATTTTTTCTTCTTTAATCATTTCACCCCATGCAAGGTAATAAAGTAACTAAGACACAAGGGGTTAGTGAGTGTTAGAGAATATGAGAGAAAAAAAAAACACTTAAGAAGAGGGAACAATAAAAGAACAAGAATTAAGAAGATAACAACTGACATTGCACTTAAATTTTTCAAGATCAAAGTATTATCGATTACACCAGCTGCACATACAATCTTACAGCACCTGGTATTTCCAAACAGTCACCTATCTAGGTACTGGCCAAAGTGGTCAACCATCTAGGTACTGGCCAAAGTGGTCAACCATCTAGGTACAGGCCAAAGTGGTCACCCATCTAGGTACAGGCCAAAGTGGTCACCCATCTAGGTACAAGCCAAAATGGTCACCCATCTAGGTACTGGCCAGGCTTGAAGTAGATTGATTTTGGTAATCATACAGAAACTGTTGTTTCAACATGATATAGCCGTAAGCTTGCTTTATTAAGATAGTTTCCCAAGAATTGATTAAACACATGTGAATTCTGTTTCAACTTCAAATGATATAATTTTTGATCAATTAGTTTTCATTTAATTTGCAATGTAACACCCACGCCCAGAATTTCCTGAATACTTACATTTATATGTAATTATATATATTTCATTCGAATCTGGCTTGATAAATTTGATAAAATTTACTGTTTTGCAGTTAATCAACAATAAAAGTTCAGGTTCATTCACGTCATTGGCAGCAGCCATTATTGGCATTGTTTGCATACATTTACTGTGGAAAGCTAAGCACAGAAGAATGTAGTTAACAGTCTTATTGTTACTGATCTTACTTGTCTCAATTACTGCACAAAAAAAACTGTATTGTGTGCACAATAATCAAGACAAGTGAATATTCTATTCATAGCTATGCCGGAGCGAATATATGCAAACAACACCATTAATGGCTGCCTGTGACACGAATGAATCCAAACTTTTACTGTTGATAACCCCAAAATGTTAGATTTTATCAAATTTATCAAGCCAAATTCAAATGTAGCATGTAATTACATGTAAATATAAGTGTTCTGGAAGTTTTTAATGCGAATTGAGCACGGGTGTTAAACTGCAAATTAACCTAGTTTTCTACAGTTTATCAAACAATCTTTGGCAGGTTATTTAAAGCCAGAAAATATTTTTGGTTTATAAGATTTGGGGGTGGGGAGATAATGATTTAGTGATATCAGTCTTACTAATTAACCCATAGCTGGGGGGAGAAGAAGCAGATTCATACTTTTCCCAAGAGTATTTGCATGTAAATGAATATAACAAACCCAACTGGGATTGGAATTTGGTTCACCGATTAATAATTTTGATCCATTTTCATTGTATTCACTTATGCTCAAATGTCTTTATTATACGAGAAAATAAAAAACAAACTTTGGAAAGTTCATTCACAATTTCATTCTCAATATACATCTCATTTAGAAAATGGAATATATATATATATATAATTATTTAAAAAAAAATATCTCTTAAACCCCCTTACCAAAATGGTCACCTCAGCCATTTCCATAGTAATTAATTTTGCGAATGAACATACTTATAAAGATACGTAAATTTCAAGATTGGTTATTCCTAAATTTTTGCTTGAGGATGAAACAGGGCTTGATACTTTAATTCAATTTAATTTTAATAATTATATTGAGGTTTTCAGCTCTCGTTTTTGAGACATGAGAACTCTTATGTAGTGAAGGAATCATATTTTTTAAAAAATAATTATAATTTATCCTCTACTTCTGTATGGAGCACTGCTTTTTAAAAATATTATTTTTCTACATATCTACACACATATATATATATAAAATACACATTGTCAGTTGAATTTAACAAAACTTTTTGGGAGATAAGTGGATCTTGCAGTCAACACCTAACTTGGCTCTCCAATTAACAATTCTGAAACATTATCCATTACTGCCCACACAAAGTTTACTACACTTGATATTCTCAAATAGTCACCCATCTAGGTACTGATCAGGCTCGGCTTAGCTTTGATGATTATACATGGGAACCAGTGTTTCAACATATGGCCATAAGCCAAGCTTACAGCACTTGGGATTCACAAGTGGTCACCCATCTAGGTACTGATCAGGCTTGATGTTGCTTAACTTCGGTGATTGTACAAGAACTGGTGTTTCAACATGTGGCCATATGCCATTCCATCCACACATGCAAGCTTACAGCACCTAGGATTCTCAAGTGGTCACCCATCTAGGTAATGACCAGGCTCAATATTGCTTAACTTTGAAGATTACACAGGGGAATCAGTGTTTCAACATGATATAGCCATAAGCCAAGCTTACAGCACTTGGGATTCACAAGTGGTCACCCATCTAGGTACTGACCAGGCTCGATGTTGCTTAACTTCGGTAATTGTACAAGAATTGGTGTTTCAATATGATGCGGCCATATGCTATTCCACCCACACACGCAAGCTTACAGCACCTGGGATTCCCAAGTGGTCACTCATCTAGGTACTGACCAGGCTCAACATTGCTTAACTTTGATGATTGTACAGGGGAATCAGTGTTTCAACGTGATATGGCTGTAAGGTATGAGAGAGACTTGTTGAACAATGTATGACCCTCACAAGCTATTGCTTGTCGGTTTCTTCCATCCGGAGTACTTGACAAATGCATGTTGTACCAAAGAAATCTGTCTCTCTCTTGTATGTCTGTATGCAAAGAATATGTAGCAGACAAGTGTGTCTGTCTGTAACTTACAAAACCTGCTGATAATTTTATCCACCATTCCAGAATTGAATGCCAGATACTACAGTGTGTAAAGATTAAGATAATGTCAGTTTGAACATTAGCAAAGTGTATTCGGTAAGCAAGTTCGTTATTTTGTTGCCACTTAATGGAAAGGAAATATTACAAACCAGGTCTGCATCAATTAATTTTGAAAAGATTTCAGAGAGAGAAAAAAAAAAATTCTTTGAACAAAGTAAGCTTGTATTACGAGGCAAAGCCAAACCAAACAGACATCAAATTGTATCAGGCAAATATATATATATATATATATATATATATAATCTCCATCCAAATGAGAAAAAGAACAAATGGAGTAAAAATCCACAGTTCATAGCATTTACTTTTTTTTAGAAAGTGCTCAATACAAAGTAGAGCAAAATATTATTATATTTTTATTATACGAGATTACAATAAAAACATTTTAAATTGCTACACAAAAGCTTTCATGTTTCAATATTATGATTGTACTTCCCATGATGGTAAGTAACTGGTGATAAAATGATTTTTTAAGGAAATTTAAAAACAAATCATTACCTCTTTTCTGAAAGTTAAAGGGGGTGGCATAAAGGCAGTACAATCCTAGTACTGAAACATGAAAGAAAGTACAATCATAGTATTGAAACATGAAAGCTTTTGTGTAGCGATTTAAAAGGTCTTTATTATAATCTAATATAATATAATATATTTATATATATATATACATACACACACACACACACACACACACACACACACACACACACACACACACAGAACAAAAGGAAAAGTTATTTCAGCTAATGGGTTTCATCCACTGATGGATTTTATCAAGGATTTTATTTGGAAATGAGTATTTATATATAAAAAAGCAAAAATGTTATTGTTTTTTTTTCAAAAGTTTTACGTTTAGGAATGCTCATAAATATTCATAAGGTTAGCTAAAAATTTAGAAAAGCTATGGAGGACACTAAGTGGCACAATTCAATGTCTAATAAATGAAAGTGAATTATTGATGTTTAGGAATTTTTTTTTTTTTAATGCAAATTAGTATTTAAATTATTGTATGTGTTATACATTTTGATTATGAAGTGAAGGATTTAACAGTTTTCTCAATTTTTTTTTTTTTTTTGTATTCATTTATTTTGGATTGGGAAGAAAGCAATTCTTTCAGGAATGGAGATACTGGAAAAATCCGAGATACAAATTTATATTTTGATAAGCTCCAATAATAGCCACTCTCAAGAATTTTCCTTCAAAGTTACTTTATCTTTAAATATCTCTTCTACTTGAATCAAGCTCTCCTAGCTACTGACGCCTTATGAATAGTAAAAACAGTAAAATTTCCATTCCTCTCTGCTGTGCAATGATAGCTTGGGGTTAGAATCTCTGACTGATGCGAAATCGATCAGGTTTCGATCACAGCTTGAAGCAATTGGATGTCTAAGCATACTGAGGAGCTGTGATACAGCAAAACAGTCTGTCTGTAGAGGATGGATATATCCCCATTTCATGTTAATGTGAGGGGTCTCCTGAGCTCTATCCTTGGACCTATACTGTTGCTGATCTTCATTAATGACCTGTCCAATGTTATCAGTTACCAACAAGGTATTTATGCAGGTGATATAACCATTTACTCCAGTCTTAGTAGCAAGTCTGACAAAATAAAGCTGGCAACTGGTTTCGAAAAGGACCTCCAATCAGTAGTTAACTGGGACAAGGAATGGCTTGTAAATCTAACATGTTTCACTTTTATTAAAGCTTCATCAGAGATTGAGAGAACACAGACAAAAAGACAGAACTTTGGTATTTTCAGTTTTGTTTAGACTGATTCTCATTGGTCAGTCATGTATCACATGCATTAAAAGCATAGATGATTCTATACGTATGTTAAAAAAGAAAGTATGGATTGATCTCTTCTAAAAGCTATAGATTAATATCAGGACTGACTGAGTTCTATAGCCTTGGATGGCAACTGGTGCATGGAGACAACTCTGAATTCAAAAACTTAGGTGGGTTGTTTGGGGACATTGTAACACCCTATATATGCTATAGGGTGCTAATTGGGGGAAAAAGTGATGACTTCAGAAAGATGTATGACAATCATTGAAGACAGGTGACGACTGATGTGACTGAAAAATTCAGGAAGAATTTCTGCACATTCTGTCAATCCCCACGTCGAAAAGTACAATAACTTGACGCTCAAAATCAGTGAGTTGTTTAGCCATATGAGAAGGGCAGAAGGAAAGACAAAAGTTGTCTGCAAATAACCTTTTAAATGACGAGTCACAACATCGACCAGCAATTGATCAATCAAAAGAACCAACCGCAGTTAAGTAATTACGCAAGAGTTGAATGATTATTGAACGTCATGAATATTCAAGAAATTTGTTTAAGGCTATTCAGTCAATTATTCCTGGAGGATAAAACAGTGATAATAAATTTGCCACTTTTTTTTACAGCCTACCCTGTATGTTTCTGTATTCTTCTAAAAAATTGGGTAGTGTCTACACAGGATTTCATCAAATCATATATCATGTGTGAATAGTACTTGCTGTTTAGACTTAGTTTTATATATGTGTGTGTGTGTGTGTGTAAATGTGGATATAAACCAAATAATTAGATATTACCAAGTGTATAGACGTGCGTTAGTGTGCATATACAGATAAGCAGATAAATATTTACTCAATTTAACATAAGGTATAAACAAAAGAGTGCTCAATGTGGTTAGACAGAGCTAAGAAGAAGTATATATTAATATATATACATACTTTCGAATTGCAACTTAAGTTTTGTTGTTTTACCAACTCATCAGGCACAAATTAAAAAAAGTAATAATTCGTGCCTGATGAGTTGGTAGAATAAAGAAACTTTAAGTTGCACTTCGAACGAAGGTATATGCATATTCCTTAATATATTTAAATGTTTTTAACGGTACAAAAACGTATTATGGTATTAAAGGCAAGAAATTTTTTATCATAGGCCATGATAAATTTTAAAACAAAAACACCAACACAAGTCGACCGATTTCGTCCCCTCTCATCAGAACTTAAACGGGAAAAACAAATTATGAGAAGAAAGTCTGTCACAGATGACGTAAATGGCAGACTTTCTTATCATAATTTGTTTCCCCGTTTACAGTTCTGACGAGAAGGGATGAAACTGGTCGACTTGTGTTTGTGTTTTAAAATTTATCATGGCCTTTGGTAAAAAATTTCTTGCCTTTAATGCCATTATATATATATATATATGTAAAGAGAGAGAAACTGTTTTAAACTTTATTCCAAATAACACTTTTATGTGGTAGTTGTTTAACTTGCCAAGGTGTCGAAAGTGTGGTCAAAATATAGTCAGAGGATTGGCTAGATCTATAAAGCTGTTCATCATATCCTTTGTGTTTTGTCGAAACCAGTTATAAAGAAGACACCATCTGTCATTGTCACTAAAAACTTGAAAACTTAGATCTTTGCATTTTCAAATAAAATGGATTGTCAAAATGTCATTTTTTTTTCTACTGACACCACTATCATCTAAACTAATCTTAACTCCTTGGTAATGTTTATTGTTTAGAACATGAGGATTAAAACTTAAAAAACCTAAAACCTAAATATATGGAAATATATTTATACATTTACTTTGTTCTTGAGAATTGACAACAAAAATAAGAAACACTATTTGTTAAGAGGGAAGTCGTGTCATATCAGTGAGTAAGTGACTGAAGCCGAGATGCCAGGTCAGGATGGATTACATTACAGACCCTTTTTTGAATTTTCTCAAGAATCTTGAGGTATAAAGCAGGAGTGCAAGACCAGATATGGCAGCAGTATTCTAGGTACAGGCAAATAATAGATTTATAAAATTGCAAGATGGATTCTAACAAGAATTGTCTGGCACAACACAGTGAAACAATTTTCCTAACAGTAGGCTTAACAATTGATTCTCTACAATTTCATAACTATTTTTTTCCTATTAAAATTTAAAGATCATGCCAGTGTTTTAGCTATACTACAACTCCACCCTGGTCTTTCGAAGCGAAAGATTGGTAAGTGCTTCCTGTTTGTTCTTTATCTTATCCTGTCATTTTCCGATCCATATTTGATCTGCATTTGACCTTTAACTAATATATTAGTAAAACCATGACAATTTCTTGTTTTCATTTGTATCAATTTAACTTTAAATAACAACCTATACTCACAATTGTTCTGAGTGTTATAATATGTTATAGTTACGCTCAAATAGTTAACAATGCAATAGTCAAAGGTATTTTAGTCATGGTAATGGGAAATTGCAAAGAGCTTAATCATTAAATTAAGAATAATGACTCATCGGAAAATTCAAAACAGGAAAATCATGAAATTTTCAAGGGTATTGTGAGTTATTATAATTAATACCAGATTTTTTTTAACTTGCTGACAAAGCATTAAGAACGATGAATAAATCATAGATTTTTTCTTGTTTTTCTCTTTATCTTAACCTTCTTCCCTCTGTTCAGATGTACCCTTTCCTTTTTTAATCTTCTCACTGCAACCACTTTTCTTCCTAACACCTTTCACTGTATCTATTTTCCACTCACTCATTCTCTTCAATGCCCACCTTCCTCTCCCTCAGGCACCTCCTGCTATTGACGTTCTTTTGACTTAATATCCCATCTCTCCCTAATAAAACCCTGTCTTTCGTTCTCTATCAAAGTCTTATTTTCTCTACAAGTGACTCTCTCATTTCAACATATTTTTTCCACAGCCTGAACATAGCTCATTCGCTTGTTTTTCAAGTTGTCTCTCCGATCTTTTTAGGTACAGCTTATTGTTCTACACCTACCTAAACAGGTCTAATGAATATTTCTTATTAGGTGGGGGTAAATAACACATCTTGGGACAACTTTAAGAAAGATTGACAGCAAGCTGACTAACCTCCGATCTTTTCCTTCCTTCAATTAACTTCAGAAACTTATGATTAAACCAATGCTCCAATATATAACCAATTTTCCTGCCAAAGCAAATTCAATTATCAGTTTCTTGATATTTGTAACCAACCGAGAGAGAAGTATAATAAAGTCGATATTGAAGAGCAGGGCACCTATGAGAGGAAAACAATTCGCATTCTTGATTCAAACTCCTTGTTTTAACCTCCAGGTAGGCAGGGAATGGGGGTCTGGACAAAGGAACAGAGAAGAAGAAACAAGTCTGTCTCCTTCCTAACATTCCGACTGTGTAATAATGCACTTGGCTGGGAATCTGAGAGAAAACCTGGAATGAAGGTGTTGTGTGTGTGGGGTGGGGGGAGTGGCAGGACAAGTTGTTAAAGAATAAAGAAAGAAAGAAAAAACAAAAAAAATGGATAGGGTAGGGAGACTGCAGATGGAATAAAAATGAGTGTATATAGAATCACTCGATAAATAAAAAAAAAAAGATAAAAGTGAAGACCAATGAAAGAGCGATGAGAAAGGGAGGCAGATGAGAGTGACGAAAAGGGAGAGATAAGGAAGAAAAAAAACCCAACTAAATGGGAAGATGATGAGAGTGGCAAAGAGAGGGGGATGAGAGGGGCAAAGAGGGGGGAGACGAGAGCTGCAAAGAGGGGGGAGACGAGAGCTGCAAAGAGGGGGGAGACGAGAGCTGCAAAGAGGGGGGAGACGAGAGCTGCAAAGAGAGGGGGAGACGAGAGCTGCAAAGAGAGGGGGAGACGAGGGAGGGGGAGACGAGGGGGATGAGAGCTGCAAAGAGAGGGGGACGAGAGCTGCAAAGAGAGGGGGACGAGGGAGACGAGAGCTGAGACGAGGGAGACGAGATTTGCAATGAGAGAGGGACGAGGGAGACGAGAGCTGAGACGAGGGAGACGAGATTTGCAATGAGAGAGGGACGAGGGAGACAAGAGTTGCAAAAAGAGATGTGGACAATACCAACAAAAAGAGAGACAAACAAAAGAAATACAAGCAGAAGCTGGCTGTTCTGCATTTGTACAATGTAGACGAGAATAATGATGGAGAAAAAGAGAGATATTCCCATTTTCTATGCTGTGTATGGGTATAGGCCCAAAGCTCTGGAGAGGTTGGACATTTCAGCTGGATTTTTATCCTTACCTGTTCTTGAGGTCCTTACTTAAAAAGCTTTCTCTGTAAGAAGGTCAGGACAGTTTAAGGAGAGAGAGAAACAGACAGAGAGAGGATTGGTTGGCCTTAAAGCATTTTTACTGGCCACTTAAGACGATGACCAATAAAGCTGGCCAGGAAGGTGAAAATTATTCAAGAGGCCAGACTTCATTCTCTGGAATTAGAGAAGCTAGAAAGGCGTAACAAAACTAGGTGAGAATCTGTGAAAGAGGATTCACTCCCTTGAAGCCATTAATTTCACCAATTTAAATGTAGAATTTATTTACAACCACCATTTAAAAAGGAAATGGCTTTGATAATCATTACATTATGCCTCTAAAATCTATGGAAAATGTCACATTAGATCTTGTTTCAGCAATCCATACATTTTGCAGCTGGGACCCTGAATAGATTTCCAGATGGTTGGTGACCCTTAAAGAAGAAATATAATTTTCAGACCTCTTCATTTAGCTTTATGTAAAATCAAAAATACATTTTACTTGAATAATAATGAACTTATCAATAGATTTCTATCAAAGAAAACTGACAATACAACTTTATTGAAATTTATAATGCCTATCTCACAGGCCATCAGCTATCTTAATCCAAAAAAGCAATGCCAAAAGTGAGTAAGAAATGATACTGAGAATGTGTCAGGTCTGAACTACTAGAATACATTAGTTTTGATTCTGTTATTGATGTTTTATGAGACACAAATTTTTTTTTTTCTTACCAGAGTTTCAGTCATTGTTTTTATTGTGAAATTTTTATGTAAAAATTTGTGAACTAATTTTTGTATTATTTTGTATTTTTCTTTTGCACTCTAACAACTCTATGGATCATGACAATTGATCGTGGAATTATTGATGTAGCATTTGACATTAAAAGTCTAGGTAAACAAAAAAAAAAAAAAAAAAAGACACAAACTGAAAAAAAAAAAAAAAAAAACCCCGACCCAAATAAAAAAAAAAAAAGATTAATTAAAACTACAAAAAAAAAGGATTAAAACTGCAAAAAAAAAAAAAAAAAGATTAAAACTGCAAAAAAAAAAAAAAAAAGATTAAAACTGCAAAAAAAAAAAAAAAAAGATTAAAACTGGAAAAAAAAAAAAAGATTAAAACTGGAAAAAAAAAAAAAGATTAAAACTGGAAAAAAAAAAAAAGATTAAAACTGGAAAAAAAAAAAAAGATTAAAACTGGAAAAAAAAAAAAGATTAAAACTGGAAAAAAAAAAAAGATTAAAACTGGAAAAAAAAAAAAAAGATTAAAACTGGAAAAAAAAAAAAGATTAAAACTGGAAAAAAAAAAAAAGATTAAAACTGGAAAAAAAAAAAGATTAAAACTGGAAAAAAAAAAAAGATTAAAACTGGAAAAAAAAAAAAAGATTAAAACTGGAAAAAAAAAAAAAGATTAAAACTGGAAAAAAAAAAAAGATTAAAACTGGAAAAAAAAAAAAAGATTAAAACTGGAAAAAAAAAAAGATTAAAACTGGAAAAAAAAAAAAAGATTAAAACTGGAAAAAAAAAAAAAGATTAAAACTGGAAAAAAAAAAAAAGATTAAAGCTGGAAAAAAAAAAAAGATTAAAACTGGAAAAAAAAAAAAAAGATTAAAACTGGAAAAAAAAAAAGATTAAAACTACAAAAAAAAAAAGATTAAAACTACAAAAAAAAAGATTAAAATACAAAAAAAAAAAAAGATTAAAAGACAAAAAAAAAAGAAAAGATTAAAATACAAAAAAAAAAAGAAAAGATTAAAATACAAAAAAAAAAAAAAATGATTAAAATACAAAAAAAAAAAAAAAAAAAAATGATTAAAATACAAAAAAAAAAAAAAGATTAAAATACAAAAATGGTTCTAGCATTATACACATTAAGGATCTATGTCTGATCTAACTGCATCCTTATAGAAATTAGTGCCCTTTTCATACTAAATTTGATTGATTTGTTTTTTATGACTTATCAACCTTTGGAGATAATTTAAAGCCAGAAAATATTTTTAGATTGTAAGAAAATAATGATTGACTGATACAAGCCCTAATTAACCCATAGCTGAGAGGAGAAGAGGTGGATTCATAAATTTTCTGAAGTTTTTTTGAGCACAATACATATAACAAACACGACTGGAATTGAAACTCTGCTCTCCAATTTACATTTCCAAGTGATTATCCATTACATCAACCAAACATCCAAGTTTACAGCATCTGGTATTTCCAAGCAGTCACCCATCTAGGTACTGACAAGGCTTGATGTTGCTTAGCTTGGGTGATTGTACAAGAACCACTGTTTCAACATATGGCTGTAAGCCCCCAATGACAAGGAAAAAAAAAAAAAAAAAAGGGACAAACTGAAATTAGTTATAATTGACAAAACTAGACCCAAACTTGACAGAACCAGTTTGTTTTTACTAAGAGATACAAAATGAAGAAAGAAGGGCTGGAGAATGTAAAACTCACAAGACTTATAGAAGGCAAGATAGACAATGAAAGAACAGCTATTAACCTACTGAATGAGTTTGTGTGAATGGATGACAGAACAGGGATTAAAAAAAAAGAAAAAACAATTCAAGGATGAAAAATTACTTCGAGATACAAAAGACAGGAAGTTTTGGGATCAACCATCTCCTGAAAGAGTACTCCTTTATTGCAGTGAATGTTGGATGGTCTCCTCAAAGATGAAGAATAGACTCATGGCGAGAGATGTGGTTCTATAGAAGGATACTGGGGATATCATAGACTGAGTGTGTAAGTAACAATGAGGTCTTGGAGAGGATGCAAACAAGGAGGAGGCTTATACTTAACATCAGGAAGAGGCAGCTTAAGTTTCTGGTACACATAATGAGAAAGGAGGGACTGGAAAATCGAATACTCACAGGTCGAATAGAGGGAAAGAGAGACAAGGGAAAGCAAAGCATGACATACTTAGTAGGCTTAAGCAAATGGGTGACAGAACGTGGTCTGGGGGAGGTAGCAGAGGGACAACATTTATTAAGAGCTACAGGAGATAGATGGAAGTGGAGAGCTGTGATCACCTACATCCTGAAAGGGCACAGCACATAAAAAGAAAGACATGTCTTGAAAGGACACAACACAAAAGATGACAATTCACCAATGACTGCGAAGATTTTTGCTTTGAAAAGGTATTTAAAAAAAAAAAAGAAATTCCATGTATTAATATCGTTTTATCAGAAATCATTTGAATTTAAATTCAAATAGTGTATTCTGTTTGGTAAATCTGGCAATTCATTCACACAGATACAGACACTTTACCACACCTGCAAATACAATGAATATGAAAATCCCACACCCACCATAGAAATGGTCTCTTTCACCTAGTAAGGTAGGGCTTGACAAATTGCATAATAATAAAAAAACAAAAACAATGACTTTTCATTGCCTAGCAAGGTTAAAACAATATAGATGAACAAATGATATAAAGTGTTGAAGTCTTTCTAGAGGATGAAATATTAGGTTGGTGCAAAATAATGACGTAATAATGTCGTTTTTTGATATATTTTTAACGTCAAAAAACGACATTATTACGTCATTATTTTTGCACCAACCTAATACATTAGACTGTTTTTTTTTTTCCACTTTGCCATTCATTTGCCTAATATAGATAAACTGATAATTAATATTGTAATATTACAGTTCAAGGGTCAGTCCAATAAAGCACTACAATAAATCTACACATGGACAACTACAAAAAACAAAAACAAAAAAAAAAAACAAAAACAAAAAAAAACAAAAACAAAAAAAAACAAAAACAAAAAAAAAACAAACAAAAAAAAAAACAAACAAAAAAAAAAACAAACAAAAAAAAAAACAAACAAAAAAAAAAACAAACAAAAAAAAAAACAAAACAAAAAAAAAAACAAAACAAAAAAAAAAAAAAACAAAAAAAAAACAAACAAAAAAAAAAGAAACAAAAAAAAACAAAAAAAAAACAAAAAAAACAAACAAACTAAAAAAAAACAAACAAAAAAAACAAACAAAAAAAACAAACAAAAAAAACAAACAAAAAAAAACAAATAAAAAAAAACGAAACGAAATGAAACAAAACAAAACGAAACAAAACAAAACAAAACAAAAGAAAAAAACAAAACAAAACAAAAGAACAAAACAAAACAAAAAAAAAAAAACACAAAAGAAAAAAAATGGTCCAATTTCATTGTTTTTCATTTAGAAAGAACACTGTCATGTCTGAAACTTCTGTTTTATTTTTTTTTTTTTTTAAACCATTTTCTTATGCTACTATTTCGTCTATTTCCCTTAAGAAACATTTGCGATTCATTGACCAAGAATTTAGACTCACTTTCGGTTGAAATTTGTAAAATCTTTCTCTTAAAACAATTTTTTAGGAAAAGAAAGTAGGTTTCTCAAAATCGGAAAATGTTTGAATTTATAAGTAAAACACTAAAAAACAAAAAACAAACAACCCTCTCCCAAGATGATACATACAAGATCATTGGTATGAATTTGACCTCTACCCATTAATACTATTATCAGAATTATCAGACATATCCGGTAGAGGAGGGGTGTATTCAACATTTGATAATTTTGCAGCAATATGTGCTTAAAGATTTTAGGCAGTTTTGATCAACATTTTTTTCATGGTTAGCCATAAGAAATTGTAAATGTAGGACTACCTTACACTTAAGTAAAATAACAATAATAATATTTATTAAGAATTTATTACAGGAAATATCAAGTTTTATGGAAACATTGTTGAAAGTTATGTATTTAGTTAAATAACAAATAAATAAAAATAATATAAATGTTGATGCTATATTTGATTTGTTGTGAGATATTTTTAATATTCTTCTTAGTTATTGGCAGCATTTTAAAATACTTTGGCTGCAATGCTAACTTTCCTAAGTTGAACAAACTGGAGCTATTTCTGGTGTCCTATCAAGTGATGGTGTTGAATTTAGAATTCTACATTCAACACCATCACTTGATAAGACACCAGAAGTCTTGCAACAAAATGGCTATTTTTGTAGTGATTTTATAACATATTTATGTTATAATTTTTGAATAAATAATTATATGTGCAATTATGTGTGTGTGTGAAATGTTTATATAAACATTTTTGCATTGTAAACTTTTTATTTGTAGGAGAGTCATCATATGATCTAAAAATTGCTTCTACAAACATAAGAGAGTTTTATGTTTGGACAAATGTTCTAATTCTCTCATAATTCACAGGAACGATGCTTACTGTAACTTTTGATTTTACTAATGCCACTCTAATTAAAAAAAAAGAATATAATTTTTCAAGGAGAAAATACCTTGAAAGGTTAATAAGATTATAACCAACTATAAACACAGGCCTAAAACATTGCATCACTATCCTTCATTGAATCCATTCTTAAAGAATCTAACTTATATTCTATCTAATACAAAGAATACATATATAAAAACAGCTTCAGTTTAATAGAATAGCACTAGACTGGTTGACTACACAAAAGTGAAAATATTAGAATTCCTCCTACTACACAGACATGCACAATTATGAATACACATTACCATATGAAGCCTGCTTAGACATATTAGAATTTTTACAAACTTACATACATATAGAATTATTTATGGTTTCCATGCACATGATACATGACTGACCAATGAGAATTGATCCAAACAAAATTGAAAATACCAAAAGTTTTGTCTTTTTGTTTTCTCTCAATCTCTAATGAAGTTTTAATAAAAGTGAAACATGTTAGATTAATAAATGTTTCCTATTTATTCTTTAGCTTATCATCCTGTCAGATTGTGATCTGCATTTGATCTTGTGTGTGTGTATATATATATATATATAGATATTATATAATAAAAAGATGTGAGAAAAACTATTCTTAGGCAAAGAGACTTTATCAAAGCTAAATTTATTTTTGACTTGTTTAAGTCCCTCAGAAGATGAAATGCATCTATTAAGAATAGTTTTTCATCTTTTTATTCATTTAGTTCCTTTACAAATACACTATCTGAAAATTATATATATATATATATATATATATATATATATATATACACACACACACACAGTTTGAAAGAAACATGTTCTATATAATGTCAATGGTGTCTTAATCTAGCCAACGTCTTTGTTATGTAGGACATATTTTTGACGCACCTAATCTAAGAAACTACATTAGCCAATTTGAAAACTACTTTGACATGTTTGACTGATGAATCATAATCAGCAGAAAAAAGTGTACATACACACAGACAAACATCTATATATAAAGCTCTTGTAAAGCTTGCAGGTTATAGGCCAACAAATATATTATAGCGCTAAGTATCTTATCTTTCTTTATCACATCAATCAAAAGGAGAAGATGGCAAATGATAATCTTTCCAGAATCCCAGATACTCCAATTTGAATGGTATGGCATTATGGTCTAGTAATACATGCATTCCAAAATAATTGAGAGGGAAAAATTTCATTAGAAACAAAGAAAAGAGTAATGAACTGTTACATGATATCTGCCCACAGATATGACAGTAAATGCTGGACAATCTTGTCAACAATGTCAAAGAGCTTTGAAGCAACAGAAATGTGGTTCTACAGAAGGATGCTGAGGATACCATGGACAGAAGGTGTGAGCAGCAATGAAGTTTTTGAGAAAATGAAAACAAAAAGGGAACTTATAGTTAACATCAGGAAGAGGCAGTTGAAATTTCTGGGGCATGTAATGAGGGAGGAGGGCTTGAAAATCTGATACTCACAGGACAGATTGAGGGAAAGAGGGAGAGTGGAAAGCAGTGCATAACATACTTGATGAGCGAGTAAATGAATAGTAGAACAGGACGATGTGGAGGGCCATGATTGCCTACATCCCAAAGAAGTATCTCTGCCAACTCATCTCTTAGTTAGGTTTGGTTTGTTTCATGGCATATTAACCTCAATGGGTTATTTAATGCCAACAAGATTTTCATTTTTACAAAAATGTATTGCTAGAATTAAAACTTATTTTTTACACTTTCATAGTATTTTGGCCCCAGTTTGGGGTAAACTATTTGCCTATAGCTAGGACCCTAACAGGTGCTATCACTCCAGGTCAGGGTGGACCTGGGAACACCAGCAATTAAGAGGTGGTTCCACACTCCTCAAAACCTCCTGATCCAAATCCTCACTGCTGGATGTAGTTTATCATCATAGCCAGAACGTCTCTTAGGTGGTAGTTCTGAGGTTGATAGTAGCAGAATGGCATTGTTTTGTGATCCCAATTAATCAAAGTCATTTAAAAAAAAAAAAAAAAAAAAAAAAAAA
>OZ010593.1:90140282-90327782 GCA_963932145.1 Acanthosepion lycidas
CTATTTCTGGTAAAATTTGTCCTTCAAAGATTTTATTTCTGGTAATATTTGTTCTTTTTTTTTCAAAAAATGTATTTGCTGGTAATATATGTTTTTCTTCTTTTTTTCTCAAAAATATATTGCTGGTAATATTTGTTTTTCAAAAATGCATTGCTGGTAATAATATTTTACAAAGTATTTCTGGTATTAAAATCTATTTTTACACTTTCATAGTGTTTTGACCCGAGTTTCTGAAGGAAAGGAGTTACAGTGTAGGAAATAATTCATCACCCACAAAGTCATGTAAATGCTTTTGGACTATCTACTAGCAACAGCACTCCATTTCTAACCTGATCTGGTTCTTGTAAAGGCAGAGGATTTTATTTTAATCATTTCACCTCAGGCAAGGCGATAATACCACCAGGGCACAATGGGTTAGCGTGGAAGAATGAGAAGACTTTAGTGAAGAGAAAGGATAATAAAAGATCAGGATTCTGGATAGCAGGAGGAAGCAGGTGCTTACTGGAGCAACTACGGAAACTGACCATTTTTCCAGCATCTTTAGTGATAGATCATATACAAGAGTTCCACTTTATGATTGTAGTGAGCATGAGTAATCTCAGTAGGCATTTGGGACAAGGGGCCTCCTTGAGAGAAAAAGTGTTTATTATCAGACAAAAATTCATGATGTGCTCTCATTGAAAACATCAGATCTGATGTAAAATTTATCAACCCTTCATCAAGAACAATAATCTATCATCATTATATGATCCACAATGGCTTCAATCATCAGGGGGAACCCAAGGGCAGAAGAAACAGGTTTTTTATTCTTCCACCACATGATCCTTTCAGTGTACTTCAAGATAAATTGGCAGTGGCCATCTCCTCCCCAAGCTTTAGACCAATAGTCGAAGATCACAGAATATGGTGTGAGTAATCTTCAGTTTGTACACCAAGTTTGCAGGTTTTGAATTCAGAGCTGTCCTTCTAGGCTGTTTGCAACCCAAGGCCATAGGACCCAGTCTTTCCTGCTGTTTACCTATATCGGGGTGAGAGGGAGAAGAGGTGGATTCATACTATTTTAAAGGGTATTACCACGTAAGTGAATGTAATAAATTTCTATATATCAGAATGTTAGGTACTGAAGTGGGGAAAAAATCCTTTTGAGTCTGATGAAGTCCTTAAAGATTGAAACATGTTACATGTAATTTTTCCACTTCATTCAATTTATATATATATATATATATATATGATATGAAGAAATATAGTTTTAAGGTGTGCTATATTTACAGGATAAAGTGCTCAATATCAGAGATAGAGTATATGTAAATATACATATAAAAGTGAACATTGAATGCACCACTGACCCATATATATAGTTGAGGAAAAATTCAACCCTCGTGGCCTGACATTTGCGTCTAGCATGAAACAGCCTGTCACCTCTGAGTGTTGAATTTGTTGTTCACTTTATATATATATATATATATATATATATATATATATATATATACACACAGTTCAAAAGTCTGAACCCATACCCAAAATTAGCATAATATGAACTTGACAGAAGAATAAAAAGAAGAATAAAATAAGAACTTGACAGAAGAATAAAAAAAAAAAATTTGAAAAAAAAAAAAAAATTTGAAAAAAAAAAAAAAAAAAGAATACTTATACTTTGAGAAACTTGCTATGAATGCCAAAAATTTGTGCTGCAGTAATCGAGGCTAAAGGAGGATATTTTGACGAGAGAAAAATTTAATCATAAAATGCTTTTTGTCATAAGATTTCTAATAAAAAAATCATGTCTCACTATTTTTAACCACGTATAATAATTTTCTTATTTAATGCACAAAACAAGTACTTTTGGGGCCAAGTTAAAAAATTACCAGGGGTGGCCTCCAATTTTTGAACTGTAGTGTGTGTGTGTGTGTGTATACGCATATATATATATATATATATGTGTGCACACACACAATGGTAAAGTTCTGAGCCACCAAGAATTTCAGATTTTCAGAAGTGGGTTGGGCAAAGAATTTTCAGTACCTTCACCCACATAATTCATTTTCTTTTCATTAAAAGCTTTCCTAAAAAAAAAAAAAAAAAATTAAGTTAAGTTAAGTTAAGTTGACTGACAAGCATTTTCCTGTGTTGAGAATAAAAATGATTTAGTATAAAAATGATTTTAAAATCTTTAATGTTAAAAAAGTATCTAGCTCAACAAATTGAGTGACAGCACTTCAAATAGAAAAACCAAAAAAAAATCTACACAGAGGAGAAATTTAAAAAATTTAAATACTACCTAATGGTTAAATGTCAGAAAGAGAAATAAATTACTGCTACTGCTTAAAACACATTCATTAAGCTGAGGAGTAGGAAGCTAAGGATGGTGAGTTCAATCATAGGTAGGAGTCAGCATAATTAACAACTCTTTTTTACTTTTTTCATGTAAACAATAGTGGAAGCTTATTTATCACACAGGCTTTAATATATAATTTTTATTTTTTATTTTTAAGGAATAGAGAATCTAGGTTCACATACATGACCCAGAATCTTGTTAGAAGAGACACTGCTCTAAGTTAGCCAGAAATCCATTCAAGTTTATATTTTACCTTTTACATTATTTAGACTATTATCCTCATCTTTGTTGCCATATTTATTACAACGCTCTGGCCTTCTTCAGGTGGTTAGAATGTCGAACTAAACCCTTTATTTCGCTCACTGGGGTAGAATGTTCTAGTTCCACATGTCATGTTTAATGGATGTCAGTTATCTCCTGTTAATTTTCCCTCTGAAAGTTCTCCACTGCCTTAACCGGGTATTGAACTCACACTCTTTGGGTGTGATCCTGTCACTGGATCTAACTAACACCTTTATCCACTGTGCCATGTGTTCTTGAGGAAATCTGTGTATGAATTTCTGGGTATTATAAACTTAATGTCTTCAGCATCATTTTTTTCCAGTGCTCATATTGCAATTCTGGCACTCCTTATTACTGGTTCCCATATTGTATTCATTTCTATGCTTGGTCGTTGTAATAAATATGGCGACAAAGATAAGAACGATAGTTCGAATAATGTAAATAATATACATAATACCTCATCTCAGAAATATAGACAGGTTTTTCCTTTTGTTCAAGCATTTCACGAATAATTGCAGTTTTAATTCTCAGCCTTTTATCCAATATTTGAGTAGGTGAGTGAGCAGGCTCGTATAGGCCTGCATTGTCAGTTTTACATATTACGAGAAGATTTTTCAGCTTGTCTTCAATACGTATAAGTTCTAGAAGATATTTTCCAAATGAGAGAAAGAACAGATGAAGTAAAATTCCATTGTTTGTACTATTTACTTTTTAAAAATGTGCTCAGTACAAAGTAAAGCAATATATTATTTTTTATTATAAGAGATTAGAACAAAAACATGCTGAAATCGCTACACAATAGCTTTCATGTTTTGGCATTATGTTGTACCTCTTCAGGCGAATGGTAAGTGATATTTTCTATAAAAATGCAGGCTTCCAGAGAAGATAAATATTAACAGAAAACAAATTAAACATAACTGATGTTAGTAGGGCTCGTCCAACCCTCGAAAAAGAGAGGCCGCTGTATTCTGCCCATAGGACAAAAATCAAGCTCTCTCGCTAAGAGAGCAGGAAAAAGGAGAAAATATATATGGGCACGGGAATATAAATGTTGACCCATTCGAGATGAAAAAAGGAGGCGGGGGGCCAATAACAAACTGTGGAGGTTGGGAATCTAGACTTGGATCATAACCAAAGATGCAGCTAGGAACCGGCCAGGAACAACACTCAATCACATTAACTAGGTACACAAAGCTGGTCTAACCTAACCAAGGGGAGGGCTCCACAGGAAACCACCCTGATGAGACGTAGGTTGACCTAAAAGAAAAAAAATCAAGGCTAGCCTCGTTCAAATGCACTAAGCTGACCTCAGTCACCCACCTTTCGCTGAAGACTGTTGAATGCAAGCATTTTCTATCAGTTCTAATCTTCATCTGGAGCTGATGCTCAAAGAATTGGATTAGATCCTGATGAGAAAGACAGTTGCCTCACAAGACTTCCTCCTGTTGCGTCGTCCAAATCAACATTTGGGCTGTGACCAGCAGCGTCAGAAACTCCATTTGTTTCACCCCAGAATACTATACCTCATTATATCGGATGTGAACTTTGAAACTTGGGTTCATATATATATATTTTTTTTAAGTACTAAAAACTTCTGCAACTATACCAAAATATCTAAAGTTTTTTTGTTTTTTTTTAAGTAAGTAACAACTGAACTATTCCCAAGTTTCTTCACTAATTTGCAAAATCACAAATACATTACATACATATACATTTTATATATATATATATATATATATATATATATATATAACATTATTTTAAATTTATTAGAATATTGGAAAATGCATTTTCAAAAACATACAAAAAGTGTACACACACACTATATATATATATATATATATATATATATATATATATATATATATATATATATATATATATATATATATGATATTATGGTCTATTAAGCTTCTAAAAACAGCTTTTTGAAATAATACAAATTATCAACCTGGAAGGTCAGGTTTTGAATTTAGAGTTGTCCTTCTCCTAGATCAGTTGCCACCCAAGGCTATAGAATCAAGTTTGCCCTGGTATTTACTCATAGCTGGAGGGAGAAGAAGAGAAGTCATACTATTCCCCAAGGGTATTAGCACGTAAGTGAATGTAATGAATTCGAATGGAATTCAATCTCGGCTCTCCGATTCCTCAATCTGAGCTGCTATCGAGTACTCTACCGTGTCTCCTCAAGATTATATATATATATATATATATATATATATATATATATATATATATATATATATATATATATACACACACACACACACACACAAATGTATCTAAGTTGTAATGATGTTTTACATCCCCATTAGATTAACACTTATTCTGAGATTTTGGCTTTTCAATTAAAACAAAATAAATAAAATATATGTATCTTTTCCTCAGTTTCTTCTTTGAATAATTTTATAATATTTTAAACTTAATACAGATTAAATTTTAAATTGGTAATGTTTAATTTTCAATTTTATAGTAAAATTTAATATTAATTGATCAGAATGGTTTCTATTTCAGTCTAACCCTAACATTAAGTCATGAATTATTATATAACCAAGGTCTGTTGTCAAGTTTTTTGAATTCTCATATACTTGTATTTTGATTGGTCAGTACAGCTTATGTAACAGTGTTTACTCTACTGACGGGTGTTTGGTGGATTTGAACTTTTAAAAACTCTTTATTCTACATTCAACACCATCACTTGATAAGACACGAGAAGTCTTGAAACAAAATGGCTATTTTTATAGTGATTTTAATAACATATTTATGTTATAATTTTCAAATAAATTATATTTGCTCTATTCTGTATTGAGCACTCTTTTGAGAATAGTATCTTTTGGTTATTGGAATTTATTCCATATACACCAATCCTATACTTGTTGTGTGTGTGTGTGTGTGTGTGTGTGTATATATATATATATATATATATGCACATAGAAAGAATGAATTACTTATTCCACATGAAATTTTTTATTTTTTTTTAAAGTAATGTTCACACTGTACAAGGTCCTGGGGACACTCCAGGTAGATGATTATGTTAAGTTTATATGGATAAGAGGGGAAAATGATGGTTAACTCTAGACTTTAACAGCTTAAAGTTGTAGGGATTGGGGAAACATCCTCTTGGGAGTCTGCTCCACAGGGAAGTGGTTTGTAGGAAGAAGTGGAACTTACTTCTTGCTAATGAGATACAAATGGAATGTGGGTAGTTTGCTACTATGTAAGTGGCATGGTGGGCTCCAAACCGACAAGACCTGGTGGAATCTAGGAACATGGTTTATCTGAGCACTTTCCAAGGCAATAGCGATAGAACAGTGAGAGACGCACCACATCCCACCTGCGAGAGAGAGTTTGGAGGGTAAAATGCATCTTCTTTTAAAATTTAAAGTACGCTCAGAGTTATTCGACAAGTGCATCCTGAAGTAAAAAAAACAGGTTGAGAAACACGTGACCAGATTCACCTTGAACTGACAATTTCATGAGTTTGACTTCATTTGTCAGGGTAAAAATAAATCTGACATATTCTCAATAAGTATTTGCATTTCACATTTCTGCTTTTTGTTATTATTGATTAGGTTCTTTCACTTTTCATTAGAATCTGTTTTAACTGACCCAAAGAATGAATCTCTTTATTTATTTGTCTGTAAGACTTGGGTAATCTACCAAAGAGAGACTTTGACAAACTTGAAGGATTCCATCAAATCCTACAGAACACATGGTAGGAGTGAATCCCGAATAACAAAGTTCTATTCTGTGCAAAGATGGAGAGCCTAAAAAGCACATGACTCGCCACTGACATTAATGGGCCGGACGCCCACCTACCCAAACAAATCCTTTTCTCTGAGATCACATGTGGCAAGAGATCACATAGAGCTCCTACATCATCAAATCAAGGATCAGCTCAAAAACACCTAGCTGATGACAAGAATCGATTTAGTCAATTGGGAGAGAGAAGCTGCAGAAAGAACCAGTTGGAAAAGAGCAACAGAAGAAAAGGAAAAAAAAAAAAAACAGAAGAAAAGGAAAAAAATAAAAAACAGAAGAAAAAATAAAAAACAAAAGAAAAAAAACAGAAGAAAAAAAAAAACAGAAGAAAAAAAAAAACAGAAGAAAAAAAAAAACAGAAGAAAAAAAAAAACAGAAGAAAAAAAAAACAGAAGAAAAAAAAAACAGAAGAAAAAAAAAAACAGAAGAAAAAAAAACAGAAGAAAAAAAACAAGAAAAAAAAACAGAAAAAAAAAAAAAAACAGAAGAAAAAAAAACAAAAAAAAACAGAAAAAAAAACAAAAAAAAACAGAAAAAAAAACAAAAAAAAACAGAAAAAAAAACAAAAAAAAACAGAAGAAAAAAACAGAAGAAAAAAAAAACAGAAGAAAAAAAAAACAGAAGAAAAAAAAAACAGAAGAAAAAAAAACAGAAGAAAAAAAAAACAGAAGAAAAAAAAACAGAAGAAAAAAAAAACAGAAGAAAAAAAAAACAGAAGAAAAAAAAACAGAAGAAAAAAAAAATAGAAGAAAAAAAAACAAGAAAAAAAAAACAAAAAAACAAAAAAAAACAACAGAAAAAAAAACAAAAAAAAAAAAACAGAAGAAAAAAAAAACAGAAGAAAAAAAAAACAGAAGAAAAAAAAAACAGAAGAAAAAAAAAACAGAAGAAAAAAAAAACAGAAGAAAAAAAAAACAGAAGAAAAAAAAAACAGAAGAAAAAAAAACAGAAGAAAAAAAAAACAGAAAAAAAAAACAGAAGAAAAAAAAAACAGAAGAAAAAAAAACAGAAGAAAAAAAAAACAGAAGAAAAAAAAAACAGAAGAAAAAAAAACAGAAGAAAAAAAAAACAGAAGAAAAAAAAAACAGAAGAAAATCAGAAGAAGCGAAAGGAAAACAGAAGCGAAACGTTTGTTCAGCGGATAAAAAGTGTGTGTGTGTGTGAGTGGGGGAAGAAGGATCAAATTTTTATCTCAAACCTAATCTGGTAAGTCTTTTGCTATAGTACTAGTGGCAGTATCTGCTTGTCTTTAAATCTACTAATGGTGATCAGTAGATGTATTGGGATGGCCAAGGACACATTCCAAAAGCTGAGCAGAGTATTGCGAGACAGGTGGATTTCTTTGGTAACAATGAAAAGAGTACTGAGCTGTTGTTACATGACATCTGTCCTACTTTACAGTCTCCTCAATGGAGGCAATCAAGATGTGGTTCAACAGAAGGATGCTGAGGATATCATGGACTGAGTGTGCGAGCAACAATGAGGTCCTGGACGCAAGCAAGGAAGAGGCTTATACTTAACATCAGAAAGAGGAAGCTGAAGTTTAAGCAACACATAATGTGAAAGGATGGCCTGGAAAATCTGATCCTCACAGGTCAAATAGAGGGAAAGAGAGACAAGGGAAAGCAATGCATGATATACCTGGTGGGCTTAAGCAAATGGATGACAGGACGTGGTCTGGGGGAGGTGGCAGAGGGATGAGACATATTGAGAGCTACAAGGGATAGGGGGAAGTGGAGAGCCATGATCGCCTACATCCTGAAGGGACACGACACATAAAAAGAAAAAGGTGAGTATGAAATAACTCTTTACCAACTCCCTTCAAATTCACGTGAGCTGAGGAAAAAGATGGAAAGAAATTTGAAAGCCTATGCTAAATTTTCTTCAGACCAATGAAAATATTGTCTTCACAGAAATTAGCCATTTGGCCTAGAATAAAGAAAGAAAAGAAAATAGCAAACCTATGCGAAATCTTTTTTTATATCAAATAAGGAAAAAAACTTAAATTAAGAAGAGAAGGGCATCCAAAGTCATGTGTCCAGCATTCACATTTTTGCCAGTGTCAAATTACTCACCAGTTATATTATTGGCACTTCAAAGAACTTTATTTCAACTATCCAAGAAAGCTAAGAATATTTTATCGGTCTATATTTCTATTTGAGGTATTATGTACATTATTTGGACTATTGTCCTCATCTTTGTTGCCATATTTATTACAACATTCCAGCCATCATACACTTCGGCCTTCTTCAGGTGGTTGGAATGTCGAACTTAACCCTTTATTTCACTCACTGGGTTAGACAGTTCTAGTTCCATGTGCCATGTTTAATGGATGTCAGTTATCAGTTATCCCTGTTAATTCCCCTCTCCAAGTTCTCCACTGCCTTAACCGGGTATCGAACTCACACTCTGTGGGTCCTGTCACTGGATCTAACCAACACCTTTATCCACTTGCACGTGGAACTAGAACAGTCTAACCCAGTGAGCAAAACTAAAGGGTACAGTTTGACATTCCATCCACCTGAAGAAGGCCAGAGCATACAACGGCCAAAACATTGTAATAAATATGGCGACAAAGATGAGGACAATAGTCTGAATAATGTAAATAATGTAAGAATATTGTTTTAAATATTTTTTAATATTATTTTGTGTCAAATCATTTAATCTGTTGTATGAACATTTCTAAAGTCCAAAGTTTTAATGAATTCTTATAGAGAGGAAATGTTTATACAACAGATTAAATGATCTGACACAAAATAATATTAAAAAATGTTTAAAACAATATTCTTAGCTTTCTTGGATTGTTGAAAAAGTTTTTTGAAGGAAAAAAGAAGCAAAAGAAAAAAAAAGGTTCAGCAGCTAAATAGAGTGTGTGTGTGTGTGTGTGTGTGTGTGTGTGCGGAGGGTGCCAAGGATCAAATTTTTTAGGTCAAACCTAATGTCAAATTTTTGCTATCGTACTAGTGACAATTCATTAAAACTATGGACTTTACAAATTTCCGATTTATCAGGTCATCCCATAAGTCCTGTCCAAATTTTAACTTTTTGTTAAAATGAACGAAATTTAAAGAGTATTTTATAATGTCTAATGGAGCTGAACATTATTTTTATGTTTAGATGCATTTAAAATGATCAAATTTTATTTCAGAGAACAATAAAATTAAATTTTGTTTGATTAAAACCCTGCTAACATGGAAGTAACCAAGAATAATTTGAGTCACATAATGTTTTGAGTTCAAGAAAGGAAACTCAGCAGCCGAAGCGGCTAGAAACATTCACTCAGTTTATGGAGAGGAATGTGTGAATGAAAGAACTTTCAGAAGATGGTTTGCAAAATTCAGGGGTGGAGATTTCACCCTTGAAGATCGAACCGGACATCCAGTTGAGTTTGATGAAAAGCTTCTTGAATCAGCCCTTGAAGAAAATCCTGCTTTATCAGTTGAGGAATTGGCAGTGGTTCTCAGTTCAAACTATACAACTGTTCATTGTCATCTTTAACAACTTGGAAAAGTTCCTAAACTTGGAAAATGAGAGCCTCATGAATTGTCTGAAAACAACCTCAAATCCTGAGTTGACATCTGCTCTTCTCTCCATTCTCGCCAACTTGTTTCACCTTTTTTGGATAGACTTGTGACTGGTGATGAAAAATGGATCTTTTATCGAAATGTTAAGCTTGGTAAAGTCAAGAAGGGAACTACATGGGCAAAAGGTTCTTCTTTCAATCTGGTGGGATCGCCAAGGAATAATCCACTTTGAATTCTTACCACCTAATGCAACAATTAATGCTCAAATATACTGTCAGCAATTAGAGTGTTTGAACGAAGGTTTCAGGAAAAAACGACATGTTCTAATGAATTGAAAAGAGGTGATGTTTCATCGGGACAGTGCACGACCCCACACAGCAAGTATCATGTCACAAAAGATCGAAGAACTTGGTTGGGAGAAAATTCTTCATCCACCATATTCCCCTGATCTTGCTCCTTCAGACTACCATTTGTTTTGTAGCTTACAGAATCATTTGGAAGAAACAGCTTTTGTAACACAGGAAGAGGTTAAAACTGACATTTGTGAGTTCTTCGAATCAAAGCCAAAAGAATTTTACAGTAATGGAATTAGTAAGCTTGTTAATAGATGGAAGGAAGTCATAGATAATCAGGGAAAATACATTGTCGATTGAATCTGTAATTACATGTAACATTTGGTAAATTGTTTTCTTTATTCAAAATTCGGACAGAACTTAGGGATGACCTGATATTTCCCTGAAAGGCAGTATTGACATGTAAATTCATTAATAATTTCCTTATCTTTTGTTAAAATTACCTGTGTGTTTCCTTGTCATTAAGAGCCTCCATTAATCTTTTTGGCAGTAAGCCAATTGTTCATTTTAATCCCAAAGTCTCATACCACTATACTCTAAGCACATGTCTGCATCTGTGTGTCATGTAGACGTGTAGCATTGCAGCTTGGACCTGACACTAGGTTCATTCTCAGGGTGTAGCTTCTTCCAAGCTCGTCGCTTAAAAATAAATCTTTGACCAGATCTTTATAAATTAATTAAAATGAAGTGAGGTAAGCAGACTAACAGGCATGTCTTTCTGTTCTCATCACAATGAATGGTCTTTCAACCCTTCCTGTTCGCTCTCTGTGGATCTCCTTATTCCTGGCACTAGTGAACACTGTCTTATAGAGAACAGCTTTGTCTTCTCATCTTTCTCAATAATCTGAGGTACTGTTCTACTCAGTGACCTTCCATGTCAGGTTTGTCTGACATGGTTCTTGTGAGGTCCACTCCACTTAGCTGATAATCATCAATGAAATAACTGTCGAAACAATTTCTGTAACCTTTTTAGATGTTTTCGTTTAATGAGATATTGGCTGATACAGATATCGCTACAGCATGAGGACAAAATTGATTCTAACATAATTTAATTATTTTTTCCAAGTTTTTGAAATGGCTGTAACTGCTACAGTTAAAACTGATGCACACAACTGAATCACCCCTCAGTATCTGCCTATATTTCAGAGATGAGGTATTATGTACACTATTTACATTATTCGGACTATTGTCCTCATCTTTGTCGCCATATTTATTACAATGTTTCGGTCGTTGTATGCTTTGGCCTTCTTCTGGTGGTTGGAATGTCAAACTGAACCCTTTATTTCACTGACTGGGTTAGACTGTTCTAGTTCCACATGCCATGTTTAATGGATGTCAGTTATTAATTATCTCCTGTTAATTCCCCTCTCCAAGTTCACTGCTTTATTGAACTCACAACTCTTTGGGTCCTGTCACTGGATCTAACTAACACCTTTATCCACTGTGCCGTGTGTCCTTGAGGACATCTGTGTATGAATTTCTGGGTATTAGAAACCTAATGTCTTCAGCAATCATTTTTTCACCCCTGCTCTACACACATACACACACAAAAAAAGAGATTTTAAATAATTACATATTTGTAATAGGGTTCCTATTTGAAATCTTTCAATATCCCAAAATCCCGCTTCACTGAAAGATATAATCCAATCTTTATAAATTCTTTAATTTCAAAAACATTAATAATGCTTGAAATGTATATATATATATATATATATATTGGGGAGAGAGAGAGAGAGAGAGAGAGAGATGTCTAAAATTGAAAATCTGTGAAAAATATTGATGGGGAAAAGATAGCGAGTCAATATAGATCTTTAGGGGGCTTACATTATTGAAAACACCAATTCACAGATTTTAATTTCCTTATATCTGGGAGTTATTTTGAGCTTACTTAATGGTGCCTGAAATGGGCAAAAGTTTGGTTCCATTTAAGAGATTTCCAAAGTTCTGCATATTTGTCTCTCATTATATATATATATATATATATATATATATATATATATATATAGGTAGATATTAGGTTGGTGCAAAAATAATGACGTAATAATGTCGTTTTTTGATGCTAAAAAATACGTCAAAAAACGACATTATTACGTTATTATGTTTGCACCAACCTAATAGATAGATAGATACCTTACTGACAATAGCTCAATTCGATCTCATTTAAATATTCATGGAGACCTACTGAACACTATTCGTAACATACTTGCTGGTACAATATCTTGACTGGGTTTTGAAAAATGAAAACATTTTATAAAATATACATGCAACAAACTATTTCTTATTTAACAGTAAAATATTCATCCTTGAAAATGGCTAAAAGTATAGCTGAAAGCGCTTGGATAAAAAGAACATTCAGTCAGTTTTTATATAATTTATCGTCTGAAAAGAAAAATATTAGATCACAAGAGAACTTGCATAAAAAAACTAAATAAAAACGCCTTGTCTGTAGTATTCAATGAAGTGGGCATATATATATTTGGGGGAGAGAGAGACAAGCAATATGGCTTTTGTTTCTCCAGATCAACAGCTGATGTACTAATGATAATTGCAGAAAGAATGTACTGTACTTTAGATAAAAATAGTGACGAATTGAAAATCTCAAAAGCCTATTGACAGGGTCTGGCATTCAGGTCTTCTCCACAAGGTGAAAAGCTATGGGATCTCCGGGTATGTTTTTCAGCTGATCCAGTCATTCCTATCAAATTGTGAAATGAAGATGAGAACAACCACTCATCTACATCCTTTTGTGCTAATGTGGGTGTCTCCAGGGCCCTATCCATGCTTCTATACTGTTTTTAATCTTCATTAATGACCTTTCCCAATCACATCAACTCTCAACTTGGCACCTACGCTGACGATACTACTATTTATTCCTGCCTTGATAGTAAGGCTGATCAGTCAGACAACATCAAAATGTATCTCTCTATATTTCTGAGATGAGGTATTATGTACATTATTTGGACTATTGTCCTCTTTGTTGCCATATTTATCACAACGTTTCGGCTGTTGTATGCTCTAGCCTTCTTGTGGTTGGAATGTCAAACTGAACCCTTTATTTCGTTCACTGGGGTAGACTGTTCTAGTTCCACGTGCCATGTCTAATGGATGTCAGTTACCAGTCATCTTCTGTTAATTCCCCTCTCCAAGTTCTCCACCACCTTAACAAGGTATAACCAGGTATAACACTAATGTCATCAGCTCATTTTTTTTTTTTTTTACCAGTGCTCATATTGCAATTTTTACTGTTATCATTACATATTTTTACCAGAGCTCATATTGCAATTTTCGTTGTTATTATTGCTTTTCTCTGGTACTCCTTGATACTGGTTCCTATATTGTATTCATTTCTATGCTTGGTCGGCTCAGGAGATTTTTGTGGCCTAGCATACGTGCTGACTCCTTAAAGTTATGAATTTTCCAATGATGTTCTTTGTCAAAATGGCAGACAATGTACAAAACGACCTGAAGACCATCATTAAGTGGAGAAAAAGATGGCTTGTCAATTTTAACATTTCAAAACTAAACTGCTTTCCATTAATCATCTGAGAGACCCATCTCTGCCTTCTATCAGTATGGCTGATACCATCCTACAAGAAAGTGACTCATTGCACATTCTCTGGCTAACGTTCTCAGCTGATATGAAATGGAAGTACTACATTGAATCTTTCACCAAACCAGCTAAGAATATCAGTTCACTGTGTCAAGTGAGATAATTTTTCTTTGCAGAATCTATCTTGCATAGATACGTCTACAATTTGTCCATGCTTAGAATATTGCTTCCATATATGGTCCTGTGTCCCTATTATTTTCCTGGAGCTCCTTGATAAGATAAAAAAAAAAAATTAGCAATATTAATGGTCCTGATCTGGCAGCTTGGCTTCAGTCACTTGCCGACCACCATAAGGTTGCTTCTGGGCCTTTTTTATAAATACTTTCATGGTAATTGTTCAAATGAGCTTTTTGCTATGGTATCTAGAGTGTATGAATTTAAGTGCAATACCAGCCGAGATCACATCAATTTACAGTTGAGCTTGTTAGATGTAGTCATAACTTCTATGCTCACAGTTTCTTATCCTGCACTTCTTGCTTGTGGAACACCCTTCCCTGATTCATGCTTTCCAACAAACTTTAATCTGCAAAAATTTAAATGCAATATCAATCACTATCTACTGTCACCTTGTTTGCTCTTTTCTTTTTCTACTCATTACTAATGTTTCTGTTCCTAATTCCTCCACACCCTGTAACCCCTTGCTTGGGGTCATACCAATTATAGTTAAATAATAATAATAATAATAAAAAAAAAAGGAAAAAAAAGGTGCATATATATATATATATATATATATATATACCTGGCCACTCGTATTTGAGGATACCTGTCTTACTAGGGTGGCTAACCAATCCTTATTGTAGACACTTGCTCAGACGCATTTGTGTTTATTCAATACCCACAGAGCCCAGATGTGATTTATACTGCAATTATGCTGAGCAGACCTTAGTTACAGTTTCTGGGAAAGAGCATGTTATCTAGCATGATCAACAATTTGAATAAGGTCAGCATGCTTTATCCTTCAGCCACAATAAATTGTGACTTCATGCTAGCACAGTTATTGATGGCCCCCAAGGTTTCTGTCAATCCAATTTCACTCACAAGGCTTGGGTCAACCCATGGTATGGTTTTCAGGCACTTTCCAATGGTCTGAAGTAGAGAGGAATGGGCTCCATCAGGTCCATTTTCCTGAGACACATGAAGGGAGCTGATCAAGTGTTTAGCTGTGCAGTGACCTCCTTAATTCCCAAATTGTCACTAGGGAGTCATACTATAAATACTGGGCGACTTTTTGCCTCATTCTCTTTTTCATTTCTTCATTTCAGCGACTACAATGTAAGCTCTCTCAGAAGATCCGCGTCTTCCCATTTGTGGGAAAATGCCATGAACATTATACACACATACACGTACATATGAACATTCACAAACGTTCACATACACACACACCAATATTTTTGTCTATGTCCATTGTAAAATTGTTTTGTTTAATACATATATATATTGGTCTTGTTTGTCATCTTTATCTTCAGTTGGACTTAATTCAAGTCTGGCCATTTTCTTGTAGTTGGACCTTTTAATATTCGCAGTCAGAGAAAGTAGGTATAATTTCTTTTCTTTCTTTCTTAGTTCAGCTGCTTTTTAGGTAGAAAATATTGGGATTTTTTTTATATCTGCCAATTTCACCATTTGACAAAAAAATAAAGATAAAAAAATAAAGAAAAAAAAAATAAAGAAAAAAAAAATAAAGAAAAAAAATAAAGAAAAGAAAAAATAAAGAAAAAAAAATAAAGAAAAAATATAGATAAAAAAAATAAAGAAAAAAAAATATAGATAAAAAAAATAAAGAAAAAAAAATATAGATAAAGAAAAAAAAATATAGATAAAAAATTAAAAAGGTTGGTCTCATATTCTATTTTTAAATTCTGTGATAGATTTGCATAATTCTCTCTCCTGTTGAGTGTGAGTGTGAACTTAATATTTTATTTTAATGAAAATTATTCTTTTAAAGTAGAACTTAAAACGAGTGTGTGTGTAGGGGTGGGTAAATTTATTAATATGAGCCCAGACAAAAATAATTCCACCTTTTAACTAATGCAGTATCTCAGTTTAGAATAAAATTTATTAAATCGAAATAAGAGACAAAAATCTATGCATCACTGTCAAAAATAAACAAGTCTATTTTCTTTGCATTAGAATTCTGGAGTTAATGAATTCTTCGAAGACATTTTAAGCTGCTGCATGTTTGCTGTAAACCATCCTGTACCGGAAATTGTCTAGATGCTTGAAAATGCGGTAATCAGTCAGAATGAGTAAGCTGGGTGAGGTAGAGTTTCATAGCAGAGTTAGTTCAATTTCTGCAGAGTCATCATTGAGATGAGGTCAGGCATTATCATGAAGAAGAATTGGTCCTTTTCAATTAATCAATGCAAGGATTGCAGTTTACTGTGCATTCTGTCCGTTTCTTAGCAATCCTGTTCTGCTGTGATGGTTTTCTCAGGGTTCACGAAGTGAACTTTTGAGTGATTTCAAATCATGACATCACAGACATCTATATATCTCTTGCTCATGCATTTGCATTTTTAAAAATCACTATCACAATGGAATGCAGATTTCATCAAAGTTACAATATGGTGTTTTTGTAATTTACCCCTGAAGATGATCTTAGAAAAAGGTTGAAAGTACTTAGTTTAGAAAAAACTACTGCACTGAACATCTAGAAACAGATTATTCAACTGGAAAGAATCAGTATAAAAATGAGTAGACCCAATATGTCTATATTATTCAATAAACATGTTTGAATAAAGATTATATATATATATATATATATATATATATATATAGTATGTGGGCTTCAACACTACATGGGAAACTGTCCTGGGTATGATGATAAACTACATTCATGCCCTGGGTAAGACGATAAACTACGTCCAAACTCTGATCAGAAGATTTTGAGGAGCCTGGAATGACCTCTTAATTGCTGGTGTTCCCAGGTCCACCCTGACCTGGGGTGGTAGCACCTGCTAGGGTCTCAGCTATTGGTAAATATTTAACCCCCAAAATAGGGTCAAAACACTATGAAAGTGTAAAAATAGGTTTTAATACCAGAAATACTTTGTAAAAAAAAAATAAAAAATAAAAAAAGTTATTACTAGCAATAAATTTTTGAAAATACCAGCAATAATTTTTTTGAAAATACATTATTACCAGCAATACATTTTAGGCAAAAAAATAATACCAGACATAGATTTTTTGAAGGAAAAATATTACTAGCCATACATGTTTGAAAAAAAATATTAGCAACAAAAATTTTTCAGCATTAAGTAACCCATTGATGTTGATATGACGTAAAACAAACCAAACCAAAACTATATGGCAACGATCCATTTTAAAGCTCTCATGAAAGATAATGGCTAATAGAATAGCCAAAAGTCCTCAGATATATAGAACATTGGGACAGCTTTTGAACACTTTATGCCAAAGAAAACAATTATGCAAATGCAAGAAAAATTGAATTATAAGCTTAATCGCAGTACTTTATGAAGCATATTTAATGAAACTTGTATAAAAGAGGGATTGCTGCCCAAATACACAATTATATATATATATATATATGTGTGTGTGTATGTGTGTGTGGTCATCCCATTTAGATCTTTAGATATCAGTGTCGCACTTTTCCTCTTCTGCTAGAACACTTCCCAGTTATTTCAAGTTATATATATATATATATATATATATATATATATATATATATATATATACACACACATACAGAACTAGGGCTTTCTGTACCTGCTTGGTTTTAGTATCACTGAGCTGTAATTTGCATCTTGGGGTCACTCTCATGCTAATAACCATGCATTCTGTCTTGTAGTTTATACTTAGTCCTTTCTTCTCACTTTCCTCACTACTCACACGAGGAGGTGTTGTTTCCTTTCTGTGTCTGCTATCAGCGCTGTGTCATCTGCATATCTTATGTTGTTAAGATTGTGGCTGCCAATAATGAATCCTGTTAGGATCAGATAGTCAGTTTTAAAAGAATGTGGATAGAAGCAGTTCAGAAAAAAACATTCTAGCAGGCCAGACTAATGACAGTATGAAAGACAAAAAAATAAATAAATAAAAATAGAAAAGAGGATGATACAAGATCAGGATGTGAAAAAGGGAGAGGCTGACAGCCAAGAAGAGGCTATTTCAGGCACAGACAAACTGACCCAGACATGTTCGCTCACTGTCAGTCAGTCTGTACTTCCTTTTCCTCGTGAGTTTAGTAAGCACTTGTTACTAATAATATGACTATTTGATATTTGTTAGATTAGAGGAGAAGTGAAGATGTTAGTCACATGTACGAAGTGAATGAGAATTCAGAATCCACAAATATACAACATATCTCTAAAGAATTACACACTGGTGAATAAAAATAAATTTAAAAAAAAAATAAAGAAACCAAGGTTCCTTTCTTGATGCCAACATTTGCAGCCATTTTTAAATTTGTTTAATGGACAGTAAGAAAATCTCAGGATAAGATTCAGAAAAGACATTGAATTCCAAAACATTAACAAAAAAAAAAAAAAAAAGCAGCCATTGTCTAAATAGAATAATTCTTTCCATATTTTTTTGCTGACTCTTTTGCTTTCTTTGTTTTAGTTTTTTTTTGTTTTTGTAGTAGTAGTAGTAGTAGTAGTAATAATAAAAAAAACAAAAAGAAAAACAATAATAATTATTATTCATTTAATAGAAAATAATTTCAGGGTTCAACTTCAGAAAAGACATAGAATTCCAAAACATTACCAAACAAAAGGGGAGCCTTTGTCCAAATAGAAGAATTCTCTCTACATTTTTTCACTGGTCTCTTGCTTCATTATTCAATATAATTTTTATATGGTTGTGTATCTGATTGATGGATTGATTTGTTTTCTATGGATTATCAACCTTTTGCAACAGGTTATTTAAAGCCAGAAGATATTTGTAAATTGTAAGAAATTTAGTCTTACTAATTAACCCATAGCTGGAGGAAGAAGAGATGGATTCATACCTTTCCCAAGAGTATTTGTACTTAAGAGAATATAATGAACCCAACTAAAATTAGAACTCAACTCACTGATTAACAATTCAGCGCTATTATCCATTACACCACCCGCATCCAATCTTACAGTCCCAGGTATTCCCAAGTGGTCACCCATCTTGGTACTGACCAGATTCAACATTGCTTAACTTCAGTGATTGTACAGGTACCAGTTGTGTGTGTGTGTGTGTATATATATATATATATATATATATATATATATATATATATATATATATATATATAAAAACCCTAGTTAAACCTAGAGAGCCAGACAAACCTACCAAGGTTTCACCTAAGCGGATCATCAGGGAAGGCTGGCTAACAAGGTAAAGAAATTATTATTTAGTTATTTTGGGTACTTGCATTGGTTTTTTTTTCTTTGGGCCTTATAAAAAAATAATTAAATTATGTTAGAATCAATTTTGTCCTCATGCTGTAACGATATCTGTATCAGCCAATATCTCATTAAACGAAAACATCTAAAAAGGTTACAGAAATTGTTTTGACAGTTATTTCATTGATGATTATCAGCTAAGTGAAGTGGACCTCACAATAACCATGTCAGACAAACCTGACATGGAAGGTCACTGAGTAGAACAGTACCTCGGATTATTGAGAAAGATGAGAAGACAAAGCTGTTCTCTATAAGACAGTGTTCACTAGTGCCAGGAATAAGGAGATCCACAGAGAGCGAACAGGAAGGGTTGAAAGACCATTCATTTTGATGAGAACAGAAAGACATGCCTGTTAGACTGCTTACCTCACTTCATCTCTGCCTCGTTTGTCTACAGCAGAAGGTTACAACTGAATAAAATTTACTTAGTGCTACACTCGGCTCATGGTTTTAATTCATTTATAAAGATCTAGTCAAAGATTTATTTTTAAGAGACAAGCTTGGAAGAAGCTACACCCTGAGAATGAACCTAGTGTCAGGTCCAAGCTGCAATGCTACACGTCTACATGACACACAGATGCAGACATGTGCTTAGAGTATAGTGGTATGGGACTTTGGGATTAAAATGAACAATTGGCTTACTGCCAAAAAGATTAATGGAGGCTCTTAATGACAAGGAAACACACAGGTAATTTTAACAAAAGATAAGGAAATTATTAATGAATTTACATGTCAATACTGCCTTTCAGGGAAATATGAGGTCATCCCATAAGTTCTGTCCAAATTTTGAATAAAGAAAACAAGTGACCAAATGTTACATTTCCCTTTGGTATTGGCTTGTCTATTTGCAAATCAACACACTGAAGGTTTTCCAAGCGAGTATAGTTCCTTATATATATATATATATATATATATATATATTACTGAAAAATAGAGTAATATGTATATTGGCTTGAAGCAATCAGACATCTAGCCACACTGAAGAGCTACAATGAAACAGTGTCTGTGGATGAGTATATATATATATATATATATAAACGTTTTCATCTTCTCAGTGTTTAAAAATAAATTGACTGAATGATAGTTTAGTTTTTTGTCCTTAACAAAACAACTTAAATTATGCTAAGATCTAAATATGACGTTACAATTTATTAAGGAACGGTGGCTACATAATTAACTGAATAAGAAAGACACAAGGGAATAAAAAACTATATTAAGCTGATGTGTTTCATTATCTGGTGGACTTTATCAAGGCAAATGTAATGATTTTATTTTGCAACAAGTGCTGAACTGCTACATGATCTCTGACCTCCTTTTACGACAGACTTGAGTCAACGGAAATATGATTCTACAGAAGGATGCTAAGGATATCATGGACTGAGCATGTGACCAAAGATGAGGTCTTGCAGAGGATGCAAACAAGGAGGACGCTTATACTTAACATCAGGAAGAGGCAGCTGAAATTTCTGGTACACGAAATGAGAAAGTAGGGCTTGGAGAATCTGATACTCACAGAGCAAGAAGGAAAGAGAGATAAGGGAAAGCAAGCGGGCTTAATCAAATGGATGACAGAACAGGGTCTGAGAGAAGTAGCAAAGGGACAAAATGTATTGAGAGCTATAACGGATAGGGAGAAATGGAGAGCCATGATCGTCTACATCCTGAAGGGATAAAAGATCTATAAACAAAATCTAAATGTTAGTTACTCAAAATTATTAAATTTCTAATTTAATAATTTTGAGTAACTAACATTTAGATTTTGAAACGACACTCAAAAATATTCAGTAGATTAACTGAAACATTACTTAGCATCCTCAAAAAGCATTAAAACGTGTCATTAAAAAAAAGCATTAAAACGTGTCATTAAAAAAAAGCATTAAAACGTGTCATTAAAAAAAAGCATTAAAACGTGTCATTAAAAAAAAAGCATTAAAACGTGTCATTAAAAAAAAAGCATTAAAACGTGTCATTAAAAAAAAGCATTAAAACGTGTCATTAAAAAAAAGCATTAAAACGTGTCATTAAAAAAAAGCATTAAAACATGTCATTAAAAAAGCATTAAAACGTGTCATTAAAAAAACATTACAACGCGTTATTAAAAAAAGCATTAAATCAGGTCAGTTAGCGTCCTAAAAATTTTTTTTTTCTTTTTTAAAGAGAATCTTGGTCGAATTGTGATTACATTGTTATGGTACAAGATGAATGGATGTGTTATACATCTTCAAAGGTTGAAATGATGGATTTAACAGTTTTCTTTTGATTTTTCAACATATTTGTGGTCATGTATGCTGGCTTGGGAAATTAGTAATTCTTTCTGAGATAGGGAAGAAACTGGGGTGTAGATTGATATTTTGATAATATTCAATGGTGGCACTCTCAAGGATTTCCCTTTTGAGCAATTTACTTTCTCTTTCAATGAGTGTGGCATTTTTAAAATCAAAATTAGGGTCAAATCTATTTCTTTGTATGTTATAGCATACCTATGGATAATAATGGCTATATCCTCATTCCCATAAATATAGTAATGAATGTTGTACACAATACTGTTGGAGATTCACTGTGGAATTCAGTTGACTACTTCTACACACTGCTAACGAATCTTGTGTTGTTCTTGTCTTAAGTATTATCAATCATTACCAACCTTTGGTTAATTCTTCTATTCAGTAACCTTTCCTAGATCCCAACATTTTGGTGATGAGGATTAGCCAAAATTACAACAGTGTATTTGTTAAATTGTTATTGATGAGGTCACTTTTGTGTTCATAGATACATTTTTTAAATTTCTGCATGTTTCCCCGGTGTATTGTGAGGAAAAGTTTGACAATTTAGTTTATATATGTCTGCTTCTGAATTATTATTGTTATGGGTGCTTTCTTGGGGTTTTTTTTTTTAGATCTGATTATATCTATAATGGTTTTAGAAGTGGTTGTGACTATTTGGATGTTGTTTAGACAGGATAATACCAACTCCATAACATCCGCTATCCAGAACAACTTATCCCAACAACTGAGAATTTTTTTTATGCCTCTTGATTCCTTGGGGAACATATGGCCGCAAAAATACCTCTCCAACAGACAGTTCCGGGCGATCCTCTTCAGCTCTGCCCATGCCGTGCCAGCTACCTTCACCTCTGCATCAACACTTCTGTGTCAAGTCTGTTTTGGTCAACCTACTTTTCCCTTCCCTTGTGGATTCCAGTCAAGGGCCTGCCTGGTGAGACTAGAAACAGGCTTCAAGAGTGTGTGGCTGATCCATCCCCATTTCTGTTTCTTGATGTCATTCTCGATTGGGGCTTGTCTGGTCCTGTCCCACAGTTGGTCGTTGGAGACTGCATCTAGCCACCTGATAGCGAGTATGATCCTGAGACATGGGTTGATAAATGTCTAAAGTTTGTGAATGTTGTTCTTGGTTACCCACCAGGTTTTTGAGCTGTAAAGTAGGACCAACTTGACGGTGTTGAAGATCCGGATCTTTTTGTAAAGTGAGAGGGCTGTCGATCTCCAGATTGTCCACAGAGTGTGGAAAGCGTGTAGGGCTTTGTTGATTTGGCACTCTTCTGTGAATATTAACACATAATCAACTGTCCTTACTTGAATGCATGAACAAGAATCACATGTGCTCTTAGGCTAACTATACATTTAACATCAAAACAAAAGTTTTACTCTTTATTCTCTTGTTTATATTTTATCTTCCCACTCCACTTCCCGAAAAGAGTAGATAGGTTCCTTCCCCATCTATTGAACAAGAGTAGATTTCCCTCCCTTGTTTTCAGTTTAGGATTGGGTTTCTGGCTGCTAAATCTTGTTCTCTCCCAGTAATACCTTGTGTCTTAATGATATTACTACTTTGCTTTTGAAACAATTTATAAAAAAAAAATAAAAAAAAAAAATTCTATTTTAAAAATTGTTGTGGGGCTCTCCCCTTTTTACATAAGATGGACTTGTCCAAAGTATACTTATACTGACAGAGAGAATACCTGCTGTTGAGATACGTTGAGACAGGTTGAGAGATACGGAGGAAGACACAAGAGTCCAGAGAGAGAGAGAGAGAGATGATTACGGCTTTACTTACAGAGACTTGTACATATACTTTCTACTAACCCGCTTTCCTGGACTACTAATCTTCACTTCAAGTCTGTATTCTTACGTTTAATACACTTATTTTTCTATCTCAATTTCTGGCGTTGTTTATTTATTTGTGCAGGATTCCATTCACGAAATCCACAACAAAAATTAAGGATCAAAACTTACTATTCAGTTGTAATTGATCTTGTGAGACATGCGTTGAAGTGCCCAGTGATTTACTAAGCATAGCTTAGTTATGGCAGAGGGCCAAGATTAAGGAACATCCAGTAAGGATGGAACTCAATCCTCAGTCGTAATTCATCTAGTGTGACAAGTTTGCTAACTATTATACCATATCAAAATGCCCAATGATTTAGTAAGTGTAGCTTAGATGTGGCACAAGGCCGAAAGTATGTTGCACCCAGTGAGAATCAAACTCGCTACACAGTCGTAAATGACCTTGTAAGACAAGCTTGCCAACCATTATGACACCTTTAAGTGCCCCTTTGTAATGAGATCTGAACATGATTCCAAAAACTAGGCAGAATATTACAAAAAAGGAGGATTTTGTTGGTAACAATAAAAAGAGTACAGAACTGTGAAGTAATATCTGTCCTCCTTTACAGCAGCGAATGTTGGATGGTTTCCTCAAAGACAAAGTGACTCGAGGAAATGGAGGTATGGTTCTACAGAAGGATGCTAAGGATACCATGTACTGAACATGTGAGCAATGATGAGGTTTTGGAGAGGATGAAAACAAGGAGGTAGCTTATATTCAACATCAGAAAAAGGCAACTGAAATTTTCTGGGACATGTAATGAGAAAAGAAGGCTTGGAGAATCTGATACTCACAGGGCAAATAGGGGAAAGAGAGAGACAAGGGAAAGCAATGTGCAACATACTTAGCGGGCTTAAGTGGATGGCAAAACAAGGTCTGGGAGAAGTAGAAAAAGGACAAAAGTAAAACAGATTGAGAACTACAAGGGATAGGGTGAAGTAGAGAGTGATGATGACTTACGTTATGAAGGGACACACCACATAAAGATTTACAGGATCCAGTATAGTAAGTCAGTTAGAAACCAACAAATTTAAGACCAAATTAGATCAGTCCTAAAATATGTGGAAGTCAGTATTTCTTTAAACGAAATGATTACAATTCAATTTCCTTTCTTGAGATAAAAATCAGGTTAGTTGTAAGCATTGCAAGATTTCATCAATGAGAAATAAGTGGTTTTTATCTTGTATTGGAATTAAAAAAAATATATCTGACTTAATTTTTAAGCTGCTGTATCGGGTAAGGCTGGAAATTTTCCAGGCTCGGATCTCTGGTAAGATATCATAAATGATTCCAATTATGTTGGAGAGCTGATGGATTATTTGACAATAGTCTTCATAGATGAATCTTTTCTTTTTACATTCTACTTTGCAATTGGTAATGCTTTACCAACATACAATCAGCCTTGTGTGTATATATATATATAATTTTTCTAGCTGAATAAATTACCTTACATGTATTGATGTTAAAGGATGAGAGAAATATGCTATAGCTGTTTAAATTTCTTTTATTTTCATTTCCCAATTATTTTTGATATTCTTCCAACAAAATATAGTTTTGTACTACTTGCACCCCTGAAGATTATCTATGAAGAAGATCAAAAGTACTTGGGAAATGAAAATAAAAGAAATTTAAACAGCTATAGCATATTTCTCTCATCCTTTAACATCAATACACTGAAGGTTATTCATCAGTATGAACAGATTTTGTCAAAAATTAGCAGACATAATGTCTGTAATTTATTCAATCAAAAATTATGTCTGCTAATTTTTAGCCTAATCCGTTCATATTCACAGATATTTTTCCATGTATTACAATCAAATGATGCAAGAAATGCATTGTAACAGTGAAAATCACTTATTTTCCAAGTACTTTCCATCTCTTTCTGAGATCATCATCAGGGGTGCAACTAATAAGGAAAAAAAACTATGTGTAGCTATCTATTACTGAATTTTTTCTTTTTACATTTAAATGCAATGGCTGACAGTTTTGCTCCAGTGTTCATTAGAGCATGAAAAAATTATCCACCATGGAATTTTTTTCTTTATATTGGAATTTCATAGTCAAGCATTTATTAAAGCATGAAAACTGTTCTTTTTATAGGCATTTTAGAACATTATTATAGTAGTTGTAGCTGATTCTATTCATTGTTGGCTTCAGTTTTTTTTTTTTTTTTTTTTTTTTTTTTTTAATGTAGATTGCTTCGTGCATCTGTAGTTTTAATTTGTTAATTTCTTGGTGTTACCAATCAGTATTTTTCTATATTATGAATGTGGACAGGAATGTTGATGTAAATGTATTGCATATTTTTTTAATTTTATGATGAATATGAATGGATTATGCTAAAAATAAACAGACATAATGTTTGTAATATACACATTATATATATATATATATATAGTGCAATGGATAAATTTTCTAAATTACACAAAAATAATACTGACATCTCATTTTTAGCAGATATATTTAATAAAATTTATACAAAATTATCTTGAAATACTAAAAAGTAAGTTTATTTAAAAAAAAAAAAAAAAAAAAAAAAAAAATTGCCATTGCCTTCAATTCATCTTTGGGGCTACAAGGAGTTTTGTTGGTCCCTTGCTCAACTGTGCCCCATACATAATAATCAAGGGGTCACATTATGGGAAGTTAGGTGGCCAGATCTAAGTGGTGATTTCAGAAATTGTCTGATAGCAATGACAGAGTTCTCCTGCTTGTGTGGCATGATGCAGAGTCCTATTGGCAGACAAAGTCTTCCAGCAGCCACACTCTTGAGCCAGGGCAACGTTATCTCCTCAGGGCACTTGACTTAGGCCTCCATGTTAAGTGAGTCCCTCTAGGATGATGAATGGGGACATAACATTGCCATCACTAGTGATCATTTCAAACACCTTCATAATCACCATTAGACTACTCTAACTCTTTCTGAAATTTTAGTTAATGTTTATTACTTTCATGAAAAAGTGAAGATGTATTTTCAATGAGAATTTTTCTGAATTGTGAATGTGGGCAGACATGCTGAGAGACAGAGAGACGGGGGGAGGGAGAGAGAGAGACGGGGGAGAGAGACAGAGAGACAGAGAGACGGGGAGAGAGAGAGAGAGAGAGACGGAGTTGTAGTACAAATAAAGATTTTTACAATTTGGAGCAATAAGCCCACTTCCATCAAGAAAGACTGGCAAGATGGGTCTTGATATGCATTATAGTGCATACTTATTGGCAAGAATTTACAGAAAATACATAAAATTACTGAAGTCTAATTGTCATTCTAACTGCTCTACCCACAAAAAGAAGACCACTTTTGATCATTGAGCAAAAACAACTCATTTTCATAAATTGTCGACATTCATAGAAAAATAACTTTAAAATGTTTAAAAAAAATACATAGTGCAAATAAGAAAAAAAACTGGCAAAGTAAAGAGTGAGTGAATAAAACAAAAAAAGACTTTGGTTCGCAGATCAATATTGGAGTGAAAAGCCAACAGACGATAACTGTTTTACACTGGCAAATGCAGAAGAGAAAAAAGAAAAAAAAAAGAAACTAGGAATGAACATTCCTTTGTTCTCTTGCACCCACCTTCGATTTGTTAAATTTCCGACCTAAAGTATATGTTATTTACTTTTCTGTGTATTCATGGATGTGCAATGCAACACAGACAAAAGAATGAATATATATTTTTTTTTATTCAGTCAGTCAATTTTCAATCAGTACCTGACTATTGCATTGTGCTACTGGTGAGGATAAAAGAAAAAAAATATATATTTATTATTAGTGTCTGCATATATGTGTGTGTCTGCGTGTATGTTTGTGTATGTGTGTGTGTGTGTGTGTGTGGCACATGCATGCACACGAATGTCTATATTGCAACTGATACCGTGGTAGCAATGATGAAAGGGTGAATAAGTTTATGCTTCATGGCGTTTTACACTGAAGTGATTTTCTTGGTGTTCCATTTTTGTGTCCTTGCGTCAGACTAAGCTAAGCAGTTTCCAACATACTTATGTCCATTATTACATAAAAATCATTCAGTGTGTGTGATAGAAATTATATATATATATATGTTTGTCTGACGATCGCAAAAGCGACCCAGGGTCACAAACTCACATCAATCCAACCAAATATGTTAGCTCTATCTCTGATATTGAGTATTGAGCGCTCTCTAATAAGTACCGCGCATATAATATATATATACATACACACACTTTTCACACACACACATATATATATATATATATATATATATATATATATATATATATGGACTAAGCCCAACAATTATTTTAATATATTTAATAATACTTTATATTTTTTGATACAAATATTTAAGTAAACGCAGTTTATAATAAACAGTATTTATAACATTTACCAGCATGAATGTTTGAGAAATTTCATAGAAAATATGTGTCCTCCAACAGGAATCAAATCTGTATCCTACACAGAACAACCATATAGCCTGACATGCTATACTATTTAGCTACAGAGGAAGCATCTATTTAACAAGGTTGAATTAACCAGGCACTATCTCTGTAGCTAAATGGTATAGTATATCAGGCTATATGCCGGTCCCCTATACAATACAGGTTCGATTCCTGGCAAAGGACACATTTTCAATGATATTTCTTGGATATTCAGGCTGGTTAATGTTTTTCATACTCTTCATATTTCCAGGGTGTCCCCAAAAATTTAACATAATTTCAAAAGCAATTATCTTGAAAACTACTAAGTCCAGCTCAATGAAATTGAACAGTTTAGGTGTTGAATATCATAAGTTTATTATGGGACTGATTTTATAAGTGTTCAATATGTGCCTTGCCTGTGATATGGCATACGTCAAGTCGGTAGTTAAGCTCTTGTCAAACACGCTGTAGCATGTCTATGGTAACATTATCCAGTGTAGAATTGATTCTCTGCTTGAGTTTGGAATGCAGGAAGAGGTGGGGGAATATAGACCAGTCCCTTCACATATCCCCATAAAAAAGAAATCACATAGGGACATGTCCGGTGACTGCGACAGCCATTTCATCAGAAAACTATCTTCATTCCCACCACACCTGACCAATCTCTCGGGCAGATTCTCATTGGGATAAGCATGTACTGTTGTCTTCCATTAAATATAAAATCTTGATTCTGAGAAGATTTGAGGTTATTTCAACAAGAATTGCCAAAATTATTGGCCCGCAAAATGTCAAATTTTTGGGACACCCTGTGTGTGTGTGTGTGTGTGTGTATATATATATATATATAAAAATAAGGAAAAATGTAGCTTCACTTACAGCACATGAACAAAAACCACACTTTGGAAAATCCTGATTGACTATGGTATTAAGTTCTAAGTCAGGTATATTTACCCAGCCTCCCTACTAAGTCAGTATGTAACACAAGGTAGTTTTAATGTAGGGAGCACCATATGCATACTTATGCAAATGGGTCAAAGATAAAAATTGATTTTCGCCCAGCTCCTGAAACTACCGTCAAGCTGTTATCATGTTACACAGACTCAACCTCCTTTGGGCAATGAGGAAGGTGCTGTCGCAGAGTTGGAATTCCCAGGGCTGAACAACATTCATCTAAAATGAGGAGAAACATAGCTCGATGTATAGCACAGGGGGTAATAACCACGCCTCAGCAACCCTCACTGGCAAGGGTTATCTCCTGTGCCAGATAAGTGTAAGTCAGGTTTTGAAACATACCTCTTACATTCAAGTCCAAAGTTCAAATTCAACTGCAAATGATGAGTGAAATCTTATCTTGAACTTAAAAGGTCAAAATAATGTCAAGGTTTTATCAATACATAAAAAATTTAGGATTTTTTCATTGATTCGTTTTTTGTGGCTTAACGTTCTGCAGGTTTTTCAAAGACTGAAAATATTTTTAGACTGCAAAAATTTTTTAAAAAGTATTATTTACAGATACAAGTCCAACTAATTAATCCATAGCTGGGGGATTCGTACCGTTACCCAATATCTGCGATATCTGCGCATAAGTGAATATAGTGAATTCGACTAGAATTTGAACACAGCTCTTCGATTTTATATTCTTATAATTATCCGTTATATCATCCATACTTCCAAGCTTACAGCACCTGCTATTCCCAAGCAATCACTCATCTAGGTACTGACTATGTTTGCTGTCAAATCACTGATCATACAAGAGCAAGTATTTTAATGTGATATGGTCAGAAGACTAAAAATTTAGATTTGGTTTGATTTGTTGTGTTGTGCTTTACAGCATATCAACCTCAATGTGTTATTTAATGCCGACAAAGTTTTTATTGCTGGTAATATTTTGTTTTGCCAAAAATCTATTTCTGGGAATAATTTTTCCTTCAAAAAAAGTATTGCTAGAAATATTTTTTTCCTTCAAAAAAGTATTGCTGGAAATATTTTTTCCTCAAAAACTTATTGCTGGAAATATTTCTTTTCAAAAACGTATTGCTGGTAATAGTTTTATGTTCAAAAATTTACTGCTAATATTTTTTTTTTTTTTTTTTTTTTTTTTTTTTTTACAAAGTATTCCTGGTATTAAAACCCATGTTTACCCCAGTTTCAGGGTTAACTATTTGCCCATAGCTGGGACCCTAACAGGTGCTACTACTCCAGGTCAGGGTGGACCTGGGAACACTAGCAATTGAGGTGGTTCCACCCTTCTCAAAACCTTTTTATCAGAGGCCTTGCTGCTGGACGTAGTTTATCATCTTACCCAGGATGCAGATGTAGTTTATTGTCATACCCAAGACGGAAAAATTTAGGAAGACTACATAAATAAAGAATAGTATCTAGCAAAGACACACAATTTATATAGAATCAGTTAAATCTTATTAGCCCCAGTTTCCCTGCACTGGGTGAAATCTTTGTATATACTAGACATATTGTGCAAGAACTCACTTTAAATTAATGCCTTTTAACCGTGTGAACTAGCACTATAGAATCACAAAGAATTGTAACAACTAACAAACTTGAGCACTTTAAACAGCATCAATAACTAAAATGAACAGTACATGTAACTTTTAGAGAAAATGATGACATAATCAAGATGTCAATGTTCAACACTGCTTTGCACAAAAGGTTAGGAAGGAAACTCCCCTCAATACCAGAAAGAGTGACAACAGTGGCCTTGAGAAACCAATTTTCCTGAAAAACTGTTTTAGTACAAAGATTTTATAATTCTTAATGGACAGTGGCAATGTTTACTTACTAGTGCATGCCTTCATGATGTGGGCAATCATGGCGCACCACAACTACCTATCTTTTGGAGCTCTTAATAAGGTTTCAGTTTTTACTATTCTCTTGCCTTCAATATATCCTGAGTCATACTTTCCAAGCCTTCTTTCCTTATTTCAGGTTCCAAAAATTTCAATGGCTACTTTCTGATTCTAAATTAATCTTATTTTATTTATTCTATTTTTTTTTTTTTTTTTACAGTAAGGTTCACCCTGTATAAGGCCTGAGGCTACTCGAGGTGGAGGGTTATGTTAAAGAGTAGTTTATATGGATAGGAGGGGAAGATAACAGTTGACTCTAGACTTGAACAGCTTAAGATTGTAGCGATTGGGGGAAACATCCTCTATTTCATAAGGTAGTTGTTCACGAAGCTGTTTGAGTGGAATTTGTTTCTTGCTAACGGAATACAGAGGGAATGAAAGTGGTTTGCTACTATGTAGTGGCATGGCAGGTCCTAGTCGTGAACGTCAGATCTAATAGAACTAGGAGATGCAGTTTATTCAAGCACTTTTCCTGATAGTAACAATAGAGCAGTGAGAGACTCACCACATCCCACCTGTGACAAAGGGGTTGGAAGTTGGAAAATAATTCTTCTCCCACAAGGACTCTGAGATCTCTATCAAGACTGGAAAATGAGGTCTGGGCAGCTCCCACCCAAATATGACAGCAGTTTCGGCCTGATCTGGCAGTTCTAAAAAGTAGAGGATAACATGAGACATCAGGTACTTACTTGAGTGGTAGAGGGAGCTGATCATTTTACCTGCATCTTTAGCGATGGATTGTATAGAGAAATATTTGTTACCACTTTTCTTAAAATCAATGGTATGCTCAGTAACTTCTTATGGAAGAATATCTGCTGCCTCAAGTCTCTCCGGAAGTGAGAAAATAGTTCAACATCCACAGTGGTAAAGAAGATTCAGGGATGATTCCAGCTTTTTTTTCCGAATAATTTTACTCTTTAATACATTTAATACTTTTAATTGAAGATATGCTTTATCAAAAGTTTTTGCAACTTCTGCACATAAGTGCTTTTTCCTTGTTAAGAATTAATTTTAGTATCTGTATATATTTCTGAGATAGGTATTATGTACACTATTTACATTATTCGGACTATTGTCCTCATCTTTGTCGCCATATTTATTACAACGTTTCAGTCTTTCAGTATCTGTCTATATTTCTGAGATGAGGTATTATGTACACTATTTAAATTATTCGGACTATTGTCCTCATCTTTGTCATCATATTTATTAATACCTTGCTTAGCTTTTAGAAGGCATCTTTCACTATCCCAATGCACTTTTGGATTTCGATGTTGCCCTTTCCATCCTCTGTTAATACGCCTCTCAGATATCTAAATTGTTGAACTTGTAATTTACATGCTGAGCTGTTCCTATTGCTAACAACAATGCATTTTATCGTCTTGCAATTGATGCTTACTTCTTGCTTTACCTTCACAACTTACTGTAGAAGTTCTTGTACTCTTCTTTCTGTACACTATTTACATTATTCGGACTATTGTCCTCATCTTTGTCGCCATATTTATTACAACATTTCGGCTGTTGTACACTCCGGCCTTCTTCAGGTAGTTGGAATGTCGAACTTAACCCTTTATTTCGCTCACTGGGGTAGACTGTTCTAGTTCCAAGTGCCATGTTTAATGGATGTCAGTTATCAGTTATCTCCTGTTAATTTCCCTCTGAAAGTTCTCCACTGCCTTAACCAGGTATTGAACTCACAACTCTTTGGGTCCTGTCAATAGACCTAACCAACGCCTTTATCCACATCACTAGTATCCTACTTCAACATGATAAACAATGGCATTGTTTATACATTAACTTAAAACGGACAGTTTTTGTGACCAACTATTGTAATATTTTCACTTAAAATAGGTACTACATATGCTGGGATACAAGACGACCCCCCAAATTTTAAAACTAAAATTTAGGTTTCGGGTGATATTCACCATACACGATGACCTCACCCAAATCATATTTTTAAAATATATTGAATTTATAAAATAAATTCAGTAAGCATATACTTTCTTTTCACCCATATTCTAATGTAAAACTTATGGGAAGAAACTGTCAATAAACAACCACAATCTACAATAGGTGCTGTGCTTTCGGTAGACTAATATGGTAGCCTGAATGTCTTTTCCCCCCACTAACCATCTGTTCTCAAATGCGATCTTTAAATTGCATGTTGAGAGATATATCCAATTGTGTTTTTGTTCAACATCATCATCAAAAAAAAAAAAAAAAAAAAATTGGGGGACATAAAAATACTCCCCTGTTAACAAATTACCATAAACCACAAGATTTAAGGTTTACATTTTATACCTGGAGTATATGGGCCCCCTATTTTTGGGAGGGATTTTTTAAGGTTAAAAGGTCACCTTGTATGCCAACATATGGTAATACTTTTAAAGATTATTGTTAGAAATAAAGAAAAGAGTAATAAACTGTTATGTAGTATCGGTCCTCTTATATGGCAGCAAATGATGGACAATCTCCGCATAAATGTAGAGACTTGAAGCAATAGAAACAAAAGAGTACTGAACTGTTACGTAGTATCGGTTCTCTTCCATAGCACTGAATGATGGACAGTCTCTTCACTGATGAACAAACTTGAAGCAACAGAAATGTGGTTCTACAGAAGGATGCTGAGAATACCATGGACTGAACATGTGAGCAATAACAAAGCTTTAGAGAAAATAGAAACAAAAAGGACAATTTTACTTAACATCAGAAAGAAGCAGTTGAAATGAAAGAGGGTTCGGAAAATTTGATACTCAAGACAGATTGAATGTAAGCGGGCCAGAGGAAAGCAAGGCTAATCTACCAGGCGAGCTTCCGCAAATGGATGGCAGAGCAGGGTTTGGGAGAGAGATGGCAAAAAAATATTTAAAGTTATCAAGAGTTACAAAGACGAAATTATGGAGAGCCATGAGAGACTATGTTAGGTGTTGTTTTCTTCTAGCCTCTTTTCTTCAATCTGTCCTGTGTGTATCAGATTTTCCAAGCCCTCTTTCTTCATTATGTGCCCTAGAAATTTCAGCTGTCTCTTCCTGATATTAAGCATAAGTTTCCTTTTTCTCTAAAACTTTGTCGTTGCTTACATATTCTGTCCATGGTATCCCCAGCATTGTTCTGTAGAAGCAGAATTCTGATGCTTCAAGTCTCTTCGATTTGTGGAGATTGTCAAGCTTTCACTGTCATATAGGAAGACATATCACATAACAGTTCAGAACTCTTTTCTTTGTTTCTAATGAAGTTTTCCTGTTTCTTCATACTCTTAGTTTTTGGAATGTGTCTTTGGCTACCACAATTTGCCTTCAGATTTCATATTACCCTTTCTGTCCTGTTAAAACACACCCCAGATATATATATATATATATATATATATATATATATATATATATATATATATATATATATATATATATATAGTGTATATTTAAGCAGCAATTTTTTTCTTGATGCATGTTTCATTAAATAATATAGACAAGTTTTGTCTATTTTAAGTAAGTTCCTTTCATATTGTCTGATAAGCTTAATAACATTATCATTGAAAGACGAAAGGAAATCGCCATATTGATACATGTTTAAATCCAGTCTAAGCTTTCAGCTTACATAAGCCATTATCAAAGATGACAATAATGATAGTCTGTTTTTGTTGCATGAAAAATTTCAAAGCAACGACTAACTCATGTATAGGAGACGTGGAAGCGAAAATAGCGTCGCAGATCCTGACGTCACACATGACCATGTGAGAGTGAAAATGAGAAGTATTAAGTATGGGAAGCCGTTGGTATAAACCAATGGCTTCTGTTATCAATTATAGACATTTAAGAATATTTGTGGAGATTTCATAGTCTATTTTGTTCAGGTTAGGTTTCAACTGTGTTATGTATATAGCTTGAAAGAATTTTTAGTTTTTGTTTATTGTTTTCATGTTTAGGTATAGTTGTGTTAGACGTTGCTTTGAAATTTTTTATGCAACAAACACAGACTATCATTGTTTCGTCTGTGTATTGGTTGATATAGTGAAAAGTAATTATCATCTTTGATAATGGCTTATGTTAGCTGAAAGCTTAGATTGGATTTAAACATGTATCAATATGGTGATTTCCTTTCGTCTTTCAATGATAATGTTATTAAGCTTATTAGAAAATGCAGAACAATCACGTGGTCAAGATAAACACTCAACACTTGTGATAAAGTGGGATAGTCCATTGCTTGGGCTGTGATTGGCTGCTGGTACATGAGTGGAGGTATTAGGTTGGTGCAAAAATAATGATGTAATAATGTCGTTTTTTGACGTATTTTTTAACGTCAAAAAACGACATTATTACGTCATTATTTCTGCACGATTCATTTATTATCATTATTTCAGTTTGATTCATCAGTTAGTTTGCAGGGTTTGTATTAAGTTACAACCTGCTTTATTTTTGTCTGCCAGCTGGATGCTAGCTGGGACCCTTACGCCGGTAAGTGCTGTTTATTGCATTGTTATTCTACAAACAATATGAAAAGAACTTACTTAAAATAGACAAAACTTGTCTATATTATTTAATGAAACATGCATTAATATATATATATATATATATATATATATATATATATATATATATATATATATATATATATAATGAAACATGCATTAATATATTTTTTTTTGTCTTTTTTGTTTGTTTGATTTCGGTAGCCCCGATTTGTAATTTGCATTTTCAACTCCTCCTTTTAGTAACAATCATCTATTTTCATGTTGCTGATGTTTAATCCTTTCTTCTCATTTTCCTTCACTACCTTATGTAGTGGTGTTTGTAATTTTCTTCTTATCATCTGCATGTCTTTTGTTGTGAAGCCACCAAAAATGAATCCTGGTAGGACTTCTAGATCTCTCAGAATCACCTCACAGTATAGGTTGAATAAATCTGGTGAGAAGACACACCCTTGTCTTTAGAAATTTTATTGTACTGTATTACAGTTTAAAAATTTAATGTACAGATTATACAACTGATTTTTTATTTTGTTCATTCCATTTAATGTTCAGTACACGACTGCATTATATAAAATTTTGAAATAAATTAATAAGGTTGCGAACAGTGCAAGTGCAACATTAAAGCCATCTGAAGCTAATTAACAAAAACCCAATTAGACACGGGATATGCCTGAAACAGCAATCAGGTCAGGACACTGAAATTGAGCCTGGCCATTAAAGGAGTGGCTGTAGATCTTAAACTAAAAATCACATTTAACTTGGCCTTTTACCATCTGAAAATGAGTGCAATTTGAAGAAAATCATTATAAATGGGTAATATCTGAAGACGTATTTTAACACAACACGTAGGTACTTTGTTTTTTTTAAATTGATTATACCCACAAGAAAGGCAGTAAAGCCATTACGACACAAACTGTTACTAGATGTGAAACAATTAGAAAACAGAAACATTATTATGGAGCAAGAACAATAGAAGAGCAATCAGGAAGACAGTAAATAAAAATTGACATTACATTTAAAGATTTAAGGATCAGAGTTGGCTGGAAAGCTTTGAGCTGGAAGAGAGTTCCAAAAGTGAGATAAGAAGAAACTGTTACCATAGAACTTATTACATCTAGCCAATATAAATATACTTTAGTCTTTTCTATTATTATCAATAACAATAAAATAATCAAAATTAATGATTGTTTTGTATGTGTAAGCACATATTGTATTTTAGTCTGTTCTTTGTACACTATTCATCTAAATTAAATAATCAGAGTTAATGCTCGTCTGGTATCAAAAAAAAGCTTAATCTTAAAGTATGCCCCACTAAAGGTTAATGAAATAATACTTTCAAAAATTTAATATTGGTGGTAGAAAACTATAACTTATTTTAAGATGTATTATTAAATAAGGGGACATAGGGTACTGTCGACAACTGTCTACATTCCCAAATATATTTTGGTTTTAAATAAACTACAAAGGTTGATAAGACTTGAAAAGTAAAATCAATATTAAATGTATGTTACTCATTTTTCTCTATGATTTTTTCATATCCTAACAAAGCATACCCTATGATGTTTCTTTTACAATTATCAAATATAAAAAAGAGGGAAATGAAGAGCTACAGATGAAAATATTAACCAAATTACAGATGTAATTTGTTTGTTGTTTGACAAGAACCTACAAACTTCAGAGCCCAGGGACACTGACTGCATCTAGATTGCTGATATTGAACAAGCAGTTCTGCTCCTTGCCTCAACCCCACCCACTCCAGAACAGGCCCCCTTACTCAGTGCATGCGAGTGCATTTATGCACATGTTCATGAGACCAACCAGTTCTCATCTTATGCATCTACATCCACAACCAGCTAATTCTTTCCTATTTAAAACTCCGAGAGTTTCTGACGATCTTCTCCCAACACAAGCTTACTAATAGACCTGTTTATTCAAGTGGAGGAAAGGGAGGTGGAAATAGAGAGAGGAAAGGGAGGTGGAAATAGAGAGAGGAAAGGGAGGTGGAAATAGAGAGAGGAAAGGGCAAGGACAATGTTGAAGTCTGAATGGGGAAGGGTAAGAAATAGAAAGGGCAAGAGGTGGAGGAAGAGAGAGGGTAAAAGATTCTAAACAATGAGGGCACAGAGCCTGATTGCGTTTACCAAAACAGAAGCTGAAATTTAGCTCACAAATGATTTTAAATTAATGTAGTTATCATTAAGCAATTATAAAATTTCCAACACCCAATTTTGCATAATTCCAAAACCGATTTAAAATTAAATTTTGTCTCCAAATAGAATCAACATCAAATATAATTCCTAAAACTGGAATGTTTATTACTGCCTCCAGAAAAATATTACTTTGATTTGGGCTAATTTCATGCTCATTTCTCATATATATATATATATATATATAAATAATGAAATGGACAAAGTCCGACAATTATTTTAAGACATTTTTATGTTTACACATATTTAAGTAAATGCTCTGTTTATAATAAACAGTATTAAAAAACATTTACCGACCTGAATGTCCGAGAAATTTTCATAGAAAATATTCAGTCTCCAACAGGAATCGAACCTGTATCCTATATGGAACCGTCATATAGCCTGATGTGCCTTTAACTGATTTGACCACAGAGGCGCGTTCGGTTAGCAAAGTCGATTTTACTGCCTTTAAACGTCAATTTTCCATGAATCTCTCACATACATTCATATCTGCTTAAAGCATATCCAAATGTAAACAAATGACGTCACACATTATGAAATGAACATAGCCCGTCAATTATTTTAAGACATTTTTATGTTTATACATTTTTTTTTTTTAAAGATACAAATATTGAAGTAAATGGTCTATTTATAATAAACCTCAGTGGCCAAATTGGTTAAAGGCACGTCAGGCTATATGACGGTTCCGTATAGGATACAGGTTTGATTCCTGTCGGAGGACGAATATTTCCTATGAAAATTTCTCAGACATTCAGGCCGGTAAATGTTGTTTAACACTGTTTATTATAAGCAGAGCATTTATTTAAATATTTGTATCTATAAAAAATGTCTTAATATATATATATATATATATATATATATATATATATATATATATTGAATATATATATATATGAGTGGGCCAAACAATTACAAAACGTTTGTCTACGAAACACTCAAGTTGAGGTAATGAATGTAACATCTATCATCTAAGTCACAAATTTTGTGTTGTAATAATCTATATATATATATATATATAGATATATATATATATTCAAACATGTTTAATTGAATAATATAAACATATTGTGTCTATATTTACCAATCGATACTGAACAAAATTTATTACGAGTGTAGCAGCAACATATTGAAGTGCATATAATAACGATTTAATGCCATTTTGCATTTCTACCAATTTCCAGTCAGCTATCTTATATTGGGATGCTTGTTTTGCATAAAATTCCATAACCACTATAAATAAACAAATAAATAAAAAAAAAAAATACCATCACAATGGAATGCAGGTTTTATCACAGTTACAATAAGTTTGTCTTTGTAATTTACCTCAGAAGATGATCTTAGAAAAGGTCGAAAGTATTTGGGTTAATAATCTACCATGCCTTCCTTAATGAATATCATCTTAACATATATATATATATCTTTATATATGAGAGGGAGAGTGTGCATTTGTGCATGTTCTTAAAAATCCCCGTCACAATGGAGTGACAAGTAATTTATCCCTGAAGATCATCTTGGAAAAGATCAAAAGTACTTGGGTTAGAAAAAACTATGACACCTTCCTTGATGAATTTCATCTTAACATCAAGAAACTGATTAGAGAACTAGAAAGGAACAGTACAAAAATAAGTAGACACAATATGTCTATATTATTCAATGAAACGTGTGTCTGTCTATATCTCTGAGATGAGGTATTATGATTACTTGAATGGACATGTGGGCCAGTGGATAAAGACTTTGGTTAGATCTAGTGACTAGTTCAGTACCAGGCTACTCCAGTGGTGAACCGTAACTTGGAGAGTTGAGTTAAAGGGAAATAACTGAGACATCCGGAAGAGACGTGGCATGTGGAACTAGAACAATCTACCCCAGTGAATGAAACAATCACCTGAAGAAGGCCGAAGTGTACAACAGCTGAAATGTTATGAATATGGCAATGAAGATAAGGACAACAGTCCGAATAATGTAAATAATGCAAGTGTGTGTGTGTGTGTGTATATATATATATATATATATATATATACACACACACACACACATTTTTATATATATATATTTTCCTTATCAATGCATTTCATCCCTGCTGATGGACTTTATCAAGACAAATTACGGTTTTTATTTTGCTACATGCATTTATAAACAGAAGCAAGAAAAATATGAAGTTTTAAGAATATATATGAACAGGCTATGAAAGTCAAGGTAAACTATAGAAGATGTGAAGTGATGTAATTTAATATACCAAAGTGAGTAAATGATATTTTATTTTGTATTTATATACATATACATACATATATATATATATATATATATATATATATATATATATATTAAGAAATGGACAAAGTCCGACAATCTATTTATTAAAGACATTTTTTTTTTCTATAAAAAGAACGTTAAACATAAAAAATGTCTTTAATAAATATATATATATATATATATATATATATATATATATATATATATACACATATATTTATTTATTTATTTATTAATACAATTTTGATATATTATTTTATTTTAATTTGATAAATTATTCATGTATTTATTTTAAATAATTGGTTTTGATTTCTTTAAATTTTCTAACATTTTTATGGTCATTTTATCAGCTTGAGAAAGGAGCATTTCTTTTATAAAAGGAAATATTTGAAAAAAATTCAGGACAAAGGTTAACATTTTGGCAAGATTCAATAACGGCTCTCTCAAGAACAATCCACTTAATTATTTTCATTTTTAATAAATGAGGAATTCTTTAGATTGAAGTTGTGGTTCAACTTATTTCTGTGCATGACTAATGCATTTGATAAAGTGCTATGTATAAGAACCTTTTCGTATTCAAAGATATGTTTTTTTGAATTTCTGAAGGTTTCCTAATATACTATAGGGGACAGTTGTGACTGTTTATATGAATAAATGCAAGGGTCAGTTTGTCACTTTTTCAACTTTAATCCTAGAGGGTTTGGCCCAAGATAATCATATTTTGTAATCAGGCTGACTTTGTGAGTGAATTAAAAACATTCCATGTCAGAAACAGACCCACAATCCTGAAATTCTGGATTCCCAGGTTTTCATTAAATGCAATTGTTTACAGTGTTTTTTTTTCGTTTTTGTTTTTTGCGAGTTTTTGTAAAAAATTTTTTGTATGATAATTTTTATAACTTGGAAACAAATCTGTGAATAACTGAAATTAATTGCAAAATCCAACAAAAGTCAACCATGAAATAAAAATAGTTGTTTGTACAGAAAGTAAAGACATAAATACATCAAATTGTCTTTAATTAAGTGGCAGCAGAAGAATTATCATCAAACTTTTAAAAGGTAATCTTAAATACTAATGCAAAACTTAAATGCAGCAATTAATTTTGAGTTCTTCTGTAGTTTATTGTTGCCTATCGCATACGGCAGCAGTATGCCTCGCAAAAAGAAATCTCCGCCAACAGAGGACCAGATTGCAATCAAAAGGCTACAGCAAGGACAAGAAAGTCCTGTGCAAATGAGGAATGCAACCTGATAGAGAGACTTTTAAGCTAGATTTATATATATATATATATATATATATACACACACACACAGAGAACAGAGTAGTAGATAGCCACTCGGACTGAGGAATTGGAAAGCTGAGTTTGAATTCCAGTCGAATCCATTACATTCACTTACGTGCTAATACACTGGCTAGATCCAGTAACAGGACCTAAAGAGTATGAGTTCAATACCCAGTTAAGGCAGTGGAGAACTTGGAGAGGGGAATTAGCAGGAGATAACTGATAACTGACATCCATTAAACACGACACATGGAACTATTACAGTCTACCCCAGTGAGTGAAATAAAGGGTACAGTTCGACATTCCAACCACCTGAAGAAGGCCGGAGTGTAAAATGGCCAAAACATTGTAATAAATATGGCGACAAAGATGAGGACAATAGTCCGAATAACGTAAATACTGTACATAATACCTTATCTCAGAAATATAGACAGTCCCAATACTAATGGACCAGATCTTTCTTTTGACCATCAAGCACTCCAATTCTCTTATCTGCTCTCTACCCATCCCTACATCACAATATTATACAGCTATTAGAGATGAGAATAGCCAACCATGTTCTTACCAGTTTGCCTGTTTTTTTGCATAATGATTTTAGCTAATAATGACTTTTTGAGATGTTGGTGCACAGTACATTATATCCCAACAACAATACATATTTTTGAGTCACTCATTTACAGAAAGGGAAACCAATGGAATTTAAACAAAGTCAAGAACTGAACTTAAAAATAATAAAAGAAAAAGTATTCTACTGAGTAAGGAAAAAAATTCCCTTCTATAAAATGGAAAATTAAGTTTTGTTTTTTTTTTTCTTTTTAAAGATGTCACACACAAAAAAAAAATCATGAAAGATTGTTATTGACTGATGGATAAAAGAGGAAGTCAGAGACCCCCCCCACTCTTTTCAAAGTGAACAAAAAGTGAAAAGCAGCAAGCATTTAGATCAAACAAAAAGCTGAGAATGAAAAAAGTCACCTATTTTCCAGTGTATTTTTCAGTTATTATCTTTTTCTCTTGTAAATATCATTCTATTAGTTTTACTTTGAGGAAAAGAAAAGAAAAAAAAAATCAATAATTATAGATTGTTAGAAACATTTTAAAAGGTTTTGTGCAGAGAGAAGGAGAGAGAAAAGGAAAGAAGGGAGGGAAGGAGAGAGAAGAGGGAAGGAGAGAGAAGAGGGAAGGAGAGAGAAGAGGGAAGGAGAGAGAATGGGGGGAAGATGAGAAAATGGGGGGAAGATGAGAAAATGGGGGGAAGGAGAGAGAATGGGGAGAAGGAGAGAGAAAAGGAAAGGGGGGAAGGAGAGAGAAAAGGAAAGGAGGGAAGGAGAGAGAAAAGGAAAGGAGGGAAGGAGAGAGAAAAGGAAAGGAGGGAAGGAGAGAGAAAAGGAAAGGAGGGAAGGAGAGAAAGAGGGTACAAGAGAGAGAAATAAACAACTTAAGCAAAAAGAGAAAATTTGGAATTAAAGAAATTTTTTTAAAAGAATTAAAAAGCTTAAAAATCATTTAGCTACAAAAAAAAAAAAAAAAAAAAAAAAAAAAGAAAAAAGAAAGAAGACAAAGAAAGAAAAAGAAAAGATGCATTATATTAAAAAAAAAAAAAAAAAAAAAAAAAAAAAAAAATACAACAAAACCCAAGGACTAAAAAAAGTACTATTGGGGGAAAAAGAAAAAGAGAAATCCAACAAAAACACAAACTGCATTAAATGGCAAAAGCAGAGCAAAAGCATTTGCCGCTTTTGTCTTCTGCCCTTGAAATTAATAATTCTTTTTTTATCCCTGTTCATTTGTGAATATGGTAAACCGGATTCCAATTAAACCTTTTTTTTTTTCCAAAAGTTAGGGAAATAAAATGAGACATTACCTTGAAAAATCTTGCAGTTGTTTATCTCAGAATCAAAGACATAGCAATTTGTTTTGCTTCATAAAATTCTTAGAGATATACTTGTGACAATTCTACAGTGTGGTTTAGCAACATAAAACAAAGAAATCTATATATTTTTACAATAAAGAAATGAACATAAGTCATGGGTTGTGATCTATGTACAAATATATATTGAGATGTCTCCCCAATGTAAGTGATTTTACAGTGCAAGCACATCATTTTTATAGGTTCATTGGTTTACAAAGCATTCTAGTAAACCTATATTTTTTGAATTAAACAACTTTCATGGATTTGCTAGTTAAAAACATAAAAAAGTATTTTGCAGTACATAAAAGAGATGAGTGATGAACAGGGAATTGTGTGTTTGCATACATATGGAGAGGATGTGATAATGGAAAACAAAACTGTAAGGAAAATGCATTGGGATTTTTGAGGATAAGAGAGGGAATAAATTACCTTATCAGATCCAACATGGAAATTTATAAGGTTTTCCACATTGTCTCCTCTCACTTTTGTTTTGGATACTATTATACATCCTACAGATGTGTGTATATGTGCTTGACTCAGACATAAACTCATGGTTAAAAGGCACAGTTCATAGTGAGATATATATATATATATATATATATATATATATATATATATATAAGAGGTGCGGTGGAGTAATGGATAGTGACTCAGATTGAGGAATCAGAGAGCAGAGTTCGAATTCCAGTCAAATCCATTGAACTCACTTATGTGCTAATATCCTTGGAAAGGTATTAATCCTCTTCTCCCCACAGCTATGGGTAAATAGCAGGACACACTGGGTTCTATAGCCTTGGATGGCAACTGGTCTAGGAGAAGGAATTCAAAACCTGTGGAGGGTCGTTTGGGGGACCTTTTGGCACATGGTGTGCCAGGTCTCTGTATTTGCTCTTCAAAAAGTGTGATGACTTCTGCACAAGGCCTTCACCACTGTAAGCAAGTCATGTATGATGGAGGCTGGCTATCAGTTCCTAGGAACTGAGTTGCTTGACACTTATACATCGAAAATGATTGAAGAATCCATTATATATATGAGGGATGATCGATAAGTAAAACCTCCAATCCTATAAAATAAGTTTTAGACCAGATAGAATAATGAAACTGGTATCAAAATGAAAGAAATTTATTTCCTTTCAAAATTACAAAGGTTGTTTGATAAGTAAGGTCTTCAATTCTATGAATCAAGTTTTAGACCAGATAGAATAATGAAACGGGTATCAAAATGAAAGAAATTTATTTCCTTTCAAAATTACAAAGGTTGTTTGATAAGTAAGGTCTTCAATTCTATGAATCAAGTTTTAGACCAGATAGAATAATGAAACGGGTATCAAAATGAAGACAATTTATTTCTCTTTAAACTTAAAAGACTTGATTGATAAGTAATATCTTATCTGATAGAACAGGTTTTTCATCAGATAATGAAACTGTTGTCAAAATCAAGTAAATTTATTTCTCTACAAAATAACAAATGTATTTCTCAAAATAGCAGTTAGTGTGACATGTTTCTGCAAAAGTTAGACGTAATTTTTAAATCTGGTTTACTTTTGACTTAATGACATCCAACAATTTTTGACTTTAGCATTGGATAAAAAAACAGTGTTTAACCTTTTAAATGCCATGTTCAGTTTCAGAAAGTACACCAGAAACCTGGTGATGCCAGTGTGCAATAATTGAATTTTCAGATATCGTACTGTGTTATTTGTTGACAACAACATAGCACAGTCATAACTGGAGATAAAAAAAAAAAAAAAAAAAAAAAAAAAATGAAGAGAGAGCGAGAGAGAGAGAGACAGAAAGAGAGAGAGAGAGACATAAAGCGAGAGAGAGAGAGACAGAAAGCGAGAGAGACAGACAGAAAGCGAGAGAGAGAGACAGAAAGCGAGAGAGACAGACAGAAAGCGAGAGAGACAGACAGAAAGCGAGAGAGACAGACAGAAAGCGAGAGAGAGAGACAGAAAGCGAGAGAGAGAGACAAAGCGAGAGAGAGAGACAAAGCGAGAGACAAAGCGAGAGAGAGACAGAAAGCAAGAGAGAGAGAGACAGAAAGCAAGAGAGAGAGGGCCCACATTCTGTGGATACATCAAGTGTTCACAAGCACTTATTGTTCTATTGTTAAAAAAAAAAAAAAAAAATTCCAACATAAACCCCCACTCTATAGATAATCCCGATATAGTAGTCATAATGGTCGGATAATATTACTCAATGCCACCTGATATGTTTTTTATGGCATTGAGATTTTGATGGATAATATGGTATAACTTAAAAAACAAAACAATATTACATAGTGATATGGTTGTACTATGTGATCATATTACACTAAAGGATGTAATTTCTTCCCAGTTTTTAGCTCCAGAAACACCTGGTTGTATTATACACAAGAAAACTACTTATTTCTGTAAAACAAACAAGGAACTTTACAGAAAAAAATCATTTTACAGTTGAAATGGCTAGATGGAACTGTATGTTCTATGTTAACAGTTATTTTTAAGACAGTGGTTCCTAGCAGTCTAAGCAAAAGGACCGCTCACCTGCCATGCAAAAAGGAAGGCAGATACTGGTTAGACTTTTACTTGCTTGGCCTTTACAAGAAGGTGGCAATTGAATGAAATTTCCCAACTACAATTTTGTCTCAGGATTTCTTTCTTGGGTAGTGATCCAGCCAAAGAATTATTTGAATTAAGCTACAAGCATTTGATCAGAAGAAGCTGCATGCTGTGAACGAACATTCTGTCTGGTCTGAGCTGCAATACACCTGTGAGTATGATGTAAAAAGAACTATATTCATACAGTAACTACAGTTCCACCTATCATTAATTTTTTTTTTTTTTTTTTTGCTGGCTTCCATTTTTATTTTTCACTTTACAAAATAAAAAAAAAAAAACAACCCCCCCCCCCAAAAAAAAACAAAAAAACAATAACACAGTAGATGGGAATTCACTCCATGCAGTTGAGAAAGTCAATAAATAAAAGTAAGAGACAAAAAGAAAGAGAAAAAGAAAGAGAAAAAAAAAAAAAGAGAAAAAAAAGAGGAGGGGGGTCATTAGCATCTTTTAGATGAAGAAAGCTTAAAGTTAACTTTGCCTGGAAGGAAAGCAAAAAAAAAAAAAAAATGCATTAAAATATCCATTGTTCTTTTTAAGATGAAAGAGTTTCACAGAAGACAATATATGGGTTAGGAGCATAAAAACAAAACCGGAAAGAACATTGGCTGATAGGTTTCATGCTGTTCAACAGACAAAAAGTAATTAAAGACAATATATACACAGTAGGAAAATCTCAAGTACAACGAATCGAATAAAAAGTTACAGTTTAACCTTGAAAAGTCAATCAAGTGGAAAGATTATATTGAATCAATTACTAAGGCTGCTGCTAGGAAAGTCTATTCACTCTGTTGTGATAGACATTTTTTCTCATCAGAATCTATTTCACACATTTATAAGTCTATGTTTTGTTCATGAATTGAATATTGTTACCACATCTGGTTTAGTGCTTCTGCTATGCATTTAGAGATTCTTGATTAAATACAAAGAAGAATCTGCAATGATATTGGACCTGGCATGACATCTCAGCTTCAGTCATTTTCCCCCATCACTGTAACATAGTTTCCCTGTGTCTTTTCTATAAATACTTTTCCTCTATGGTAAATATTCATTAGGGTTTCATTTTTAAATGTTATTTTTAGAAGGACAAATTGTACGTATGGGAACTAGTTAGGACTACATAGAGACTCTGAGGTATTATGGTGACTGCAGTAAGAATGGTAAGAAAGAATGTGTTGTTTTGGTGTAAGGAATACTGTGGTATGTTTGGGTCAGTAATCATGACTAGCTAAATTTTAAGATAAGACACATTGAAGACCAGCTTTCTCCTATCCCTCCTTTTGGCCTTGTGCCACATTTTTATATTATTCAAAATAAATATGACTTTCCTCCCTTTAGGAATTTAAGTGCAGTACTAGATTGGTGGTAAGGTCTCATTTCACAGTTGAAATATCTAGATGTAACCATAAGTTCTATGCTAATAGTTGCTTCGCTTACACTTCTCACTTGTGGAACTCTAGCTTTTTGCTTTACAGTCAAGTTTTATTTTCAAAAGTTTAAATGCAGTGTCATTCGCTATCTTCAGTCTTCTTAATTCCTGTTCTTTTATCGTTCTCTCTTCTTCATAAAGTTTTTTTTTCTTGTTCTTTAACACTCAGTATTTCTTTCGTAGTCACTTTATTGCTTTCCTCAGCATAGTTAACAGATTGAAAAGAGTCTTAATTTTATAGAATAAATAAAGGGTTCTGTTCAAAAATTACTGGAGGTTACTCGGTTCAATAATGCTTAAGTTGGATCATAACAAACATGTTCAATTAGTCAATGGTTACACAGGTTGGTTATCACTAATCAGGCAACCCTAAGATGTGTGGGGTGGCAGATAAGTTATTTTGCCAGATTACTTGGGACTACATAGAATCCAACAGCTAAGCACTTCATCCTACCTTTAAAATAACCTGTAAATAAGCACACAGTTAATAAAGGTATAAAAAAATCTTAAGTTTAAACCAAGTGAAATTTTAATGAAACAGGTAAATAAAGGTTACCTGGTAATGCAGAAATATCTACCTTACTTTTATGGACAATTGTGACACTATGAGTTGGATATATGCGCCCGCGTGTGTGTGTGCGCCCGCACATCTGTGTGTGTGTGTGTGTGTATATATATACACCCACACATCTGTGTGTGCGTGCGCGCGCACACATATGTGCGAGAAGATTAGTTAGATTTGACCTGGGTATCAAACTTCAAGACCCAATGACTAGATTAGGAATCTGAGATAAAAACATGTTTTGGACATATGGCCAAAAGGGTAGATAAGTGTTAAGTACTTGTCAAAATACGAAGATAGTTAAAAGACCGGCTCTGGTCAAAACTTAAAAGGGTCTGAATTTAATGTCCCTGAATCGGAGTCAGCTAGGCTAAGAAATATTTTTATGTCCACTTTCTTCAAAGGGAGAAATGGTCATGAAAAAGTTATGGGTTTATTCGTGGGTGTCCCTTTCCCGGAAATGATGAAAGAGGACTCTGCATATATACGGGAGTGCTTTGGGTTACGGACAGTGAGGCTTAGTTTAGGTTCGAGGAAGGTTGATTTAGGCCAGAGCAAGTAACAATGAAGAGCGACACATTAGCAGCCGGACATTGTTAGTTAAGATATATATTTTTTGACAGCCGAGAATCAGCCCAGAGTTAATCATCCACAAAAGGTCACACGCCCTCCCTCCTCTTTTCGTCCTACCCAAGTTTGTAGTTGTGTTTTTCTTTTGCCTGTGAGCCTGCCTCTCGCTCGATCTGCCGCACAGAAATTCTATGACGTGGGGTCTATATCTTTGTGCAATGAGTTGCAGAGGTGGGTAGTCTCACACAATGCATAGTGTTTGCACTTTGTACCACAAAAAAGCATTTCTTGCATTCATTACAATCATGTCTGGAGCTAAACATAAATGGGTTATAATCTAAAGAAACAAAAAACAATTAGAAATGCTTTGATATGGGAAAGTGGTCAAAAACGACTGATCGGTTTGGTTTGTTTTATGGCATATCAACACCTCAATGGGTTATTTAATGCCAACAAGATTTTTATTGCTGGTAATAATTATTATTTTTTTTTTTTTCCCAAAAATGTGTTGCTGGTAATATTTTTTCCTTCAAAAAACCTACTTCTGGCAATATTTTTTCTTCGAAAATCTATTGCTGGTAACATTTTTTTCCAAAAAATGTATAGCTGGTTAATCAAATCCATTACATTCACTTACGTGCTAATACACTTAGAAAATGTATGAATCCTCTTCCCCTAGCTTTGGGTAAATAGCAGGATAGACCAGATTCTATAGCCTTGGATGGCAACTAGTCTAACGCAGAAAGAAATGGCAACCTACTGTAGGAAAAATCTGCCTTGTCAGTCATGTATCGTAAAATTTATTGCTGGTAATAATTTTTTTTTTTTTTTTTTACATAATATTTCTGGTATTAAAACCTATTTTTACACTTTCATTGTGTTTTGACCCGAGTTTGGGGGTTAACTATTTGCCCATAGCTGAGACCCTAACAGGTGCTACCACCCCAGGTCAGAATGAACCTGAGAACACCAGCAATTAAGAGGTGGTTCTATGCTCCTGAAAACTATCTGATCAGAGGCCTTGCTGTTATCGTCCAGGACAGCAAAAATGACTGATGCAGCATCTGGTGTCGCCAAATAGTAGTAGTAGTAGTAGTAGTAGTCCTGTCACTGGATCTAACCAACACCTTTATCCACTGTGCCATGTGTCATTAAGTTATTGTTAAGATTGTGGCCGCCAGTAATAGTTATGTTTAAGCATATCATTTACCCACTGTACCCAAAAGATCAGAAATTTTTTTTTTCTTTTCAACATCATACTTATTTGCCCATATACCCTACCAAAACAATACTTATTCCAGCAGATGATCCTGAAGCAAATTTTCACCAAGCACATATGAATAACTGCCACTGCTGATCTTGAAATTCTGGTATTAAAAATCTACTTTTATACTTTCATTGTTTTGACTCCTTTTGGGGAGTTAACTATTTACCCATAGCTGGGACCTTGGCAGATGCTATCACCCTGGGTCAGAGTGAACCTGGGAACAATTAAGAGATGATGCCATGCTCCTCAAAACTTCCTGATGAAAGGCCTTGCTTTTTGATGCAGTTTATCTAAATGATCATGATATTACATCACATCAACCTTTGCACTAATACCATTGTTATGGTTTTGCTCAAACTATTCTCCCCACAACTAGGAGCTATCAGCAGGGCAGACCAGGCTTTCTAGCCTTGGTTGGCAACTCATCAAGGAGAACGACAATATTTTCAATATGATACTCAACCACTATAGATATTTGAAGCCAAAGAGAGTGTAAGTAATAAATATTTTTCTTTCAGTTTACGAGAACCGTATTACAACTAGGAGCTATCAGCAGGGCAGACCAGGCTTTCTAGCCTTGGTTGGCAACTCATCAAGGAGAAGGACAAGTGAAAAAACAGCTGATTGATAATCAAACATAATGCAATGATTAGCCTCAACTTCCTGTCTCTCTTGACTAAATGTTTAATCTGTTGAGCGAGTGAACATGGTTCCCCAGGACTAGCTTCTAACTTATTCCAATGCTTCCACTTATGCCCCATGGTTGGCCCAATTAAAAAAAAAAAATCTCACTGAAAATACATGAAGACACACACAAAGTTAAATTTAACTCACAATAAGGCTCGTCATCCAACATCTGTTAAATATCTGTTCCATCGTCTGCACTCCGTTTTTATATGACATTGTGTTTTATATATGAGAATTATCACTTTTATATAATTATTATATATTTGTGTCTCTAACTGAAAAAATGCTAATTATATATAGGGTTATCTCGCTAGCCATTAGCCAAAAGGTGTTCATATACAATACCTTCTTAAATTCACTTGTTTTTAAATGAGTCATGCCACCACTCAAATGTATTACTGATGTTACTCCTGTCACCCTGACCACTGATTTGGCACATACACTTACATGTATGAATACCAGACCTAATTAGGAAAAAACAACCTTAAAAATACATTGTCAGTAATAAATTTATTTTGACGAATATAAGCATACTCATCTCATTAGATTGACTACATTTATGAAATATATATATATATATATAAAAAAAATTTAGAAAGGTGTTTTCCTAATTATTTTTATGTTTTGCTCTATATCATATACTGAGCTCTCATATGAGCTGAAAAACTTTTGTCTGTGTGGTCATCGTAGTGTGCGTGTGTCATTGTGGTGATATTGTGTTGTGTTGTGTGTGCATGTGTGTCTCTCATTGTGGTGATATTGTGTGTGTGTGTGTGTCTCATTGTGGTGATATTGTGTGTGTGTGTCTCATTGTGGTGATATTGTGTGTGTCTCATTGTGGTGATATTGTGTGTGTGTCTCATTGTGGTGATATTGTGTGTGTGTCTCATTGTGGTGATATTGTGTGTGTGTCTCATTGTGGTGATATTGTGTGTGTGTCTCATTGTGGTGATATTGTGTGTGTGTGTGTATCATTGTGGTGATATTGTGTGTGTGTGTGTATCATTGTGGTGATATTGTGTGTGTGTGTGTATCATTGTGGTGATATTGTGTGTGTGTGTGTATCATTGTGGTGATATTGTGTGTGTATCATTGTGGTGATATTGTGTGTGTATCATTGTGGTGATATTGTGTGTGTGTGTATCATTGTGGTGATATTGTGTGTGTGTGTGTATCATTGTGGTGATATTGTGTGTGTGTGTGTATCATTGTGGTGATATTGTGTGTGTGTGTGTGTGTGTGTCTCATTGTGGTGATATTGTGTGTGTGTGTGTCTCATTGTGGTGATATTGTGTGTGTGTGTGTCTCATTGTGGTGATATTGTGTGTGTGTGTGTCTCATTGTGGTGATATTGTGTGTGTGTGTGTCTCATTGTGGTGATATTGTGTGTGTGTGTCTCTCATTGTGGTGATATTGTGTGTGTGTGTGTGTCATTGTGGTAGCATATTAAGTCTGAAGCCATTTAAATTAGTCAGGAGGAGAAACAGAAATGCAATTGCGGATATTTTCATATCAACCAATAGTTTCCAACATCAAATGAGACTCCAGAAAATATTTTCCCAACAACTAATCTGTGTTGTACACTCAGAGACTGGCACAAACATTCGATGCAGTTATTAGCATCCATCCTGATTGTGCAGCATTCTGTGGGTTTATTGAGGACACTGAATAAGAACAGAGCACATGTTGGATCCAAGTGGATGATTGCATGTGTCATGAAGAGGTAAGGTCACCTTGACTTTATTTCTTCTCTGAAATTCAATACTTGTAGTCCAAGGAATAAATAGCATACACACACACACACATTTATCTACCTAACTCGAGAAAAATGACAAAATAAACAATAATATTTTTAATTAGCTTTGTTATTAAATAAAAAGCATCATTATTGGCAATAATTCCTTAATAAATAAAATAAATAAACACACATTTGGAGCTGAAAGAGAAAAAAGAAAAAGAAATAGGGAGAGAGTGTAGAGAGACAAGAAAATTATGTAACAGAGAAATAACTGCAACATTCTACACATACGAACACAAACCATTTTTTTTAACTTAATATAAAAATAATAAAAATGAGCAGATAATTGCTGATACCTCCTGATAAGTGGACTGAACAATTACAAAAATTTTTGTCTAAGAAATTCTTGGATCAGGGCTGGAATATAACATACACACATTCTCTCTCTCTCTCTCTCTCTATATATATATATATATATATATATATATATATATATATATATATATATATATATATATATATAGAGAGAGAGAGAGAGAGAGAGAGAGAGAGAGGGGGGTTATGGGTAAATTGTTGCCATTTCATAATTTTAATTTTGCACATGTGAATTTCATCTTTGATTTTTTTCGCCTGGTCAGTATAGTAGGCTCAGTTGGGCACCCTCTGCTTGAGGGGAAAACATGAGCACCATGACACAAACCACTGCCAGAAAGCTCCAATATGAACAATTTGGAGTGACTGGCTGTCAATCTGAGGACAGTGCAGAGGATTCAGTAAGTGTTGGATATATCCAGTCAGCATTATGGTGTTTTGAGTGACCACTAGTGATGGCAATGTTATACCTCCATTCATTTCCCCCCACAGGACTTCAGACTCAACATGGAGTCCTACATCGTGACTTTAGGAGATAGTGCTGCCCTGGGTCAAGAGGGTGGCTGCTGGAAGACCATATGTCTGACAACAGGATTCTGCACCATGTCACACAATCAGGAGAACCCAGTCATAGCTGTCAGACAATGTCTGTGACCACATCATCCCTTACATCTGGCCACCTAACTCACTAGACTGCAGCCCTCTTCATTATTATGTGTGGGTTGCAGGTGAGCTAGAGACCAACAAAACTCCTTGTAATACCAAAGATGAATTGAAGGCAAGGATTATGGCAGCATTCACCAACTTGAACAAGGAAACCATCCAGAAGAATTGCAGGAGATTCCGAAGTTGTCTGGAGGCCGGGGCTGAAGCCAATAGTGATTTTTATTGAATAAACTTACTTTTTAGTATTTCAAGATATTTTTGTGTAAATTTTAGTAAATACAGTGTGACCCGGATATAAGAGAGATTTTCTCTAGTCCCAAATTAGAGCCATACTTACCTAAACAAAATAGACCAAACCCGGATATAAGAAACTTCTTCTCCGGTCCCGACAACTCTCTTATATCCGGGTTACACTGTATATCTGTTAAAATGAGGTGCCAGAGTTATCATTTTTGTGCAATTTACCTGACAATTTATTTATCACCCTATATATATATATATATATATATATATATATATATATATATATAAAAAGCAGAAAATATAACTGAATAATTACTTTACAATGCTCTATACCCGGCCCACACCAGGTTTTCAAAACAGTCAGATTTTCATGGTAACCAGAATAGAATAATAAAAAAAAAAAAATCTATCACATTTTTTTAGAAATTGCTTTGTTTATGTTAGGATATGAAACTGAGCAGATATGTCTATTTCGAAAGTCTGAGAATAATTCATTGTTATAAAGCACTATTCAACTTTGTCGACACTTTGTGGCCAAGTTAATCTAAAGCATGTCAGATTTAGATGATGGTTTCTCCTGACCCGGGGGACACCAGTTTGATCCTGTTGAAGAGTGTAAATTTTTCTTTAATAAGATTTAAATAAACAGAGCATCTACTCAAATATGGGTATCCTCTAAAAATAACATTTAGATAATAAAAATTTACTAACATCAGCTACAATATAGCTCTCTTCAGTAATGTCTAATACATTTGCTTTCTATTCAATTTATATTCATACCAACAGATTAGACGAGAATAAAAGTTGTTCCTAAAAAAAGAAATCTGAACAAGTGAATCTGAAAAAGGCATTGGTTATCAGCAAAGACATCCTATGATCTTCATTGAACCAACAGGAGAAAGGATGGAGATGACAATAATGAGGTCTGGGAGAATGATAGTGAGGGTGAAGTAAGTGGTGATTCATTCTCAGAGGAACATTCAATTTGGGAAAGCACAGAGATTCTAGAAATGCTGGAAGCAAATGAGTTGAAAGCAGATATAAAAAAAAAATGTAAATTCTTCATATAAAGATTACAAATAATGATTAATCAGTATGACTTCCAACACGAAGTAGAAAAAGATGAAGAGAAAAAGTAGAAAAAGATGAGAGAAAAAGATGAAAAAGAAGTAGAAAAAGATTATGTAGTATATGAAGAACTAGGAAAAGATGAAGATCTAGGAAAAGATGAAGAAAAAAGAAGATAAGATGAAGAAGATGAAGAGAAAAAGTAGAAAAAGATGAAGAGAAAAAGTAGAAAAAGATGAAGAGAAAAAGTAGAAAAAGATGAAGAGAAAAAGTAGAAAAAGATGAAGAGAAAAAGTAGAAAAAGATGAAGAGAAAAAGTAGAAAAAGATGAAGAGAAAAAGTAGAAAAAGATGAAGAGAAAAAGTAGAAAAAGATGAAGAGAAAAAGTAGAAAAAGATGAAAAAGAAGTAGAAAAAGATTATGTAGCATATGAAGAAGTAGGAAAAGATGAAGATGTAGAAGACAAAGAAATAGTAGAAGGACATGAAGTAGAAAACATTAGAGGATTAGAGAAGTGGAAGAAGAAAAAGAAAGGAAGGAAGGAAGGAGAAAAAGAAAGGAAGGAAGGAAGGAGAAAAAAAGATTACTGCTGCTGTCAATAACACCAAAATGATTCCTAGCAATATAATGACATTATAAACTATGGTTCATTGTTCAAAAGCAGTTTCAGTTACTCACAAGGAGCCTAGAAGGGAAAATATTTATGCTATAATTGTAAGACTAAAATGAGACAGCTAAAGCTTCAAAAACACAAAAGAACAATTGCCAAAGAAACAGGTTTTTTGGGTTTTTCTTTTTTAAAATTAAAATATTTTAAAATATTAGATATCCTCCAGCAAAGACATCAGAATTAAAACAATCTGCCTCCACACACTGAATAAAGTGTTCAGATCAAAATTCCCAAAAGTTACCAAGCATGACAAACACATGGATTAAATGAAAAGTTTTAATTAAACATAAGCATTTGAGAGTGAAATACAAACTATTTATTCTTTTCATGTGCAGAGCATATCTTTCCTCTTTTAGTTGCCATATCTTTTCAGCATCTATGCAATCATAGCTCTCCCCATCTTATTTATCCTTTGTGTCATATCAGGGTTAGGGTCTACTACTGGTAACATGTAACACTGTACAACCTGACACATGGATGAGTGGTTGGCATCTAAACCAGTCCCTAATTAGCTTTTCTGCTGGTGAGGAGGGTGGTATATCACACCCCTCAGGATGAAAAACAGTTAAAACGTTTGGTTTGGTTTACGGAATATCAACCTCAATGGGTTATTTAATGCCGGCAAGCTTTTTACTGCTGGTAATAATTTTTTTTTTTTTCCCAAAAAAATGTATTGTTGATAATATTTTTTTCAAAATTTGTTCTGAATACCCTCCAATAGGTGTGCAGGATCACCTCGTCAGTGATGTTATTACAAGTTTCGGGTCTTTCAACATCATACTTGCTTGCCCAAATACCCTGCCGAAATAATACCTACTTCAGCAGGTGACCTTGAAGCAAATTTCCACCAGCCACACGACAACAAAGATATAAATAACTACCACTGCTGATCTTGAAATAGTAAGTGATTGCTGGTATTAAAAACTATTTTTATACTTTCATTATGTTTTGACCCTTTTTGGGGAGTTAACTATTTACCCATAGCTGGGACACTGACATATCCTACCATTCCAGGTCAGAGTGGAGCTGGGAACACCAGCAATTAAGAGGTGGTTCCACACTCCTCAAAACTTCCTGATCAAAGGCCTTGCTTTTGGATGTAGTTTATCGTCTTACCCAGGACAGCCTGTTAAAGGGTGGATGGACTTCTTAGAGAAGCCAACAACAAAGATACATCTTCCAAGAGATGGTGTTTTGATAAAAACACCTAATATACTTGGACTACTGTGAGTGTCTGAGTTGGCTGTCAGGAAGAGCATCTGGCTTTGTAAAACCTTGCCTTAAATCCTAGACAAATCAACCCACCTTGCTTTGTGTGAGATTAATCCTGGTCCTGTTTCAACTAAAAACAAAAAGAAACACTTATGTAACTTTTCATAATTTTTGTCTACTAGAATTTTTTGCCAACATACCGACATGTTGAAATCTTCACAGTATTTAGTATTGTTGAAGTTATCACTGATATTTTTTGTCAAGACTTTTATTCAATTTCACAAACCAATTGATGAAATTTGAATAAGCTGATTTGTTTAGAAAAATAATTTGTCAAAAAACCTACTTTGCAGCTTAATTTCTTTAATTTTATCTGACTTCATGTTAAACAATATTTTTTTTAAGAAAATTCTTTTTCCTTTTTAACAGTGAAGAATAAATTCTTAAGATTTCTTACTCTTGAGCATGCAGCATACAACTAACCATGCATAAATATTTCTTTCTGGAGCCAAATTCCAACTTTTTGAAGTGTTGGCCTTATGATTTGTTTGTAGTTCTTGCAAACGCAGAGCAAACTGGATTCTTGTATATATAAAAACACAAGATATGCAAAAAAATTATTTTTAAAATGGTGGGAGTATTTTGTATGTTAAATAATAAGACATAATTTTTCCAAAATAATTAATGAAAATTTATTGTACTAAGCTATGTACTCTAGTAAAACCAACTGTACTTTGTAGCCCCTTACCTGTTTGCACTTCTCCAAAAATTTGGTTTTGATCATTCAATGTATGACTATTTTAGAGGGTGTGACAGACAGAAGTCATAGAATTTTATATATAGAAGATAGATTTACCAATCCTCCATTCATCATTCTGTAATATATTCACATAAGCTCATCAGGAATATGTTGGATAGATGACAGTTGACCAGGGAAGCATTCTCTTCAGAGTTTGTTCTACAAAGTAACAGTTCTTGGGAAGATGTCAGAGTAGAACATCCTTATCATTGGAATACATGGGGAATGTGGCTGAGACAACCCTGTGTATGTGGCACGGTGGGCTCTAGCTGTGGAGGTCTAAACAAGTGGGACTAAGGAATGTAGCTCATCTGACCATTTGCCATGAAAATATCAAGAGTAGCAAAAGGCTAACAATGTTTTGTCTGTGTGTGTGTGTGTGTGTGTGTGAGAGGAAGGAGTTGTAAGGAAAAAGATAGAGAATTCACCATCCACAAGGCTATATAAATGATTCTTAACTCTGTCGAGGCTGGAAAGTGAGGATTTGACATTATAAAATATGGTTCAGTGTTCAAAAGCAGATTCAGTGCCCATAGGGAGCTTAGAAGGAAGAATATTTATGTTATAGTTGTAGGAATGAAACAAAATAGCTAAGGATACAAATACATGAATAACAAGCAATTTCCATTGAAACAAGTTCTTTACATTTTTAAAATTAAATTAGCCAATGTAGACAGGAGAACAATCTGCCTCTGCAAATTGAATAAAGTGCTTTGTTTGAAAATTCTCAAAAGTTTACCAATTATGACAGACTTTAAGAAAGCTGAAGGTTACAATGGCCAAAATGCTGTGATGATAATGACCAAATAAAAATCAGCATATAATGATTTAATTAATACTTGTCAAGAATTCCAGTTCTACAATTGCAGAACACTTAATAAATAATCCAACTTGTCATTTGTTCCTAATCTTTTAGCAAAGATGTTTTCACAATAATCAGCAGAAAACACTTGAATCATTATTTAAGAGTGCAGAAGACCATTTATATTAAGTCAAAGCAGCCTTCCCTCTATAAGCAGAAAGAATGGTTGGCAAGTCTAAATGTAATCAGTCTATGATTTATACTGTTGATTCTCTGGTAATAACTTTTCTTTCCCCACTTTTTTTTTTTAGTTGTTGTGCAGATATTTTTGTTCTTAATTCGTCCTGAGGAGTGATAAGTTGCTATTTATTTTTTGTTGCTGTATTTTTCTCACTTTATGATATGTTCCAGAAAGGGATATATTTGTTTGAAGTAGTAAAGTGGTTTTGGACTACTGTAACCGAGTAGCAGGTAACCTTAATGGACTGGTCCTCGTCTTAGTGGTAAGCAATAAGCAAAGATAATAGGCGTAGCCAACAGGCATCTGCCTGTACCTCCACATCAGTCTGTATTTATGGCTGACACCAGCCAATCATATTACTGTGAGGGGGAACCTAGGTGTATGCATATTCATTACATCACTTTACAGTGATTAATAATTTTTTTGGTTGTCTTTGTTCTTCCTCCCCTCAGTTTTAATATTGTTGTGCATTTATCTATATTGTATATACTTGCATATCATGTGACTTTTAAAGACCTAATTTTGAAGCTAATTTTAAGGGGGTTGCATCATACATGAGATATAAAATTAGCATATGTACCGTTGGCCCTGGTTACATCATTGACGAAACTGTACATACATTTACTGCAATCAAAAAGTACAACTGTATTTAAAATAAACCTCACACATCGTACACACTTTTAAAATATACTTTTTTAAATCCCTAGTAAAATTTTGTACCCACCACCAATTATTTCATGAAAATACTTTTTTAAATCCCTAGTAAAATTTTGTACCCACCACCAATTATTTCATGAAAATACTTTTTTAAATCCCTAGTAAAATTTTGTACCCACCACCAATTATTTCATGAAAATACTTTTTTAAATCCCTAGTAAAATTTTGTACCCACCACCAATTATTTCATGAAAATACTTTTTTAAATCCCTAGTAAAATTTTGTACCCACCACCAATTATTTCATGAAAATACTTTTTTAAATCCCTAGTAAAATTTTGTACCCACCACCAATTATTTCATGAAAATACTTTTTTAAATCCCTAGTAAAATTTTGTACCCACCACCAATTATTTCATGAAAATACTTTTTTAAATCCCTAGTAAAATTTTGTACCCACCACCAATTATTTCATGAAAATACTTTTTTAAATCCCTAGTAAAATTTTGTACCCACCACCAATTATTTCATGAAAATACTTTTTTAAATCCCTAGTAAAATTTTGTACCCACCACCAATTATTTCATGAAAATACTTTTTTAAATCCCTAGTAAAATTTTGTACCCACCACCAATTATTTCATGAAAATACTTTTTTAAATCCCTAGTAAAATTTTGTACCCACCACCAATTATTTCATGAAAATACTTTTTTAAATCCCTAGTAAAATTTTGTACCCACCACCAATTATTTCATGAAAAATTTTTCTTTTGAATTTTTAAAATGGCTACCATTTTAAAAATTCAAAAGAAAAATTTCACATAATAAAATGTAAAACAAAAAAAAAAACGATATATACAAAAAATTTAAAAAAAATAAGTAATATAAAACAAAACAATAAAAAAGTAACATTTTTATTTTACATTTTTTGAAATTTTTATTTTTTTAAAAATGTAAGGTAAGCATGAGGTAATTAAGTACTGAATAAAAAAAAAAAAATACTAATTAAACAGATTTAGGATCTCTGAGTAATTAATTACATATAATAGCTTGACTTCATGAGCAAATATTTTGGATGGATTTTTAGGGTTTTTACAGATACCTTCAAGTTAGTTACAGCAAGACACAGTGAAAAGCCTTCAGGCTCATGTAAGAAGTTTTAAGATGAAAAGTGTTAAGCATGTCATATCCCAGCAAGGTAGGACATCCACCCACACCCCTCCTGTATTTATGATGCGGTTACATTCCGACAGGCCCCCATTGTAAAGTAGAAATGTCAGAAGTCAAAAATAACGTTACTATCTAGAGTTTCTCTTGCAAGATAAGAGCTTTCCACTTCTCCCCATTACCCCTAGGAATGTCACTGCACTGGGGAGTTTTGCAGATATAGTGCTGGGCTTAGAAAATACAATAAAAATAGAGGAACAGACTAGTAAAGAAAAACACACAGAAGGAAAAAAAAATAAGAAAATGCACAAAGACAAAGACATGCAGGAAGACACGTACACAATAAATAAAACTCATGCAAACAGAATAAAACAAAAGAAAATGCATGTGCACTAAATGACACTTGTTAACAAACACAGAAAAAAGAGAAGAGAAAAAAGAAAAAAAAAGAGAAAAAAGAAGAAAAAGAGAAAAAAAGAGAAAAAAGAAAAAAAAAGAGAAAAAAGAAAAAAAGAGAAAAAAGAAAAAAAGAGAAAAAAGAAAAAAAGAGAAAAAAGAAAAAAAGAGAAAAAAGAAAAAAATAGAAAAAAGAAAAAAGAAAAAAAAAGAAAAAAAGAGAAAAAAAGAAAAAAGAGAAAAAAAGAGAAAAAAAGAAAAAAGAAAGAAAAAAAAGAAAAAAGAAAGAGAAAAAAAAGAAAAAAGAAAGAGAAAAAAAAGAAAAAAGAAAAAAGAGAAAAAAGAAAGAGAAAAAAAGAAAAAAGAAAAAAAAAAGAGTAAAAAGAGAAAAAAAAAAAGAGAAAAAAGAGAAAAAAAGAAAAATTAAATCCAAATGTTGTTGTTCTATATGCTACATCTCTTTGGGATATCATTGATCATGGCTCTCCAAAACTTCCTATCTCTTGTAACATTTAGTGGTTTTTCTACTTTTGTTAAAGAACACCTCCCACCACCACCTTATTCCACCATCTACTGAAACAAGCACATCAGATAAGTAGCTTGCTGCCTTCTATGTCTGCTGCCCTCTGACTATTAAGTTTGACAATCCTGCCTTCCTCATTACATGTCTAAGGAATTCTCAGTATCCTTCTGTAGAATCACATTTCTGCTGCCTCTAGTTTTCTCTTATGTGCTGTGTCCCTTCAGGACATAGGCGATAATGGCTCTCCACAACTTTCTACCTTGTGAGACTCATAGTAGTTTTTATCCCTTTGCTAAGACCCTTACTTTCTGTCCCACCATCCAGTTACAGAAACTTACCAGCCAAGTGGCTTGCTACCTTCCATCTCTTGTACTCGGTATGCCCAGTGAGGGTCAAGTTTTAAGTGTTCTTTCTGTTGCCATTTTCTTAAAGACTTTCTTGTCGCTTACTTATTCTGTCCATGGAATTGTCAGTATCCTTCTGTAGAAACACATTCATGCTGCCTTTAGTTTTCTTCTTTTTAGAGAAATTGTCCAGCATTCACTGCCATATAAGAGGAAGGATATCACATAGAAACAAAGAAAAGAGTACTTGATTGCTAACAATTTTTTGTTGTTTCTCAGCACCATGCTTCACTTTTAGAATGTTTCTTTCTCCTGTTCAAATGTTCGTTCCATTTTCCTTCCTCTGTTAAAACATCTTTGGCTTTTTCTCTTGATGATGACTTCACTTTATGTTTTTGTCAATATAAAAGAAAAGCCAAAAGTAATTTACAGTACCTTTGCTTTCTGGTTTGTTTTTTTTTTAAATTTGGTCTGATCTGATAAGTTTGGTTAAACTTATATCTATGTGCTATGCACCTTCAAACAATCACAGCTCACTACAACTTCCTATCGTTTCTATCTATTGCCAGTATTTCTCTTTTTTACTATCTATCCCACACTGATTCCATGTCAGTGATATCTTCCCATCTATAGAATCACATTTCTGTTGCTGCCGGTTTTCTCCCCATCTGTGGAGAGATGGTCCAGCCTTCACTGCCATAGAAGAGGATATATGATAGGTTGGTGCAAAAATAATGTCGTTTTCTCACATATGTTACTATGTGAGAAAACGACATTATTTTTGCACCAACCTATCATATACCATCCAGCACTCTTTTTTCCCCATTTCTAATTAAATTTTTCCATTTTTCAACACTTTGCTTGGCTTCTTTGAAGGCAACTTTTGCTAGTCTAAGGTGTACTTCAGATTTCAATGCCACATTTTCCGGCTTCTGTTAAAACACTTCCCTGATATTCAAACTTCTGTACTCGCTTGATGTGGACATCTTCAATTTGTGACTCATATCTTTGGATTTTCCTCTTGTTGATGACGATGTTAATGTCCAGAATTTCTCGAAGAACAGGGCTTCAAGGAATCTTGCTACCATATCCCAGCATCAGTGAATGAAATATTTTATACAATCTCTTATCTTGTATGGCATCACTTGCTCTAAAAATATTTGCTAACAACTGAATGGTCATTGTTTTAGTGGAAAATGACTAGTAATATTTCTCTTATGTTGATAGTTATACATATCCTGATGCCCATCTCTATGAGAGCGTCCCTCTGTGCCTTCTTGGTCTCACATTTTCTATTGACCTGAGATAGAACAACTACACTGAATCAATAGCTTCATCTACCGCAAGGAAAGTTGGTTCTCTGTGTCGCGCCAGAAGGTTTTTCCCCTGCCCAAGTCCATCCTTCAAATCTACAAATCAACCATTCATTCTTGCATTGAATACTGCTGCCATATATGGTCTGGTAGCCCCCGCTGTTCATCTCAATGTCCTCGACAAAATCCAGAGATGGATATGCAATGTGATAGGTCCTGATCTGGTACCTCGTCTACAGTCACTTTCTCATATACATGATGTGGCTTCTGTCGTTTTTTTTCTACTCTGATGAACTACTTTCACTGGTAACCCCAACTGCATGAATTTAAGAGTGCTACTAGGTTCGTATCTCAGTCACACTCTTTCACTGTCAAAACAGTTAAATGTAACCACCTCTTCTACTCTGAAATCTTCTCTCATACTTCCCGACAGTCAAACTCTCTTCCTCTTACTTGCTTCACTGATGGCTATAATCTTCAAATATTCAAATGTAATCTCAAATGACATTTTCTGATGCTTTGATCCTGATCCCCATCCTTTTTTTATATCCTTTTTGCTCAAACACCCCTCTTGCTCTCACTCTCTGTAACTCCTTGCATGCTAGTGACACTAACACCTTGCATGCATGCACACACACAGGAGGGGTGTAACTTTGTGATAATAAAACCTGAGGGGTGTTGTTCATTGTGTTTCTGGCAAATATTTGCAACAACTTCTTGCTATCAGCATTTCCAATAAGTGTGGCTGGTTCTACAAAAGCCTTCACTAGTCTAAACAAATCTTCTGTGTGGATAGTCCCCTGTATTTGTTAAATTCACATAATGTCAGTCATTTTTTTAATTGTGCTCAATAAGTCAACGTCAACAAATTGATTTAAAATATGTATGTATAGTTCCATTTTACATCCAAGTCTGTCTTAATCACCTGCCAATAAATTCCTCTCTGGAAAGATATTGAGAAAGATTTAAAAAAAAAAAAAAAAAAAAAAAAAAAAAAGCCACACAGGTGTGTGTGTGGGTGTGTGTGTGTGAGTGAAAGCGTGCTGGGCTCATAACCCAGAGGTCCATAGATCGAAACTATGCTCTGCTAGATGATATTCTCCTTGTTCAATTCTATGTACCATGTTCCATCTCTGCTATTCCAGCTGAGCAACAGCCATTCATGTCGACTTGTTTGCAAATCTCGTGTAGAATTGTTGGCTCGTACAAAACATCGACGTAAAAACTGAACTGAAAGACACTCATACACCGAAAACAAAATCAAAAATACAACAACACAAACACATATGTCTGTGAGTGTATGTGTGTGTGTGTGTGTGTGTGTGTGCTTGTTGTTGGGACAAGAAAAAACAGAATGAAAACAACTGCTCCACCCAAGAGGGTTGCAACAGTCCTGAACCCCTACAGTTGAAGGGATGTCACCATAATTTCCCCACTGGATTTAAAAAAAAAAAGTTGTACATTTCCTACATGTGCCAGAGGACAGTTTGTGAATCCTGATAAAAAGCGAAGGTTTAAAATGCTGATTTTAAAGGCTTTGCAAGATTTCAAAATATGCCAATCCTTCTCAGTTATGTGGCATGCGTGATACATGCTCAGGCGATCATGTATCCTTCGATATATCACTGACAAGGCAGATTTTTTCCCCACAGAAGGTTGCCATTTCTTTCTGTAGTAGACCAGTTGTCATCCAAAGCTATAGAACCTGGTCTGTCCTGCTATTTATACATAGCTGATGGGAGAAGAGGATTCATATCTTTCCCAAGGGTATTCGCACGTAAGTGAATATCAGTTATGTTATGTGCCATGCGTGATACACGCTTAAGCGATCATGTATCTTTTGATACATGATTGATGAGGCAGATTTTTTCTTGCAGTAGATTCTACTTCCTTTAATTAGGCAAGTAATTTTTTTTTTCCTTATTTTTTCTTAAATGTTTCTATTGGTCTGTTCTATGTAAATAAATTAATAAAAATAACATTGGAATATAGGCAGGCCCTACCCACATGGAAGTTTAGCACAGCAATTTTCCTCTTCCTATCTTGCCTTGTGCCAAATGGAAATGAACAAGTATTAGGCTTCAGTTTTTTTTTTCCCCAATGTTTTAACTAGTCTACTTTAGGCCTTCCATCAAAGAATAGCAAAAAAGACAAAAAAAAAAAAAAAAAAAGAATTAAAATCATTAAATATGCAGAAAAAACATTAAAAAAAGAAAAAAAAAAAAAAGGTATTGTCTATGGATGTCCAGAAAGGCACCCCCCCCCAAAAAAAAAACTGTTTTCTTATTTATTTTTACTAAAGGTGAACAATAATAAAATAAATAAATCAGTGTGCATCTTTCCTCAATCAATGCTCTGACATTTATAGAGAGGAAACTGTGTCAGGCAAGACAATGTTTCTCCCGAGAATCTTGCATATCTATAAGTCTACCATTCATCCATACTTTGAATATTGCTGCCACATATGGTGCAGCGCTCTTGCTATTTACCTTGAGGTCCTTGATAAAATCCAAACAAGAATCAGCAATATTATTGGTCCTGATCTGGCATCTCGGCTTCAGTCACTTTCCCACCACCATAAGGTTGCCTTTTTGTGCCTTATCTATAAATATTTTCATGGTAATTTTTGGAATAAGTTTCTTCACTTGAAGACTGTCTGAATTTAAGTGCAGTACTAGAATGGTATCGAGATATCAAATTACGTCCGAGCTGGTCACATGTAACTGTAAATTCTATGTTGACAGTTTCTTTCCTTGCATGTGGAACTCCCTCCTGGCTCCATGCTTTCCAACCAACTCTAATCTGCATAAATTTAAATGCAATGTCAATCACTATCTACTCTCCTCCTGATTACTCTTCTCTTTCCACTCATTATTAATGTTTCTGTTCCTAATTCTTCCACATTCAGTAACCTCTTGTCTCTTCTTTTAGTGGCTTTTATCCCTTGGAAAGAGAGGGGGAGAAGAGAGAGAGAGGGGGAAAGAGCGGGAAGAGAGAGAGGGGGAAAGAGCGGGAAGAGAGAGAGAGGGGGAAAGAGGGAGAGAGAGGAAAAAAAGAGATGGAGAGAAGAAAAGGGAAAGGAAAAAGAAAAAATTTTAAATCATGGATAATGTCTTTAAATGATGATTGGTATTAAAATCAGTCCATGAAAAAACAAAAAAAAAAAGCTTTATTCAAAATTATCAACGTAGATTGATAAATATCGTCTAAATTTTTCTTTTTTTATCTGCCATGCTTAAACGTTATTGGCCAGATATCGTTATCCAGAAACTTCCCTGAAATGAACACAATAAACAAGTCCCCTGTATTTGTTAAATTCACATAATGTCAGTCATTTTTTTTAATTGTGCTCAATAAGTCAATGTTTACAAATTGATTTAAAATATGTATGCATAGTTCCATCTTACATCCAAGTCTGTCTTAATCACTTGCCAATAAATTCCTCTCTGGAAAGATATTGAGAAAGATTAAAAAAAAAAAAAAAAAAAATAAATAAATAAATAAATAAATAAATAAAAAAAAAAACACAGGTAAGTGTGTGTGTGTGTGTGTGTGTGTGTGTGTGTGTGTGTGTGTGTGTGTAAGTAAGTGATGTGAGTGAGTGAGTTAGTTAGTTCCTCCCTCTTTGCAAAGAACAAAGCCTCTTTTGCCTTCCCATATAATGCTTGATCTGAGTCAAAAGAATGTAACAAAAGAAACTATGTAGATGTCCATTCGATAGGTGTTGCACTCATTGCACTGAGAAAAAACAGGGGAGCTAGCAGCCAGAGAGAGATACACCACGTGAATCATGTAGAGCACCTGCCAACCTGTCCTCACACCTTCACAAATCCCGAGCTTCCTGGTTGAGTACAGAGACAGAAACATGCAGTTGCAATGAGGACGGAAGAAAGACTGTCTGGCTTGCAAGCTGATCTTCAGCTAGGAAGGAGAAGAATGAACAGACAATAAGAGCCACGGGTGCAGGTTAATGGCAGGAGCATGATGTGGGAGACTTGCAGATTTTTAGCTGGTGCATCCTGTGAACAGGCAAACATATAAGAAAGGTGTTGGGGAGGAATTTGACTGCTAGCCCCTTTCATAAATGGTCAGTGATAAGACAAGTGTGTGTACGCACATACATGCAGATCACTTAATGATTTTACTGTCAACAAGGATTCAAAGTTTCCACATCTGTTGGAAGCAAAACCTATGGAAGACATTGCCATGGTGGAAGTGATGGCTTGATTGATTTGTTTTTTTATGGCTTCTCAACCCTTTGCAGGTTATTTAAGGCCAGAAAATAAATTTAGATTGTAAGAATTGCTTTTTTTTTTGACATAATGATTTAGTGATACAAGTCTTACTAATTAACCCATAGCTGTGGGGAGAAGTGAATTAATACCTATTCAGAATTTGATAAACAAACAAGAAATTATAATGTAGATATAAAATGAGGGATTAATTCTATATTACAATCAATATATAAACTGATTCCACACTTTGTGGCCATAACAGTTTCTATATATTTATATTCTATTAAATATAATTAAATCTAAAAGACATGCCTGTGTAGCCAATCTGTGATTTGTTTTCTATGGCTTATCAACCCTTTGCAGGTTATTTAAAGCCAGGAAATAATTTTGGATTGTAAGAATCTGTTTTTTTTTTTTTTTGAGATAATGATTTAGCGATACAAGTCTTACTAATTAACCCATAGTGGGGGGGGGAAGTGGTGGATACATTCCTTTCATCATAGCTTTGTATTAAAAAAAAAAAGAAAAAAAAAAAAAGAAGAATGAAGACCATTTATTTGCTACAAAATTGGTTCAGGATAATGCCCAGTACTGCAATATTTAACTACCGTAGGCCTACTATTGTTGCTGAAAAGCTTAGGTTATACATGAACCCTTTCGTAAATGTGAGTATTTGCGCATATGTGAATATGACAAACCCAAGTAGAATTAGAACTCAGCTCTTCAATTAACAATTCAGAGCCATTATACAACCCCACATCCAAGCTTACTGCACCTGATATTCCCAAATGCCCACCCATCTAGGTACTGACCAGGCTTGATGTTGCTTAACTTCGGTGATCAGACAAGAACTAGTGTGTCAATGTGATGGGTCCATAAGCCTTATCACCTGCACATCGAAGCTTACAACATGTGATATTCCCAAATGGTCATGCATCTAGATACTGATCAGGCTCAATGTTGCTTAACCAGTGTTTGTACAGGAGGTTATATGGCTGTAAGACTGATTGGCTGAAAAGAGAACTAAATTAACACAGTTTTCTCCTATTCCTCGGACTGGTTTGCTTTGTTTTGTTTTACAGCATATCAACCTCAATGGGTCATTTAATGCCAACAACTTTTTTTTTTTGGTAATATTTTTTATTTTGTCAAAAATCTCTTTCTGTTAATATTTTTTTCCTCAAATGTATAGATGGATTATATTTTTTTTTTCAAAAACGTATAGCTGGATTATATATTTTTTTTTTTCAAAAACGTATAGCTGGATTATATTTTTTTTTTTCAAAAACGTATAGCTGGATTATATTTTTTTTTTCAAAAACGTATAGCTGGATTATATTTTTTTTTTCAAAAACGTATAGCTGGATTATATTTTTTTTTTTCAAAAACGTATAGCTGGATTATATTTTTTTTTTTCAAAAACGTATAGCTGGATTATATTTTTTTTTTCAAAAACGTATAGCTGGATTATATTTTTTTTTTCAAAAACGTATAGCTGGATTATATTTTTTTTTTCAAAAACGTATAGCTGGATTATATTTTTTTTTTCAAAAACGTATAGCTGGTAATATTTTTAGCTGGGTGAGGGTGGACCTGGGAACACCTGCAATTAAGAAGAGGTTCCACACTCCTCAAAGCCTCCTGATCAGAGGCCTTGCTTTTGGATGTAGTTTATCATCTTACCCAGGATGATCCCCACACTGAGACTGTACTTTGATTCAGTAGACTGAAAAATAGATTCTGATAGTCTTTAATGGCAGACATTACAGCTGGAGATTACTGTATGTACTCTAATATAGTGCCATTATAATAAAAAAAAAATCAGGTCTTTAACAAAATTCACTGGTCACACTATACAAGGTCTGTTGAAAAAATATCGGTAATGTTGCTAAGGAAATGGAGCTTAATGGTAAAGTTAACTTTATTCTTTAACCTGTCCCCAACTTTTATCATAATTTTGACTTAAAAAAAAAAAAAAAAAAAAAAAAAAAGTATTTTTGGTAACTGGTTGCACTATACACGTAATTCGTTTTCTTTCTGGAGGGGTTAAAATTCATGCATTTTCAGTGATAGGTCTACATTCTTTTACTAACCTTAACCTAAATGCTTTCTTTTTGTTGCCACATGAAAAGCAGAATGCCATTCACTATGTGTGCAACTTAAAATGTACAAATACCTTTTATAAATGAAGAATTAACAATGTTTTTTTTCCTTTCTCCAATTTGCTGATTTATTGCTTTTCTAACAGCACCCCTTTCGTCTGATACGTATATATATATATATATATATATATATATATATATATATATATAATTTATACCAAGTATGTTTCAGTTGTGTTACTTATTCTGGGACACATTATACACTAACAATATGAAAAAAAAAAATCAGGTTTTTCGCAAAATAATTCAGAAACAGTATATTGAACTAAAGAAAATAAAATTGTTAAAGGAAATCTATACAGTTAAATTTCTAACAGTTTAATTTTGTTCACAAACTGTAGATAAAAAAAAAATACTGTCACAATCCTTTAAAAATTGGGAAATCATGGATCGTCACATTACTAATGTTTCTTTTTAGTTTTTATAATGCATTATTGGTGACTGGTTTGCACTATACATAGGTAATTTTTTTTCTGAAGGGGTTAAATTTCATGCATTTTTGGTCACAGAATTCTACCTGGTAGGTGTACATTATGAACGTCATTCATTATGAGATCGGCTTAAAATCTACAAATACCTTTTATAAATGAAAAATTAACAATGATTTTTTTTTCTTTCTCTAATTTGAATTCATCTTCGTTTACATGTGTTTATATCACTGATGTATTGCTTTTCTAACAGCCCCCCCTTTGTCTAATACGCATATATACCTTTGTGTGTTTCAGTTGTGTTTCTTATTCTGTCTTCCTCTGTTTATTTATATTAATTTATTATATTCTTTAGATTTACTGGTATTATTTTATCTTATAATTCTCAGATATTTTATGGCAAGTCTTTCTTACCACTATTTGGGGTAGCTTTGTACAATAAAAAAATAAAAGACCATTTATTTGCTATAAAATGTGTAAATATTCTCAGATGGAGTGTACCTGTAATAGAGACAAAATGAATAAAAAGAGACAAGACGAAATATTATACATAGTCGACATGTTTTGTCTTCTGAGGGATTTTATCAAGGCAATGTAAATATAAAATATGTCCTGTATGATGATCAGTACTGCAATATTTGACTACTGAAAGGCCTCTACTAGTATTGCTCAGAAGCTGGGAGTGCATTATACAGAAGCTATGAAAAAAAAAATCAGGTCTTTAACAAAATTCACTGGTCACACCATACAAGGTCTGTTGAAAGAATATCGGTACTGTTGCTAAGGAAATGGAGCTTAATGGTAAAGTTAACTTTATTCTTTAACCTGTCCCCAGAGACTAAATTTTTCTTTCTATTGCAACATAAATAGCAGAATGCCATTCACTATGTTTGCCACTTAAAATCTATAAATGCCTTTTATAAATGAAGAATTAACAATTTTTCTTTCTTTCTCTAATTTGAATTTCATCTTTGTTTACACATGTTTACATCACTGATGCATTGCTTTTCTAACAACCCCGCCCCTTGTCTGATACATATCTATATATATCTATACCTTGTATGTTTCAGTTGTGCTCCTTATTCTGTCTTCCTCCATTTATTTATATTTATTTATTATATTCTTTACATTTACTGGTATTATCTTACAATTCTCCCTTCATATTCTTAAAATATTTTGACAAGATGATGCCCAGTACTGCAATATTTGACTATGGTAAGCGTACCAGTATTGCTTGAAAGCTCCTCACATTATACGTGGGCTATATGGAGAAAAAAAATCAAAAAAAATCAGTAGGGCCTTCTAACCTTAATATATCACCAGACAAGATGAATTTTGGAGAGCAATGCTTTGATTTTGAGTATGCTGGTACTATACATGTAAATAAAACGACAAAAGAAAAGACAACATAAACCTTTTCTGTGTTTTGTTCCTTGGGGAACTTTATCAAGGCTAGTGTAGAAATTTCATACTAAAAAGTGGTATACGTTATTGGTCTATTAAATGACAGTGAGTTGATGTTTTTGACAGCTATTGACTTTTTTTTTATGCATTTTGTCTTATTCATAAATTTATTCTTAAAAGTTTCATAAGAGGGTGGGCTGAAAGTTTCTTAGACTGACTATGAAGGAGTGATGCTAGAGCTGTGACATCTTGCTTGCATTAATTTCAACTTATTAATAACTACATTGCTTTTTTCCAAGAAAAACTGATATTTGACTGCTCAAAGAAAACTACAAAAAGTAACTTGTGACTTCTCTTGAAGATGGACAAAATTTGGAATTGCGATGTTATCAAGTATCAACAGATTTTCTTTGAAAAGTCAGATATCAGTTTACTTGAAAAGAAACAATGCCACTATTAATAAGTGTTGAAATTAATGCATGGAAGATTTCACAGCTCTAGCATCACTCCTTCATAGTCAGCCTATGAACTTCTCACCACACTCACGCAAGTTAACTGTAGTTTTAAATTTTAAACATTTTTTACATTCATACATAAATATGTTGGCTTCAGAGGAAGATTTGCTTTATTAAAGTTTTTTTTTTCACTCCATGGCCATTAGGCTGGGATCAAAGTGTAGTATCTGTTCTCCTTATCTCTAATGGTAATATTAGACATTTCCTTATACAGAAACATTTGACATTATTGCCCCAGTAGCAATTTTATTCAAGCTGATTATTTTTCTTTATTCCATCAGACTGTGATAAAAGTGTAGTATAGATTCTCTTTACCTCTAATGGTAATATTAGCTATTTCCTCATAAGAAAACATTCGGCATTTATCGACCAATCAGCTTGTACTATTCTCTGTTGAGATTTATAAAATCTTTCTCTTATAACAATTTTTCAAGAAAATAGATTTCTGAAGTAAAGTAACTGTTATCGCTCTTTCAAGTATTGATGGGAGGGAGGCTTCTTTCCTAACCTTTTGTTCAAAGTAGTGTGGAATGTCAATATCTTGTCATTTTTTTTTCTTTGAGTTACAAATGCTTTTCATTTTAGTAGTTGTTATTGTTGGAAGTTTTCAAGTAATGTGGTTTCTGTTATTTGGTGTAGTTCTTTGTGATTCTGCAGCTCCAGTCCACAAAGTTCAAAGAAGGATGGTCCTCGCTAAGACCTATAGGCTTCATTCACTCAAAGACCCTATCAACCATTGACCTGTGAATTGATGGAAGTGAACTTGCTCAACATGGCATAAAAGAAGCTGCTTTTAAAATCATTAAAAGTAAAAATATCCACAAAAAGTTGGGATAAAACAAAAAATAAAAAGCCATGTAACTAACGTCAAGAAGACAGATCGGTTTGATAAGGTCAAATTGGCAACTGATCTCAAAAATGACCTACAGTCTGTTGTTAACTGGAGCAAAGAATGGCTTGTTAATTTTAATGCCTCCAAAACAAAACTGCTCTATATTAATCATCTGAGAAAGCCCTTTCTACCTTCCATCAGTATGGCTGATGCTAACCTCCAGGAGAGTGATTCATTACACCTTCTTGGGCTAACATTCTCAGCTGACAAAGTAGAAAGACTATATTAAATCCATTGCTAGATCTGATGCTAAGAAAGTTGGTTTACAGGGTCATGCTAGACAATTTTTCTCTCAAGAATCTATCTTACATATCTCTAAGTCTACTATTCATCCATACTTCGAATATTGCTGCCACATATGGTCTAGTGTTCCTGCTATATATTTTGAGATTCTGGATAAAGCCAAGAAGTATCAGCAATATTATTGGTCCTGACCTGGCATCTCTGCTTCAGTGATTTTCTTGCCAACTTAAGGTATCTTCCCTGTTCCTTTTCTATAAATGCTTTCATGGTAATTGTTCAGATGAGCTATGCACTATGGTACCTAGACTTTATGAATTTAAGCACAGTGTGGAGTAATGGATAGCAGCTCAGATTGAGGAATCAGAGAGCCACGTTCGAATTCCAGTCAAATCCATTACATTCACTTACATGCTAATACCCTTGGGAAAGTTATGAATCCTCCTCTTCTCCCCCCAGCTATAGGTAAATATTAGGTTGGTGCAAAAATAATGTCGATTTTTGACGTATTTTTTAACGTCAAAAACCGACATTATTTTTGCACCAACCTAATAGCAGGAGAGACCAGGTTCTATAGCCCTGGATTGCAACTGGTCTACTGCAGAAAGAAATGGCAACCTTCTGTGGGGGAAAAAAATCTGCCTTATCAGTCATTTATTGAAAGATACGTGATCGCCTAAGCGTGTATCACGCATGGCACATAACCAACTAGATTGGCAAGAAGGTCTCATCAATTTACAGTTGAACTGGTGAGATGTAACCTAAGTTCTACGCTAACAGTTTCTTTTCTTGCATGTTTCATTTGTGAAACTCTCTTTCTTAGCAACTTTGATCTTGAAAAATTGAAATCCAATGTCAATCATTATCTACTGTCTTTCTGGTAATATTTTTGTTTTGGCAAAAATCTATTTCTGGAAATATTTTTTTTCCTCAAAATTGTATTGCTGGTAATATTATTTTCAAAAACGTATTGCTGGTAATAGTTTATTTTCTTCAAAAATTTATTTCTGGTAATAATTTTTTTTTTTACAAAGTATTTCTGGTATTAAAACGTATTTTTGCACTTTCAAAATGATTTTTACCTCAGTTTCAGGGTTAAACATTTGCCCATAGCTGGGAACCTAACAGATGCTACCACCCCGGGTCAGGGTGGACCTGGGAACACTAGCAATTAAGAGGTGGATCCGCGCTCCTCAAAGCCTCCTGATCAGAGGCCTTGCTGGATGCGGATGTAGTTTATCGTATACCCAGGACAGCCTTCATGTGAATTCAATTAAATAATTGGCATTGAGTAAAAATGGAATATATCATTACTAAAAAATGTGACCAGGTTGTGTGGCCAATATAGGATGATAGTACCAGTAATATTAGCCATATTAGGAAACATTTGGCATTCATTGATGAAGCAGACAGCACTGCTTTCGGTTAAAATTTATAAAATTGTTGTAGCCTTAAAGAGGTTACAAACAGACAAAGGCGGCACTCGAATGAAGGAACAGCAACATGCACGTAGATGAAAGAAGAGAGGTTTATTGTAAAAGAGAATACACTACTGAAATACAGGGAATTAGGTGGCAGGCTAGTAATTCCCGAAGCAAGGTTATTAATCTTAACTCCCTGCAAGGCAGGATGTGGCACAAAGCTGTTTTTTAATGCAGCGCAAAATTGAGCTTGTATGTTCGGGCAAAAATTATCTGTAGACCCCATATACCCAGGGTTGAGCAGCTGTCTAACACCCCAGATGAGACTCTGCCCTTTGTCATAGCCTCATCTGGGTTCCTGTCTGCCTGAGGGAAGAGAGTTCGACCGGCACAGCTGGAGACGAATCCCCAACTAATTCCTGAAGTAAGACCCCAGGTTTATCCTGTGCTCACTATATATAGCTACTGATATAGTCAGTCCACATAGGTGATAGGGAGTGGCGGATATTCCATTACAAGAAAAATCTTTCTTTTGAAACAATTTTTCAGGAAAATCATTTTTTTTTTCAAGTCCGGTAGCTTTTATTGCTCTTTCCAGTATTAAAAGGAGTTTCCTTTCTAACCTTTTGCTTGGAGTAGCGTGGAACGTCAACGACTTTATATTATTTTTTTTTTTTAGCCACTGCTGCTACAGAAAGTTCTCAAGTGATGTGGTTTCTGTTTTTTTGGATAGTTCTTTGTGATTGTGTAGCACCAAGCAATACTAAACATGGTGATAATGAGGGTGGTAGATTATTTTCCACGAATATTCCAAGTGAAGTGTTCGTGTTTGCCTTGAAAATCAACACTCAGCACCCAAATGAACAGATATAAAACTACATGAACATTGAAGCAAACCTCCAAATCCCATTACCAAAAGAGTTTGTTAGTTTTTTTTATAAATACCGATATTTAACATCATAGCCCCAAGTGGAATCATTTGACGTCAAACTGGAATGTGCTGTCGTCAGACATATGACTTTTGTTTTTCACATTTCATATTCAACACGGTTCCTACCCTGCCTCCACCCCACACAACATCCATCCACCATGAAAATAATTCTTCAAGTGGCTCAACACTAATGCAAACATTTAGTCTACAGAGTAATTCTAACATGCCAAAAATATCATTAGCTGTGAAATTCCTTGGAGTAGCACACATAGCTTACACCAGAAGTTTAAAAGCGTAGAAGATATTTTGATGGAATTAATATTTATGCCTTAAATTATTCTATTGTTTGACCTTAAACCTTTAGCATTCGAAATACACAAAGCCCTCCCATAAATATCAACTCTTAATGTTGAACCTACCCCATATATACCCTGATAATAATATTTGATAAAAGAGGAGGCACAGTGGAGTAATGTATAGCGGCTCAGATTGAGGAATCAGAAAGCCGAGTTCGAATTCCAGTCAAATCCCATCCTGGGTAAGACGTTAAACTATATCCGCATCCTGGGTAAGACGTTAAACTACGTCCAGCCGCAAGGCCTCTGATGAGGAGGTTTTGAGGAGTGTGGAACCACCTCTTAATTGCTGGTGTTCCCAGGTCCACCCTGTCCCGGGGTGGTAGCACCTGTTAGGGTCCCACCAATGGGCATATAGTTAACTATTACCAGCAAAACTTTTTTGAAAAAAATTAATACCAGCAATACAATTTTGAAGGAAATATATTACCAGAAACAGATTTCTGACAAAACAAAATATTACCAGCAATAAAAATTTTTGTCAGCATTAATAACCCATTGAGGGTGATATGCCGTAAAACAAAATAAACCAAACCAAACGAATCCATTACATTCACTTATGTGCTAAACCCCTTGAGAAAGGTATGAATCCTATTCTTCTCACCCAGCTATGTGTAAATAGCAGGACAGACCAGGTTCTATAGCCTTGGGTGGCAACTGGTCTAGGAGAAAAACAACTCTGAATTCAAAACCTGATCCTTCAGGTTGGGGGTTGTACAGCAGGCTAACAACCTATGAACAAAAAACCGCAACAATATCTTGTAGCCCGATATTCCTCAAGGAACTTAAAAGCTATATATATATTGATGCAGGTTTCATTAAATAATATAGACAAGTTTTGTCTATTTTATGTAAATTCTTTTCATATCATCTGATAAGCGTAATAGCATTATCATTAAAAGAAGAAAGAAAATCACAATATTGATCCATATTTTTTAATCCTATCTAAGCTTTCGGCTTACATAGGCCATCATCAAAGATGACAATTACATGACAATATATTAACCAATACACGGACAAAACAATAATGATAGTCTGTTTTTGTTTACATGGAAGATTTCCAAGCAATGATAAACTTGTGCATATGAGATGCCGGAAACGAAAATCTCATTGCAGCTCATGATGTTACACATGACCACGCGAGAGTGAATTCCAGAAGTATTAAGTATGGGAAGCCGTTGGTATAAACCAATGGCATCTGTTATCAATTATAGGCATTTAAGAATGTGTGTGGAGATTTCATAGTTTATTTTGTTCAGGTTAGGTTTCAACAGTTTATATATATATATATATATATATATATATATATATATATATATATATATATATACACACACACACACACACACACACACACACACACACACACACACACACACACACACACACACACACGACAACATCTTCACAAATAATAAAGAAAATCATGGAAACAGTGAGACTGACCACGTATTATTTCCACCATCTCTTCTTTACTTGATTAGCAAAGAAAATACAAATTTTCCAATCATTTTTGACAATGAGAAAACAATCATCACAAGAAAATGAGTTTAGTGATTTAGTGTTCATTTGAGCCCAGATTATTCTAGAATCGGAGGAGAAAAAAAATTTAAAAGCAAGATGAATTAGATATTGACATTTATAGTAGTGAACCGACCAATTCAGATGATGATAATTATGTTGACTCATGTGTCAAGATCTTGAATAGACAAATGATATCTATAATAACAATTTGCAACCTAATGGACATCCGCATTCATTGTCAAAGGATGCTAGGTAAGGCAACTATTTGTTTCTGACCAATTCTTTTTATGAAACTTTGGCAACAGAGACAAATATGTCAATGTAGGGGGGGGGGGTCAATACATTATATATTTAAGCAGCAAACCCTCATTTATATATGTTTCATTAAAGACAAGATACTGGAAGAAGACCAGAAGGCACAACATTTGAAACATCAGTAGTCTGAATGTAAATAATAAGGACATTTTGAACAAAGGCTTTGCAAAAAAGAAAGAGTGTGGGGAGAGGGAAGGAGGGAGAGTGTGCGTGGAAGGGGGGAAGAGTGCGCATGGAAGGGGGGAGGGAGAGAGTGTGCGTGGAAGGGGGGAAGAGTGTGCGTGGAAGGGGGGAAGAGTGCGCATGGAAGGGGGGAGGGAGAGAGTGTGCGTGAAAGGGGGGAGGGACAGAATGCGCGTGAAAGGGGGGAGGGTTAGAATGCGCGTGAAAGGGGGGAGGGTTAGAATGCGCGTGAAAGGGGGGGAGGGACAGAATGCGCGTGAAAGGGGGGAGGGTTAGAATGCGCGTGAAAGGGGGGAGGGTTAGAATGCGCGTGAAAGGGGGGGAGGGACAGAATGCGCGTGAAAGGGGGGGAGGGACAGAGTGCAGACAAAACTACTATTTACTCCTGCCTCAATAGTAAATTCAGCATTGCTGACAAAACTAACCTGGCCGTTGGTCTTGAAAAGGACCCCTGATCTGGACAGGAAATGGCTTGTAAACTTTAATGCCTCCAAAACAAAACTGCTCTCATTTACACACAATCGAGAAGCCTCCCTGCCTCCTATCAAGATGGTTGATGCCCAACTCCACGAAAGCGCCTCTTTGCACCTGCTTGATCTCATGCTTTCCTTTGACCCGAGCTGCAACAACTACATTGAAGCATCTATCTTCATCTACCGCAAGGAAAGCTGGTTCTCTGTGTCATGCCAGAAGGTTTTTCTCACCCAAATCCATCCTTCAAATCAACCATTCGGCCTTGCATTGAATACTGCTGCCATATATGGACTGGTGTCTCTCGCTATTCATCTTGAGGTCCTCGACAAAATCCAGAGACGGATATGCAATGTGATAGGTCCTGATCTGGCATCTTGTCTACAGTCACTTTCTTTGATGTGCTATGGCTTCCCTCTGTCTATTTTCATATTGCTCTGAAGAGCTACTTTCACTGGTACCCCAACTGCATGAATTTAAGTGTGCTACTAAGTTGGCATCTCGGTTCCACCCTTTCACTATTGTAAACGGTTAATCTCTTCTACTCCAAGAGCTTCTTATCATGCACTTCCTGACAGTGGAATTCCCTTCCTCTTACTTGCTTGCATTCCTGATAGCTATAATCATGAAATATTCAAATGTAATGTCAATCAACATCTTCTGATACCTGTCCTTCTCTTTAATCCTTTCCTCAAACACCCATCTTTTATTCTTGATCTCACTATGTAACCTCATTCATGCGAGTAGCACTCCCACCTTGTTTGGTTGCTGTGATATGTTGTTTTTTTTTTTAAATCTAGCCAGCTCAACTATAAATTAATGAGATCTCAATGCCAGTCTAGTACTGTGCTTAAATTAAAGTCTAGGTACCATAGTGAACAGCTCATTTGAACAATATCTTAAGGACTTCTTTTTATGTGCCATGTCCTTTCAGGACGTAGGCGATCATGACTCTCCACAAGTTCCTTCCCTCTGCTACCTCCCTTAGACCACAACTTGCTTAAGCTTGCTAGGTATGTCATGCATTGTTTTCCCTCGTCTCTCTTTCCCTCTATCTGACCCATGAGTATCAGATTCTCCAAGCCTTTCTTCCTCATTATGTGTCCCTCGTGATCGCTTAAAATATGGATTGATATAAACAAGAAGAGTTATGTTACATTTGATTAAAAATATTTTCTATTTATTTCGATCTATGTTGTTCAAATTAAATTAAAATATTAGTTATTTTTTTTTCCCAAAGTTATGAATCCTTAATTTGACACACATTTTATCTTTTCAACAAAGACGTTTTTTTTCTCTCACCCTTTCTACAAGTATCTCACAAAATAAAATAAGTCTATCAAGACAGTAACAAGTTCTGTTTTTGCACAACAGTAACACACACACACAAAAGAAATAAAAAATAAAAAAATTTGCACTATCTGAATTAAGGACTTTGAAGGAAAGGAAGCATGTCAGCTATAATCTAACCTGAATGCTGAGTTAAAATAAAAATAAATTTTTCTTGGAAGGAAGAAGAAAAAAAAAAAAGAAAGAAAGAGTACTTGTTTTCATTAGAAATGCTCCCCAATCTGAACAAAAACATCCCCACTAATTATAATTATTATTTATTTCATCAAACCTATGTATTGTTTAGAGACAGAGACAGATACTTGCTCTGATACAAATAGGACGTTCTTAAAGGAGGACTCATCAAAAACAAGTCTATTCAATTCTATTCATTCATTCTAAGCTCACAGTAATCACGAAAATAAAGTCTAAGCAAAATTCTTATTATTTTTATTAATTATTATTATTTGCTATTGTCCTTTGCCTGAAGAGCACGAAATAAATAGACAGTACTTTCACAAAGAAATTAAAAGAAAGGAAATAACAATACAAAAGCTACTTTGGTTATTGTTCTGATTTGGGGAAGAAATGCGAAAAAAAAAAAAAAAATAAATAAATAATTTAAAAAAATAAAAATATACAAGAATTAACAGTAATTAAATTATTGATTAGATCAAGGTTTCCTTTCTCTTTTCACTTTTTTTAGTTGAGGTTTTTTTTTTAAAGCACGGAATATAAAAACACTCCTTAATTTATATTAGATTTACTTCTGATTCTAAAAAGAACACAAAAAACAACACATACACAAAAAGAAGCCCCCAGCCCAACAAAAACAAAACAAGAAAAAAACAAAACAAGAAAAAAACAACAAGAAAAAAAACAAGAAAAAAAAGAAAAAAAAAAAAAAAAAAAGCAAGAACAAAAACAAAAAAAGAAAAAAAACAAAAAAAAAGAAAAAACAAAAAAAAAGAAAAAAAAAAGAAAAAAAAACAGAAAAAAAACAAAAAACAAAAAAAACAAAAAAAACAAAAAAGAAAAAAAAAACAAAAAAAAGAAAAAAAAAAAAAAACAAAAAAAAAACAAAAAAAAAAGAAAAAAAGAAAAGAAAAAAAGAAAAGAAAAAAAGAAAAGAAAAAAAGAAAAGAAAAAAAGAAAAGAAAAAAAGAAAAGAAAAAAAGAAAAGAAAAAAAGAAAAGAAAAAAAGAAAAGAAAAAAAGAAAAGAAAAAAAGAAAAGAAAAAAAGAAAAGAAAAAAAGAAAAGAAGAAAAGAAAAAAAGAAAAGAAAAAAAGAAAAGAAAAAAGAAAAGAAAAAAAAAACAAAAAACAAGAAAAAAAACAAAAACAACAAAACAAAACAACAAAAAAACAAAACAAAACAAAAAAACAAAACAACAACATCCCCCAAAAGCAACAAAAAAGACAAAACTAAAAATCCCAAAAGAAAAAAAAATCTTAATTATCTCTATATAGATAGCAAAGTAATAAACATTTAGAAAATGTCTCTAGAAACTCAGAAAAGAAAGTTGAAATGCTATGTAATATCTCATCTCCTATATGGCAGTGAATACGAGACAATTTCTACACAAATGAAAAGGAAACTTGAAGCAACAGAAGTATCATTCTACCAACAAAAGCTGAGAATACCATTGACAATGCATGTAACCAACAAGGATGTTTTAAGGGGACAAAAACTAAAAGGAAACTACTCACAATAAGAGACAGCCAAAATTTCTATGACATCCTGATAAGGGAAGAATGTCTGGCAAGACTATAGTGAAAGCAAGAGAAACAGGGAAAAAAACAACAGGAATAACCTACTTGATGTGTTTGAGTCAACGAATGACAGAACGAGGGTGAAAAAGACAAAAAAGCATGACGAAAGCAGCTAAAGACAGGAAGCTGTGGAGAGCTATAATTGCTCATATGGCAGAAAAAGGATGGCAAAGACAAAAACTGTACTTAAGCATGAAAGAGACTGTCGCCACTGGGTGTTGACCTCCATGTTCACTTTTATATTTGCATATGCTTTATCCCTGATATTGACACTTTGAACCCATAAATATAGCACACCTTAATAATTTGATTATTTTTTGACAGAGATGTCACACTATCAACAAAAAAAAAAAAAATATCACAGCAACATAATTTCAGACATGTCAAACTAACCGACCCAGTTTTCCTCGATGATACACCATAAGTCACTTACGGCAGCTATAATTTTTGAAGGCTCTAAAAACTGCTGCAAGTTACCCCACAAATGACATTCACTCAGCAACAAATTCTTCAACAGACCCCCCTCCTTGACACAGTGGGATCACAAGCAGACATTTGGCCTTTTTGGAACATTTTCCAAACGTGCTATGTCTAATTTGAAAGTTGATTGGTCTAACAAACTCATAACTTTGTTCTGAATCCATGAAGTGAAGGAAATATTTCAATCATGTCAGCAGTTATTTGGTATGCAAGTGTATAATGCAATGAAAATATTACATAAATAATTTTAAGTGCCGACACAGAAAATGTGATACCTAACGTTTAAAATGAATTTTTATAAAATGAAAAATCTTTCTTGAAGCTTTTATTTTAGTTTTAATTTCAAGGTAATAGATTAAAGTTAATATTTCAAATAAGCAAAATTCTTTCCTGCATTTCAAAAATTAATTTAAATTAATTGAAATGATACTTTTTTTAATTTTTTGCTAAAAATTGCCGATTATTGCTCTTTTTTTTAGCCATCTGTCATCAAAATGAATTTTTCTGCATTAAAAAATATTCAAAAAATAAAATATACTATTCTGAAACTTCATTTGACGAATATTAGCTGATTTAAAGTATAATTAATCTGATCTGAAAGAAATATTATTTACTTTAAGTTTTCGTCCTGGGTAAGACGATAAACTACATCCAGCAGCAAGGCATCTGATCAGGAGGTTTTAAGGAGCGTGGAACCACCTCTTAATTGCTGGTGTTCCCAGGTCCACCCTGACCTGGGGTGGTAGCACCTGTTATGGTCCCACCAATGGGCAAATATTTAACTATTACCAACAATTCAATTTTGAGGTAAAAATGTTACCAGAAACAGATTTTTGACAAAACATATTACCAGCAATAAAAAATTTTGTTGGCATTAAATAACCCATTGAATTGGATATGCCGTAAAACAAAATGAACCAAACCAAACTTTAAGTTTAAAATATTGCAGAAATGCATTTTGTTAACACAGCGGTAGCTGTTTAAAGCTATTGAGATGTTTGACAACTTGATGATAGATTGATGCTTATCTAATGATTAATGTATGAGGACTTTAGCGGTAAGAAAAAAAATTGAATTAACCCGAGTATCCAATTTTTGAGTACTCAGTAATCTTAAAAATTTAAGATTCTCCGTAAAAAATCTAATGATTTATTGAATTTTAGATACTTTCTGACTTTTTAAATGTACTATGGTTATCGCTCTTATTTTCTGATAACGTAAATTGACATTTAAATTATTGGGGAAAAATGAAAATGAATTAGGAAGGCAGTTAAAAAAAAAGTGTAGAAAACAAATCAACACTGAAGTAAAGAAAAAGATTTAACAATTAACTAAAGTTAGACTAAGCAAGAAAATTAACACATTGTTCTGGAAATTTTTTATATTAATTAAAATATTCTTTAATCATTAATAGTTAAAAAAACATTTTTCTATTTTCTTCATAGGCTATATAGTTCAATTTTTGTTTTGTTTTAAGTAAAAACGAAAAATCAAATTAACTTTTCCACATGTCTTCAAAACATTTGAATTGAAACTGTTTTTATGGGCACAAAAAAAATAAAAAAATAAAAATGAAAATTAATTTCAATATCTGTCTATTTTTTAGATGACGCATCATGCACACTATTTACATTATTCGGACCCAAAGAGTGTGAGTTCAATACCTGGTTAAGCCAGTGGATAACTTAGAGAGGGGAATTAACAGGAGATAACTGATAACTGACATCCATTAGACATGGCACATGGAACTAGAAGTCTACCCCAGTGAGCGAAATAAAGGATTCAGTTCGACATTCCAACCACCTGAAGAAGGCCGGAGCGTACAATGGCCGAAACATTGTAATAGATATGGCGACAAAGATGAAGGCAACAGTCTGAATAATGTAAACAGTGTCATTTTTATATACTTGTGTTGCAGATTGTAATAAGCTTTACAATTTGTAATCTGTAAAAATCTACTTAATAACACCATTGTCTAAACTGCTCACCATTTTCAGTGAAAATTTTTCACTAATTTGAGAATATTTAATAACTTTAATGTATAAACAGAAAAATAATTTAAGAAATAACTGTTGTAAATATTCATTTCTCATAGAAAAAGATTTTGTCTTCAGATAATCCATATTCATAAAAACAACTAAAACATTTGAAATTAAATAATATCTTTTGTTTTATTGGTTTTGTATGTTACAATTCAGAGCTGATTTTAGGTAGAAGACAGTTTAAAAAAAAAAAAAAAAGATTTACTTTCCTCAAAGCCTTGTGATTTTAACTAATATAATCACTAAATGATTCAGTATTGAATTTTTAGAGTTTTCATAAAATTAGTTGGGGGGGGGGGTAATAAATTAAAAAGATTTTTACTATGACTTAAAAAAAAAAAAAAAAAAAAAAAAAAAAAAATATAATAACTTATCAATTTTCATCACTTGTGAAAAAATTATTTTTATTTTTGTGAGATTTTCAAAATTAATGCCATTAAGAAAAATGCGCAAAAAAAAATTGCTGTTACTTAGTATTACTCTTGGATGCAAAGAGAACAAGGTTTGTTTGTTTTTTTTTTTTTTTTTTTTTTTTTTTTTTTTTTTAAAATCAAAAGTTAGGTTCTAAAAAGGATGGAAATTTTTTTTTTTAAATTTTATACTTAAAAAAAATACTTTGTTCTTTCCTCTTAATAGTAACAAACAGTTTTGACGATAAAATAAAAAGTTTGGGGACTTTATCATGCAATACTTTTTTTTTTTTTTTTTTTTTTTTTTTAAGAGAAATTGTGAAGGATCCTAAGCAAAATGAAAAGAGAATACTATTGCGCCGACCTTCCATCAAAGGGCTTATCTGCCTACAAAGAGGAAACCCCCACCTGGCTTCTTAGGTCCTCTAACACCGATCTCTGGGTAACGGTGGAGAAAGTCCCATATAAAAACTATCTTTCATTCACGAGGCAGGCAATTTCTTCTTCACTATTTCGATCGATCAATTAAAGAAAAAAAAAAAAAAAAAAAGAGAAAAAAAAGAAAAAAAAAACAGAAAGAAATGACTAAGTAGCATAACCATTGCAGACAGCGTTTTACAGTCCAGACTAGAAAATTTGAATAGTGAATAATCACGAAAGAAAGCAGAGACTGATTATTTGAAATAGACTCGAAATAAGCCAGTCTATAAATAAATAAACTATGATGAACGATTTGCTTAGATTTTGTTGTTTGTACCACCGCCATCATCAGTTTCACAGCCTTTGTAGTAGAAAGAAGAAATGCAACCAAAAGTTTTTTGCCTTCCCCTCCGCCTTTCTCATGAAGAAAAAAAAAAAAAGATGTCGAAAGGTAATTATTTTAAAGAAAGTGTATTTTAGAAAGACAGAGAGAAAAAGTGATAGGTCATGATTAAAAACACAAATAATTCAACTTTTAAAATGGAATAAAAATTGTTTATTTGTAGTTGGGGTGTCGGAGACTTACCTCCAAGAAAACGGATGGATGGAGAGATGGAAGGAATTGATGGAGGAAGGATAGAGTGGGCGAAATAGAATTGGTTCGGTGGTAATGATTGTTATTATTTGCAGTAGTAATAGTTAATAATTCTTATATTTGAAAAGGTTATTTTATTTGCAATTTAGCATTTTTCGTTATCTAAAAAAACAAACAAAAAAAAAAAAAAAAAAAAAAAACAATACGTTGGGAAATTGAGTAGAAACCAAAAATTGAAATAGCTTCCGTATTTAACAAGAGAACAACAAGGGTAAAAAAAATAATAATATTAAAAAAAAAAAAAACTTCAACTTTTCCTCCACGACATTAAAAAACGATGTGGGCGAAATAACACCAAGTTTAAACATTTAACAAGTACTAGTTTGCTTGGTTAAAAAAAAAAGAAAAAAAAAAAAAAAGAAAAAAAAGAAAAAAAAAAAAAAAGAAAAAAAAGAAAAAAAAAAGTTTCTTGCTTTCTTTATTATTTTAGACAGAGATTCTATTTTTATTTATTATTTTTTTAGTACAAGGAATTTAAAAAACGAAAGAAAACCTATTCAATTTTAAATTTTTTTCACTCTTCCAGACTGAATTTAACCAGAGATGAATTAAACTTAAAACGAATTATTTAAGCCACAAAGGAGGGAGAATAATGTTCTTTCTATATGCCCACTTTTAACAAAGTTATTTAAAAATTAAAATCATGAAGTAGTTTCACCTACACAGCACTTGAAGCTTTAATTTTGTATATACGTAGAAAAAAAAAGAAGCCCGTAGCACTAACCACAAAGCCATAACTGCAAAACAAGTGCGCACAGCACTTGTTTATGAATGTGGGTTTGAAAGTGACAAAAATACATTTCCTGTGCTATTTTTATCTTCTTATTGATTATTATGATAATAATTTATTCTCATTGCAACGTAGACACAAGATTAAGAACAGACCAGAATTTGATCAGATCATTCATAAATTATTATATAATAATAATCTTGTTATTAATCTAAAATTAATAATACTTTCCTTTTCTTTCCTTAAAGACTAAGTTCATCATCCGTTGAAGATAAAATCACCCATCACAGGAGTGAGGAGCTGATTTCGAAATTTATATATATGAACTTGCTAGGGACAAACAGGTAGATTTTTCTTTGTTTTTTTTTCTTTTTGATAGGGGACAAATGATCGACGTTTTGTTTTTCTTATAAAAACAATAAAAAAATAAAATAAAAATAAAGAAAAAAATAAAAATGTCACCATACAAACGAATTTTCACATAAAAATATTATTTTTAATGATGTAACGAACTGACATTGCAATTACTTCAAGTACATCGATATGAGCTTCAAAAGAGTTATTTAAATTTTAACAAAAACAAAAATATCCACAACCAAGGAACAAAATAATAAAAGAAAACAATGAATAAGACAAAGGCAAAAAGAAAAAAAAAAAAATTGTAAAATATTCCCGTTCGTGTAAGAAGTTCAATGTAAGAAAAAAAAAAAAAAATCAATTTCTCTTAAATCGGAGAACGTAAAATTCAAAAAAGTTTTATGAAGCACTGAACTACTACAACTCTACAACTAAGACGAAATAGAGAGGAATAAAGAAGGGGAGGAGGGTTTGTTTTTTTTTATTCTTTTTTTTTTTAATCTAAAACAAATTCAGACACAAAATGATACAGTGTAAAGGGGAGGTGGAAAAGTTTCTTTTCAGTCTATTTTGAACGATTATCAAAGCGACGGAGGAATTGAATATATTGGGTAATCATTTCGATTAGGTGCGCTGTGCGTGTATCTTCCCCGAACCCCCACACACATTTTTTTTTTAAATTAATGTTTTCTCTCGACTATTCCATCAATATTTATTTTATTATTCGTCTTTGAAACCCCAAAAGGTCAGAAATAATTAAGTCATTTTTCATAAAGGGTTTCTTTTTAAATACCCTGTTACAGATGGGGATATAATTACTTGTGAACGGTAACATACCAATTGAATTGTCCTACTTTTTTTTAAAATTATTAGTAAAATTTTATGCTATATATTTTCATTCTCGTGTGGGTATAATTTTTTAATGGATTGGATAGAGGTGGTGGTTGGTGTTCTTAAAGGTATCGATTTCCATACACATCAAGCCTTGTTGGGCTAATTGATGACGAATTAGTTTTTCGAATTTACAAGCATTTACTAAACTTCGTTGGACGCGTTTAATTTTTAATTAAGCAATTTATTTGGTTTAGGGAGATAGTTTTAAAAGGTACCAATAGAGATCGTTTTCGTTTATATTCGACTCTATTGTGTTTGGTTCACGGATAAATAACTAGCATAAAATATTTAGTATTGCTTTTAAATAATTTCAGCAATTGTTTCGTTCAATAAGTAAATTATCGTTTACACTACACTACACAGTCTCTACTCTAAGCATTTTATTTGGTTCGTGAAATTATATAAAATATTGGTCGTCGTATTTGTTGAGTTGAGTCTCTATAAGGTCCCTCCTCAGGGGATATAGTCGGTGTATTTTCGTCTCTGTCAACAGAAACAGTCAATATTAATTAATTGAAGATAAATAGAAAAAAAATTACCGATCTTTAAAACAGCCAATTTTGCTGCATGACCATGCAAGTGTGTTTTGAATTTTCCGGGGTGGGGGCTGAAATTAGGAAGGGAAATATAGTCAACGATTGAGGTTTTGAGGGTAAGGGTTTCTATTTGTAGAAATATCGTTTAAAAATAAAATTCGATCTCGCACTAGAGATGGATAAAGAAAGAAAATGTCAATTTATTTACGTTGTGCGCCACGTGAATTAGGATTTTTGACCAAATATTGTTTTTTTCCCCCATATTTAACGTTTCAGTATCTTGAAATTATGACAAAGTTTGTTTATTTTTTATAATTAATTCTTGTAGAGTTTCGTCTGTTGATGCCGTGGGTTTTTTTGATCGCAACTTTTTTCTTAGGCTGTTATGAATTTACGATGGTTAAAGAAGCTCGCTCAAGACAAGAAGACTATTTTGAGTTTACATAATTACTAAAAAGAAAAAAAGACTTAGAAATATACAAATGCGCTCTTTTATTCGTCTCATTTTTTTAAATTAATCATTAAATTTTAGTTGCTAGATCAAACAAACGAATAGACAAACCGTAATTATAGCTCGTAAATAAGCGAAAACTGGTTTCTTAGCAAAGAGAAAAAAAACTAAGTGATTTTTTTGCGTTATTTAATGAAATAAAATGAATCTCACTGTAGAAAGAAAGTCAAATAAACAGTATTTTAATGGATAAGATAAACTTAAGAAGATCATAAAAAAGGATAAATTTATTTCACTTTTCCGAAATATCTGATTTCTTGAAAACAAAATCTGATACCTTCACTTCACTCTAAGACTGCATTACAATCAAGGTCAAGACAGATTTTAACACTCTACAGAGATAACAGGTTTCCGTTTCATATTCGGATTCTCGCAAAGAAAAAAATGATACAGAATCATTAGTCTTAAGATATTTAAGTAAAAGAAAATGAATATTATTTGCTATATAAAACACTAAAACAGAATGGTACACACACACCATGTCCGAAATTCTAGCGAATCTATTTATAGAAATAATGGTTATTTTCAAAGTGCACATCAAAGAAAAAAAAAAAAGTAGCCTCATACAAGAATTCTATGACAATATTTCCCAAAATAACGAAATAAAATAGGATTTCTGGAAAATCCAGAAATCATTTTTAATAAATAAAAAAAAAAAAAAATCGAGACGATTTGGTACCATATTTCGTTCTTTTCGTAGTAGTGGCCCTTTTAAATTATTATTAAAGAAAAATGTAACTTTTTTTGTCTTAAATGAAATATAAAAACAACTGGGTGATAGAAGGGAGTGATGATGAAATTCTCGATGTTTTACTTTTATTCTTTGAAACATATCGGCGTATTTTCTACAAAAAGGTTTCAGCTTCTTTTTTTTCCCTAAACACCAACCAAAACATTTACGGGGGGTAAATATAAGGTTGCATTTCTTTCTCCTCGCCCCTCAAAACATCCCGAGAGGGTGCTTAAAATACAAACAAGTTCCATAAAAAGAAAAAAAAAAAAAAAAATAGAAAAAATTCAGTATTAGGTCTTCTTGCTACTTTTTGCAATAAAAATCTCAAGAGGAAACAATTTTTTGCATTAAATCGAAAAAAAAGTAAAAATTGGAATTACATTCGACATTATCTAAAGAGAAAGAAAGTAAAATAAAATAAAAAAAAAAAGTCGCGTATCGATGTTTTTTGTTGTTGGGATTGATTGATTGAAGCAACTACAATCTACTTTGAAAGTGCGCTTTTTTTTTCTAAGCGAAACCAAATTAATCTTGTGATTTTGGGGACGAAAATAACTTTATTTTTATAGCATTTATACATAAATTATCCATTTCCATATTGTAGAAAAATGTCAAATATGATTTTTTTTTATTTACTTAATTTTTAACAAATTAATATTTTTTCTATGTGCAGCACTGCAGTACTTAGCGGAAAGCGCTCAATATCAGTACAGTTGCATAGATAAGAAGAGTTTGTGACCCTGGGCTTGTCTGATGATCGCAAAAAAGCATGAAACTCAGGCCTCACAAACTCATATCCATACAACTATATGGAAATCCTTTGGATATCAAAGAAACGCTCAAAAAATTATTCAGGAAAATAATTACACTAATAGTGTAAAAATAAAGAAAAAAAAACAAATTAACATTTGTTGGCAGGATTTAAGTAACCCTAAGAAAAATAACTAACGTTATTTGCAGAATGACTGAGACAACTGATGTCAGTAATAAAAAAATAAACAAACAAACTTTACTAATGCACTCTCTCCATTCACTACAAGAACAACAAAATGATTCGAAAGAAGAAAATATTTTAATTAAACCTTAACTGGGTTAATTGTTTGTTGACAACTCCTGACCCTCACCTATTTTCCGCGTAAAAATGTATTACGATTCTTCATTGGCATTCAATTTATTTGTTTGTGTTAGTGTTTACACACACGAGTGAGGGTCGGGACTAAGTCTCTTTCGAAATTATCAAAACTCTGGGGAAAAAAAAAAAATCAAACAAATCTTTAATTCATTTTTCTCTCTTTTATAAAGATTATTCCTAATAGCCGTTTTTGAAGGTTAATAAAAAATAAATTAGCTTTTATTGATTTAAAAAATATAGAAATTTCAAGTAATATAGTTTTTAGTTTTATTTTGTTTTGTTTTTTTTTTTTTTAATCAAAGATTAAAAAAAAAAAACAGGTGTTTTTTTTTTTAGATGATTTTTTTTCACCTTACCCTTTTTTTTTATTTTGCTTTCTTTTGAGATTTAAAAATATAAAATGAAAACAAAAGAAAAATAATTTAAAAACCAAGAATGTATTACTATAGGAACATTCTTTCCTTCTTCGACTTTCACTTACTTAAGTTAATAATAATAAAATAAAAAAAACAAGAAAATTTTCGGAATAATAACGAAGAAAGGGTAATTTCACAATACCATTTTTATTAAGGAAGATCTGACACGAAAAGAATTCCCGCTTAAAATAAAAAAGGACGTGCCTTAAAAACAAATCCCGACAAAAAGCATATATAAACAAGCATTAAATGACGACTTACCTCTCAGTCCGAAAGCAACTGACGACGAACAACTATTCTCAATAACAACACTCCGAATGAAGTGACTAAAAATGATTTATTTTGCGAAGAGCTACAAACAAATAAGGGAGATTACTCTAATTTAACCCGTCGACTTTCCTAACTCCTTTTTCTCTCCCTATAGAGTTTGTTACAGTCTCAGCTGATTTTATAAAGTATAGTTTAGTTTCGACAGAAGGCCCACAACTATAGGGCACCTAGTGAGGATCGAAATCGCCACACAGTTGTAATGGGCAAACAGACTACTTCACTAACCATAATCCCACACCAACGCGACTTGTTTTAATTAATTTAACAATTTGCAATTCAGTTTAATTACCTGAATTCTTCAGTTTTTTATATTGTTGATAAAAATGTTTAGTTATTTCTAGAAAACATTGTTGTTTTATATTTTGGTTTTGACAGCCTTGTGCCATGCCATGCAAATAATCTATTTGTGGAGATGTTAATTTTGTTCAGGCAGCCAAACTAAAAATATCCTACTGATCAAAAATATATTCAAACAAACTAATCACTTCACTCCGCAACAGGTGTATCGTATGTATGTGTGTGTGTGTGTGTGGTGACCCTACGGGTCACCTTGTATACTGCAGCCGCAGAAGTGGTGTTTTTTGGGACAAGATAGCCTTGTAGCGGACCCCCTGGAGAGGGGGGACGATATGAAATTTTTTGACTGTTTCGTTATGGAATTTTCTCGAAGCTTATTTTTATTTTACAACGAATGAAATTCAAGAAAATGTTTGAAAATTGAAATGAGGGTTACTAAAGCTTTAAGGAAGATATATATTTTATCTGGTCTCACAGAAAAAAGATTTCAGTTCAAGAAATAATAGTACGTTTCAATGGAAAGAATGTCCTTTGATAAGAAGGTGTTGTAGGCTGAAAATCGGTGTAAGATGAATTCAAAGAAATTTGTTGATTGAGAGAAAATGTAATCTTCATTTGAATATCGAAAAGTTGTATTTGGTACTGAAAATGTAGTTTTTAGTTTTAAACTTCAAGTTGAAAATCAGCATAAATATATTGAAGTATTTTGCCGCTCAAATTCGTTCATCGAAGAGGAATGGCATCGGTTGAGATGAATTGTTGAGTGAGTGTGTTCAGCTCCAGAAGATTTGACGTAAAATTTCTCACTGGTAAAAATTGATAAGAGCCGAAAGTTGTATTCTCTCGGATGGCATGTTTGTTACTGAAGAAAATTCTCACTGTTAGAAGTTGATAAGTTTCTGTGTTCATGTAGTTGAAGGAGTGAATAAGATGAGTTCAGAGATGTGCAATGTTCGTAGATGTGCGTGGGTACGTGTACGTGTACGTGTGTGTGTGTGTGTGTGTGATGACATTTCATAGCGTTTTCCCCTAAGGGACAAACGCGATTTTTCCACAGCTACATTTTGTATGTGAGAGAAGGCAGGCTCGAAATCATAGACAGGTTTGGGCGGTAAATTAATTTTAACCGTGCGAAAGCATATTGACATTAATTGACCAATCAGGAGTTAAAGAAACACCAAGCCTCTGTGATCTTCTTTCTGCATAAAATTTGCAGATGAAAGAAACTATTAGGTTGGTGCAAAAATAATTTCGTTTTCCCACATAGTAACATATGTTAGAAAACGAAATTATTTTTGCACCAACCTAATATTAAATAGAAGCAGAATGTTTATTGCTCTTTTTCTCTTGAAGGCAAAAATATAAACATTTATATATAAAATATTGTAAATTAAATAAAGGATTTTAAAAAAAGTAATTTAAATAGAGGATAAAAAAAACATAAATAAATGTTATAAAAGTCTCGTTTTGTCTTTTACACTTTTTTTTTCACAATCGTTGTCACCACATGCAAGGCAGTACAGCCACTAATACGAAAGGGGTTACAGTGTGTGGGGGAATTAGGAACAGAAACATTAGTAATGGGGGAAAAGAGAAAAGAGCCACCAGGAGGACAGTAGATAGCGATTGACATTGCATTTAAATTTCTGCAGATTAAAGTTGGTTGGAAAGCATGGAACTGAGAAGGGGTTCGACAAACGAGAAGTGCGAAAGAAGAACCTGTTAGCATAGAAGTTACGGTTAGATCTAGCCGTCTTTCTGGTATTGCGCTTAAATTCATGACGTCTAGGTACCGTACCGAAGAGAATATCAGAACAGTTACCATGAAAGCATTTATAAAAAAAAAAAAAGGCACAGAGAAGCAACTTTACGGTTGTGGGCAAGTGTCTGAAGTCGAGCCGCCAGATAAGGACCAATAATATTGCTGATTCTTTTTTTGGATCTTATCAATGAGCTCCAGAAAAATAGCAGGGACATCGGACCATATGTGGCAGCAATATTCTAAGCATGGACGAATGGTAGACTTATAGATATGCAAGATAGATTCCGGAGAGAAAAATTGTCTCGTCCGACACAGTGAACCGACTTTCTTAGCAGCTGATCTAGCAATAGATTCAATGTAGTATTTCCACCTCATTTCAGCTGGGAAAGTTAGCCTGAGAAGGCGCATTTTTTTTACTTTCTTGGAGAATAGCATCAACCATACTGATGGAAGGCAAAAAGGGGTCTCTCAGATGATTAATGGAGAGAAGTTTAGTATTTTACTTTAGTTAACGACGGCGTTGAGGTCGTTTTGTATATCGGCTGCCATTTTGACCCTGTCTGACTGATCCTCCCTACTATCGAGGCAGGAGTAAATGGCAGCGTCGTCAGCGTAGATGCCAAGTTGAGAGCTGATGTCATCGGGAAGTTTGTTAATGACTATTAAAAACAGCGTAGGACCAAGGATGGAGCACTGGAGGACACCAGCGTTAGTCCGAAAGGATGTAGACGAGTGGCCGTTCAGGACAGCTTTCATTTCACGATTTGATCGGAACGACTGTGTCAGCTGAAAAACATGCTGTTTTTGTAAAAAATACTCCCCAATAATATTATTGGCCAGCACGGAGCACTTCAAAGAATTTTCTGTCAACAATCCAGAAAAGCTAAGTGATTCAAACTATCGTCTCTTCGTCTATATTGAAGGTATGTTAACCATATTATCTTCTCGTTTGTCTTGAATATTATTTTGTGTCAGATTGTTTAATCTGTTGTATGAACATTTCCTCTTCTTAACAATACTTTAAAACTATAAACTTTAAGTCTTCTAATTTATTTTCCTAAAACGAGCTATCGACATTACTTCAAGCGTGTAAATTCGCAAATAAATTTCTTTTATTGTTTTGTTAAATTTACTCGTGTATTTCATCGTCTCTATCATTCTTCATTAATATTGTTGGCGTCGGTAAATCAACTGTTCCTTTCAACCCCGAAGCCCTACGCCGCTATAGGTTAATAAAAATTAAATTTGACATGTAATTTAATTAAATTAGATTTTTTTTCAGTTAAATTAAATTTTGTAAAAATAGAATTTGCTCAAAAAGAATCGCCGAAAATAATTCGGTCACGGTGGATTGTTTGTGATTTCTTTTTCAAATTTGAAAGACATATATACCTTTTTATTTTTCGACCAATCACGAAGTTGGCTTCCGCCCACCTAAATTAAAAAAAGTTGTGATCCGTCTGGAGATTTATATAAGACAGGTGAGCAGAAAATTTCAGAAAGTGTGAAGACTTGAAGAAGAAATGTGTAAAAATTTCGACAAGAAAAGTGACAAAATTCCGGAAAACCAGAAGGGAAAGCTATTTTGGTGGGTGTCACCACTGGATGAGTTGGGCTGCTTCTCACAGAAGGAGCCCACGTAAAAAGAAACAGAACCAAAGTGAACAGAACGATGTTGTGGAAAAAAAAAGTTAAAAATCCTTGTGATGCTGATGTTAATAATAACGATTTTTTATTTGCATTATTTACATTATTCGGGCTGTTATATTAGATTAATGATTAAAAAATGGCTTTGAGTGAATGAAGGCGGAGGATCATGGCGAAGCCCTCATTATTATTATTATTAAAACCCGAAATTGCTTATAGTTACTTAGCTGAGGTCTTCTTGTTCTTAAATAGTCTCATCAGATTGAGACGTTCATATGGATGTCATACATGGCGCCAAACCCGTTCAGAAATATCTAAACTGTCAGTTGTATACAACCGCTTCCTAAGATCAATGATTAAAAATGGCTTTGAGTGAGTGAAGTGGATCTTGGTGAAGACCCTCCTTCTTTGAATCTTGTGGAATGGCGCTACAGAATCACAAAGAACTGTACCACAGAACAGAAACCACATCACTTGAAGACTTTCAGCAGCAGCAACAACAGCAAAAATGCATAGCACCTGAAACTTGAAGAGAAAATAATGACATAATCAAGACGTTGATATTCCACATTACTTCAAACAAAAGGTTAGGAAAGAAACCACCATTAATACTGGAAAGAGCGATAACAGCTACTAGACATGAGAAATCTATTTTCCTGGAAAAATTGTTTTAAGCGAAAGATTTGAAAAATTTCAACCGATAGCTGTACTGGCTGCTCAGTCAATGAATGCCAAATATTTCCTTACAATGAAATAGCTATTATTTCAATTACCATTACAGATGAGGAGATCAGATACTACACTCTTAACGCAGCCCGATTACAAAGGTGTGAAGAAAAGTACAACTCAAATCGTACTAGCTGCACGGTCAATGAATGTAGAATGTTTCACATAAGAAAACTGGTAATATTACCATTGCAATGAGATTTGGAGAACAGTTACTACACTTTGGTCCCAGCTCGATTAGCAGGAAGTGAAGAAAAGCACAACTTGAGTAGTATTAGTTATTAGCTGTTAGGTCAATGAGACCAAGTCTTTCCTTGTAAGGAAAACGCGAATATTACCATTATCATTCGAGGTGAGGAGAACAGATATAACACTTTAAGCCAAGCAAGATGACCTAGGTGACATAAGGTAACTGGTAATATTACCATTGCAATGAGATGTGGAGAACAGTTACTACACTTTTGTCCCGGCTCGAATGAAAGCACAACTCGAGTTGAATTAGCTGTTCGAGACCAAATGTTTCCTTGTAAGTAAACGGCTAATATTACCATTTAACTATTGTAAGGTATTTGAAGACACTTAGATACATGAATCACAACGATGTCTGGATGGCTCACGATTTAACGGCAACAAATTAATGGACCGCCTTTCTCTCTGTGATTCTCTGCTCAAACGCAGCAAAACGGTCAAAAGAACAATCAAAGGCGATGAAAAATGTATTGTTTACAACAGTGTGCAACGATAAAGCTCAGTGTAAACGAAAAGCCGGTCTGCCTCAGAAGGTGATGCTGGTTCATCTAGTGGGATTGGAAGGGTATTGTGTATTAAGAATTCCTTCCGCAAAATAAGACGTTGAATGTATAGCGGCATGGAGCTTTGGGGTTAAAATGAACAGTTGATTTACCGATGCCCAGAAGATTAATGAAGGGTGAAAATGATGAAGAAGCAGACGGGTAATTTTAACAAAACAAAATAAGGAATTTATTCATGAATTTATAAGTAGGCGAAGAGAGATAGTTTGAAATACTTAGAGAGATAGTTTTAAATACTTACTTCTTGGAGTATTGAGAGAAAATTCTTTGAAGTACTGCTTGCTGGTTAAAGGTTGATAATATAATTAGCGAGTAATTTTACACTGGCGAGAACTTCAACGCTGGTTGCAAGAAACTGAAACGAAACCTTTCACATGACTTCAGACACTTTTCTCTGATTAATTTAATTATTTCTCTTCATTTTATATCAAAATGAATTTCGCGTAGACTTGAGAATATATTTTTCCTTCTTCTTGGCCGACCGGCTAATTTCTGTGAAGGTAAGGTTTTCATTAGTCCAAAAACAATTTCACATAGGATCGCGAATTTCTTTCCTTCTTCTTCCCCATTCCTCCGATTTGAAGGGAGTGGGCGAAGCGAGTTATTATTGTTTCGCTTTCACTACAAATTGACAGTAGGATGATTAAAAGAATCAAGTCGAAAAATGCTGGAAAAATGGTTCTTGTAGGCGACGATTTATTTCCAACTTTGCGAGCCCTTTCTCACAGACGAGACGTCATAAACTTCTCACTGAACCGACTCCCAAGAGATTTTCCCCCCGATCACTACAATCTTGACTTGTTCAATTCTAGGGTTAACCGTTAACTTCCGTACATATCCGCATAAGTTGTACCTCTTACTCTGTAAGTATCTACCTCAAATGACTCTAGGGGCTTGAACACAACTGTAAAAAAAAAAAAAATTGCCACTAATGGTTTATGATTATGTGGAAGGTATTTCTGATCGCCAACGTCATGAAGTGACATGACACATAGAAGAAAAAGTATCAAAACTTGTACAAAAAGTAGACCTGCGTATATATATCCGATATGGCAAGCGTCACGTAAAAGAAAATTACCAAAAGTAAAAATCTAGACTAAGCTTAGAAATCTTGTCGACGCAGTAGAATCACGGGGTGTAAATGAATTCACGGGGTGTAAATCAAATCACGGTGTGTAAAAAGAGAATTTCTAGCCAATCGCTGTTTGAATTAATTAAAATAAAAAAATATTTTTCGAAATGAAAATTTGCTCGCGCTTCATCAAATGTTACATTTAACAGATCGCGACATCTATCAGAGAGATGAAATATATATATATATATTAACTTTCAACATCTAAGCAGATAGCTATGGATGTCAATGACTGAGTGCAAATAGTTGATAATTTAAAAAAATAATAGTAATTAATGTATAATAATTAAAAAAATACAAAGAAATAATTGTTGAAAAAATTGTTGCAGTGACGGACAGTTCAAAATGTTTACAAAACCGGAAAATGAAGAGACCAACTCCGTGAAAGAGCAGAGCACGGTCGTAACTGGAATACATAATTTAAAAAAAAAAATGTCTTTCAATAAACAAACGTGAAACCATCACAGATACTTGAATTTACAGATCGCGACATCTATCAGAGATGAAATTTAAATTTTTATATTGCATTATTCCAAAATTTTAACACATCGGCAGATTGCTATTAATGTCAATAACTGAGAACAAATAGTTATTAATTTAAAAAAATAGTAATTTATTTTTGGCATATGGATTTTTTAAAACTGTTTCTAAATCATTGATTGTCTTTCAATAATTCCGTGTCACCTGCTATCCTCTTCCGATACACCTATGAGGGCGCAACATCGTTTAGGAACCGCGTCCTTACTCCCAAATAGATAAGAGACACGGCCAGAGATAAAAAAAAAAAAAAAGAAAAAAAAAGAAAGAAAAAGAAACACCGAAAACACCGAAAGCTGAAACTACATGCCAGTTTCTATATCAATCTGTTTGGACTTTCTTTTCTGGTGCTGACCAGTCCTCATTTGCTTGTCTTGATAGAGATCACAAGCCTCGACGCGGAATTGTGGGTGACGAATTATTTTCCGCCTAACAACTCTCCCACAGACGAAACGTTGCGAGCTTCTCATTATTCTATCGCTATTTCCATGGTATGTGTTCTGACAAGCCACGTTCATTGATTCCACCAGCCCTGGCCTTTGCAACTTGAACCCATCATATCACATGCACAATGGTGAATCATCCTCATTCCTTATGTATTCCATTAGTAAAGAGGAAGTTCCACTCGGACGGCAGTTTTATTTTGGAGGCGTTAAAATTTACAAACTATTTCTCGTTACAGCTAATCCCAGATTTGAGGTCTTTTTCGAGTGCAGTTACCATTTCTACTTGTCGGACTAGTTACAGACATAAGTAAATAGTTGTGATCTGTATAAATACTTAATTGGGAATTGATGTTATCGAAGAGGTCTTTAATGAAGATAAGAAACAGCGTAGATCTAAGGAGACACCCGCGTTTGTATGAAATGATGTGGAAGCATGTCCATTCAATACGATCTTCATTACAGACCCTTCTTTGGCTTTTATCGAGAATCTCGAGATATATAACAGGGGCATCAGACCAGATATGGCAACAAAATTCAACGCACGGACGAATAGTAGATTTATAAATGTCCAACATGGTTTCTGTCGAGAAAAATTATCTGGCACCAACTTTCCTTGCAATAGACGTAGCAATCGATTCAATGGAGTCAGTAGAAAATATAAAACTAAGAAGGCGTAGAGTGTTGCCCTCCTGGAGTCTGACATCAGCCATGGTGATGGCAGGCCGAAAAGTTTGTCTATGGTGATTAAATGAAAGCAGTTTTGTTTTGAAGGTGTTACAATTTACAAGCTATTTCTTGTTACAGCTAATCCCAGAATTGGGTTCTTTTTCGAGTGCAGTTGCCATTTTTACTTTGTCGGGTCTGTCGGACTTGTTACGAAGACATGACTAAATAGCTGTGTCATCTGCATAAATATTTAGTTGAGAATTGATGATATCGAAGAGGTCTTTAATGAGGATAAGAAACGGCGTAGATCTAAGGAGACACCCGCGTTTGTATGAAACGATCTGGAAGCGTGTCCATTCAACACGACTTCATTACACGAATTGTTAGGAGCGATTAGATTAAGTCAAATATTCGTCTCCTGACACCCTAAACCTTGTGGAGAAGGCCAGTATGCCAAACCCTGGCGAGCGCTTTTGAGATATCTAGAGCCACATCTCCAGCTTTTCATCCCTATCTAAGGGTTTATAGATAAATTCAGTGGTGGCCGTTAATTCGGCGCTAAACCTTGCGAAACGGAAACCATATTATTTGTCCGAAAGGAGGCCGTGCGTAGTTGCTTAACGAATTCGGTGTTGATTAGGACCTCGTTTAATTTGCCAAAAAGCGGTAAGAGACTAACTAATACGACGATAATTCAGTCTATTACGTTTTATTATTACTCGGTGTTAACAAGAAAAGAAATAAGATGAAAGAAAGGCGTGTCAATAATTAATAATAATGATAACAATGTTTCATCTAAGTCAGACGTCTTCAGACTATTATATATTATTAGGTGTAAATAAGCAAAAGAAATAAGACGAAAGAAAGGCTTGTAAATAAGCAAAAGAAATAAGATGAAAGAAAGGCGTGTCAATAATTAATAATAATGATAACAATGTTTCATCTAAAAGAGTCAGACGTCTTCAGACCATTATTAGGTGTAAATATGCAAAAGAAATAAGATGAAAGAATGGCGTATTAATAATTAATACTTTCCGTGTTTATCTACAAAATTTAAATAACTAAAAAATATTCTTTTATCTTTCTTTGTCTTCACTCCAAAAATTCAGCAGCGTAAAAATTATTCATCTGAAGGAAAGATTTTGGATTCAGTGTCAGAGAATATCTGGCATAAACGAAGCAAAGCATTTCAGAGAAAGAAAAAAAAAGCTACTTTTCCAAGACAAGCGAAGATAAAATAAAAATAATTCAATTTCAACAAGCCCAGAAGAAGCATTTCCTCAAATAGTTACAGATAATAAAATTTGTTAATCTAATTGTTGATATATTTTGTCTTCTTTAAGGAAACATGTACTTTGCCCTTGGCAGATATAAAATGTCCAAAAATGATGACCACTGATGGAATCCCGTTCCTTATCTTTCTGTAAATTAAGTGCATTCTCTACTCTCTAGAGTTCCATCCCATAGTATGTTCATAAGTTGTTCTGTTTCCAAGTTCTAAGTCGCCTGAAGAATTACCAACTTAGAGACAGCTTTTACACAGTTCTATATATAGTTTTTTCATAATTCCATTGTTTAAATTCGTTTTCTTTTAACTGTTACCCACGTCTTCCACGACTATTTTATTGTTTCTCTCTACTTTTGATGTCTCTCTTTTTCAGACTATATTCTTCATTCTCTCTCTTATACTGTCTTTCTTAATCATTTTCTCTCCTTTGTTTCCTCTCTTTTGTTTTCTGTATTTTGCTCTCTTCTTTTACTCCCTCTGTTAATCATTTTATCTCTCGTTTTCTCTCTTTAACATCATATATTTTTCACGCCTCTTCATTCTCTCTCTCTTTTACTCCCTCTCTTAATCATTTTATCTCTTTTGTTTTCTCTCCTTTGTTTCCTCTCTTTTGTTTTCTGTATTTTGCTCTCTTCTTTTACTCCCTCTGTTAATCATTTTATCTCTTGTTTTCTCTCTTTAACATCATATATTTTTCCCGCCTCTTCATTCTCTCTCTCTTTTACTGTCTCTCTTAATCCTTTTATCTCTTTTGTTTCCTCTCTTTTGTTTTCTGTATTTTGCACTCTTCTTTTACTCCCTCTGTTAATCATTTTATCTCGTTTTCTCTCTTTTGTTTTCTGTATTTTGCTTTCTTCTTTTTCCCCCTCTTTTAATCATTTTATCTCTTGTTTTCTCTCTTTTGCATCATATATTTTGCTCGCTTCTTCATTCTCTCTCTTTTACCGTCTCTCTTAATCATTTTATCTCTTTTGTTTTCTCTCTTTTGCATCATATATTTTGCTGTCTATCTTCTACATTCTCACTCTTTCGCTGTCTCTCTTCCTCATTCTCTCATTTTGTTTTCTTTTTCATTCGCTCTTTTGCTGACTTTCTTCTTCATTCTCGTCCTTTTGCCGCCTCTCTTCTTGATTCTCTCTCTTTTGCTGTCTCTCCTATTCATTTCATTTACTCTGTTTTCTTTCTTTCTTTTGCATTATATATTTTGCTGTCTCTCTTCTACATTCTCAATCTTTTGTTGTCTCTTTTCTTTATTCTTCCCTTTTGCTAACTCTCTTCTTGATTCTCGACGTTTTGTTGTCTCTTTTCTTCATTCTCTCTCTTTTGCCGTCTCTCTTATTCATCCCATCTCTTTTGTTGTCTCTCTTTTGACTTGTATGTTTTACTCTTTTCTTCATTCTCTCTCTTTTGCTGTCTCTCTTATTCACCTTATCTCTTTTGTTATCTCTCTCTTGCACTCTATGTTTTGCTATCTTCTAAATTCTCTCACTTTTGATGTCTCTCATCTTCATTCTGTCTCTATTGCCGTCTCTCTTATTGATCCCATCTCTTTTGTCGTCTCTCTTTTGCATTCTATGTTTTACTCTTTTCTTCATTCTCTCTCTTTTGCTGTTTTTATACTCGGCTTACGGTCATATAGCGTAGAATCACCGGTTCACGTACGATTACCGAACTTAAGCCATGTCGAGCCTGGGTGACCGTTTGGGAATACAACGCCATGTAAGCTTGGATATGCTGGCGGTGAACTGGATAATGGCTCGGAATTGTTAATCGGCGAGTCGAGATCCAATTTCAGCTAAGTTCGTTATATTCAATTATACGCAAATACCTTTCTTCTCCTAGTTATGATTTTATTAGTAAGACTTGTATCACTAAATCATTATATTAGGTTGGTGCAAAAATAATGTCGTTTTCTCACATATGTTACTTTTATATATGATTTCTGAATTAATTAATTGATATATATAGCCATGTTATATATCATTTTGAAGCGCGTTTTTCGCTCTATCGAATCGTGTTATTCGTTACCGTTCTCAATCTCTTCATTCATTTTTTTGCAGGCTTTTCGACAGCATGGACAAAATTCAAATCCGCACGATTTTCTTGTTCCAGTTCAAACTAGGCCGAAAAGCTGCCGAGACAGGTCGTGATATCAATGATGCATTTGGCCCAGGAACCACTAACGAACGTGTGGCACAACGGTGGTTCAAGAAATTTCGCAATGGTGACGAGAGCCTCGAAGATGAAGACGGTCGCGGCCGGCCGACTGCGGTTGATAACGAACATTTGAAAGCCTTAATTGAAGCCGATCCTCGCAGAACCACACGAGAAGTTGCTGTTGAACTCGAGGTCGACCACTCAACAGTCGTTCGCCATTTAAAGCAAATGGGGAAGTCAAAAAAGTTGGATAAATGGGTGAAAATGGGTGAATCAAAAAAAAAAAAAAATCGTCAAAAAACGACATTATTTTTGCACCAACCTAATGCTAAAAAAAATCTTACAATCTTGAAATATTTTCTTCCTCTAAACAAAAAAAAAAAAAAGAAAAAAAAAGAAGAATCAATCAATCTTTCTCACACTCTTGTTGTCTCTTCTGAATTCACCCTCCTTTTCTGTCTATTCTCTCATTTGTGTTTTTCATCATTCTCTATTTTGCTGTCTTTTTTAAGTATTTCACCCCAAGCAAGGCGGGACGCCACTAGTAAGCAAGGGGTTACAGAGTGGGAGCAAGAGTAAAGAGGCGTGATGGAGGAAAGGATGAAGAGAAGGACAGGGAATAGGTCAGGGCATCTGGAGACGTCGATTGACATTACATTGGAATAGTTGGAGATTATAGCTATCAGGGAAACAAGTCTCTTATTATTTTCTTTTGTTGTCTCTCTACTTCATTCTCTATATTGTTGTCTCTCTTATTATCTCTATTTAGCTGTCTCTTTTCGTTATTCTCTGTTTTGCTATCTTTCTCATCATCTCTATTTTCCTGTCACTCTTCTACTCTCTATTTTCCTGTCTCCCTTCTACTCTCTATTTTCCTGTCTCCCCTCTACTCTCTATTTTCCTGTCTCCCTTCTATTCTCTATTTTACTGTCACTCTTCTACTCTCCATTTTACTGTCTTCTTTCTACTCTCTATTTTCCTGTCTCTCTTCTTCATTCTCGGTTTTTTGTCTCTCTAATTCCTTCTTCTCTCTTGTTTCCTTTTTTCTCAGATTTTTTGTTGCCTTTTCTCTTCTTTTTTCTTTTTCTTTCTGTACTCCGTTTTTCGGTATGCATTTACGTCTCTTTCATTTCTCCTTTTTTACTTTAATTTTTTCATTGTCTTTTTTCTTTCTTCTCTCTCTCTCTCTCTTTCTGTGTTGTTTTTTTCTCATCACCTTTATTTTTCTCTAATCATCCCTTCTCTAATGTTCTGACCTTCTTCTCATTCCATTGTTTTATTTATATCATCCTTCTTCTTCTTCTTCTTCTGCTTCTTCTGTTGCTGCTGATGCTGCTGTCGTCTGTTTTGTTCTTGTTTAAATCTTACTTATTATAAAACGCAGATTTTGTGTGTGTGTGTGTGTCTGTACGTTTATATATTGGATCGGATTTCCTACATTTTTCAACCGATTTCAACAAAACTTCACAGGACTACATAAAATGACCTTGCGGTGGTTCTGACAGCGCCAAAAATTGGAAAAACACAATTGTTTTTGCACGAAATCAATTTGAAAACACGATTAAGAGGCATTAATGAAAGGGGGAAAAATCATATCGAGTTATACTTATTAATGTCGAGTTATCGAGTTATACTTATTATAAAACCCAGGTTGGTTGTTTGCGTGTGTGTGTTCGTTTATATATGGGATCGGATTTCCTACATTTTTCAACCGATTTCAACAAAACTTCACTTTTTTTTTGGCAGGTAGTATTTCTTACTGTCTTGCACACTTTTTACATTCAGAATGCTTTAAAAATTCCATTTACAAGACAATTGTTTATAATAAAATTCTATTCAATCGGTAGAATCATAACGATTGAAAACAATGTTTTTGTTTGAGTTTGGGTTTGACCAATTCGTAAAAAAAATAAAAAAATAAAACTAATTAAGACATGCGTGTCCGTCAACCTTAAAAAATAATCTTTGTCAATTTTATTTTTCAGTCTTTATGATGGTCGATACTTGATCTATCTCTTACTGTTACATCCCCGGGCAATGCCGGGCTTTACTGCTAGTATTTACTAAACCTACGTTGGTCTATCAACTGGGATATATGTGTAAGGGAAGAAAATTGCGGTGTTGTGGTAAGAAAGGTCTGATTTTCAAATCAGCATTAAAAATCTTAGCTTTAACCTAGGTGAAAATGCTGACCATTTGTTTCAACTGGAAACACTTAGATTTCGCAAATACCATAAGAGCTCATCACCCCATTCTCTCTCTCTCTCTCTTTTTTCTCTCTCTTTCTTTCTCTATCTCTCTGAAAATACACAGTAGCTAGCCTTATGGTTAAGAGTTTGACAAACAAATTTGGTAAGGTGATTTCGATTCCTGATCAAACACATTTCTGCAAATCATGATGAAAACGCCAAGTAACATTTCACCAAAACCTTTCGTCTGCCACAGACAAAAGGCTTAAAATAATTTGGGGCAGTACGGTGGAGTAATGGATAGCGGCTCGGAATGAGGAATCGGAGAGCCGAGTTCGAATTCCAGTCAGAACGTTAGTTTACCATTTTTCTCTCAAGAATCTATCTTACATATCTCTAAGTCTACTATTCGTCCATACTTCGGATATTGCTGCCACGTACGGTCTGGTACTCCCGCTATATATTTAGAGATTCTTGATAAAATCCAAGTATCAGCAATATTATTGGTCCTGACCTGGCATCTCTGCTTCAGTCACTTTCTCACCAATTTAAAGTATCTTCCCTGTTTATTTTCTATAAATGCTTTCATGGTAATTGTTCAGATGAATTCTTTACTATGGTACCAAAACTTTATGAATTTTAGCACAGTGTGGAGTAATGGATAGCAGCTCAGATTGAGGAATCGGAGAGCCAAGTTCGAATTCCAATTGAATCCATTACATTCACTTACATGCTAATACCCTTGGGAAAGGTATGAATCCTCTTCTTCTCCGCCCCAGTTATGGGTAAATAGCAGGACAGACTGGGTTCTATATCGTTGGATGTCAACTGGTCTACCGCAGAAAGTAATGGCAACCTTACTGCGGGAAGAAAATCTACCTCGTCAAACATGTATCAAAAGATACATGATCGCCTAAGCATGTATTAAAAAAAACGGTGAGATATTGTTTCAGTTCCTTCCACTTCCGAAATTCTAGGAGCATCTTCAACTCTTTTGAGGACAGGCTTAAAAGAATGTCTCAAAATTACCGAAACCTTAACATCTTTATCCGCCTATGCAAAATTTGAAATACAGGGTACGGCAGAAAAACCTCCCACATATACCCCACACCACAGAAATACCTCTTACTGTCTTACTGTGGAAGGTATTTCTGGGGTGTATTTCTGGCGGGGGGGGTATTTGTATATTATACTTTGTATAATAATATAATATTAGTGGAGATATAGATCATCTTTAGAGGTGTTCGTCAAACAAGCTTTCCTGGAATGTAGAACACTTGGTTACCAAACAAACAGACAGCTGAGGAAGGCCAAAGAGTGTATGAGCTGAAACACGGCCAAATAAATAAAAACAAAGACTGGGAAATTAGTTCAAACGAATCAATGTGTAATTGTAACCTCACCGCGCCTCAGAAATTCGGTTTATATGTATTAGGTTGGTGCAAAAATAATGACGTAATAATGTCGTTTTTTGACGTTAAAAAATACGTCAAAAGACGACATTATTACGTCATTAGTTTTGCACCAACCTAATATATATGCTGCAAGGATTTTTGGAATTCCTTTCCTGCATTCGCTGATCGAAAAACAATCGATATTCTCCAATTAACAGAAATGTCCTTAATGAATTTTGAGCAAATTTTCAACGACACAAGCTAAAGGGTACATTCATGTTAATTTCTTTCTTTTTTTCAGTTTTCTTTCTTTTTTTTTTTATTTGATTTTGGAAAGATTTTCATTTATTTCTTTCTTTTGTATTTTTTGACGAAAAAAATGCTTTGTTTCTTTTCACTTAGAAAAGCGTTCCTTTTCTTTCTTTTTTTTCACTTGGAAAAATTTTTCATTTTTTTTTTCTCTTATTCTCACTCTTTCTTTCTTTCTTTCTTTTCTCTTTAGATACCTTCTCATTTCATTCTGTCCTTCTTTCTCTCTTTCTTTCTTTGTTTCTTTCTTTTCACTTGGAAAAAATTTCTTTCTCTTTCTTTTTTCTTTCTTATCACTGATAGTGTTCCTTTCTTTTTTTATTTTCCCTTGTAGAAGCTTTTCATCTTTATTTTTCTCCCATTCTCTCTGTCTTTCTTTCTTTCTTTTTTTCTTTCTTTATTACGAAAGATTTTAATTTCTTCCTTTTTTTTCTCACTTTGTTTGTTTCTTTCTTTCTTTCTTTTCCCTTAAGAAAGTTTGTTCCTTTCTTTTCATTTAGGAAAACCTTTCATTTCTGTCTGAAAAAAGAAAGAAAAACAACAAAAGAAATGCTTTCATAAATGAAACGACAGAAAGCTTTCCCAACTCAAGTTTAAGAGAAAGAAAGAAAAAACTTTCTTTCTCTTAAACTTGAGTTGGGAAAGCTTTCTGTCGTTTCATTTATGAAAGCATTTCTTTTGTTGTTTTTCTTTCTTTTTTCTTTCTTTCTTTCTTTCTTTCTTTTGGGAAAATATAATTTCCCCCTTCTTTTCGCTTTCTTCTTTTTTGCTTACAATTTGCGCGAGGAAAACTTTCTTATTAAATAGGAAAGCTTTTTTTTTTACACTTCTTTCTTTTTCTTTAGGAAAACGTTTCCTTTCTTTCTTTTTTCACTTCCACTTATTTTAGGAACATTTCTTCTTTTTTTAAATCGATTTCGCTTAATTAAAATTAAAACTCATTTATAAATTAATAATTGACAAGTGCAACAAGGTGACATCGAATCGCTTATTCATCACGAATAAGCTAATGGTAATCTATCTGCACGCTTGGCATCTCCCCTTCAAAAGAGTTTTTCCTGCTGGAGAGAATTTTCAAAATTCATAAAGTATGACTTGGGGAAAACATTTTTTCCTTCAAAATAATAAAGGTGCAAGAGTCCTATTCAGTTTGTGTCTATGTCTTTCTTTTCCGCGGGTGTTCTTTAGCAAATGTCTTGTAATGTTCTCACTAGCATTCATCCCGCCAATTTATGACGTAAACAGCGATATAATTGAGTGCGTAGTGTCTACCGATCTATGGGGCTTTCTTTCGGTCTTTTGCCTTCTTGCTTTGTCCTTTCCTTTTTTTTTTAAGATCAAAGTTTCATATTGTACCGGCTATGCAGTGGAAGGTAGGCGGTTAGTGTAACCGGTTGTGAATCAGAAAAAGAAAGAAAGAAATGCTATGCATTCTTAAGTCGAGTGAAACGAAAGCAAGAAAGAAACAAAGGAAAAGTATTTCTTTTAAGTCGAGTGAAAATAAAGAAATAAATGTATACAGAATAGATAAAGAAAAAAAAAAATCATCGTAAGTTAGATGAAAACAAAGAAATAAAAAAATAAAAATTGAAAAAAATAAAGAAAGAAAGAAATGAAAATCTTTCTTATGTCGAAGGAAAAGATAGATGGATAATGATTTTCCAAGCGTAGCTTAGATGTGGCACAAGGCCGATTGTAGGGTGCACCTAGCGAGGATCGAACTCACTACTCAGTCGTAATTGTTCTAGCGAGACAAGCTTACTAACCATTACATCGACTCGAGGTGCCCAAATAGATAGATAGATAAATAAAAATTAGAAGCTTTCCTAAGTCGAGGGAAAAGAATGAAAGAAAGAAAAAAGAAAGAAATGAACAGCTTTTCTAAGTCGAATGCAAAAAAACAAATAAAGAAATTAATTTTTTTTAAGTCAAGTGAAAAAAATAAAGAAAGAAAGAAAGAAAGAAAAAAGAAAGAAAGAAAGACGGAATGAAATAAATGAGAAGCTTTTCTAAGTGGAGTGGAAAGAAAGAAAGAAAGAAAGAAAGAAAGAAAGAAAGAAAGAAAGAAAGAAAGACGGAATGAAATAAATGAGAAGCTTTTCTAAGTGGAGTGGAAAGAAAGAAAGAAAGAAAGAAAGAAAGACGGAATGAAATAAATGAGAAGCTTTTCTAAGTGGAGTGGAAAGAAAGAAAGAAAGAAAGAAAGAAATGGAAAAAGCTTTCCTGAGTGAAATTAAAGAAAGGAAGAAAAGTTTTTTAAAGTCGAGTAAAAATACATAAATAAAAAGCTTTTTTAAGTGAAAAGAAAGAAAGAAAGAAAGAAAAAGAGAGAAAAAGTTTTCATAAGTCGAGGGAAAAGAAAAAAGAAATGAATTATTTTTTTAAGTTGACTGAAAAGAAAAAAGAAAGGAAAAGGTTTCCTAACTCAAGCGAAAAGAAAGAAAGGAAAAGGTTTCCTAACTCAAGCGAAAAGAAAGAAAGAAGAAAATAAAATCCTCTTAAGTAAAACGAAATAAATAAAAAAAACTTTCCTAAGTGAAAAGAAAAAAAGAAGCAAATAAAGGAAAGTATTTTAAAGTCGAGTGAAAATAAATAAATAAAGAAAGAACTACCTTTGGGGAAAAGATATGAATCAATCTCCGTACCACCCCCTCCAGCACACCCACCAACTATAGGCTGAAGAGCAAGGTTGACTGTGCTTCCCTTGATTTCGGGTAGCAACCAGTCTAGAAGGAAAACTTTGAATTCAAAGTGGGATGGCCTCATTCAGGCTCACTTACCCTAGACACACCACTGCTGCAGTACATGTGGTGTCGCTACGACCCTATGCATTATGGGACTCTTAACGTGGCGTGACGTGATTGGCTGAATTCATTGGACGACGGCGAGATATATGTATGATGACAAACAAAGACATAAATAATCTAAAGAAAATATAGGTAAACCAGTGAGGATTGAACTTACTATTAATGGTCAACCAGACCAGCTCGTTAACAATTACACTAATCTGCGACACCTAGACTTACTTTATTACGGTTAATTTAGAATGGTGCGAAGTCACAAGTTCAGAGGACATCAACGAGAACTGAATTCATTATTCACTATTAATGGTCAACCAGGCTAGCTCGTTAACCATTACACTACTGCGTGACACCAAAACTTTTTTTTATTACGGTTAGGTTAGAATGGTGCGAAGTCACAAGTTCAAAGGACATCAATGATAACTGAATTCATTATTCACTAGTAACGGTCAACCAGGCTAGCTCGTTAACCATTACACTACGCAGAGACGCTTTAAAAGAAAGAAAGTTGTTTTTTGTTGTTTTTTTTAACTGCATTCCAAAAAATTCATTGATTTATATTTATAATCCGTAACGTGGCTTCCCTCTGTCTTTTCTATACATATTTTCATGGCAAATGTTCTGATGAACTTTCCTCAGAGGTACCTCGACTACATGAATTTAAACCAACTACTAGACTGTCAGTTAGGTCTCACCATTTTATTGTTGAACTAACTAGATGTAACCTTTAAGTTCTATTCTAATAATGTCTTTTCTCTTATTTCTCTTATTGGAATTACCATTAGTTTCTTGGTTCCTTAAATGCAATGTTAGTCTTTTATCTTCTTGAAATCTGTTCTTTAATTGTCCTTTCTCCAAACTAATGTGTTCTCTTTCTCTTTCACTTTCAGTAACCCATTTAATTTTATTTGCATTATCACCTCTCTTTGGGGAGAAATGGTAAAGAAAAAGTTAAACTCGTCTTGTCTTTGGACCACTCAGCCACAGAAGATTTTTTGAATCAAGCAAGGTTCAGTTACACTATTCGAGAAAGGATTCTTTCTTGTTTGGATTCTCCAGCAGGAAAAACTCTTTTGAAGAGGAGATGCTAAGTGTGCAGATAGATTACCATTAGCTTATTCGTGATGAATAAGCGATTCGATGTCCCCCTGTTGCACTTGTCAATTATTAATTTATAAATGAGTTTTAATTTTAATTAATCGAAATCGATTTAAAAAAGGAAGAAATGTTCCTAAAATAAGTGGAAGTGAAAAAAGAAAGAAATGAAATGTTTTCCAAGCTCGACTGAAAAGAAAAAAGAAAGCCGGCTTTCTTCAGGTGGTTGGAATGCCGAACTGATAACTGACATCCATTAGACATGGCACGTGGAACTAGATTAGTCTACCCGAGCGCGCGAAATAAAGGGTTCATTCAGTTCGACATTCCAACCACCTGAAGAAGGTTGGAGGGTACAACGGCTGACACGTTGTGATAAATATGGCAACAAAAATTAGGATGATAGTCCGAGCAATGTAAATAGTGTACATAATACCTCATCTCAGAAATATAGACAGATATTGAAAGGCCGAAACGTTGTAATAAATATGGCGACAAAGATGGGGACAATAGTCCGAATAATGTAAATAGTGTACATAATACCTCATCTCAGAAATATAGACAGATACTGAAAGGCGAAACGTTGTAATAAATATGGCGACAAAGATGGGGACAATAGTCCGAATAATGTAAATAGTGTACATAATACCTCATCTCAGAAATATAGACAGATACTGAAAGGCCGAAACGTTGTAATAGATATGGCGACAAAGATGAGGACAATAGTCCGAATAATGTAAATAGTGTACATAACACCTCATCTTAGAAACATAGACAGATACTGAAAGGCCGAAATGTTGTAATAAATATGGCGACAAAGATGAGGACAATAGTCGTAATAATGTAAATAGTGTACATAATACCTCATCTCAGAAATATAGACAGAAAACCATAAGGAGTTGATATGCTGTTAAAAAAAAATGAAAAAATCTTATTCTAAACGTTTATTTTAGTGAATTCTCATGTTTGAGTAGATGAACTTTTTTTTTCTTTTTTTTTTTTTTTAATAGTCCGAATTAAGTATACCGGTCAGCACCGAAGAGACTTAATATAGAAAACAAGTTCTTCGATACGGTCCGAAATCGTGTCATCTCTTGCAGGTGAAACCAATATCTGACCCACACGCTGTAGACCTAGTCTTGGGTATGAAAATAAAGTAGATCCAACAGCAAGGCCACTGATCGCGGGTTTGGAAATTTTTAGGGGCATGGAACCACTTTTTAATTGTTGTTGCCAGTTCCACCCTGTTTCGGAATGATAGCATATGTTAAGGCACAAGATATGAGGAAATTGACCCCCAAACAAAAACAAAACAATACGAAAGTAAAAAAAAAACATATAGTAAAAATACCAGCAATACATTTTTATATAAAAATTACCAACAATACATATTTATAGTAAAATTATCAACGTGATGGGTCCGTAAGCCTTATCATCCAAGCTTACAGCACATGGTCTTCGCATGTGGTCACCCAACTAGATACTGAGCAGGCTAGACGTTGCTTAATTTTAGTGATCATACGAGAACCGGTGTTTCAGCGTGATGGGTTTGTAAACCTTACCATCCGCACAGCCAAGCTTACAGCACCTAGTCTTCCCAAATGGTCACCCAACTAGGTACTGACCAGGCTAGACGTTGCTTAACTTTAGTGATCGTACGAGAACTGGTGTTTTAACCTTTTATGTCCGTAAGCCTTACCACCCGCACAGCCAAGCTTACAGCATCTGGTATTCCCAAACGGTCATCCATCTAAGTATTGACCAGTTTCGACGTTGCTTAACTTCGGTGATCACACGAGTATTTTTTTTTCAGTCTTGTTTAATAATATATCTATATATGCATATAAAAATTCCTAACCAATTCGGTGATGATAAAATGATACTAGCATGATTTTTTATCTTATTGAAAATAATAAGTCAGTTTTACCCCTGGTTAGAGCGAGATGTGAGAAAAGATCAGCTACCAGGTCCGAATCATCTTGCTTTTCGGGTGTGGTTCCATAAATTGTGCTACCATCTGCATAAATGTTTACTCTTGATTTGAGATCGTTCATAAAACGTAAAAAGTGAGTCGGAAGGAGAGAGAAATTTGGCGGATCCCTAGATTGATCTCCTGAGATTCGGAAGATTTGTCCATTTACAACGACCTTCATGAGAGAAAGGACTTGACAATTACGTAGACTTATCTAGAGATGCCATGGCAAAAGAGTTTATGCAGCAAGCCTCTATGCCACACCTTGTCAAACGTCTTTGAGATATCCAATGCAAAATTAAAACAAAACCCAGCTCTTAATAACATCAAATATAAACACGGACATTAAGAATATGTCTACTTTCAGGAACTTTTATACTGTCTTTAATCGCATTTATACACCATCTATTACCAGCAGTATAACTAAAATCCTTGAAAATGGTCAATAGTTCAGCAGATATCGCTCGGAATGAAAAAATCTTTAGGACAAATTTTACACTCATTAAATCCATAAAAAAAAAACATTTCTTCGCTTACAAGAAAAATATAAGAAATTAACAAAAGTCCCCGTCCAGTCTTGTTTCACAAAACATACATACATACATACACACATATACAGAAGGTCATCGGTTTAGGTCGGACCCGACATACGGCGTTTCGTGGTTACGGCACCATCTTCCATAATATAATACGCTGTCACGCGGCGCTATATGAGGAAGACGGCGTTGTTTATTCACTAGCTATACGCCATAATGGATTGTGCTACAATCGTTATCTCTCATATGTATCGTTTTTTTCTTTTTTTTTTTTTTGAACATTTGCCCTTGATTATGGACCTCAAACATAAGGCAGGCCCGTCGGTGCTTATGTGGCTGTGTTCCGACCTACGTTGAAAACCAGGTTATGTCACACCATAGGAACGGATCTCTGACATAAATCGAAGACAGATGTATATAATATAATATAATATAATATAATATAATATAGTAATAAATGAAGAAAAATAATAATTTATTTCTGAAAGTTTTTTTTTAGATCTGAAGAAATGAATATGAAAATATTCATGAAATAAATTATAGCCGATATCCATATCGGTAATATTTCATGAATATTTAATTTTTTCATGATTTATTATTATATTGCTCTGTAACTTACATTGAGTTTTCTCTGGATTAATGTGCTACTTTGAATTATCCCTACCAATTACAAATTGGTATTATATATATATATATATATATATATATATATATATATATATATATATATATATATATATATATGACATTATATATATATATATATATATATATATATATATATATATATATATAAAGACATTTTATGTTTATACATTCTTTTTAGAGATACAAATATTTAAGTATTAGGTTGGTGCAAAAATAATGACGTAATAATGTCGTTTTTTGACGTTAAAAAATACGTCATAAAACGACATTATTACGTCATTATTTTTGCACCAACCTAATAAATGCTCAGTTTTATAATAAATTTTTAAAAACAGTAAAATCGACCTTGCTAATCGAAGGATCCTCTGTGGGTCGATCGCTTAAGACACGTCAGGCTATATGACGGTTCCGTATAGGATACAGGTTTGATTCCTGTCGGAGGACGAATATTTTCTATGAAAATTTCTCGGACATTCAGGCCGGCAAATGTTGCTAATACTGTTTATTATAAACAGAGAATTTACTTAAATAATTGTATCGATAAAAAGAATACCCGCTCGGCCCGGTAGCTAGGATCTAAGTGTAGTATCTGCGCTTTGTGAGCTGCCGGGTCGGGTGTCTGTCGAACTCTCTAATGCAGAGAGGAACTCGGGCGAAGCTTTGCCGAAGGGCAAGGTGGCGTTCGGGGAGGTAGATAGGACCTGAACCCATCTAGGCGGGTTCACAGGTCATATTTTTGGCCGAGCCTACGGGCTCGCGGGCTACCCACATTAAACCGGCCTTGTGCCACATTTAATCCTCGTGGGTGGATTAATAAATACCTACCCGCTCGTCCCGGTGGCTAGGATCAAAGTGTAGTATCTGTGCTTTGTGAGCTGCCGGGTCGGGTGTCTGTCGAACTCTCTGCTTGCAGGGAGGAACCCTGACGAAGCTCCGCCGAAGGGTAGGGTTTCGTTGGGAGAGGTTGACGGAATTGACCCGCCTCGGTGGGGACGATGGTTATTTATTTTTGGCTGGGCCTACGGGCTCGGAGATACCCACATTAAAAAGGCCTTGTGCCACATTCAATCCTCGTGGGTGGATTGATAAATACCATCGATAAAAAGAATATCCGCTCGGCCCAGTGGCTAGGATCAAAGTGTAGTATCTGCGCTTTGTGAGCTGCCGGGTCGGGTGTCTGTCGAACTCTCTGCTTGCAGAGAGGAACCCGGACGAAGCTCCGCCGAAGGGTAGGGTTTCGTTGGGGGAGGTTGACGGAACTGGCCCGCCTCGGCGGGTTTGGATGGTTATTTATTTTTGGCTGGGCCTACTGGCTCGGAGATACCCACATTGAGTTTCCGCTTACTTCTAAAGTCTTCTTATTCGCTTTCACTCCCAGTAACCACTTGCATTTTAGTGGCATTATCGCCCTGCTTGTGATGAAAAGATAAACAAAAAAGATAAGTAAAATTTTAGAGTCTTAAAAACAAGTTGACATTTATTGACAGATTGAGGCGTAGCGGGACAATTCCAGACAAGCAGAAATCGAAAGCCAGGTAGACTGAAATAGATTTAGAGACATACAGATATTGATAGAGTCGCTAGTTCCCAGTGTTACAAATTCATGACGGTCGTCTTCGAGTATAGAATCCAGAGGTTGGCAGTGAATATTTCGGAGATAGTAGGAAAGCGTAGTTCAGGTTCGCAGTGGATATCGTAGCAAAGTAGCAGAGCGTAGTTCTTCCTTCTATCATCTTCGTCTGTCAAGTTGGCACTGATCCTTCCGTAGGGTAAACAAAGATGGCCGCATTTATACACGACGGATACAATGTTCTGCGGCTTCTGATTGGTTAACCTTCTATTGGTAGACAATAAAGGAAGTTAAGTCATTTGGATTGGCTCACTAGTCATATGCATATACCCAAAAAACCGTAACACCCAGGCTTCATGAATTCAAGCGTCCTACGTGGCTGGCATCTCGCTCTCAACATTTCACTGTTGAAACTGTTAAATGGAGCCGTCTCTTCTACTCCAATAGCTTCATATCTCGCACCTCTCGCCTGTGGAACTCCCTTCCCTTTTCCTGTTTCCCTGATAGGTATAATCTTCAACTATTCAAATGTAATGTTAATAGACATCTCCAGTTGCCTTGCTCTATTCATTATCCTTTTCTTCATCCTTTCCTCTATCACTCCTATCTGCTCTTGCTCCAAATCATATGTAACCCCTTGCGTGCTAGTGGCTTCCAACCTTGCTTGGGGTGAAATGCTTAAAAAAAAAGAAAGAAAGATCGATATTGGTAGATTATCTGGCAGACAGATGGAGATTAAAAGAAAAAAGATTCTGATTTTGTGGCATACATTTGACGCGCAATTCTCGCAGGCCGTTTTATAGTTCTCTTATGTTTTATATATCATATTATGCCTTTAATTTCATTGGGGAACAGAAAATCACAACAAGACAGTTTTTATGTGAGTAGGTTGTTAGCATACTGCACAACCAACAAACTTCATCAGGTTTTGAATTCAGAGTTGACCTTCTACTAGACCAGTTGCCACCCAAGGATATAGAACCAAGTCTGTCTTGCTATTTACCCATCCGCTGGGGCGGAGAAGAAGAGGATAAAGATGTTAAGGTTTCGGTAATTTTGAGACATTCTTTTAAGCCTGGCCTCAAAAGAGTTGAAGATGCTCCTAGAATTTCGGAAGTGGAAGGAACTGAAACAATATCTCACCGTTTTTTTTAATACATGCTTAGGCGATCATGTATCTTTTGATACATGTTTGACGAGGTAGATTTTCTTCCCGCAGTAAGGTTGCCATTACTTTCTGCGGTAGACCAGTTGACATCCAACGATATAGAACCCAGTCTGTCCTGCTATTTACCCATAACTGGGGCGGAGAAGAAGAGGATTCATACCTTTCCCAAGGGTATTAGCATGTAAGTGAATGTAATGGATTCAATTGGAATTCGAACTTGGCTCTCCGATTCCTCAATCTGAGCTGCTATCCATTACTCCACACTGTGCTAAAATTCATAAAGTTTTGGTACCATAGTAAAGAATTCATCTGAACAATTACCATGAAAGCATTTATAGAAAAGGAACAGGGAAGATACTTTAAATTGGTGAGAAAGTGACTGAAGCAGAGATGCCAGGTCAGGACCAATAATATTGCTGATACTTTTATCAAGAATGTCTAAATATATAGCAGGAGCAACAGACCATATGTGGCAGCAATATTCATATCTTTCTCAAGGGTATTAACACATAAGTGAATGTAATGGATTCGACTGGAAATCGAACCCGGCTCTACGATTCCTCAGTCCGAGCCGCTATCAATTGCCTCTGCCGATTATGCTTTATTGGTTGCTATATTTAATACAGTCCTGTGCGGAATCTAGCTTCTTGGCTAAAGATTTCTGAAATAGCAAGATTGGTTCAATGACACTTGTAGGAATGCTGGAATTTTGCAGCAAAGCAAGGAAGAAAATCGAATCTTCTGTTGGGGAGGGGGACAAAACTGGTGTGGGTGGTTGGGTAAGAAACAAAGAAGCATATAAAGGATTTAGAAAGAAGGAAGAAAGAAAGAGAAAAAAGAAGAAGAGAAATGAAAAATAATCGGCACAGGAGGGATTATCTAAAATAAAAATACAGAGATGACAGGATTAGCCTTTGATAATCTTGCTGATTAGAACTTGCTTTTTCTTGAATGCATGCGTGCAGAAACTAGCTTGTGTGTAAAAATCTGCGGTTTCGTTGGCGTGAGATAGGAAATTGGAGGACGGAAAAATGTATGTGGGAGGGTTGGCTCATCGATACTGATCTATTTGCTGGCTTCTCCATAAAATGTGACTCATTCGTTCCTTTCCAAATTCTGTTTTTCTTTTTCTTTTTTCCTTTGCCATTTTTTTCTTCATCTTCTTCAAACCCCTCTAAGTAATGTGATGTGATAAACGAAGCGACCTCACTAATCTTCTTCTAACTCCTCCATCGATCCTTATTTTCCCTTCGTGCCATACTCTTCTTTCGCGCCTTATTCTCCTTAAGCCGTGCAGTGTGCTGTTGGGTTTCCGTTACACTCCATCATCAGTCTACACACGCACGCATATATGTTTCTCTCTCTCCCCCTCCCAATCATTGTCTCTCTTTCTCTCTCTCTCTCCATATATATATATATATATATATATATATATATATATATATATATATATATATGGTTAATGTATATTTGGGTAGCAAACATCTTTCGTTAAATATGACGAACAAGGGAAAATTTTATTAATTTCTTATTTATTTTTTCCAGTGTTCTGCCATTTTCTCGTGAGGAAATACAAAAACCGTCCGTACCATCCATCGATCTCTAAGGATAATGGACGATATGGACTACTTTTGTTCTCCGACACTCCCGCCAAACGCAAAAAATCTCTGACGCTGGAAAAACTAAATAATATATATATATATATATATATATATATATATATATATATATATATATATATATATATATATATATATTAGGTTGGTGCAAAAATAATGTCGTTTTTTGACGATTTTTTTGTTTATCGTTCACCCATTTATCCAACTTTTTTGACTTCCCTATTTGCTTTAAATGGCGAACGACTGTTGAGTGGTCGACCTCGAGTTCAACAGCAACTTCTCATGTGGTTTTGCGAGGATCGGCTTCAATTAAGGCTTTCAAATGTTCGTTATCAACCGCAGTCGGCCGGCCGCGACCGTCTTCATCTTCGAGGCTCTCGTCACCATTGCGAAATTTCTTGAACCACCGTTGTGCCACACGTTCGTTAGTGGTTCCTGGGCCAAACGCATCATTGATATCACGAGCTGTCTCGGCAGCTTTTCGGCCCAGTTTGAACTGGAACAAGAAAATCGTGCGGATTTGAATTTTGTCCATGCTGTCGAAAAGCCTGCAAAAAAATGAATGAATAGATTGAGAACGGTAACGAATAACACGATTCGATAGAGCGAAAAACGTGCTTCAAAATGATGTATAACATGGCTATATATATCAATGAATTAATTCAGAAATCATATATAAAAGTAACATATGTGAGAAAACGACATTATTTTTGCACCAACCTCATATATATATATATATATATATATATATATATATATATATATGTATAATATAAATATGTATAATATAAATATAAGTAATAAAATACTCGTCCGGAAAAACCTAAGGTGTTTTGGCTTGTACTTGAACAAAGCAATACCCAAGGAAAAATAAGGGATAAAAAAAGAAAGAATTAAGAACATGTAATTGAGGCGAAAACAATCGACCAGAATCCAAGCTTAGAACCCCCCCCCCCCCCAAAAAAAACGAGTAAAACAAAAGTAACTAAGTAAAGTGCTTAATACACTAAGTAGAGCAAATCTTCTTTTTTCTTTTTTTCTTTTATTTGTTATTGAATAAATATGTATTTGTTTTTTTTTTTTCAGTCACATGGTCATGGTTGTTTTATGTTGTAGGCTATTTATATTCAGTTCCAATTTTACCTCTTTGGCCGGCGTACCCTGACGATCCGCGTAGATCAAACCTAGGTAGGTTTGCCTGTCTCTTTAGGTTCACAGTTATATATATATATATATATATATATATATATATATATATATATATATAATCTTAATCTGATGATCACATTGTCATATACAAGTGTGAAACAGACAGTCACCATTCAGTATGTGCACACTGTTCTGTTTCCACTATTTGCCACTCTTTTACTAAATATTTTTAATAACAATATCATTAAAAGGTTATGCTCTGCGTTTGTACTGACCAATTTTTTTAAAAAATTCCTGAGTTCTGTGTATTCTAAATCTGTTTCTTCTTTCTCTCCATTTGTGTGTGTATATATATATATATATATATATATATATATATATATATATATATATATATATATATAAGTGAACATTGAACACTCAGAGGCAACAGGCTGTTTCATGCTAGGCGCAGACCTGACATTTGCGCCAAGCATGAAACAGCCTGTTGCCTCTGAGTGTTGACTTCAATGTTCACTTTTATATTTATATTTACATACGCTCTATCTCTGATATTGTGCACTTAATCCCATAAATATAGCACACATTAAAACTATATTTCTTCATATATATATATATATATATATAACGTGTGAAAGAATGATACTGACAAAAAATGCGATACCTAAGGTCTAAAATGCATATTAAAAATTTAAATGAATCTTTCTTGGAACTTTTATTTTCCTTTTCTTTCCAAGTTTATATATTAAATTTAATATTACCATTAAGCAAAATATTTTGCTGTATTTAAACCAAATTTAAATTGACTGGAATTTCTTTTTTGTATGATTATCAAGAAAATCGATACTATTATACATATTTACAGTTCTTTCAACTCAATTATTTTTAAAAATAATATTTCAAAAATAAAATATACATTTCTGGCCCTTTATTTTGAAAAAAGATTAACTGATTTACGACTTAATTAAACTGAATTAAAACAAATATTACTTTAAATTTAAGATTTCGCAGAAAAGGATTTTTGTAACACGGAGGTGGATGTTTTTATGAAGTAGTGACACATCTATCAATAACCTGATGTTTGTGCGATTTATGTAAGGGGGAAATAATTGTATTAAAATTATCAGGTTGGAGCAAAAGTAATATCGAATTTTTTAGAAGAAAGTTTTAGATAGTATTTATGAAATTTATGTTTCGCCTTATAATCAAGGAATGTCACAATAAATAATTTATACCTTTCTCTTTCAGATTATAAAAATATTTTTCATGGGCTTCTGCAATATTCAAATCCATCTTCGTCCCATCTAAAGAACACATTCGGTATATCTTACAGTATGAGTTTCATGAAGGTGACAATGCAAGTGCAGCAGCAAAGTCTATTCAGAGCGCTCATGGAGATGATACAGTGAATGAAAGAAGTTTAAGGATGTGTTTTCTTCCCGTTTTCGAAGTGGAAATTTCAGTTTGAAAGACGAGCAAAAAAATGGTCGTCCAAAAAACTTGATTCCAAATAGTTGGAAGCTGTTATCACAGACAATCCCACCATTACCTCTAAGGAATTTGCAGAACAATTTAACGTGGACTAGAGTGTTGCTTGTTGTGAATCATTGCTTTCACGACACCTTTGGGCACCATTTTTAAGTAGGCTTGTTACAGGTGATGAGAGAAGATCCATAACTTTAAACGCCGCCGATCGTGGATCAGTCGAGGTGGAAGATCAGATCAACAATCAAAAGGACTTCATCCTGTTGAGTGTATGGTGAGATACCGTTAGGAATTTTCCATTACGAACTGTTAAATAACAAACAATTATAGATATTAGGTTGGTGCAAAAATAATGACGTAATAAGGTCGTTTTTTGACATATTTTTAACGTCAAAAAACGACATTATTATGTCATTATTTTTGCACCAACCTAATAATCTGTACTGTGATCAACTGCATCGTTTGAAAACAGCTTTGTACCAAAAGCGACCTTCCTTAGAGAACTAAGTGTCATCATACATCACGATAATGTTTGTCCTCACACAGCTCGGCTGACTAAATATTTTTTGGAAAAGCTTAGTTGGGAAATACCACTTCATCAACCATATTTTTCTCACCCTATTCCTTTTGATTATCATTTGTTTCAGGGATTACAAAATAATTTGGATGGTCTTTGGCTGACATCAAGAGGCTAGAAATAAGTCGGATTCATATTCTGCTTCAAAACCTAAGGAATTTTACAGGTGTGGCATTTATAAGCTTGTTGACAGATGGAATGATATTCTAGAAAGCAAAGGAGGTTATGTTAACAAATAAATATTTTCATAATTATGGACTTTTTCATTTTTAATATAGACCTTGAAATCGGACATTACTTTTGCACCAACCTGACACATAACGAATACAACGTAAGCGCTTTTTATATATTGATTTTCCAAGCGTAGCTAAGATATAGCAATAGGCCGAAAGTAGGGGGCACCCAGTGAGGATCGAACTCACTACTCAGTCGTAACTGTTCTAGCGAGACAAGCTTGCTAACCATTACACCGCCTCGAGATGCCCAAGCGCTTTTTATATATGTCTATATATTTAACTACACAGAAATTTTCAAAATTTAAAATATTTTAAGCTTTTTAATATTTTATTGAATTTTAGGTATATTGGCTTTATAGTCTTACTTACAAAGACGCAATTTGAAGAAAAGAAAATTACCGAATATTTTTAAATTTACTGAAGCTACCGTCGTGTATGGACGTCTGTATTTACAAAAATCAGCACGGTTTTACATACTGAGTGTCGCTGAATTGTAGTAAGCTTTTCCTTTTATGGTTAGAAAATATAGTTTTTATTTAATAAAAATATTACTTGACCGCTACAAATTAATGCAGAATTCTAGAAGTTTACAAATTATTCTTATTAAAATTTAAAAAAAAAAACGAAAACAATTCTTGTAAAAATTCATTATTCATCGAAAAATATAGACAACAGTACCTATAATATAACCTATTCATAAAAGCAATTAAAATCTTTTCTAATTAAATAATGTCTTAGTTTTATTGATTTTTTATTTTACGATTCAGATTAAGTTTCTCTAACTGGAGGCTTTATTTGATCAAAAACTGACGATTTAAATTCTGCAAGGATTTGTCCTTATAACTAATACAGACGGCAAGTGCTAAATAGAATTTCTCGAAATTTCATTAAAAGTGGTAGGTAAAAGATGTAAAAAAAAAAGCATTTCCATTCATTTGTGAATATGTTCTGAAAGTTATTAAAATTTGAAAATTATCTAATTTGTGTAAGAATTTCGAAATCAGTGAGTTTTTCAAAGCAAAAAGCCGATCAAATTTTACATACTGAATTATGGCCACACGTTGACGCCGGAAAAACAAAATTTTTAACCGAAATTTCGAAGGTTATAAAAAGGATTAAAAATAAATTTTGTATAAAAGATCCTTTGCTCTTTACTCTTAATAATAATACAAAAATTTTGACGATAAAGTTTGTGGCATTTTCTTATAATTTATGCTCTTTTTTAGTGAATATTTGGAGGTACCCCCCTCATATATATATATATATATATATATATATATATATATTATAAGTTAATAGACTTAAAATATGGTTTTTCGCTACACAGTTCTAACCATGTTTCAAACATGGAAGCTAAAAGCCCCTAATTTAATTTTGTACTTAAATTAAAGACATCACTTTCATTTCATCCTCAAGCGAATTTTGGAGTAACTTTAAAAATTACATGGTTTTAAATACACAGCCAAAACAAAATTCATGTTTCCAAGGTTACAGATAAATCTATTTTGCTAGACTAGGGGTGTCAGTATGTTCAATATGTTTATATTTTAATGTATCAGTTATTGTTACGTTTTGGTAGTGGGTAGGGATGTATTTTTCAATGAAATCTAACATCCGTTAAAAGCGTGTCGTCTGGATTTTTTTTTTTTTTTTTTTTTTTTTTTTATTAACGGCTAAAATTCTAACTGCATTTTTTTCTTTCAATATTTAAAGATCTTTGGGAGGTGTCTACGTCAGATTAATACTTTTTTTTAACTACGATTTGAAATATTGTTACTTTTAATTTTTAATATACTATATTTCTATCAAGAACAATTAAATGTAATTAGAATCCCTTACAGTTTGTAGAATTATTATCACATCAAGTTTTTTTTTTTTTTTTTTTTTTTTTAATTTTATACTTGTGTATTATTCAAGTAAAATTTCCATTTCTCTGATTAAGTAAACTTTAGGTATTTATTTAATTACGAATTAAAAGGAATTTTAGGTTAGAATTCATTATAATTTTAATTACAACTTTAAAATATTTTCATTATTTTTATTTTTTTATTTTTTTTTTTTTTGTCAAAAATAGCTAATTCATTTCACTGATTTAGTAAACTTTAGTTATTTATTTAATTATAATTTAAAAGAATTTTAGGTTAGAATTCATTTAATTTTAATTAACTACAATTTTAATTACAACTTTACATTATTTTCCTTTTTTATACTATATTTTATTTAATTGAAGTAAATGTAATAGGCCGGAGCAGAAACAATGACGCAATAACGCCGCTCTTTGACGTTAAAAAATACGTCAAAAACCGACATCTTCGCGCCACTACCTCTGTACCAACCCAATATTTGAATCACTTACAATAAGTTAAATTATTTTTCAATATTCAGTATGTTTGTATTACTATTTATTTAAATTTTATATTTAAATATTATTTAACTAATTTTTTTTTTTTTTTTTTTTTTTTTTTTTTATGGTAAAAGTAGCTAATTCATTTCATGATTTAGTACACTTAATTTATTTATTTAATTTCAATTTAAAAGAAGTTTAGTTTAGGATTCATTTTAATTAACTACAATTATAAATACAAATTTAAAGTATTTTCATTGTTAGTTTTTATAGACTATATTACATTTAATTTTTATATCAAGTATAAGTATATTACGATTTTTAAATTTTATATTTAAATATTAATTTAAATATTTTTTTTTTTTTTTTTATATATATATCCTTTGTACATACAGTTGAAACTATATATTAGTAATGACATGGGTCATCCAATGGTCCACATCCTCTAGCTTTTCATCATAATTTCATTTTTCTGTAGGTGTTTTATAGGAATCCTTTGAGTGTCGGTATTTCTTTTGGGTGGGTGTTTAGGTTAGAATACGTATTATTTAACTATGTATAATTTTAAAAGATGTTTAGGTTAGAATTCGTATTAACTACAATTTTAAATACAACTTTACAATATTTTCATGATTATTTTAATAGACTATTTTTTAGGAATAACCAATTAAATATAATAGAATTCCTTACAGTATATAAAATTAATTTTCCATGTTAAATATAAGTATATATATTACCTAATCCTATTTTATAAATTTATTTTTATTTTTATTTTTAAATATTATTTAATGAAAATTTTTGACAATGACGGCATAAAATAGCTATTTCATTTCTCTGATTCGGTAAATTTTTATTTTTTATAAACTTAGTAATATATAGTTTCTCATGTATGCACAAAGGGCATGGGTCATTTAATGACCTACATATTCTAGCTTTTCTTATTAACTTCCATTTTACTGTAGGTGTTTTATTTGATTCTTTTAGGTACCAGAAGTATTTTGATAGAGATGTCTGATTTTTATATTTATTTATCCTAAATGAGCTTTGATGTTGGTTGAATCTTTTTTTGAATTCATGGCTAGTGCAACCTATATATATTTTTATGTTTTCTGGTCTTTCAATCGAAAAATATCTATAAGAACACCGGATTATATATCTTACTGTTCTTTCTTTTTATTAATATACATATATATATATATATATATATATATATATATATATATATATATAAAGTTATTGGCCAGTTGAAGTAAACCAGGAAATAGTACAGCTTTTAACCAAGGTAGCGTGATCGGGTGATCTATTTTTTAAAAATTCATATATATATATATATATATATATATATATAGATAGATAAGGAGAGAGAGAGAGAGAGAGAGAGAGAGAGAAAGAGAGAGAGAGATGAATGGACAGCAGATAGTTACACATAAATAACCTGACAGATATGAAGAGGCTAAGATAGATTGATAGATAGATGGATAGATAGATAGATAAAGAGAGAGAAAGAGATAGTAGATACATATAAGTTAAGACAGACATAGATAGATAGGTAGATATAACCTTCCTAACGAATGTCTTTATCTTCATCTTTTCTGGTGTTTATATATTTCTTTTTATCATGTCCTTGTTATTGTATGTGCACAAAAGTTACGTAATCGTCATTAGGTCTGAATGGGCAAGCTGAGTTTAAATCACACCCAGGTCTGTTACGCTTAATTCGCACTAATAGCCTTGAGAAAGACATGAATTCATCACTCCTCCACTCAGCAAAAAATGTTCAAATATTTAACGAGGCAATAAGGGAATTCTCATGGCGCAGAACTCACAAGGTATATATATATATATATATATATATATATATATATATATATATATATATATATATATATATATTTCAATTAAAAGATACAATTATAATTTATAAATTCATGAATCATTCATACAAAAAACTATAGAGGTTAATGATTTAAATGGCAAAAACGCACAACCTTAAAATTTAAATTCAAACTCAGCGTTGCGACCGCATGTTCCAAAACAATAACACATTTCTCATAGCATTTTTTTGGATTACATCTCTATTTTCGTTGTCCTCTTATTACTGAGGAGTAAAAACAAGAACAAGATCTACTTCCATGCCTGATGATGTCTGTAGGAACAGACGAAAGCTTGTAAAAAATTAAAAAGACCTTATGCAACTGGAATTTATAAACGGGGATCATATCATTCATATACAGGTTGGGGGTTGATGTATCTTATTTATATTGTTTGCGACGATGTATTCTCGCCATTTAAAACATTAACCTCTATATTTGTTTTTTGAATGAATGATTCATGAATTTATAAATTATAATTGCACCTTTTAATTGAAATTAAAATAACTGATCCAACGTGCAACTCTCGGATAATAAGTGTGACATTACTGTAATTATTGAACAATATAGTTCATGCCATATTCACGGAAAATTTACCAGTAAAAAAGAATTCTCTTATTGCTATATTTGTACAAAAACGCACAACCTTAAAATTTAAATTCAAACTCAGCGTTGCGACTGCACGTTCCAAAACAATAACACATTTTTCATAGCATTTTTTCGGATTACATCTCTATTTTCGTTGTCCACTTATTACCGAGAAGTAAAAACAAGAACAAAATCTACTTCCATACCTGATGATGCCTGTATCTTATTTATATTGTTTGCGACGATGTATTCTCGCCATTTAAATCATTAACCTCTATATTTGTTTTTTGTATGAATGATTCATGAATTTATATATATATATATATATATATATATATATATATATATATTCATTAGAATTATGGGCAAATATTTAACTTTCCTATCCGTCAAAAATCGGTGTGTCAAAAAGAGGATTATTCCTTTGACACTGCTATTATTGCTTACACTTCTGACTCGCTTGACAACGTTTCTTTACAAGATTATAAAAATATTTGACCCAAATACAATGTAACATTCATTATTTATTTTTTAAACGATTTATTATTTACAATTTCATAAAGTAAAAAAACTCGAAAAAATGTTTTCATTCCAAAAATTTATAAAAAATTAGGAAATTAACAAAATATGTAAACCAACTACAAAGTTATACTTATTATTTAGCATTTTATAAATAACTATTAACATTTTTAGTGAATTTATGTGGCGGCGCAAATGAAAGAAATACCGGAAATTTCTGAGATGATGTATTATGTACACTATTTATATTATTCGGACTATTGTCCCCATCTTTGTCGCCATATTTATTACAACGTTTCGGCCTTTCAGTATCTGTCTATATTTCTGAGATGAGGTATTATGTACACTATTTACATTATTCGGACTATTGTCCTCATCTTTGTCGCCATATTTATTACAACGTTTCGGACTTTCAGTATCTGTCTATATTTCTGAGATGAGGTATTATGTACACTATTTATATTATTCGGACTATTGTCCCCATCTTTGTCGCCATATTTATTACAACGTTTCGCCTTTCAGCATCTGTCTATATTTCTGAGATAAGGTATTATGTACACTATTTACATTATTCGGACTATTGTCCTCATCTTTGTCGCCATATTTATTACAATGTTTCGGCCTTTCAGTATCTGTCTATATTTCTGAGATGAGGTATTATGTACACTATTTATATTATTCGGACTATTGTCCCCATCTTTGTCGCCATATTTATTACAACGTTTCGGCCTTTCAGTATCTGTCTATATTTCTGAGATGAGGTATTATGTACACTATTTACATTATTCGGACTATTGTCCTCATCTTTGTCGCCACATTTATTACAACGTTTCGGCCTTTCAGCATCTGTCTATATTTCTGAGATGAGTTATTATGTACACTATTTACATTATTCGGGCTATTGTCCTCATCTTTGTCGCCATATTCATTACGTTTCGGCCCTTCTATATCTGTCTATATTTCTGAGACAAGGTATTATGTACACTATTTACATTAATCGGACTATTGTCCTCATCTTTGTTGCTATATTTATCACAACGTTTCGGCCGTTGTACGGCCTTCTTCAGGTGGTTGGAATGTCGAACTGAACCCTTTAGTTCGCTCACTGGGGTAGACTTTTCTAGTTCCACGTTATCAGTTATCTCCTGTTAATTCCCCTCCCCAAGTTCTCCACTGCCTTCATCGGGTAAAGGACACATGGCACAATAAAGGCGTTGGTTAGATTCAATGACAGAAACCCAAAGAATTGTGAGTTCAAAACCTGGTTAAGGCAGTGGAGAACTTACTAAATTCAACCGAAAAGGTTCATCTCTTTTACTTTTATTGTATTTTTCAAATTTTTGTATAAGACAATTGTATATTAACAATAAACTGACCAAAATTCATGTTTGTTCTGTTGTTTTTTATTAAAGAGTTTTCAACCACCTCGGTCATTATCAAGAACCATGTGCTGTCATTGTGACAGGCAAGTTTCCGTTGGCTACATCCTGTATTTTTTTATAGTGAACTGAGAGTTTAGAATCAGTGCAGAGTCAGATAATGTGTAAATGTTAAAGAGAGCATGACCGCGCGACAGAAATAAATGCATAAATCATTATGCGTGTTTTTTTTTGTTTTTTTTGCATGTTAAATAAGCAATATATGTGTCTGTGTCTGTGTCTGTGTGTTAATTCATGTGAATATTCTTAAATAGGTAATAAATAGCCTAGTTGGACTAACATTTTCCGCTGACATGAAGTGGAAAGATTATGTTGAATTAATTGCTAAGTCTTTTGGTTCCCTGTTGTGCTAGACAATTTTTTTTCGCTAGAACCAATCTTGCATATTTATAAGTCTACAATGCGTCCATACTTTGAGTATTGCTACCATATATGATCCGGTGCTTCTGCTATATATTTAGAGACACATGATAGAAAACAATGAAGTCTCTGCAATATTATTAGTCCTGACCTGGCATTTCGGCTTCATTCACTTTCTCACCGCCGTCCCTCTCACTTTTTCATATATATTTTCATGGTAATTATTCTGATGAGCTTTCTTCTTTGATACCTATACTTTATGAATTTAAGTGTAGTACTAGTTTAGCGGTTAGGTCTCCTTATTTTATAATAGAAATGGCTAGATGTAACCGTAAGTTCTATGCTAATAGCTTATTCTCTCACACTTCTCGCTTGTGGAAGTCCCTTCCAGCTCCTTGCTTTCCTGTCAAGATTGATCTTGAAAAATTTAAACGCAATGTCAGTCGTTAGCTTCTGTCTCCTTAATCCTTGTTCTTTTATTGTTCTTGCTCTTTAATAATGCTTGCTTTTTATCATTTCCTCACACATTTAATAACTCCTTGCGTCTTAGTGGCTTTATGGCCTTGCTTGGGGTGGAATGATTTAAAATAATATCAGAGTTTAATCCTGCGCAAAACCGGAAGTCCAGAAATACAGGAGTGCCCATTCCTACTCATACAAGCATGCTCATCCACGAATCTTATTCTGGGATGTTCGTGCTAGACTCCACTCAGTAAACACCTGACATCGATGTGAGTACAGAAGTTCTCAACTCCTGCCCTCATTTTTTAAAACCATTTCACCGTCACAAGGGCGATAAAGCCACTAACATACAAGAGGTTACTGGAAGTCGAAGAGAATGAACACATTTTAGTGAGGAGAAAGGACAATAAGAGAATAGGGTTCAGAAAGACAGAAAATTGCGATTGATGTTGCATTTATGCAAATGACACTGTTGATGGCTGACGCAGAAAGGAAACTACAAGACCTCTTACCGAAGGTAGTGAAGGAAACTGGGAAGAAAAGACTAAATATCAATTGTCAGAAAACAGAATGTATATTTGACAGCAAAATGAACACCCTAACATACAAATTACACCATTGTGCAAATTACTTGAAACAAAACGAATAATTCCGTTATTATTTACTTTTTTTCGTATTTTTCCAATGAAACATGACCTAGTGCACATATTAGTACTTTGTATGTCCATTCCACGAAGTCGTTCCTTATAGATTGACCCGAGATTCTCGATTGGATTTAAATCAGGAGAGTTCCCTGCCAGTCTAGTACTCTGATTTGCTCACTGGTAAGGCTTGCCAGTGTGTTCGTGCAGCTTTACAATTTTCGTGCGCTTTCTTATCGCAGACAATGGCCGTAGGACAACTAATTGACAATCTAGACAGTAGTGTCTGGGTGTGATAAAAATCTGATGCAATCACGGATGACGCAATATTTTTCAAGGTCAAACAAATTTCATCATATACCCCAAAAACAGATTCATATTCGTGCACACCACTGCAAATGACCTAATCTGAGGAAAAAATAGAAATTGATTACACCCTATCACTCTAGTGGGTTTAAAACTGACCGTATGATGAAAGAAAGAAAGCTAAAGCAGTTGTTTCAATTAATTTGCACAAGGATGTACAAATTGGAGATACCAAAAACAAGCAAGTAAACAATTCAAATATATGGCAAGTGTTTTAACAGTGAACGGAATGTGCGACACCGAAATCCGAAGGCGCATTGGATGGCAAAAGATGCCTTCTTAAAGCTAAGCAAAGTATTAAGTTCCTAAATTCCGTGACAAACAAAGAAAAGAGTACTGAATAATTGTGTAAAGTCAGCCCTCATATACGGCAGTGAATGCTGGACAAACTCCTCACAGATGAAGAAGAGACTTGAAACAACAGGAATGTGGTTCTACAGAAGGATACTGAGAATATCATGTGAGCAACGCCGACGTTTTAAAGAAAATGGAAACAAAAAAGGATACTTATACTTAACATAAAACGAGACAGTTGAAATTCTAAGGTACATAGCGAGGAAAGAGAGCTTGGAAAATTTGACACCCACTGGATATACTGAAGCCAAGAAATTCAGAGGAAAACAGTACCTAACCTACCTATCTAGCTTGTATAAATGGATGGCAGGACAGAGATAGCGAAAAGACAAAATGTACTTAAAGCTATAAAGGACAGGAAATTGTGGAGAGCCATGATCGTCAAGGTCTTGAATAGATACGACATAAAGAAGAAGAAGAAGAAGAATGTGGCAGGTAAGCAAGATACCGGAAGGGAATTTCACAGATGGGAAGTGCAAGAAAAGATACTATTAGAATAGAACTTACGGCTTCGTCTAGCTATTTCAACACTAAAACGATGAGACCTAATTGCCAATCTAGTACTGCGCTTAAATTCATGCGCTCGATCTTCTAAGAAAAAAAGTTAATTAGAGCAATTTGTTGTGAAAATATTTATAGAAAAGTCTTAGTGAAGCCACGCCACAGCGGTGGGAAGTGACAAGCCGAGATGCCAGGTCATGACCGATTAAACTGCAAACTCTTCTTGGGATATTCTAAAGAATCTCGATATATATAGCATTAACACCAGACAAAATGCACAGATGTTATCAGTGACTTCGAGTGCAACGTAAAACTTTTTATCGTGACGACTGCATAGGAATATTTCCCGCCTTTAGCGACTTATCAAATAAAGCCCCTTTTTCCTGTTAGAGCATGTATGTGCGCATGCGTTAACCTATGGAGACAATGCGGGTGGAATAGAATTTTTCTTTTATATTGAGCGCAAACGTACACATAAAATGGAGAAATATATGAAATTCTTTTGTATCTGTAAAGGTTCTAGGCCCTTTCTTTTTCTTTTTTTCCCCCTCTTTCTTAGCTTTTATTTTTAGGGTATCAAGTACTTACCTGACGGCGACTGTCGGTAAAACGTTGGGGTGAGGTCGGTTTCTGTGGAAACGGGCGCTCTGCAAATCAGAGAGAGAAGGACATCATTCACTCAAAATAGAAGCCAGAAGCGAATTGGGAAATTAAGGTTGGGTGGGGCTGATAAAGACAAGCCAACGTGAACGTACCCTTCCCGGACACACAACCACCCACCCAACCACAAACATATACACAAAACACGCGCGTGTGAAGATATGCATTCGCGAGTGCACCTCCACCTCTATATATTTGTGTGTATAGGGAAACATACAGAAAGATGTGTATACCTTCTCTTACACACACACACACACACACACACACACACACACACACACACACACACACATATATATATATATAGATACAAGTAAGTATAAGAATAGAATATTATAACCTTACTTCGTTGTCAAGTTTTTTGAATTCTCTTATACTTGAGTTTTGATTGGTCATTCTAGCTTTTGTAACAACGTTTTCCCCTTGCGAAGGATCGTTAATTAATTTGAAACTTTTAAAACCATTTATTTTACATTCAACATCATCACTTGATAAGACACCGGAGGTGCTGAAACAAAATGGCTATTTTTGTAGTGATTTTATAAAATATTTATATTATAATTTTTAAATAAATAATTATATATATATATATATATATATATATATATATATATATATATATATATATATATGGGTACAGTTACACACTGTCAACCAAAATGTAGAAAGTTATATATATATATATATATATATAATGAAAAATTTATCATAGTTAACCTCTAGAAAAAAAAAAAAAAAAGCAAATATTTATAAATGTAAAAGATAATAGGAAAACTGTAATAGTTGCCGACGCGTTTCGTCCATTGTGGACTTTTTCAAGTCAAAAACGAAATGAATTTATTAAACAAAGTAACTAATAATAACAAGATAAAATTTCCTTAGCAACTGGAAGAATTTGCTAAGGAAATTTTGTTTTGTTATTATTAGTTACTTTGTTCAATAAATTCATTTCGTTTTTGCCATGAACAACTATTACAGTTTTCCTATTGTTTTTTACACACACACACACACACACACACACACACACACATATATATATATAATATTATAAATTAACTGATTTAAAATATGTTTTTTTCGCTACACAGTTCTAACCATGTTTCAAAACTGGAAGCTAAATGCTTCGAATTTAATTTTGTAATTAAATTAAAGATATTAGTTTCATTTCATCCTCAAGCGAGAAACTTATTTTTAAAATTACTGGGTTTTAAAGGCACTGCAAAAATTCATAATTCACGTTTCCAAGGATACAGAGAAATCCATTCATCCAGACCAGGGGTGGTTGCGTGTTCATTATCACTATATATTATTATTTCATTATCACTGTATTTTGTTGTATCAGTTATTTGTTACGTTTGAAGAAGGGTTTTCGTTTAGGTAGGGGTTGGGATGTATTTTTCAACGAATTCTGACATCCGTTAAATGCATGTCGTTTGAATTTTTTTTTAATTTTATTGTTAACTGCAAAAATTCTTACGGCATTTTTTCTATTTGTATACTTAAGAAGTTTTGGTGGGTGTTTAGGTTAGAATACGTTTTATTTAACTACGATTGTAAAAAAATATTTTCACTTTTAATTTTTAATATACTATATTTCTTTTTAAAACAAACAAGTAAATGTATTAGAATTACTTACAGTATGTAAAATTATTTTCACATCAAATATAAGTATGTATATTACCAGGTCACAATTTTTTTAAAAGTTAATATTTAAATATTATTTGAGTAAAATTTATGACAATGACGGCAAAAATAGCTAATTCATTTCTCCGATTTTGTAAACTTTCATTTTTTATAAACTTAGTAATATATAGTTTCTCATGTAAGTACAAAGGACATGGATCATTTAATGGCCCACATCTTCTAGCTTTTCATATTAATTTCATTTTACAGTAGGTGTTTTATTGGATTCTTTTAAGTGCTTGTAGTACTTTGAGAGAGGTGTTTAGGTTAGAATACGTTTTATTTAACTACAATTTTAAAAGATGTTTAGGTTAGAATTCGTTATATATATATATATATATATATATATATATATATATGTATATATATATATATATATATATATATATATATAAAAGAAAGAGGTTGTAGTGGTTCCAACAAGAGAAAAGTATGTATATTAAAAAGAAGAGAAGAGAGGTGCCGCAAACGTTTTTGGTTGTAATGTGGATTTATTTAGAAAAAAATATTATGCTTTGTTTTCCATAATTTTACTACACGTGTTTCTGGTCTCGCGACTATCTTCAGGTAAAAGCAGAGATTTCCACATATTATTAAAAATAATTAATTTTTTCCTTATGTTTTTCAATGTTAAATATTCTCGATATGAGACATTTTCTGTTTTCGTGTTAGTAATCCGAATTTCTTTCTTGAATTGGCATTGAAGAGTTCTGCGCGAAGGGTCATAAAACAATTAAGGTTGGTCCAAGCGAAATGATGAATTACTTATCGGCATTTTATCTTTTAATGTTTTACTGACCCTGTGGATTTATTTAGAAATAAATTAAATTCTAAATAAATCCGCATTACAACCAAAAACGTTTGCGGCACCTCTATTCTCTTCTTTTTAATATATATATATATATATATATATATATATATATATATATATATATATATATATATATATCGGATGTAACATCAAAATTCTCCAAATCGTTTAACTGCATAACTGTCCATCCCACAAAATGTTTAATACCTAAAAAACCCATAAAATTGAGTTTCTTTTTTCCAGGCTTTCAGATAATACGTTTAGCCTTCTTGATGTCATTTGTCGTAAGAATTACTGAAAAACCCTTTGAGTTATTCAGTTAGAAACAGAACCGGTTCAAATCGTTTTGTGTCAGCGCCACTGTCTTCCTAATTGAGCAATAGTGGCAGGAAAAAGGTCGTTCAGGCCTACAGTAATCTTACCAACATTCATACTCTGGCTTCCATCTTAAAGTCTATTCAAGCACCATTAAGAGAACGGTGAATAAGTTTAAAAAAAGAGGGAACAGTAGAGAGAAAAACTGAATCCGGAGGTCACAACAGGAAGAGGGATCATCATTTCAATTTAGAGCTAAAGAGATCAATTAGAAAAGATCCAACTCAACCCACAAGGCGTTTGGCACGTGAGAGAGGAGTTTCACCTATGACAGTACAAAGAGGAGTGAAAAAAAGACTTGAAAATGAAATCGTACGTGAAATGTGTGAGGCACCTTCTTACTCCAGGACAGAAAGTTAGAAAGTTAGGGAGGGAGAAGATCATCTTGAATTGCTGGAAAATGATCCTGGAATAATATATATATATATATATATATATATATATAAAACTTTATTTCAATCTTTCACGACCTTTCGATCCTTAGCTATGGTTAATTAATGATGAACATGTCATTTTTGTTTATGATCGATTTCACCACGATTCTTCTGTTTAGATAGAGAGTAATTATACATTTTTATTGATCAAAATACAGTCCAACGGTGTTATAAAAATCTCAGAGAATTCCAGTAAGATATCTTTAATCATTTCTAAGATACAACGGCTCAGCGCTTAATCTAACAAATGAACAATTTTGCTTTTACACGATTTGAACATTTTGCTGTTACACCCGGTATATATGTGCCTGTGTGTGTGAGTGTAAAAATTCAGATAGAGTTTATCTGTAAAAGAACATTATGAATAAAGACAAAAGAAAGCCCTATTTTATCCGATGCGTTTCATCCTCTGAGGAACTTATCAAGGTAAATAAAAGGAGTTCATTTTCTGACAAATATTTATATACAAGAGCAAAAATGTTATTGATTTATCAAAATTTTTAAATTTAAAATCTTCTGTAAAAATTGGCCAAATATTCTATATTTTTTATAGATATTATATATATTCTCTATATTTTATTGATATTATATATATTCTAATATATTCTCTATATTTTATTGATATTATATATATTCTAATATATTCTATATATTTTATAGATATTGTATATATTCTATATAATTTATAGATATTATATATATTCAATATATTTTATAGATATTATATATATTCTATATATTTTAGAGATATATATATTCGATATATTTTATAGGTATTATATATATTTTATAGATATTATATATATTCTATATATTTTATAGATATTATATATATTTTATAGATATTATATATATTATATATATTTTATAGATATTACATATATTTTATAGATAAAGTATATATTCTATATTTTTTATAGATCTATATTCTATATGTCCGAGCGCTTTAGGCTATTCTATTAGCGAGGATTTTTTTTTAACTTAATATGTACATTTTTATATATGTTTCTATTTTATTCACCTACAAGATCTAAACTCCAGAGAATCAATATTATTCATATTATAACGCAACTGTTATATGTCTATTGTTATAACACAGTCTTAATGTACTTCGTATAAGGATTCTCTATACCTATTGCTACTTACCCTGACGCCCGTATAGTTTGTCTGAAGACTGACTCCAAACGGCCACTTCGCCTTACCTCTGACCTGGAGCTCTTTATAGTAATGTACTAGTTCATATAGTTACCGAACTGTACTAAAGGATGTTCCAATAACTTGGACCGATTTTAATGTGAATTTTGTTTAGGCGTCCAATGATGTTTTTTCTTTTTCTTTCAGATTTGGCAGACATTTGGGCGATATTATTTTTCACGCATAATTGCCATGACTTAAATAACTAATAAATGAATCAATCGATATCAAACCAAATTCATGAATAATAATATACCACTGCATCCCTATCAAGAAGACTCATGTTACATCTCTCTGACCATGGACCTGAGAACAACAATTAAGAGGCGGTTTCATGTTGTGGTGTCCTCCTCTAAAGAGTCTATATTGGACTCTTCCGCCTAGTATAAGATTAGTAGGAGAGAAGGCCTTCGAGGAACAGTCGAATAGATTGAACGCTGGGTCAACCGACACACACTCACTAGTCGTGTAATACTCTACTGTTTAATATATGACATATCTGCAACACTTCTTATATTATTTCTTTAACCATTTACTTGGTCACAACACTTCTCAAAACTTCCAATCTCTCTATCAGAGGTCTTGCTACCGGATATAGTTTATCGTCATACCCAGGACTATTTTTTATTTTAAGGAAACTGGATTTACTAATTACAAGGCAGTAAATTGCGCTGATATCGCATTAGATCTCCTGAAAAAAACAGTCGCCATATAGGATAAATAGTAACGTGCCATGCTACTTAAGCATGCCTTCCAACCACCCACCCAGTCTGTCGTGCTATTCTAGCATCTAATACATTTTCGACAAGTCAGTGAAAGAATGTGAAATGACGCTAAAAGTGTTGGATAGCAATCTAAGTCAACATATGCAAACGGGTGTGGCAACAATGATGCCAACAGCTTTGGAATGACAAATTTTGACATACAAATACAACAAGCGGCCCCGGAGCAATGCCGTTTAAAGAGGAAAAAGAAAAGGACGGACTTTATCGTCGTTAATCCTAAGAGGAAAAGATATTAAGACTCCTGCGGAGTTAAGACTTAGGAAGGGGTCTGATGGTAAATTACCCATACACGGATGGACTCTTCCAAGTTACAAAAAAAAACAGGTACTGCTTTTGTCAGAAAGGGTTTTTCCTAACAGTCAGCTATGACAGTTCGGACTTAACATGTTTGTATATTATTGTATTACAGATTTTCGTTAATATATTTGTTAACTCAAATCCACTCTTATGTCTTTATTCTGGACCCAACAAAGCCACAACAAAAAGAAAAAGGAATATCAATAATTTAACCCACCGTTTAATAATGCTCTAAAGAAAAACGTAGAAAGAATATTCAATATTCATAAACTTGCTAGAAAAAACACTTCCCCAAAAGGCCACACATTAAAGAAAGTTTTCAATGGGAATATGATTAATTTGAGCTATAATTGCACTGTAGCCGGGCATTTAGCCGAGAGACATTTGTCCGAACGGACATTTGGCCGAGAGACATTTGGCCGAGAGACATTTGGCCGAACGGATATTTGGCCGACGGAAATTTCACAGAAAAAGTACAAGTAAAAATAGTAACAAGCTATACTTTAAGTATTTTAATTAGTTTTGTGATGTCAACGAACACTCGTTGCCACTTTTGTGATATCAACGAATACTCGTTGTCACTTTCGTAATGCTCGTTGTAGTAGAGACTTTGTAATCGCAGATACAACTATAGTAACTCCGTTGAACAATGCTGTTGTCAGATGCTTTCGAATAGCACTCCCACTAATAGTACTAGCTCGATAATACTCGATCGAATAGTAACCAGCGGATAGTGATCTGAATAGAGAAATAGTATAGTGAATAGAGTAGAGAATAGCGGTTTGTATAGTAATAGAGGATAGAGGAGAAATAGCAATCATTTAGACGTCTTATGCGTTTCCTCTATGGTAACGTGGTCGATTTAATACATGTTTGCTCACTGGCGATCTATGTTCAAACTCATGTGTCGGCAGCGACACTTTATTCCTATATAACAATTAGCAGTATTATAAGGTAGAATAGGACGAATTAGCAGTATTATAAGGTAGAATAGGACGAATTATTGTACATTAGTGTACTATGAATATATTGATGCGAGAAATTGTCCCCAGAAAATGTCCATCAGTCAAATGTCCGAGTAGACAGTTGCACTGATAATATGTTGCATATCATTACAAAAAGGAAAGATTATATACAAACAAAATCCGTAAGAAATAAGAATATTTTATTGTTAAACTATAAGTTGATGAAATCACGATAAAAAAGAAAAACAAGTTCAAGTTTGTTTTTCTTTCTTCCCCAGATTTTCTTCCGAGAAACTGCAAGAGAAACGAGATCTTACATTTCATTATCTCATCTACCGAGAGCCAATGACATCATTGCAATAAATACAAGAGAAACGAGATCTTACATTTCATTATCTCATCTACCGAGAGCCAATGACATCATTGCAATAAATACAAGAGAAACGAGATCTTACATTTCATTATCTCATCTACCGAGAGCCAATGACATCATTGCAATAAATACAAGAGAAACGAGATCTTACATTTCATTATCTCATCTACCGAGAGCCAATGACATCATTGCAATAAATACAAGAGAAACGAGATCTTACATTTCATTATCTCATCTACCGAGAGCCAATGACATCATTGCAATAAATACAAGAGAAACGAGATCTTACATTTCATTATCTCATCTACCGAGAGCCAATGACATCATTGCAATAAATACAAGAGAAACGAGATCTTACATTTCATTATCTCATCTACCGAGAGCCAATGACATCATTGCAATAAATACAAGAGAAACGAGATCTTACATTTCATTATCTCATCTACCGAGAGCCAATGACATCATTGCAATAAATACAAGAGAAACGAGATCTTACATTTCATTATCTCATCTACCGAGAGCCAATGACATCATTGCAATAAATACAAGAGAAACGAGATCTTACATTTCATTATCTCATCTACCGAGAGCCAATGACATCATTGCAATAAATACAAGAGAAACGAGATCTTACATTTCATTATCTCATCTACCGAGAGCCAATGACATCATTGCAATAAATACAAGAGAAACGAGATCTTACATTTCATTATCTCATCTACCGAGAGCCAATGACATCATTGCAATAAATACAAGAGAAACGAGATCTTACATTTCATTATCTCATCTACCGAGAGCCAATGACATCATTGCAATAAATACAAGAGAAACGAGATCTTACATTTCATTATCTCATCTACCGAGAGCCAATGACATCATTGCAATAAATACAAGAGAAACGAGATCTTACATTTCATTATCTCATCTACCGAGAGCCAATGACATCATTGCAATAAATACAAGAGAAACGAGATCTTACATTTCATTATCTCATCTACCGAGAGCCAATGACATCATTGCAATAAATACAAGAGAAACGAGATCTTACATTTCATTATCTCATCTACCGAGAGCCAATGACATCATTGCAATAAATACAAGAGAAACGAGATCTTACATTTCATTATCTCATCTACCGAGAGCCAATGACATCATTGCAATAAATACAAGAGAAACGAGATCTTACATTTCATTATCTCATCTACCGAGAGCCAATGACATCATTGCAATAAATACAAGAGAAACGAGATCTTACATTTCATTATCTCATCTACCGAGAGCCAATGACATCATTGCAATAAATACAAGAGAAACGAGATCTTACATTTCATTATCTCATCTACCGAGAGCCAATGACATCATTGCAATAAATACAAGAGAAACGAGATCTTACATTTCATTATCTCATCTACCGAGAGCCAATGACATCATTGCAATAAATACAAGAGAAACGAGATCTTACATTTCATTATCTCATCTACCGAGAGCCAATGACATCATTGCAATAAATACAAGAGAAACGAGATCTTACATTTCATTATCTCATCTACCGAGAGCCAATGACATCATTGCAATAAATACAAGAGAAACGAGATCTTACATTTCATTATCTCATCTACCGAGAGCCAATGACATCATTGCAATAAATACAAGAGAAACGAGATCTTACATTTCATTATCTCATCTACCGAGAGCCAATGACATCATTGCAATAAATATACAACGAGTTTAAAACAATTTCATTTCATTATATGTATTGTACTTATGTCTTCCATATGTCTTTTTTATTCCTAGAAATGTGTTGTTATGTCCTAGATTATTACTTTAATATTAACGTTAGCTCGGGCTAAACCCACGTTAAACTCGGCCTTGTGCCATAAGCAACCCTCGTGGGAGAGTGGCTAGATACCGATTATTACTTTGCTATTAACGTTAGCATAGGTTAGCGACAGAATTATTTATTCATGTAAAATCTAGGGTACGTTCCGACTTACACGGTGTTACGATGCAGCATAGGAACGGAACTTTGTCTTAAGTCGAGTATCCCCCCCATATATATATATATATATATATATATATATATATATATATATACATAAAGAAAGATCAGTAAGATATATAATCCGGTGTTCTTATTGATATTTTTTTATTTTTATTTTTACAAAACAGTGCTCAATGTAAATTTACAGAGCATGAATATCATAAATTAACTGATTTAAAATATGTTTTTTTTCGCTACACAGTAATAACCATGTTTCAAAAGTGGAAGTTAAAAACTTTAAATTTAATTATATAATTAAATTAAAAGCATTAGTTTCGTTTCATCTTCAAGCGAATATTGGGAATAACTTATTTTTAAATGTAATGAGTTTTAAACGCACATATAAATTCATAATTTACTGTTTCCAAGGATACAGAGAAATACAATTATTAAAACAGGGGCGATAGCGGATTCATTTTTATTAACTGTTGTTGTATCAATTATGAGTTACGTTCGAAAAAGAGGTTAAGTTTATTGAAGGTAGGGGTGTATTTTTCAACGAATTCTGACATCCGTTAAATGCATGTCGTCTGATTTTTTTTTATTATTAACGGCAAAAAGTTTTTCGGCATTTAATTTTAATATATAGGGATAATGGGAGATAGTGTAAAAGTAATTTTTTTCTGACTACAATTTCAACCAAAACGCCAATCTGATCAGAACATAAAAGAACTAAGAAAAATGTATTGAAAGTGCGCTGATCCCACAATTCTCGGCGAAAAACCTCAGACAGGGCTCGTACATAATATTGCCAACCATCGCAATAGCAATAGTAGTACAATGTAGTATACGATCAAATAAAGAAAAAAAAACGACAGAGATCTACGAAGAGTGGGTTAATTTCAAATCCAACAGACGCTAACTGCTTCAATATGAAAAAAAAAAAAAAAAAAGAAAGGAGGTAGCTTTGAGTCGTCGGATCTGATAAGGTAATTTTTTGCCACATTCCTCAAAAATCCCAATGCACTTTCCTTACAGACATTTTTCTCTTTTATTCCGACCTGAAGATGCCTATCTAGGACATGGAGGCGTTGTCTGCAAAATCTTTTCCATTTTGCCTCATTATCTACACTTCTGTTCGGATACCATTCTAAATTCTGCTCCCACCCATAGATATACGTGTGTCTACGTCAATAATATTGTTTTAAACGCTTATTGGATTCTAATGGGAAAATAAAAAAGAAGTCGAAATCAAGACCTATTTTTGATATTCGTTAGAAAAATACAAGTCGTAATGCCGCCATTTTTTTAGATGGTAATTATTTGAATTAATCACTTATAAATGCTTAATTTTTTTTTCTAAATAATGTTTAAAATTAAATTTATCATTTCTTTTATTTTTTTAATTAGCTTTTAACAAAATTATCGTCGCTTTAAAATTTGAATTTATCACTGATATCATTATTTTCCTTAAGTGTTCACACCACGAGTTTTTTTTTTCAATAAACAAATTTTTCCTTATGTTCAAATACTTAAAAGAAGAAAAAAATATTACTATTTTTTTTCATCTAAATATAAAATTTTTCTTCGATGTTTTATAGAATCTGAGCAAATTTTAACAGAATGATTTCTTTCTCATTTTGCTTTCAAATAATATGGGAGGTTTCTCACGTTTTAGTTTTAAATTGATCAATTTTTTTTCAATTAAATATAACATTTCCTTTTATTTTTAGTAGCATTTTTAACTAAGCAGCTGTCGTTTTGATCTTATTTAAATCCGATATTTTTAAAAAAAATTCTTTCACTTTTAATTTTCTTATTACATTTTAACAGAATATCCGATTATTCAAATTAGTTACTAATGCCCCATCTTGTATGGTTCTTCTGTTGTGTAACGAAATCCCCCAAATTAAAATTGTGTCCCCCCAACACACACACACACATATATTCTATACACACACAAACATATATATATATATATATATATATATATATATATATATATATATATATATATATATATATATATATACATTCTACACCTGTGCACATACACACACGTAAAAGCGGACGCACACATAAATACATACGCACACACATACAAAGAAGAAGAAAAATTTTCGTAAAAGCAATAAAAAGCGCATAAATTATTGTCTTATGTTAAAATAAAATAACGAAAATGAGAAAATCGGCAGATAATTATTGATAGCTCCTGACGAGTGGACCGAACGATTACAAAAAGTTTCGGAGTCGAGGTGCTAAATATATATATATATATATATATATATATATATATATATATATATATATATACATACTCGACTCTCGCCGTCGAATTCGACGTATGAGGGTCAAGCAGATCAGTTTCTAGGAAACCGACAGCCCGTCAACGGCACATGAGATTTGATTGGTTAAGGTTTCGCGCAGGATCATCCACACTTTTTGAAGGGTCGAATATAGAGACCTGGTGCACAAGGTCCCCAAACGACCTTCCACAGGTTTTAAATTCAGAGTTGTCCTTCTCCTAGACCAGTTGCCATCCAAGGCTATAGAACCCAGTCTGTCCTGCTATTTACCAATAGCTGGAGGGAGAAGAGGATTCACAACTTTCCCAATATATATAACTGGATTGATGTGAGTTTGTGACCCTGGGTTTCACGGTCCCTGCAATCGTCAACTGATTAATTTTCGAAATTTTGGATTTATTTATGGTTGCGTATATCAGTATTTTATGTTAGTGGGAGGAAAATATATATTTATATTTATATGCATACACATTATATATATATAAATAATTATTTATTTAAAAATATGATTCCAACACGCTACATAAGAGTTCTTATGTTTCAAAACAAGAGCCGAAAACTTCAATATAATTAATTTGAATTAAAGTAAGCTCTGTTCCATCTTCAAGCGAAATTTTTTTTTGAATAACTTATGTCTGAAATTTACGTGTTTTAATAGCATATTCATTATTGAAATCAAAATTTCCATGGTAACGGCTAGAGCGATTGTTTAAATAAAAGGGGTGTAGGGTCTTAATAATTTGTATCAGTATAGAGTTACATTCATAGATGTCAAGTCAAGGTAAGGTTGGGGTGTCTAAATTTAAAACGGAAGATGATTTCGTCTAGTCTGGTTTACGTGTCTATGGAGATTTATTTATTTTTTTATTTTATTTTTTTCTGAAAGGGTTTTGTGTATATAAAAAACAGCCTTAACATTTGTTTTTTGACGACTTCATAAAGGGTTATCTTTTATTGTAGGGTATTTAAACTATTTATTAGGACTATGGATTTTAAAAAATTATTTTATTGTAATTTTTTAAATCGAGCACTATTTTTTAAAAATAATAACAAAAATACTAAAGAACTTTGGATTATTTACCTAATGAGTTCTTTCCTATTTTCTATATATTTGCACACACACACACACACACACACACACATATATATATATATATATATATATTATTTTGTATGTGCAGTACTTAGTGGAAATTAATAGAGCTAACATATTCAGTTGTATGGATATGAGTTTGTCACCCTGGCTTAAATGCATTTGCAATCATCAGACAAACTTACTTATTTTTTAAAAATTGGATCTATTAGGTTGGGGCAAAAATAATGATGTAATAATGTCGTTTTTTGACGTTAAAAATATGTCAAAAAACGACATTATTACGTCATTATATAATATTATATAATATTTATGCTTGTTTGACTATGTTTGATGGTTGGAGGGGGAATTTACTTCTGTGTTTGTTTAGAATGCAGCTCTCAAACACATAGACACACATACATAAAGGTGTACACACTTTAGTTCACACAAACGCATAGAAGTGTGTGTGTGTGTATATATATATATATATATATATATATATATATATATATATATAAATATATATATATATGAATATTTTTGTGTGTACGTGTGCTTCTCCAGAAGCATAAGTGATTATTATATGTGTAGTGTTCACTCCCACCATCCACTTGACAATGTTAATTAGGCCAAAATAAGAATAATTAATTGAAATTCCTCGAGATAAGATGAAAATCCATGATTGAGGTCAGATCACTAATACATCTCTCTTCACAGTATTACCAAATCTTTTTAAATTACGTCGATATTACACACGAAATTACATCACTGTGTTTGTAAAATATTGTTTTATCAACCCCGTCAAAAACAGCGTCCCATTTTTATTGCACCCCTTAATACTATAATAAAAACCTTCGAACTTTTCAATTATTTTATTAACGTTGGGTTCCATGAAGGACCAGTTGGTAGATTCCTAGCAAATAAAATCTTCATCATTAGTAGAATTGGATATTAATAGTCTTGTCTCGATATTAAATCTGACCAGTCCGGTAAGATCAAATTGGCAGTTGATATAAAAACTGACCAACAGTTTTTTCTCTATATCTCTGAGATGAGGTATTATGATTACTTGCATTATTTGCATTATTCGGACTGTTATCCTCATCTTCATTGCCATATTCACAACGTTTCGGCATCTAGATCGCTGAGATGAGGTATTATGATTACTTACATTATTTACATTATTCGGACCGTTATCCTCATCTTCATTGCCATATTCACAACGTTTCGGCCTCTATATCTCTGAGATGAGGTATTATGATTACTTGCATTATTTACATTATTCGGACTATTATCCTCATCTTCATTGCCATATTCACAACGTTTCGGCCTCTAGATCTCTGAGATGAAGTATTATGATAACTTGCATTATTTACATTATTCGGACTGTTATCCTCATCTTCATTACCGTATTCACAACTTCTAGGTCGTTGTAAGATCTGGAATTTCGAACCGAACTCTTTATTTCGTCCACCGGGTTAGATTGTTCTAGTTCCACGTGCCATGCTTCTTTCGGATGTCTCAGTTATTTTCCTTTAATTCAATTCTCCAATTTTTTGGTTCACCACTACTGTGGCCTGCTATTGAACTCACAACTCTTTGGGTTTAGTCACTGCATCTAACCAACGTCATTATCCATTCGGCTATGTGTCCTTTTGGACTACAATTTTTTGTTAATTGGGCCAAGGAATGACTTGTTAATTTTAACGAAACTTCCATTTTACTACTTCTCATCAGCATGGATGACGCATGACAGGGACTCGTTGCGACTTCTCGGTCCCAGCTGACATAAAGAAGAAAGACTATATTGAATCCATTCCTAGGTATGCTACTAAAAAAAGTTTGGTCTTTGTTTCATGTTAGACATTTTTTCTTTCCAGTATCTATCTTGTATATTTATAAGTTTACCATTTGTCCGTGCTTTGAATATTGCTGCCACATATGGTCCGGTTTTCCTGTATATTTAGAGATTCTTGATAAAACCCAGAGAATAATCAGCAATATTATTTGTCCTGACCTGGCATCCCGGCTTCGGTTACTTTCCCATCGTTGTAATATCGCTTCTCTGTGCCTTTTCTATAAATATTTTCATGGCAATTTTTCGGATGAACTCTTCGCTATGGTACCTAGACTTTATGAATTTAAGCACAGTACTAGATTAGCAACAAGGTCTCATCAATTCACAGTTGGCTAGATGTAAGTTCTATGCTAACAAGTTCTTTTCTCGCACATCTCTTTCGTGGAACTTGCTTCCGGCTTCATGCCTTCCAGCCAACCTCTAATTTAAAAAAATTTAAATGCAATGTCAATCGCTGTCTATTGGCTTAATTAATCTTCTAGTCTTCTCTCTCCCTAATGTTTCTCTTTTTTTTTTCTTGTTCTTCAACATTCAGTTACCCATTGTGCCTTAGTCGTTATGTTAATATTCTACTAAGTCCTGAACGTTATTAGAAAGTTTTTATACTTTAATATTTAAATATATTTTCTCAATTATATTGGAATGCAATAATTCAGGATGTCGTTTAATTACCGCAATTATAATACGCCTTCATCCATAATACGCACCCCAAAAATCTCTTTCCGTCCTCTGTTAAAACACTTCCCAGATATTTAAATGAATGAGCGTGCCCTTATCAGATCCTCATGTTGATATGGGTACGCCTGACGACTGGGTTTAAACATGAAACTGTCACCGCTGGGTATTGACATCAATGTCAACTCTTATATTTAAATATTGTTATTGACGACTTTAACGCATAAATATCCTTCTTCTTATGTGCCATGTCCCCTCAGGGCGTAGGCGACCATTGCTTACCACAACCTCCTGTTCTTTGTAGCTCTTAATAAACTTTCTTCTTTCTTTTATTTCTCCTACGCCCTTTTCCGCCATCCAGTTACTCAAGCTCATCCATTTACGCAAGCTTTTCTCTGTCCCTCTTGCCCTCTATCTGTCCTGTGAGTATCAGATTTTCCAAACCCTCCTTCCTCATTATATGCTCTAGGAATTTCAATTGTATCTTCCTGATGTTAAGTTTAAAATTCTTTTTTGTTTACATTTTCTCTTATACCTCGTCGTTGCTCACAGATTCGGTCCATGGTATCCTCAGCATCCTTCTGTAGAACCACATTTCTTTTACCAAAACGAATTTCTGTTAGCGTCGGACAGCCGATTTCACGCATATCTCATTCACACAAATTCGTACTGACTAATAGTAACCAATCTTGTCATAAAAATCTATTTTAAATGTCTGTTTTTTTTTTTTTTTGTTTCAAATAAAATTTGGGATATCTTTGGAGTACTTAAATCAAGTACTGTAATTCCCATGTATAATACGCCTTATTCCATAATACGCACTCCTAAACTGGTGCTGAAAGTGTGGGAAAATGTTTCTACTTATGCATAGTACGCATCCCTTGTTTGGTAATCAAACCCTATAAATTGTACCTCTCCAATTTCATTACGACCAGCGTTTCCTACTCTTATTTAAAAAAAATGACAAAAAAAAAAAAAAAAAAGAAAGCATCAGTTTAAATCAGTAATTCCCTAGTGTGCCATGAAATATTGTCACGGCACACATATATATGTATGACAAAATATTATGAAATGGATTAGATTCGACAATTATTTTATATATTTTCTGTTTATTTTTATAGATATAATTTATCTAAGTAAATGCTCTGTTTTTTAATTAAACAGTATTAATTACATTTACCGATTGGAATATTCAAGAAAAATCGTCGAAGGTGTGTGTTTATAAACAGTAATTCGGACTTTGTTAACCAGACGCTTCACTGTGGCTGAATAGTACAGCACGTCAGATCAAATGACAGCTCCAATTAGGGTTACAGGTTCGATCGGTAAATGGCTAGGATATGTAGATTCTTATATGAACCCTGTTTTCTGTTTTTACATGAAAAATTGCAAATTATCAGATTCTTTGATAGGAATGCTTTATTAAAATAAAGATCTGAGTTAACGGTAAATTGTAAACACAGTCTACTTTTTACCTTGCTATTCAGTCAGATTTGGAATTTGACAATGCTTTTTCATAGATTTTAGTTGAATTCTATTGCACCATATATGGCTTATCTTTCTGTCAGTCGATTTATTTAGATTTAATATAATTTCGTATTAATCTCCTTGTAGTATTTGTACCATTTTTTACGGATGTATTGGTATTTGGTTGGTATTTTGACATTTTGCATTGATTGGTTATTGTTATTAACACTTTATATAAAGAATCTTTACTCAACAGTTGCATATTAATTTATCAAGTAAATCTATAGACTTAAATATTTACTGATTTCGTAAAGAAGCTACTTATTTATCAACTATAAAAATGGTTTTATGTAGGAAACTCACAAAGCATCTATCTAATTTAGTCTGTTCATATCTATCTACCGATCTAAGTTAAATTTTTATCTCTTTTCAAGTTACAGGGCTTACGGTCATATCACGCTGAAACTCTGGTTCTCGTACGATCACCGAAGTTAAGCAACGTCGAGCCTTGTCAGTACCTAGATGAGTAACCACCTAGGAATACCAGGTGCTGGAAGCTTGGATGTGTAATGGGTAATGTAACGGATAACCGCTCATATTTGAAAATCGGAGTGCCGTGTTCCAATTTAGGTCAGGTTTATTATATTCATTTAGGAATGTTATCAATTCGCCTATTCTCATCTCCCCACCAGCTATGGATTAATTAGTATGGCTTGTATCTGTAAATCATGATTATCACACCAAAATGTTTACAATCTAAAGATTTTTTCTTGCTTTAAATAGCCCGCAAAAGGTTGATAAGCCGTCAAAAAAACAAATCAATCTATCATGATACATTAATATCATATTCAATATTTACATTATTCGGACAATTGTCCTCATCTTTGTCGCCATATTTATTACAACGTTTCGGCCGGACATTACAACGTATTTATTACAACGTTTCGGACATTCTACCTGAAGAAGGACGGAATGTCGAAGTAAACTCTTTATTTCGCTCACTGCGGTGTACTGTTCTAGTCCCACGTGCCATGTTATCAGGTGTCAGTTATCTCCTGTTAATTCACCTCTCCAAGTTCTCCACTGCCTTAACCGGGTATTGAAATCACACATTTTGGGTCCTGTCACTGGATCTAACCAACGCCTTTATCCACTGTGCCATGTATCCTTGAGGACATCTGGGTATGAATTTCTGGATATTATAAACCTAATGTCTTCAGCAACCATTTTTTACCAGTGCTGATATTGCAATTTCATAAGTTAAAGGTCTGAGTGCATTTTACAAATTAACACTAATTGCTGACAACAAGGATCGAAACCTTTTTGACGACTCTTCCGGCGCTCAAGTCGACTTGTAAATGGATCGACATCTTTTTAATTGTGTGCATGCGTGTGTTCGTACAAATGTGCAAGTATATGTGCATATGCGAAAGTGCATAAATGTACATCTATACTAAAAATGCAAGCTTCCGTCAGGTTTCGACAAGACACCGTTTGAGGTGTTGGCCGGTCAGATGTTGAAGTAGTTTTTCTTCTTCCTTTGACTAAAGAGTATCTTAACAGCGCCACGCCTCCTTCCAGTTCGAAATATATGGAACCAGTCAGTGCACTACAGAGAAGTACTTAGAAGCCGGGCGGAAGAACCTCTCTATTTTTGGATCCTACCCCACCCTCTTCACTTCGGGTTTAGCCATTTATGTCCGTTTTAATCAAGCATGCAGGACGGATAACGACAGGAGCCCCTTAATTTTTCCCCTTCGTTACACACAGGCAGGCCGGAAGACCAGCTCGTGGCTTGATTACAGGTAATCCGCCAGATGTGTACTGGGGTGATGACTCATGATAGTCCAAAGGTGATTCATTCAGAGAAATAGTATACGATGTGTGCGCAGGCGCAGACGCACGCATGCGCAAACGTTCATGGACAGTTTTTTTTTTTCCCATTTTGTCTATCTCTCTGTTTCACATGAAATTACATATACACACATACTCACGCATGGGTACACTTATAAGCGTACTTATACAAGCTTGAAAACTAATACATTCCATTCTCAAGAATATATGAATATTGATATATCTGCTCACGCCTGCCGTGCAAAATAAATGACAGCCTCTTTTGTTAAGTCTAAATCATTTTAGATGATTTTTACTTTATTTTTCTAATCAATATCTTAATGAATTGGATCGTTTTTTCCATTAATTTTAATCTTATGATTCATCAACAATTTTAAGAAACCAATGTCTTTTAGAATCCTAAGCGCATTTTAGCCACGTAGTCAAAATGATGACGTATTTTCTTAAGTCCTTACTATAATTAGCTTTTCCTAAAAGTGTCTTTTAATATATTTTTATAAATATTATATTAATATGTAGTAATACCGAATGGATTAATTTATTCCTTAATAACAAAAGAAAATTGATCTCCCACTATATGTCCACTAGAATCTTAAAAGTTGTTTACTTATGCTCCCAAAAATGATGACGTATTTTACTTCAGTCATTAATATTAACAGGCTTTCACGTATGAATTTTTAAATACGTTTTTCCAATTATCATATTATTAGGTTGGTGCAAAAATAATGACGTAATAATGTCGTTTTTTGATGTTAAAAATACGTCAAAAAACGACATTATTACGTCATTATTTTTGCACCAACCTAATAATATGCGGTAATACTTGAGGGATCAGTTTATTACTTTAAAATAATAGAAAACCGATCCCCCACTTTATGTATTCCCATGTTGAACGTATTTTGACCATGATGTCATTATTATTATTATTATTATTATTATTATTATTATTATTATTATTATTATTATTATATTTTCGCATCAGTGTCTTTTAATATATTATTATATTAATATGTAGTAATTCCAAAGGGATCAGTTTATTACTTCATAACAAAATAAAATCGATTCCCCACTATATGTCCACTAGAATCTCAAGCATAGTTTACCCGTGCTATCAAAAATGATGACATATGAGAAATATGTCATTAAATCCTTACTGTTATTATGTTTTCATATTAGTTTCTTTAAATATACAGTAGAATCCCTGACAACAAGACTAAGAAGGCCTTCTGGATATGAGGAATTGGTTACAAAGTACGGATATGAGGAATTGGCTACAAAGTCCGGATATGAGGGGTTATATTTAGATTAACTGACAACCTTTTCAATAGTTTTTCCAATTTCAGTCTAGGCTTCATCACAATCATGTTTTTATTTCCTTGTTGAATGTGATAGTGTGAACGCTGTAGAATAGTTTATTTGGAAGATTTATATCATACAATTCAGCAGCGTGAATATATACTAAACCACCATATATATATATGATAAAATATACTTTTAAGTATATAAATATAAAAGTGTACATTTAAGTCAGCACCCAGCTTAAACGCATGAAACACATTGTGTTGACTTCATTGTCCACTTTATATATATATATATATATATATATATATATATATATATATATATATATATATAAATTATAAGAACACAATAAAAATTAAATAAAAAATTTAACCGCAGTACCTTGTAAGTAATTTTTAATGAAACATGTATAAAAGAGGGATTGCTACCCAAATACACAGTTATATATATATATATATGTGTGTGCGTGCGCGCGCGCGTTTGTCTAGAATTTCAGATATAAGTAAAATATATCGGTAAATGAACAATATGTATAAAGACAAAAGTAAGACTTATCTTACGCGACGCATGGGCATGTTCATTGATAAAGTTCATCAGAGGACAAAGTTCGGCGACTAAGATAAGTTTTCTCTTTTTATATATATATATTTATATTTATATATATATATATATGTGTGTGTGTGTGTGTGTAAAAAAGGGTAAAAATACTAGAAGCATCATTAATAAAAAAAGAAAAAGTCAACACTAAATAACATGAACTATGTACACGGCCACAATGTGCTGGCCGTGTTTGGAAAATAAAACATTCCTATAATTCTAGACACATAAATAAAACAATCCATACATTCAGTTAAAAGTAATAAATAAAATCCATCCTTATTAAGCGCTCGAACATATAAAACATATTAATTTATATCCAGAAAAGAAGAAAATTATACGAACACATGAAAAATTAAATGATAAAAAAACTTAACCACAGTACCTTGTCAGTCGTTTGTAATGAATCTTATATAAAAGAGGGACTGCTGCCCAACTACTCACACACACAAATACATGCACACACATATATATATATATATATATATATATATATATATATATATATATATGTGTGTGTGTGTGTGTGTGTGTGTGTGTGTGTCTGTGTGTGTGAAAGAGAGAGAGAGAGAGAGATTGAGAAAGAGAAACCGGTTGATCCTCAAAGCTGATAAACAATGACGAGGAAATTAAACCTGCAGGTGATAAATTGCTTTCCGTGTAGCAAGTCAAATGACTTTCGTTAAAAATGTAAGATTGATTTGCCGCTCGACAAGCATCTTCTTTCCTGTATGGGTGGGGCTAACGTAGTACCCTGACTTCTACCCCAGCCCCAGAGTTTATCTACCCATCATCCCCTGTAATTCCCTTTTACCTTTAATTAGTGAGCAGAGACGGCAACGGGGAAACACTCTACCTCTTCTGAGTGCCGTGTCCCTTCAGGACGTAGGTGATCATGGCTCTCCATAATTTCCTGTCCTTCGTAGCTCTTAAAGTTTACCTTTAAGCTATCTCAGCTAAACCTTGTTCCGACATCAATTTACTCAAGCTTACTAAGTAGGATAGACGTCGTTTTCTTCTGTCTCACTTGCCTTCGATCTGTTTTGTGAGTATCAGATTTTCCAAGCCCTTCTTCCTCATTATGCACCCAAGAAATTTCAAGTGTCTCTTCCTGATGTTAAGTATAAGTCTCCTTTTTGTTTCTATTTTCTCTAAAACATCGTCGCTGCTCGCATATTCGGTCACTGGTATCCTCAGTGTCCTTCTGTAGAACTACATTTCTGTCGTTTCAAATTTCTTCTTCATTTTTAAGGAGATTGCCCAACATTCACTGTCATATAGAAGGACCGATATCACGTAACATTCCAGTACTCGTTTCTTTGTTCGAACGAAATTTTCCTGTTTCTTAATATTTTGCTTAGAGTTTGGAAGGCATCTTTCGCTATTTCATTGTTTTAATGTATTTGGATTTAGATATTATATTTTCTAAGGCAAAAAAAAGATAAATATGGTAATTTTTAAAATTCAAGTTTTTCCCAAGCCAGCCGAAATTTTGCAGACTTCGAATCCGAATAGTGTTCGCGCATTCGCGAACACACACACGCACACAAACATGCAAACACACGTATATATATATATATATATATATATATATATATATATATATATATGATAATTCGTCCTCTGATGAACTTTATCAATTCATATGTCCATCGGAGGACGAAACGCGTCGAGTAAGATAAGTTTTCCTTTTGTCTTTATACACACACTGTCCATTTACAGGTATATTTTACTTATATCTGAAATTCTATACACACACACACACATATATATATATATATATATATATAATTGTGTATTTGGGTAGCAATCCTTCTTTTATACAAGTTTCATTAAAAACGACTAACAAGGTACTGCGGTTAATTTTTTTATTTAATTTTTCTTGTGTTCTTATAATATATATATATATATATATATATATATATATATATATAAGTGAACATTGAAGTCAACACAATGTGTCTCATTCGTTTAAGCTTGAAACAGATTGTCACCTATGTACACTTTTATATTTGCATACTTAAAAGTATTTTTCATCATATATATATATATATATATATATATATATATATATATATATAATGTGCGGTGGCTAATTTTTTCGCCATTTTTTATTTTTCATTTTGCGCATGCGTGTTATTTTGTCGACTGCACTATATAGTAGAGTTAGTTTGGTACCATGACGCAATTCACACCGTCAGAAATTTAGAAATGTCATGCTGTACTCCTTGGCATTCGCGCCGAAATCTACAATACGAACATTTCAAAGTGTTTAGGTGTCAATCCGAGGAGTGTGCAGAGGTTTGGAAAGTGTTGGATGATATATTCAGTCAAAATCATGGTATTTGGAGTGATCACAATGGATGGCGACGTTATGCCTCCATTAATCTTCCCACAGGGCCTTAGACACATCACGGCGACCTACATCAAGTGCTTTATGAAGGTAGTGCTGGCCTGGGTCAATAGCGTGGTTGCTGGAAAACCATTTGTCTGACAACAGGACACTGCGGCATGCCCCACACCCAGGAGTCCGTTAGACAATTTCTGCGACCGCATCACCCCTTAAATCTGGCCACCTATCTCCCCAGACTGCAACCCATGGGATTGTTATGTGTGGAGCGCAGTTGGGTAAGAGACTCCTTGCAACACCAAAGATGAACTGAAGGCAAGGATTATGGCAGCATTCACCAACTTGGACAAGGAGCCCATCCTAAAGAGTTGCAGGAGATTCCGAAGTCGTCTGGAGGTTGAAGCCAATGTCGATTTTATTGGATAAATTTACTCTTTAGTATTTCAATTTATTTTTGTGCAATTTTGGTAAATATATCTGTTAAAATGAGATGTCAGTGTTATTTTCATTTTTACGTAATTTAGACGACAATTTATCCATCGTATCCATTATATATATATATATATATATATATATATATATATATATATAATTTAAAGAAAAAACAGACCAATTTAAGGTTTCATTGTTATAATTTATTTCACTAGAGAGTTTCTTTTTCCCTGGATCATCAGGCCTCACTTCCAAGGATGAAAAAATGAATTTAAACTTACACTTTTGAAGGGCAGTATTAAGCTTATGTAAGGTGATATAGAGAGTAGGGAAATATAGTGGGACAGACATGGTCGAAATTATAGAGGGAACGGAGAGATAGAAATTCTTTTAAATTTATTTTTATTACAATACTTAATAAGGAGTTTTAATCGTGATATATATATATATATATATATATATATATATATATGAGAAAATGATATATAAATTTTTGTATAATGAGGTGGATTAAATTTCGACAATTATGTTATTTTTAGATACAATTTATTTAATTAAATGCTCTGTTTTTAATTAAATATTTTTAATTACGTTTACCGGCCTGAATGTTCGAGAAACATTTGATCTGACGTGGTTCACAATTTTAGCTGCAGAGAAGCGTCTGGTTAGCCATATAGAAGAGACCATGACTTACCTCGTGTAGCAAAGCGAACACGTATAAACGAGTGAAGCAAAGGAAAAAGAAATATAGCCGCCTGACAACTTAATTTAAGGAAGACACAGTCTCGAAGCTAGGAGAATTGGCGTGAGTGTTTGGGTGTATGCAAATATTTTGCGAGATCAGCTTGGTATAAAAACACCACGCAAGAGAGAATAGACAGTTCACTTGTGAAAGTGGTGCTGCTTGTACGGAGAGGCTTTGTCAACTGGAAAGAGCTTACTTGGGTAAGATTCAAACAAACCAAGTTCAAATTACTGTTTGTAAACACACAGTCTTCGACGATTTTTTCGGAGAAAGCATATTTTCTATGAAATTTCTCGAACAATTAGGCTGGTAAATGTAATTAATACTGTTTAATTAAAAGTAGTGCATTTACTTAAATAAATTGTCTCTATAAAAATAACGTATAAACAGAAAATATATACATTTTTATATATGTCATTCGCAGACAGTACTGTTTCGCCGTATCACAGCTCCTCAGTGCGACTAGACAACCGAATGCCTCAAGCCCGGAACGAAACCCAATCGATCTATTACAGAGTGAAAAAAGTTTCGTTGTAAAATCCTAAAGGCGGAAACGTCTTGCACAAAAACTTTTTTTCATTTTGTCAACATTCATTAGACAATTTATTATTGAAGATATAAAAAAAATTGAACACATGATCGATTACGCTAAGGGTAGTTTTCTTCAGCAACGTAAATTGCGACAAAGCCAAAACCTAATAACACGAGCCATGTCCTTAAATAGCCTGGCTTACGGTCACATCACTTTGAAATAACGGTTCCACCGAAGTTAAGCAACGTTGAGCCTGGTCAGTACCTAGATATATGACCGCTTGGGAATCTCAAGTGCCGTAAGCTTGGATGTCAGGGTGAAATAGCTGATGGCCATATCACGCTGAAACACCGGTACAATGACCGAAGTTAAGCAACGTCGGTCCTTGTCAGTACCTAGATGGGTGACGGCTTGGGAATCCCAAGTGCCGTAAGCTTGGATGGGCGGGTGAAATAGCTTATGGCCATATCACGCCGAAACACTGTTTTCTCGTACAATGACCGAAGTTAAGCAGCGTCGAGCCTTGTCAGTACCTAGATGAGTGACTGATTGGGAATCCTAATTGCCCTAAGTTTGGATGTGCGGGTGAAATGGCTTATGGCCATATCACGCTGAAACACTGGTTCTCGTACAATGGCAAGTACAATGGCAAGTACAAGTTAAGCAACGTCCAGCCTGATCAGTACCTAGATGGATGACGTGCCGTAAGCTTGGAGGTGCGGGTGGAATGGCTTATGGCCATATCATGCTGAAACATTGGTTCTCGTACAATAACCGTAGATAAGCAAAGTCGAGCCTGGTCAGTACCAAGATGGGTGACCGCTTAGGAATCCCAAGGTGCCGTAAGTTTGCATGTGCGGCTGAAATGGCTTATGGCCATATGACGCTGAAACATTGGTTCTCGTACAATGGCCGAAGTTAAGCAATGTCGAGACTTGTCAATACCCACATCGGTGACCGCTTGGTAATCCTAAGTGTTGTAAGCTTGAATGAGCGGATGGAATGGCTTCTGTCATTCTTTTCTTTCTTAAATTCTTTATCCTTATTTATTGATTTTTGATTTTTCTTTTCAGATGCGTTCTTTCTTTCTTTCTTTCTTTCTTTCTTTCTTTCTTTCTTTCTTTCTTTCTACTTTCATTCTCTTCTTTTTAAAATCCTTCACTTTTCTTTCTTTCTTTCTTTCTTTCTTTCTCTTTGAATTCTACTTTCATTCTCTTCTTTTTAAAATCCTTCACTTTTCTTTCTTTCTTTTTTCTTTCTTTCTTTCTTTCTCTCTTTCTTTCTTTCTTTCTTTCTTTCTACTTTTCTCTTTGATTTCTACTTTCATTCTCTTCTTTTTAAAATCCTTCACTTTTCTTTCTTTCTTTCTTTCTTTCTTTCTTTCTTTCTTTCTTTCTTTCTCTTTGAATTCTACTTTCATTCTCTTCTTTTTAAAATCCTTCACTTTTCTTTCTTTCTTTTTTCTTTCTTTCTTTCTTTCTTTCTTTCTCTCTTTCTTTCTTTCTTTCTTTCTTTCTTTCTACTTTTCTCTTTGATTTCTACTTTCATTCTCTTCTTTTTAAAATCCTTCACTTTTTCTTTCTTTCTTTCTTTCTTTCTTTCTTTCTTTCTTTCTTTCTCTTTGATTTCTACTTTCATTCTCTTCTTTTTAAAATCCTTCATTTTTCTTTCTTTCTTTTTTCTTTCTTTCTTTCTTTCTCTCTTTCTTTCTTTCTTTCTTTCTTTCTTTCTACTTTTCTCTTTGATTTCTACTTTCATTCTCTTCTTTTTAAAATCCTTCACTTTTTCTTTCTTTCTTTCTTTCTTTCTTTCTTTCTTTCTTTCTTTCTTTCTTTCTCTTTGATTTCTACTTTCATTCTCTTCTTTTTAAAATCCTTTTTTCTTTCATTCTTTCCTTTTATCATATCTTCTCACTTTATTTCTCCTGAACGCTTTTTTTCGACTTCCTCTCAAATTCTTCTCCCCCTCCTCCTACTTAACTCTTTCTGTCTTTCTCATTCAGTTTCTCTTCTTTTGCCGCCTCATCTTCCCCAACCATTCGCTTCCATCTTCTTCGACCGCTTACTTATCTCTCCATTTACTTAAAATTTTCTCTCTATTTTCTTCTGTTTTTATTTACACAATTAATTTCTCGTTGCGACATTCGTTTTCTGTTTTTTTCTTCTTCTCTCTATTCGCGATCTGCGGCTCTCCCCACCATCTACCTGATCTCTTTTGCCTTCAAAACTTTTAATTGTTTTTCTCAGGTTTTCCCTTTCAATATATCGATTTATTCCAGTCATTTCTCTTACACACTATCATCATCGTCATCACCACTACCATCATCATCGTCATTGCCATCATCATCGTCACCACCATCGTCGTCGTTAACATCACCATAATCTTCATCATCATCATCTTTTCGTAATATTCTTCGTCGTTTTCTTCCTTCCCTTCTTTTTCATTTTCTTCCTTTTCTTCTTCTTATTTTTTTATTTTTTCGGAATATTCTCCTCCTCCTCTATCCTTTTCTCCTTCCTTTATCACCATATCCTTTTTTTCTTTCATATTCTTCTTCTTCTTCTTTTCCTCAATATTAATGTTGTTCTTGTTCTTATTTTCTTCAAGGTTTTCATATTCTTATTATTCTTCCTTTATTCCCCATATTCTTCTTATTGTTTTTTCTTCATTTTACACCATATTCCCCCACCTCCTCCATCCTATTCGCCTTCTTTCTTCACCGCATTCTTGTTCTTTTTTTCACATTATTATTCTTCCTTTTCCTTTGCTCATTCTTGCTTCTTGCTTCTTCTTCTTCTTCTTCTTCTTCTTCTTCTTCTTCTTAAGTTATTCGCAATCTTTCCTTCTTCTTCTTATTATTTTCTCCTTCATATCTTCTTCTTCTATCTTTTCTTACCATCTTCTTCTTCTTCTTCTTCTTCTCAAGTTATTTGCAATCTTTCCTTCTTTTTTCTTTTCTTATTTTCTCCTTCATATCTTCTTCTTCTATCTTTTCTTACCATCTTCTTCTTCTTATTTTCTCCTTCATTTCTTCTTCTATCTTTTCTTACCATCTTCTTCTTCTTCTTCTTTTTCTTCTTCTTCTCAAGTTATTTGCAATCTTTCCTTCTTTTTTCTCTTCTTATTTTCTCCTTCATATCTTCTTCTTCTATCTTTTCTTACCATCTTCTTCTTCTTATTTTCTCCTTCATTTCTTCTTCTATCTTTTCTTACCATCTTCTTCTTCTTCTTCTTTTTCTTCTTCTTCTCAAGTTATTTGCAATCTTTCCTTCTTTTTTCTCTTCTTATTTTCTCCTTCATATCTTCTTCTTCTATCTTTTCTTACCATCTTCTTCTTATTATTTTCTCCTTCATTTCTTCTTCTATCTTTTCTTACCATCTTCTTCTTCTTCTTCTTTTTCTTCTTCTTCTCAAGTTATTTGCAATCTTTCCTTCTTTATTCTCTTCTTATTTTCTCCTTCATATCTTCTTCTTCTATCTTTTCTTACCATCTTCTTTTTCTTCTGATTCAAATCCGCCCAACCAGCCACCCTAATTTCAGACGACCCACGGGGTGGCCCGACAAATCTAGAGAAATCCGAACGGTGATGACTCCCTTTCGTACATATCAACATTTCGCATCTCCTTTTAATGGCAAGAATGCGTCGAGCCATTTACAAGATAAATAAACGAAGATGCCAAATGCTGAACGGCGGAAAAAGCGGGGATAACTGTGTCGAGAAATAGACAGCAAGGGTGGCGTGGCTAGAGAACCAGGGTGGGGGATATAACTGAAAATATACGCTTTCCAACTACCTCAAATCGTTTAACAAGTAATTGTATTCTAATCATATCTAAACGCACACGAGTGGGTGAAACGGTAATATTTCTGAACTTCACTGACAGTTTCGACTACGGTGGCGTGGAGAGATCGATCCTCACTGGGTACACTATTTTTGTGGCTTTCTGTAATGATAACAATACCATGGACAGAACATGTGAGAAACGAAGAAGTTTTGAGGAGTATAGGAAATACAGAAAAGACAGAAAGAGATAGTTTAAAGTTAACTAACAGAATAGTTTGATAACAGACAATGCAGACAGAATGCAGACGTATGACAGAAATCGGGAGGCGCGTAGATATAACGAAAGATGCCTATTAGAAATAAACCTAAAGTTGCCTTCCAGAAGCTAAACGAAAGTTGCCTTCCAGAAACTGAACGAATCTTGCTTTTCAGAAACTAAGCGAAAGTTGCCTTTCAGAAATTAAGCGAAAGAAATGTTTCAGAAACAAAGCGAAAGTTGCCATTCAGAAACTAAGCGAAAGTTACCATTCAGAAATTAAACGAAATTGACTTTCAGAGACTAATCGAAAGTGTCTTTCAGAAACTAAATGAAAGTTACCATTCAGAAACTAAGGGAAAGAAGCCTTTCAGAAACTCTCATGATGAACATTCGTACTGTGAAGAAGACTCCTCGCTTTGAAAGTCTTCTTAAAAGTCTTGGGATTAAGGTTCAGCACAGACGTGGAAGTCACATATACGACCAATTGCTGAAAACGCTGGAAAAATGTTTGGTTCGTTGTAACGGTCCACTAATTATCTGATTCCCCACCCGCCATGTTCTATTTTTACAAGAGTCAGATTTGACTAAAAATAGAGTATTGCTGCTATATCTGGACTGGAGCTGTTTTGGCTTTTTCTATCGCCCCAGAAAGTAGCTGATTCCTTCTGCCATGCTTTAACTTTACAAGAATCAGATGAGACCCAAAATGGAATATTGCTTCTATATCTGGGCTGGAGCTATTTCGGCTCATTCTATCGCTCCAGAAAGTACCTGACTCCTGTCATGCTTTATCTTTACAAGAGACAGATCAGACCCAAAATGGAGTATTGCTGTCATATCTGGGCTGGAACTGCATAACATCACTGAAAGCTGAAAACGTATGAATGTATCGATTATTTAAAATAACTTAACGCCTTCATTTAACGGACCACAGAATTTAACAAAAAATGACGAACTGCTATGCAACATAGGCCTTCCTCTATGGCAGTAAATGCTGGACAATTTCCTCAGAGATGATGAAGAGTCTTGGGGCAACAGAGATGTGGTTCTACAGAAGGATTCAGAGAATACTATGGACGGAACAAGTGAGTAAAACGGAAGTTTTAAGAGTAAATAGAAAGAAAAAGGACACTTAGAATCAGAATAAAACACAGTTGAAATTTCTGGGGTTCATAATGAGGAAAGCGGGACTGGAGAATTTGACACTCACAGGATATATTTAATGCAAGCGTATACAGAAGGAAACGGTGAAAAAGCTTGTACAAATGGGTGGCTGAACAGGGTTTGGAAAGAATAGTAAAAAGAGAAACATTGAACATAACATAGATAAATAAAATTATTATGATTACTGGCATTATTTCCATTATTCTGACTGTTATCCTCATCTTCACTGCCATATTCACAACGTTTCGGCCTCTAGATCTCTGAGGTGATATAATATGATTACTTGCATTATTTACATTATTCGGACTGTTATCCTCATCTTCATTGCCATATTCACAACGTTTCGGCCTCTAGATCTCTGAGATGAGGTATTATGATTACTTGCATTATTTACATTATTTGGACTGTTATCCTCATCTTCATTGCCATATTCACAACGTTTCGGCCTCTAGATTTCTGAGATGAGGTATTATGATTACTTGCATTATTTACATTATTCGAACTGTTATCCTAATCTTCATTGCCATATTCACAACGTTTCGGACTCTATATCTCTGAGATGAGGTATTATGATTACTTGCATTATTTACATTATTCGGACTGTTATCCTCATCTTCATTGCCATATTCATAAACTTTCGGCCTCTTTATCTGCCATATTCGCAACTGAAATTCCTTGGACACATAATGATGTAGGAGGGCTTTGTAAACTTCACTCTCACAGGGCAGACTGAGGGCAAGTGTAGTAGTGTAAGGCTACGAGCCACTTACGTGATGAATTTGTGTGAACAGTTAGCGGAACGTGGAGGAGAACCTTAGCACTGGGAGAAATAGTGCTAAGGTTCACAAAGTAGAGGAAGACTACTGTATTAACATTTTGAGAATTTCCAACCAATGAGGGTTTAGCAGCTCAATTTTTGGACCATCCAGACTCCCTGCACATATGATTTAATTATAGCGGAGGAGTATGATGAAAAACTAACTACACTTTTTAGAAGAACGGAATACAAAAACTGGTGCACTAAATGTGCCACAAGGTCTCCAAATAACATTCCGAATCTGCAGAATGAAGAACTGTCCTATTCCTAGACTGGTAACTAACCCAGTCGGCCCTATTATTTAACCAAAGCTAGAGCGAGATTAAGGTATCTGCGTATAAATTTATTGTAACGAAGTCGTTGGAATAGTGTGTATATATATATATATATATATATATATATATATATATATATATATATATATATATAATTATTTATTTAAAAATATGATTCCAACAGACTTCTCTATCTAAATATTTTTGGCATTTAAAGGAAATAGATAGGACACCTAAAGTAAAATGGAAAATTATAATAAGCACTAGAACTTGTAAAACTTAGGATGATCCATGCCCTTTGTGCCTCCATGAGAAACTGCACATTATTAAGTTTCTAAATAATAAAAATCTATTAAACAATAGACATGAGTTAACGGTTTTTTGCCGACATCATCAAATTTTGCATTGAATAATTAGCTTAAAAACAAACATACAATAAAAGAATTTTTATAATCCATAGCCCTAATAAATATTAGGTTGGTGCAAAAATAATGACATAATAATGTGTTTTGACGTATTTTTTAACGTCAAAAAACGACATTATTACATCATTATTTTTGCACCAACCTAATAGTTTAAATACCCTACAAAAAAGATAACCCTTTATAAAGTCGTCAAAAAACAAATCTTACGGCAGTTTTTATATACACAAACCCCTTTCATAAAGAAATAAAATAAAAAAATAAATAAATCTCCATAGACACGTAAACCAGACTAGGCGAAAACATCTTCCGTTTTAAATTTAGACACCCCCACCTTACCCTGACATCTATGAATGTAACTCTATACTGATGCAAATTATTAACACACAACACCCCTCCCTATTTAAACAATCGTTCAGCGCAGTCGTCTCTCGTACAGGGCAGTCGTCTCTCGTTCAGCGCAGTCGTCTCTCGTTCAGCGCAGTCGTCTCTCGTACAGGGCAGTCGTCTCTCGTACAGGGCAGTCGTCTCTCGTTCAGCGCAGTCGTCTCTCGTACAGGGCAGTCGTCTCTCGTACAGGTCAGTCGTCTCTCGGCGTCCTCGTTAGCTCCCTGCGCCCCCACTGCCAAAGCCTTACTCAGACACTCATTTTATAGACCATGACGAAGCAGCCGACTTGTTGAGCGGGAGAGTTTTACATATGCGTAGGCGCACTCCGTTAATTTTCTTTTCTTTTAATTGCTCTGTGACACCATACGCATGCAATGCGTGGGCGTTTTCGGGCATGATGTCGCATATCTTGCTCACGACAATCACAGAGGGAACCAGATTAAGCACGATCTGGCGGGTAGGCGGTCAAGGCGACGTTTTACGGTGATTTTCTAAGCGTAGCTTAGATGTGACACAAGGCCGAAATTATGGGGCACCTTGTGATAGTCGAACTCATTTTTCAGTCGTCACTGATCTAGTGAGACAAGCTTGCTAATCATTACCCCACGCCGAGGTTCTCAAAGTCGGCGTCCTAGGTACGAGAACAAGTCGGCAGACCAATGCAAACTTATCACAAACCTGCCAGTGAATCCTAGGTTTTACCGCAGCGGATGGTGTCAACTGAAGTGTGTGCGTGTGTGTTTGCCATGGAGGGGCGACCCATCACACAATTCACAGCCAAGACTTTTATGCTCAAAAGCTTTTTTTCTTCTCACTTCTTAAGAACCAATTGCAGAAGAGCTGTCCACGAAAAAACATCTTTGGAAAACACCAGAAGTCAAATAGGAGAGACGAAAAGCCAGAGATCTCTATCCTCTGAATTCTCCCATACTACCACCTGGTGGCTGCGAACATATCTTCAGATCCAGCATAGAAGGAAATTTCCATGAGCACCCCAATACTTGGCAACGAGTTCCGCCAACAGCGACGAATGGTATTTGTAATGTTAACCAATTTCCCTTCAAGGAAATATGTGGCATTCATTTACTGAGCAGACAGTATGACTGTCGGTTGAAATTTATAAATAGTTTCTTTTAAAACAGTTTTTCAGGAAAACAGGTTTCCCAGTTCCAGTAGCTGTTATCGGTCTTTCCAGTGTTTATGGGGTTTCCTTCGTAACCTTTTGTTTGAAGTAGTGTGGAATGTCAACATCTTGATTATGTTGTTATTTTATCTTCGAGTTACATGTGCTATGCATTTTAGTTGTTGCTGCTGTTGATAGCCTTCAAGTGACCTGGTTTCTATTATTTGCTATAGTTCATTGCCTGTGATTCTGTAGCGCCAGTTCATAATGTGGACTTTGTCAAGACCCACAGGCTTCATTCTCTAAGTTAATTGTAAAAACAAAAAAACCTAGTTTATTCATGCAGAAAGCATAACAAATGCAATTGCAAAATTATTTATGAAATGGACTAAGTCCAACAATTATTTTAATACATTTTATTGTTATACGTTATTTATAGGGACACAAATATTTAAGTCGGATGACGTATATTTTCTATAAAGTTTCGCAGACATCCAGACCGGTAAATGTTGTTAATACTGTTTATTATAAAGAGAGCATTTACTTAAATATTTGTGTATTTATAAATAACGTATAACAGTGAAATATATTAAAATAATTGTCGGACTTTGTCCATTTCGTAGTGTGTGACGTCATTAGTTTACGTTAAGATACGCTTCGAGCAGATATGAACGTTCGAGGGAAATCATGGAGAGTTTGTAGTTTAAAAGCAGGAAAATCGACCTTGCTAACCAGATGCTATTTTATAGCTAAACTGGTATACCAACGAACCAACCAACTCGTTTTATATTTTTAATTATAATGATTTATAAAGCGAAATTCTTTCTTATAAACAACAACAGAGTTTATTGTAGAGATGAAAAATCCTAGATTACTCCAGAAGAAAATATAACCATTTGAATGAAAAGAATTAATTATAGCCAGCATTATTGGACGGCAGCATTATTATGCGACACGTAAACTAGATTTCCATAAGAGTGCTTTCGACAGCCATGGATCTTCGTACTCGAAAAGAATGTTTTTTTTTCCAATGAGACCATTTTTATTTTAACTACATTCCATCTTAGACAATGTTTGTTGCTATAAAAAGCGATGGTTAGAATTGTAAAAAATCCTAAACATATGAAAGAGAATTTATAAATTTTCTTTGTTGTTGAGAATTGACAACAAAAATAATAAACACTATTTAATTATTAGATTTCTTCATTGACACTATATATTGTTTATTGGCATGGTCAACAAAATATCGGTTAATTGCTAATCGATTCGAACTTTATAAAATGGTAAATAATAAGGATCCATCTTTCGATTATTCTTTTTAGCTATTATCAATACATAAAAATCTGCACATTCAGTTAGAATTTTTAAAAATATCATGCTTGATAATGGCTAAAAGAATAGCCGAAAGCCTTCGGACATACAAAACATTCGGACAAACTTTACACACCATACAATCCTGGGTATGACGATAAACTACATCCGCGTCCTAGGTAAGACGATAAACTACGTCCGACAGCAAGGCCTCTGATCAGGAGGTTCTGAGGAGCGTGGAACCACCTCTTAATTGCTGGTGTTCCCAGGTCCGCCCTGACCCGTGCTGGTAGCACCTGTTAGGGTCCCAGATATGGGCAAATAGTTAACCCCCAAAACTCGGATCAAAACAACATGAAAGTGTAAAAATAGGTTTTAATACCAGAAATACTTTGCATAAAAAAATTATTAGCAGCAATAATTTTTTTTAAAAAAAAGGAAATTATTACCAGCGATAGGAAAATCTTACCAGAAATAGATTTGATTTTTGAAGGAATAAATATTACCAAAAATAGATTTGATTTTTGAAGAAAAAATATTACCAGATATAGATTTTTGGAAAAATGAAAATTGTCGGCATTAATTAACCCATTGAGGTTGATATGCCGTAAAACAAAACAAAACAAAACGAAACAAATTTACACACCATAGGCCCAGAAAAGAAAAAAAGACTTATACGAACAAAATTCAAATTAAATAAAGAGCTTTAACGCAGTAACTTGTTAATCATGTTTAATGGAACTTGTATAAAATTTCTAACGTGCTAGAAAGGATTAAAAAATTTAATGAAATAATCCAAAGATATATCAGTTTTTCCTCTTAATACTAACATAAACATTTTGACGATAAAACGTTGTTTTTATCAAGTGTGGGGACTTTTGTCATGATAAGCTCTTTTTTTTAGAAAATATTTCGAAGTAATTATAATCACGACATAAACTTTATCCCACGACGTTCCTAATAAATGATTTTTCAGGAATATTTAACTTTCGTGCCCTCAAAAAACCCTGGCGTGTCAAAAGCATCGATATTCCCTTGACACCGCTGTTATTTTAAAGACCTTCACTTTACGGCCATTTTTATTGTTTTTAAAAGTGATGATTAGAATTTTAAAACTTAAACATATAAAAAGTTAATTTATACATTTTCTTAGTTCTTGAGAATTAACAACAAAAATAATAAACACTATTTATTTGTCTATATTTCTGAGATGAGGTATTATGTACATCATTTACATTATTCGGACTATTGTCCTCATCTTTGTCGCCATATTTATCACAACGTTCCGGCCGTTGTACGCTCCGGCCTTCTTCAGGTGGTTGGAATGTCGAACTGAACCCTTTATAGACTGTTCTAGTTCCACGTTTGATGGATGTCAGTTATCTCCTGTTAATTTCCCTCTGAAAATCTTCCACTGCCTTGACCGGATATTGAACTCACATTCTTTGGGTATTGTCACTGGATCTAACCAACGCCTTTATCCACTGTGCCATGTGTCCTTGAGAACATCTGGGTATGAATTTCTGGGTATTATAAACCTAATGCCATTTTTATCAGTGCTCATATTGCAATTTTGCTGTTATCATTTCATGTTTTTACCAGAGCTCATATTGCAACTTTGTTGTTATCATTGATTTTCTCTGGCACTCCTTATTACTGGTTCCCATATTGTATTTATTTCTATGCTTGGTCGGCTCAGGAGATTTTTGTGGCCTAGCATATGTGCTGATTCCTTAAGTTTACGAATTTTCCAATGGTGTTCTTTGTCTATGATCTCAACATGATCCCACAGAGGGCGGTGATCTCCTTTCTGTCTCCATATGTGGTCAGCCACGCCTGATTTTTCTACTTCCCCTCGAGTTACGGCCTTCTGGTGTTCTTGAAGTCTTACCTTGAGGGGGCGGCCTGTCACTCCTTTATATTCCTTTCCGCAGCTGCACAGGATAGCGTACACACAGTCTTTAGTCATGTTCTCTTCTATGGGGAGTCTTACTTAGGAGAGATATCTGCGAAGTGTCGTCAAGCTTTTGAAGGCTGTCCTGATGTTATATGGACCGTAGATCCTTTGTATTTTCTCTGATAACCCCTTAACATAAGGCAGAAAGACTGTTTTCTGAGTGTTGTTGCCCTCCTCCTCTTTCTCTTGTACCCGCCTATTCCAATTTTTGGGGGCTGCTGCCATGTACCCAGGATATTTGTTACGTTGTAGGGTATTACTTATACTGACCAATTCTTTATCTAACGTCTCTGGGTCGCCACTTATGACTTTTGCTCGATGTTGTAAGCAACGGACGATCCCTTTCTTTACGCTGAATGGATGGTGGGAGTTGAAATTGAGGTACTGTCCGGTGAATGTCGGTTTACGGTATACGAATGTCTTAAACCCATGCTCTGTTCAAGATATTAGTACATCCAGGAATGGGAGTGTGTTGCTACTCTCTTTCTCCATCGTGACTCTGTATCGAAGGTCTTATTGAGTTCACATGGTCGAGTAGAACCTGAACATCTTCTTGGTGTGGCCAGAGTATGAAGGTGTCATCTACGTACCTTAACCATATAGTAGGCTTTAGAGATATAGATTCCAATGCCATTTCCTCAAAGTATTCCATGTATATATTCGCCATTGCTGGTGATAATGGCGAGCCCATTGCTAAGCCCTCATCCTGTCGATATATGTGTGATCCCATTCCGAAGTGTGTTGTTTGTATACAGAAAGTCAACATCTCCATCAGATTATCTATTGGAATACTGGTCCGTTCTTCTAGGGATGAGTCAGAGGCCAATCTGTCCCTGACTACTGAGAGTGTCTCATCCATGGGTAGCTTGGTGAACAAACTCACCACGTGAAACGTTGTGATAAATATGGCGACAAAGATGAGGACAATAATGTAAATAATGTACTATTTGTTTATTAGATTGTTTATTTACACTATTTATCTTTACATTTTTTATTGAAATAGTTTGAAAAATATCGGCTAATTGCCAATCGATTAGAACTTTATGAAATGGTAAATAATAAGGATTTCATTATAGTTGGTTCACATATTTTAATAATCTGTTAAATGTTTATATATTTATGAATAAAGAAATGTTTTCATATTTATTTCTTTATAAACTGGTAAATATCGCCTTGCATTAGTTTTAATTTTATTAGTTGTTAGAATGTTCTACTTGTAAAATTATTCTTGTATATAAACAATCTAATGAATAAATAGTGTTTAATATTTTTTTATTAGGTTGGTGCAAAAATAATGTCGTTTTCTCACATAAGTTACTATGTGAGAAAACGACATTACTTTTGCACCAACCTAATATGTAAATTCTCAAGGACAAAATAAATGTACGAATTCACTTTTATCATATGTTTAGGTTTTATTACAATTTTAATAATTGATTTTTAAAACAATAAACATTGCCGAGGAGTGAAGGTAGTTAAAATAAAAGCGGTTTCACGGGAAAAAATCATCCTTTTTACACTCAGTTTTTTAAGGGCAACAGGAAATTTATACATTGATTACTTTGAACTATTATCATCATTTTTTGTAAGTAGGGATTATATTAAAGACGTTTCAAAAACTCTCTTCACTGAAAACAGGGCAAAAATTTAAATGAACACAACTGTTTATTGACCCACCAATGACACACTTATTTCATTGTTCATTTCCTTGTTTATTTTGCTGACAACATTACATCCAGCCCCATGCGAATTACACGCTAAAGAACTAGTTAGAAAATGACACTGAAATCCGAAGAGGATTTGGAATATCAAATGATGTTTTCTAAAAGCTGAGCAAGGAGCCGGGAATGTGAATAAAAATCCATTAGAAACATAGAAAAGAGTATTTGATTGCTATTTATCTATCCACTTATATGGCAGTGAATGTTGGACAATCTCTCATGTTTGAGAAGAAAACTGGAGGCAATAGAAATGTGGTTTTACAGAAGGATACTGAGAATTCTATGGACAGAAGAAGTCTTAAAGAAAATGGTAAAGGAATATTTTTGGAATGTTTGATTGCTATGTGTTATCCATCCACTTATATGGCAGTGAATGCTGGACAATCTTCCCACGTTCGAGGAGAAAACTGGAGGCAACCGTTGCAGGTTAGCTAAAGCCATGAAATATTTTTAGATTGTAAGAATTTTTTTTTTTTTAGAAATGATGATTTAGTAATACAAATTTTACTAATTAACCCATAGCTGGGGGGAGAACAGGTGGATTTATTATTTATTTGTATGTGTGAATATGAGGAACCTAACGGGAATTGGAAATCTACTCTCCAATTAACAATTCCGAGCCTTTATCCGTTACATCACCCGCACATTCAAGCTTACAGCACTTGGTATTCCCAAGCGGTCACCCATCTAGGTATTGACCAGGCTCGACTTTGCTTAACTGATCGTACAGGAAGCGGTGTTTCAACGTGCCACTCCATTTTAGTTAACGCTGAGTTGTAACTACTGGAAATTCCATACATGGAACGACGTCGCAAGTATTGCTTCGTGGATACTTATGGATTCGGTAATGGCTCTCCATGACTTCTTATCTCTTATTTTTCTAAGTAACTGTTGACTCTTTGCCATCCCTCTTTGTTTTTATTCCGTCTTCCATTTGTACAAACTCTTTAAATAGTTTACTCGCTTTTTTTTCCCTGCTGATCTTATATTCTAAAAATTAAAGTAAATTTTGTAGATAAACACGCTAACTTCGGGGTAGGGTTATGGTTGACGAGCTGTTCTGGTTGACCATTACTACTGAGTAGTGAGTTTGATCCTCAATGAGTCCCAAATTCGTGGCATTGTGCCAAACTAAACTTAAAAGATAACAACGTCGCCTCGATATGAGGTAATGGTTAACGAGCTACCCTGATTGATCATTCTTCTTCTTTTATGTACCGTGTCCCTTATCAGTGTTAGTAATCATGGCTCTCCACAATATCCTGTCCTTTGTAGACTTCTTAATAACTTTTGTCTTTTTGTCATCTCTCCCAATGCTTGCTCCGCCATCCATTTGCTCAAACTTGTTAGGTTGGTTGTTCGTTATTTTCCTCTGGCCGTCTTAACTTTTCAAATTTTCCAAACCCTCTTTCTTCTTATTGACTTGATACAAACTAAGCTAGGTTTACTAAATAGAAACAAGGATGCCTCAGGGTAAAGTAATTATTAACAAGCAGTCTGGTTGACCCTTATTACTGAAGAGCGATTGATAGAAATACGGATATTAAATAAAAAATATCTTGATCGCTGCCATATCTGGTCTGATGCTACTGCTATATATCTCGAGATTCTTGACAAAATTAAAAAAAAAAGAGTCTGTAATGTTATGGGTCATGACCTGGTATCTCGACTTCAGTCACTTCCTCACCGACGTGCCGTGGCTTCCCTCTTCCTTTTCTATAATTATTTATAAGTCTACCATTTGTCAATGCATTGAATATCGCTGCCATATCTGTTCTGGTGTTCCTGCGGTACATCTCGAGATTCTTGACAAAATCCAAAGAAGATTCTGAAATATAATCGTTCCTGACTTGGCATCTCGACTTCAGTCACTTTCTCACCGATGTGACGTCACTTGACTCTCTCTCTTCTACAAATATTTATAAATCTACCATTTGTCCATGCATAGAATATCGCTGCCGTATCTTGAGATTCTTGACAAAATTCAAAAAAAGTGTCCTTAATGTTATCGCTGCTGACCTGGCAACTTCAGTCACTTCCTCACCGACGCGCCGTGGCTTCCCTCTACCTTTTCTAAAAATATTTGAACGGCAATTCCTCGACTGCATGCATTTAAGTGCACGATTAGATTGGCAACTAGCTCTCACCGATCTTTAAAAAATTGGACAGTTGGATATCTAAGCGCAGAAAATTTACTTATATTGATTCATTGTTAGCGCCATGGTATTGAGAAAGCTGTGTAAGAAAGATTTATTCTTCCAATTGTAATTCCTCCGTTATGGGCATTATTATATCCGTGATATAATAACAGCGCATTTCACCGACGGAACGGGGAACGGCTGAAATGAAAAGGAATGACAGAGAGACTTTTGTACCACTAAGACATACACAAAACTATATATATATATATATATATATATATATATATATATATAAATGCATACGTATATATATATATATATGTGTGTGTTTGTGTGTGTGTGTGTCCTACGCGGAGAATATATCACATTTCTACACACAGAGCAGAGTGTAAGGAGAAACAAAAAGAGAGATTCTTACATATAATATGGAGATATTCCTATGTCTGGAGAAGCCATGTTTATGACTACAAATTCATGCGGGTCGGATTCATCTATGTCCCTAAAGAACGGGGAACAGCGAGTGTTGGTTTTTCCCAAATTGAGAACAACGAGTTGGAGTTTCATTTTATGTCTGGGAAAGATATATTCAAAACAAAGAAAAAAATAGACACCATGGATATGTAATTTGCTGGAGGGGTAGATTTAGCCTCTGCGCGAACCATGGGGGTACGTGCTAAAGAAAGCAAACCTCCGGTTTAGCTGCTGAAAACTAACTGAACATGACTGCCGCTTTTTTGAGTGTACGGAATGACGTCACTAAGCGGCTATCATGTCATCCACGTGACTTATCGCCATTAAAGGAAGATAAGCGCATTCCGTATTCCTATAGATTTTGGGTAGGCTTTAAATCTGAGCTGTAGTTTTCCCGCTGACATGAAGTGAAATGATTATATTGAATCAATTGCTAGGAACTACTGCTAGGATAGTTAGTTCCTCGTGTCACACCAGACAATTTTTGTCGTCCGAGTCCATCTTGCACATTTATAAATCTACAATTCGCCATTGTGTTGAATACTACTGCCATATCTGTTCTGGTGCTCCAACTATATATCACGAGATTCTCGACAAAATCCAAAGAATGGTCTGTAATGTAATCGATCCTGACCTGAGATCTCACAAATATACAACTGTCTCAGCCACTGGACATGGCATAGTGCATTCTTTTCTTGTTTTCGTACGAAAGAAAATGGGAGCAATGCGAAACGTGAGCTTTCTTCGTGGGATAAGTTGTCCTCTTCTAGAAGAAAACATCAACAAAAAAGCGAAAAAAAAAAGAAATTTTTTAAAAATATGAAGAAAAGATGAAAACAAAAGACAAAAGAGCTGTGAGCGCCACCAGTTCTGTCAGCGAAGTCTCTACTTTTAACGTAAAAGTTACGAGAAACTGATCTGTTTTTTGTGTGAAAAAAGAAAACAAAATGGCGACAGATTCCCGTTCAAATCGTTGTTTGTAATCTTGTTTTCCTGTCTTCTTGTTAATGACTCGAGCAAGTGAATGTGAGAATTAGAAGATAGAATATACATACATACATACATACATATATATCTATATATATGCGTGCGTGTATGTAGGTATGTATGTATGTATATATATATATATATATATATATATAGAGAGAGAGAGAGAGAGAGAAATGAAAGGATTGTGATAGATATGAATAAACTGGGATAGATAGATAGATAGATATGAAAAGAATGAGATAGATAGATAGATGAAGAGACAGATATGAAAAAATTGTAAAAGATATAAACAGACTGAGATAGATAGGTGTGAAAAGAATGTGATAGATAGATAGATAGATAGATAGATAGATAGATAGATAGATAGATAGATAGATGAAGGGATAGACATGACACAAATTGTAATAGATATAAACAGACGGCGAATATATATATATATATATATATATATATATATATATATATATATATAGAGAGAGAGAGAGAGAGAGAGAGAGAGATAGATAGATATGAACAAACTAAGATAAATTATGAGTATTATTTCATATCTATCTCAGTCTGTTTCTATCTATCTATCTATCTATCTATCTATCTATCTATCTATCTATCTATCTATCTCTGTTCATTATCTATCTATCACAATTTTTTCATATCGAACTAGATAGCTATCATAATAGATTGTTAAACATAAATTTCTAAATCCCTCTTTATTCAAAATATCTTAATTAATCTTTGTAAATTGTTTTTTTTATGAATTTCTTTTCTACTTCGCGTATTTTAATGACTGTTTGAATTTGAACACAAAAACACAACTCATAGTTTATGAACATTCGAAATAACAACGATACATTATAAATTCGCAAAAGATCTAATAACATTTTTAATATTTTCAATTCTATGATCTTTAGCAAATAAGGTCCTTGTATATTTCAATGTACAGAGATTTTTTTAGAAATAGGTTAATTTGCCCGTTCCGGTAAAAGAGACAAACATGCTTTTACATTTATTTTACCGGTCTTGGTAAAATAAACTGATTAGGCTGTTTTGCTGGTAGATATTTTTGTTATTACGAGGGCAGGTAATGTTAAAAAAACAAAAAGCAACACAGATTTAACACTTAAGTTTATATATTTTCACCATCAATTGTTAAGATAATTTAAAATCTTTTCCACCATCAATCCCAAAATTGCCCTTCGTCATGGTTCTCTTGCCAATGCACTTCAGGTGCACCCACTGAAGACAACAGTCACAGACCAAAGAATCCTTTTTGATATTCTTAGTTCTAAGACAATATTTATGTTTACCGGCAAACAAACCTTAGTTTCTATTTTACCAGGATCGTCAAAACAGCCTTGGTGTCTATTTTAACAGGACCGGCAAAATGGCCTTGGTGTCTATTTTACCGGGACCAGCAAAATGGCTTTGGTGTCTGTTTTACCGGGACTAGCAAAATGGCTTTGGTGTCTGTTTTACCGGACCAGCAAAATGGTCTTGGTGTCTGTTTTACCGGAACCAGCAAAATGGCCTTGGTGTCTGTTTTACCGGAACCATCAAAATGGCCTTGGTGTCTATTTTACCGGTATCAGCAAAATGGTCGTGTCTATTTTACCGGAATCAGCAAAATGGTCGTGTCTGTTTTACCGGAATCATATGTGTGTATATATATATATATATATATATATATATATATATATATATATATATATATATATATATGATATAACGATATATAATTTTGTATAATTTTATATATCAACAAAGATTATTTAGAAAAAAATATGACAAAGGTTTTGTTACGGGTTCCATCCGCTTTGATGACGTTGCCACGTCTACACATGCGCCAGAAACGAGAGACGCAGGAAGTTTCAAAATTTTTGGAAATATTTTTGAATGCTTTTTTATTATTATTATTCTAGCCGAAATCATCTGTATTCTTTTTCTTTATCTCTCCACCCTTAAGAAATTCTCTCAAAAATCTTTGAAATTATTTGCGTCTCTGGTATTGTGCGCATTTGTAGACGTGGGAACGTCATCAAAACGGGCGAAACTCGTCACAAAACCTTTCCAGTTTGTCATATTTTTCTGTATATATATATATATATATATATATATATATATATATAAAATTTTCTTCATGCTCCACAATTTTGTATCCGTTATCAATAACACATTTAAAAAACAAATTAAAAACATGTTTCAATTTTCATTATATTTTTTCCTCTCCGGTGCTACCTGAATTTTACCAAAAACAAAATAATTCCCATGCCTGATGATGACCGGACGAACAGTCAAAAGTACTTGCGTATTTAAGGAAGATCCAATGCAGTTTATAATTTTAAAAAACAAGGATCATGACATTCATCGAGTGATTAGCAGTTTAATGCATCTTTAAAATTTACTTTGCGAATAGATTTCGCCATTTTATATCATTAACTTTACTAATTTACTTTTTGTATGAATGATTCATTGTAATATAAATTAAACTGCACCACATATTTGATATATATATATATATATATATATATATATATATATATATATATAGTTTATATAGTTTATGCAAAACTAGGTAATCCGCATGGGTATACCCAAGGAGGGTGATATCCAGAGAGCTCAATGTAAAAGTAAAATCCAGAGCAGATATGTTTGAATAAAAACAGACCACTTTAAGGTTCCATGTAATAAGTTATTTCACCACAACCCCTTTAACAGGGCTATAGATCATCAGACTTTACTTCCAAAGGTTGAAATGAAAAATGAAAAGAAATTCACACGTTTTTGATGGACCTCATCAAACATATGTAAAATTAACGAAGTGAGGAAGTGAGGTGGGAGAGAAGATAAGATATGAGTGTACCATTTCAATTCCTTATTTTTAACCGCCCTGTCTGTCGGCTAGACGTTGCTTAAGCCTAACGCGTCTTGTCTCTAGATATCGATGGGTAAGGGGTGAAGACCGACATTAAAGGAAGAAGCTACAGCAACCCTAATAAATTACATTCCACGAGGACAGGTTTCATTCAAATTCTTAGACGCTGTTAATTTGAATGAAACCTGATGTCTTGTGGAACCGTCTCCCAAGAGGATGCTTTCTCTGTCACTAAACTCTTAATCTGTTCAAGTCTAAGGCCAATCGTTATCTTCGGGGTGAACATCATTGTCAATATATATATATATATATATATATATATATATATATATATCAAAGTGTAGGAGAACGAACAGTAGGATTACAGCATTCAAAATATTAATTTAAAAATAGTGCTCAATACACAAAGTAGAGCCGTAAATATTTATTTATCTTATGCAGTGCTATATTAGAAAATGCACGTATCCACTACAAAATTGTACATTTTTGTTTCAATGCCAAAAAAAGGGGAAAACCTTTTTTAGACGTCTCATCAGGTGGAGAATCACAGTGTTAGTAAAAAAATGATGAGACGTCTAAAAAAAGTTCCCCCCTCTTTTGACATTGAAACAAAAATGTACAATTTTGTAGTGGATATGTGCATGTTCTAGTGCAACACCGCATAAGATGAATATATATATATATATATATATCCGATGCGATGAGAACGAAAATAATATATAAATTCCAACGTTCACAGTATTAATCCAAAAGAGGGCTTGATACCGATAGTAGAGCGATAATTATTTATTTATTATAATTTTATCATATAGACAAAACCATTTTACTCACTACAAAGATGCAACTTGGTTTCAGTGCATTTCAACTGCACTGAAACGAAGTTGATAAGCTGATAACCATTTTCGATTCTCACTTGTCGATGTGCAGTTGAAATGCACTGAAACCAAGTTGCATCTTTGTAGTGAGTAACATGGTTTTGTCTTTATGATAAAATTATAATAAAGGAATATATATATATATATATATATATATATATATATATATATATATATATATATATATATATATATGTTTGTTATGAAAACACTCCAACGAGTGCGCAGGATCGCTTCGTCAGTGATGTTATGACTTGGGGTCATGACAAGTTTCGGGTCTTCTAACATCATACTTGTTCACCCAAGACGCCCTACCGAAACAGTACTTATTACGGCAGGCGATCCTGAAGCAAAAATCCGCCAAACACACAACAAATGGACACATTAAGTAACTGACACTGTCTCCTGTTCTTGAAATCACAAGCGACCAATCAGTAACGACCTACGTCACTTCCTCCTCAGGCAAAACGATATATATATATAGCTTTCACTTCGTCATTCTTATCAAAAGCTTGACATACTCTTTCAGCAATAACCGTCAGCATATCGCCTGTTGACTTCGAAAAGCGAAAGCCATATTGTTTGTTTGAAAGAAGATAGTATGTGCTTCAACAGGGCTACATATTTTTTTAAAATTCATACTTGTCTTTTTTTATAGACTGGTTTACAATCAAGGCTTAAGAACCTAGTCTACTCTACTGTTTATCCCATAGCTGGTGGAGAAAGATGGATGCATGCCTTTCCAAAGCATAAATGAAGGCAAAGAACTCGACTGAAATTCGAACTTGGCTTTCCGATTTCTCATTTAGAGCTGCTATTAACCAATTAACTGCCAAAATCTTTTTAATGCGCATTTTTGGCCCAGACGGGTGTCTTAGGAGTTAAAACAGCATACAGTATTAAAATTTTCTGCGAATAGCTGGTACTTTGAAACTTTATAGAAACTAGAACATGTAATATATATGTGTATAAAACATGAAAAAATAATATTGATTAGAAATAATAAAAGAATCCTTTTCAAAATAGTCATTATTTTTCTACTCGTGAAATATAAAATTACAACAGAAGGTGTCTTCTTAGGCTAATGATAAAAATTTTAAAGGCTAAGTGTTGTAAAATATACCTCTGCAAATGCAATGTATGTAAGCAATTCAATGTAAATACAAGGAATAACATGTAGTGAGTGTAATTTAAACAGATCCCCAAATGGGGCTCATGGAAGGGAATGGGTTAAAGTGCGTGAACATCCTTTAGGATGTCCTGAAAATCGCCAGTGCTTAAGAATGTTGAAAACGTTACCTTCAGCGAAAAGTTACAAATTTCAAGAAATGTTGTACTGAATCATTTCTTGATGTATGTCGTTGTGTATGAGAGAGTATGTGAGTGAATAAGTGAGCAGAAAGCGTAACGAACAAAAGTTTAATAAACGTTATTTTTCTCACGAAATTAAGCGGGCCAAAAAAAGAAAAGAAAGTATTATGAACGTTTCCTGTTTAAGCAAAAGATGCTTACAAATATAATCTTCCTTAGGGAAAACATTACAAAACACAAGAAACGTTGTACTTAAGAATTGTGTATATCGGTGGTTAGGAAAGACAGTGTGAGTGAACAAGCGAAGACGAAACGAAACGAATAGGATTTTAATAAACGGTATTTTCCTAAAGAAATGAAAGAAGTTAGAAAACCAGCCGGGCTTTCTTTCCTTCTTTCTTCCTTTCTTTTTTCTCTCCCATTCTCTCTCTTTTTCTCTCTCTCACCTGCTTTGATTCTTTGTTTTTCTTTCTTTCTTTCTTTCTTTCTTTCTTTCTTTCTTTCTTTCTTTCTTCTGCTTCTATTCTTTCTTTCATTCTTTCTTCTCTCTCTCTCTCTCTCTCTCTCATTTTCTCACTTTCTGTCTCTACCTTACCGTGATTATTTCTCTTTAATTTCATTATCTCTTTCTCCCTCCCTTTCCTGCTTTGATTCTTTATCTTTAATTTCTTTCTTTCTTTCTTTCTTTCTTTCTTTCTTTCTTTCTTTCTTTCTTTCTTTCGCCTGCTTCTCTTCTGTACTTTCTTTATCTTTAATTTCTTTCTTTCTTTCTTTCTCTTTCTTTCTTTCTTTCTTTCTTTCTTTCTTTCTTTCTTTCTTTCTTTCTTTCTTTCATTCTCTTTCTACCTCTCCCCTGCTTTGATTCTTTCTCTTTAATCTCTTTCTTTCTTTTCTTTTCTCTCTCTCCCCTGCTTTGACCCTCTCTTATTTCTCTCTCACTCTCTTTCTCTCTCCTGCTTGTGATACTATTCTTTTCTCTATTCCCTTTATTGTGACTCTCTGCCATTCATTCTCATCAAGATATAATCGTTTTTTGTTTTTTTTTTACACTGGATGTTTCTCGAACATTTTCACTCTAAACCTACATATACCGCCCCCTCCCACATACTTAAATATATACATACATCTTTCAAAGACACATACATGCATACCCACATACATAAATTTCAATGCATACATGTACATCTCACATATACATACACCTATGCATTCTTCACAACGTATAATACCTACACCCACTACATATAAATACATACGCTTCCTCATATATACGCACACATACACACACTCATACAAACAAATACATACTCTCAAACAATCCCACACACAAATACCGTATATACTCGCGTATCATGCGACTTTTGAAAACCTAATATATAACCTATATTTAAGATTGGCCTATGTACTTCTGGTACTGGCTTCGCCGTTGACCAAACTATATATCCATTTACTGCAGTAATTGTCAACGAGGTCCAGGCGGACCACCGGTGGTTCACATGGGATTTCTAGTGGTCCACAGCGAATTCGTAGGCATAAAAATAATTGTTGCCATGTCACGAAACTGTATCTAAATTATTCATACTTTGAAGAATTCAAGAATATATTTTGTTTAATTACACACGTTTATTATATTTGAAAATTTCGAAATTACGTCGTGCTATGGAATAGACTTCCAATAGGAGGTTTCCCCAATCACTAAAAGCATAACCAGTTCAAGTCTAGAGTCAGCCGTTAATTTCCCCTCCTATCCTATAAACTAGCCGTTATCATAACCCACTATCTCGAGTGTCCCCGGGCCTTGTACAAGGTGAAAAAAAATTCTAGTATTTTTATGTTTGTGATTTTCATTGTTCAATCATGTTTCACGTTTGTTAAACAAACGTTAGTATAATTTGTGGTGTTTTGAATTCAAGGAGAGACGACAAGAAATTAATGTATAAGATATACATAAATAAACATGTATAGCATAGCTGGCCACTCGTATTCGAGGATACCCGTCTATTGGGGCGGCGAGCCAATCCCTAATACAGACGCTTGCTCAGGCGCATTTGTATTTACTCAACACCCACAGAGCCCACCTGTGGTTTATACTGCAACTATGCCGAGCAGACCTTAGTTACTGTTTCTAGGAAAGACCGTCTTATCTAGCGTGATCAATAATTCGAACAAAGTCAAGCCCTCGGGCACGATGGCTTGTGACTTCGTGGTAACACAGCTATCGGCAATCCCTAAGGGTTCTGACTACCCAATTTCACTCACAAGACTTGGGTCAACTCGTGGTATGGTTTTCAGGCACTTTCCAAAGGTGAGGCATGCTGGGATCTACCCTCCGATAACATCAGCCTCCTTCCTGACAAATCGACCATAGTGAGATTCGAACCCGGGTCTCGTGGTCAGAATGCGAACGTTCTAACCACTCTCCCATACATAAATATACACGTATACTTACGTGTGCACAATATTCCACTGTGTATACATAACACATGGTTGCAGTTTGCCCATATAAGTGGTCCTGACTTCAGACCTCAAAATAAAATAAAATGTCTTTCGTCGGTACCTCAACGAGATGGATGCTGAAAAGTTCGCGGCTCGACCAACTTCCTAGATTTAGAGAAAACAGCAGAATATTTTTCGGAATTACTTCTAGGTTGAGCAGAAAATTTTTCAGCACCCTAAAGTGCGTTAATTTTAATTTTTTGAAATGTTGCACAATATTAGCCCTCTTGTATGAGATAGAATGTTGGAGTCTCCTCACAGATAAAGAGGAGAATTGAGGCAGCAGAAATGTGGTTCTACAGGAGGATGCTGAGGGTACAACGGATCAAAGAAGAGAATAACAATGACGTTTTATAGAAAAGAGAGACAAAAATGAACATGGATCCTTCTTATTTCTTGCTTAAACACGGAACACGGAACATTGAGAGACTGGAACATTGTCTGGAGATTTTTACAAGTTGTTGTAGAAATTTTCAGACAATATCCAGTTCCTGCAAATTTTTGCCAAGCAGTTTAGTATGTTTGAATTTGGGGTTTTGTTATGACACAGTGTTGATAGCAGACACGAGAAGAAAAAAAACAAAATCACCTGCAGGATGCAATGAATGAAAACGCCGTCCTGGGTATGACGATAAACTACGTCCGCGTCCTGGGTATGACGATAAACTACGTCCGCGTCCTGGGTATGATGATAAACTACATCCGCTTCCTGAGTAAGACGATAAACTACGTCCAACAGCAAGGCCTCTGATCAGGAGACTTTCAGGAGCGTGGAACCAGCTCTTAATTGCTGACGATCCCAGGTTCACCCTCACCCAGGGTGGTAGCACCTGTTAGGTTCCCTGCGATTGGCAAATAGTTAACCCCGAAACTGAGGTAAAAAAATAGGTTTTAATACCTGAAATTCTTTACCATTATAATTACCAGAAATAAATTTTTGAAAAAAGAAAATCTATTACCAGCAATACGTTTTTGAAAAAAAAAAAAAAAAATTACCAGCAATACATTTTTTAAAATAATATTACCAGCTATACATTTTTGAGGAAAAAAATATTACTAGAAATAGATTTTTGACAAAACAAAAATATTACAAGGAAAAAAAAAGTTGTCGGCATTAAATAACCCCTTCAGGTAGATATACCGTAAAACAAACAAACCAAAAATGAAAGAAAACGATAAGAAAGGGTTAAACATCAACTGTAAGAAGACAAAATGCATGGTTGTTAGCAAAAATGATGAGCCCAACATAAAAATTACAAATCGTGGATGCCAAAATCAAAAAAGTACAGTAATTTAAAGGACGGAAAGTGTAACATTGAAATCCAAAGGGACATTGGGATAGCCAAAGGTGCCTTCCAAAAACTAAGCAGAGTATTAAGAAACAGAAAAATTTCGTTAGAAACAAAGAAAAAAGTACTGAACTATTACTTGATATCTGCCCTCCAATATGACAGTGAATATGACGGCAATCTCCTCAAAGATGAAGAGACTTGAAGCAAGAGAAATGTGGATCTACAGAAGGATACTATGCACTGAATATGTGAGCAAAAAAAAAAAAAGGAAACAAAAAGGAAACAAAAATGAAATTTATACTTGACATCAGGAAAAGACAGTTTAATTTTTTAGGGTACACAATGAGGAAGGGGAGACCTTGTAAGTAAGTTCGTTCTTTTCGAAAGATCCGCTTCATTTATTGGAAATAATCTACCTAAATCCGGATAGGAAAAGGAATTCAGCAAGTACAACAAATAGAAAAAGGAGTAAGTCTTATCATCGGATTTATTAACCTATACACCGAGATGACCCTAAGAGAACTAGCAGACCTGCGAGGAGTTATTATCGGCAGCCATAAGCTTAACAACATAAGATGCATGGACGACATGATGTTGATGGTAACCTTAGAAGGAAAACTACAAGAACACTTCGCGACAGAGTAGCAAATGAAAGCGAGAAGAGAGGATTAAATAACTATAAGAAGACAGAATGTATGGTCGTCTGCCAGAGAATTCAGACAACTTCAGACTATTACATATTATAACTATTAGCTGTAAACAAACAAGGGAGGTAAGGCGAGTCAAAAATAAATATTAGTGAAAATGCTTTATCTAAGATATTCACACGAATTGCTAGGAGGTGTAAACAAGCAAGAGAAATAAGATGAAAGAAAAACGAGTCGAATATGAATAATAATGACAAGGCTTCATCTAAGAAATTCACACAATTTCAGACTATTACGTCTTATTGCTACCAGGTGTAAACAAGCAAGACAAATAAGATGAAAGAAAAACGAGTCAAATATGAATAATAATGCTTCACCTATGAAATTCAGACAATATAAAACTATGAATAGAATTTTTAAATGATAACAGAATAACACTTTTGTATTGGATAATAATTCCCCACCCACAAATTTTTCTTCTAGAATAATTATTTCCGCGTTTGCTCAAATTCAGGTTAGCCTCACCTTTAACTGATTTTGAAATCGAATCTGAAAGTATCCCCGTGGGAGTTGACAGTTTTATTGATGCTAATATGATTATTTCTGCTACATCATTTTCCCATTTATGAGAATTTAAACATGAGCGCGCTTAAGACGAGGTTCAAAACAAGAATAAACACGAAAAGCGAAGGCCAGGTAACGGCGGGCCGGGCGTCTACAAGCGGGTCGGCCGCCGAAACCCTAGATAGGAAAAACAAATAAAATCTTACGAAGAGTTAAAGAAAACATAAATAGAGAGAAAAATAATAAAATAAAATAAAGGGGAAAGAAAAGAAAGTATTACTAAGTAAAGATGAAAAAAAAAAAAGAAAAAGCAATCTTTTTCCTTCAGCCAATCTTTATTCCAAGATCTTTCTTTGCTCCACCCTCCTTTTCGCCTTTATATTTTTTTATTCGGTCGTTTGAAAGAAGTTCGCTTCTATACGATAACTTCCTTCTGGTATTCTCAAGTGACCCTTTGCAGCAAATGACAGCCACCGTACGTATCTGCATTATGATTGGAAACAAAATTTACGAACAAAAAGCCTAAGAATTATAGTATATATATATATATATATATATATATATAGCCACTTGAAACTGAGGATTTTTCTTTTTAATGCGATGTCAGCGGTTTAACACCTCATCAGCATCTCTAGGACAAACATTACTTTCAGTGACTTCACCGGCAACACCGAATTGTCTTGAGAAACGAACCTGTTCATTTTCATTGCCAGAGAAGGAAACATAGGAAATTCTTGAGAAATAACACATGAGATGCTCTCACCCATGTACAATGATATAAACGCATGCGCACTTCTATGTACAAAAAGATAAATAATTTAAAAAAAAAAATACAGCGTACAATTTAGTAAAATAACAAGAAACAAACTGTTTTAATAACTTACTTATCAGTTAATGCGTATAAATAAATGGTTTATATGTAACGTTATGAATTCTGTGACATTATAATTGCGAAAGTGGCTAACTCTGAAAAGAAAGGAAAATCACGAACGTTCAAATAAGAAAATTTTGAAGACATGTGATTTTCAAAACGAGTTTATTCCCATATATATTTTTACTCCATATTCTTAAAGGTAAGTAGATTTGATTTGGGGTCTAACTAGTCAACGTTAAAACATATATTCCTTAAAATATTTTTTTTTTTGATTTATATTTTCCTTTTTCATGTGAGAATTAATTATCCAAAATTACATCATTACACAAGATCATTTTGGCGTATCTAGTTACCCAGAAAACACATATCCTTATTATTGCATTTAAAAAATATCTTTCCTTTTCTTGTTAGAATGTGTTTTCTTAAATTCAATCTTCACGGCTTGGACGTACCTAATCACCCATAAAACACACTTACGAATATATTTTCAAACCGAAGTTATTCCCATGTATACTTACCCCATGTTCTTAAAGGTAAGTACATTTGTTTTTGGCCTAGTCACCGTTAAAACATATTCCTTAAAATTTTCTTTTTTTTTAAATTTATGTTTTCCCTTTTCATGTAAGAATTAATTTTCCAAATTTCCATCATGTTTTTGGCGTATCTAGTCACCCAGAAAACACATATCCTTATAATTGCATTTTAAAAAATATTTTTCCTTTTTTTGTTAGAATGACTTTTCTTTAATTCAATCTTCACATTCTTGGACCTACCTAGTCAACCATAAAACATACTTACAAATGTATTTTCAAACTGAAGTCATTCCCATATATATTTACCCCATGTTCTCAAAGGTAAATACATTTGTTTTGGGTTCTATCTCGTCACCGTTAAAACACATGTCCTTAAAATGTTATTTTTTAAAATCTGTTTTCCCTCATTTTGTGAGAATTAATTTTCCCAAATTCCATCGTTACATTATATGTTTTTGGTATATCTAATCCCCCATAACACGTATTAAATTTATAATTTAATTTTTTTTAAAATTATCTCTTCTTTCCTTGTTAGAATGGTTTATCTAAAGTTCTATCTTCACGTCATAAGTTTATTCACCCATAAAATACACTTTAAAATATATTTTTTTAATTATCTCTTTTCCTTGTTAGAATTAATTTACTCATAATCGATTTGTTTTCTATGACATATCAACTTGCTGCAGGTCATTTAAAGACAGAAAATATTTTTAGATTGTAAGAATGTGTTTTTTGACACAATAATAATGATAATGACACAAGTCTTACTAATTAACCCATAGCTGAGAGAAGAGGTGGATTCATGCCTTTCCCAAGAATATTTGAGCATAAGTGAATATAACGAACCCGACTGGAATTGGAACTCGGCTCTCTGATTAACAATTCCGAGCTATTATCCATTACACCACCCGCATATCCAAGCTTACAGCACTTAGTATTCCCAAGCGGTCACACATTTGGGTACTGACCAGGCTAGACGTTGCTTAACGTCGGGGGATCGTACGGGAACCGATGTTTCAAAGTGGTATGAACCAAGCCTGGATTTTCTCAAGTTCGATCATTACGAACTTTTGAAATATCTAATGAAACTGAAAAAACAGATATTCTTTTAAAATGTTTCTTTTTTTATTACATCTTTTCTAACAAGGAAATTCGAACTTTATAAGTTTTCGGCCTTCCTTAAAACGCGAAACTTAAAAATTCATTTTGTTTTGCTTGAAGAATGAATTTTCCAAAATTCTACATTTATTCAATAAACTTTTTTTTACCTCGACGTGGTGTAATGGTTAAGAAAGCTTGTCTTGCTAAATCCATTACGACTGAGTAGTGAGTTCGATCCACACTGGGTGCCCCCTACTTTCGGCCTTGTGCCACCTGTAAGCTATACTTGGAAAATCACTATATATAAATGTATTTTTGTAAAATTTTTTCTTTCTTTTAGAATGAGTTTTTCAGAATCGATCTTTACGCTTAAATACACATATCCTTAAAATATGTGTCTTTTTCAAAAATTTTATTTTTCTTTTCCTTGTAGAATGAATTTTCAAAAATTCAATCTAAACGCCATAAGTTTTTGATCTATCTAGGCGTTAACACATGTTTAAAATTCACTTTTTAAAAATGTTATCTTTTTTTTTTTAAATTAATTTCCAAGAATTCGATCTTTACGTCATAACTGTTTGGTCTGTGAAGCCAGCCTGAAAATCACATTTCCTTAAATTTTCTTTGATTTTTTAAAATTATATCTTTATTTTCCTAAAAGAGGGAATGGATTTCCTAAAATTCAATCTTTGCTCCATAATGTTTTGGCATATCTAGTCACCAATAAAACATATCCTGAAAATTTAATTTCTTTATTTTGTTATATTTTAAAATCAATTTTCTAAAATTCGACCTTTATGCTATGTCATATCTATCTATCTATCTATCTATCTATCTATCTATCTATCTATCTATTTCAGTGTGTTCATATCTATCTATCTATCTATCTATCTATCTATCTATCTATCTATCTATCTATCTATATATATATATCTATATCTATGTTCATTATCTATCTATCTATTTATCTATCTATCTATCTATCTATGTTCATTATCTATCTATCTATCTATCTATCTATCTATCTATCATATAGGACATAAATGAATGGAATCGTCTGTTTATGGAAATAAGCGGATTTAAGCGGAGTTGAGGAAAATTAGCATTAAATCCATTGCTAATTGTACCTTGTAGTAAATCTTCTATTTCTTTACTTACCTACGAGATTTGTCTTCCTTGATTTCGAAAACACGATATACAACAAAAATGTTAACAGTATTGGCAATAAAACTGATGATATATATTACGTATTAGCTTTTTGACAAAATTGAAACACGAAGAGAAAGATTTTAATGTAGGAATTTTCGGACATGACAGTGTCTTTTTTCAATGAGACGATGAATAAACAAAGAAGGAATGTTGTTGTTGGTTAGAGACCTCCCTGTATAATCCGAGTAAACTCAGATCTCCGTTTAATCCTTTAATGTGTGATTTTATTTTTAAAATATATTTTAACTACGATCTGCGTCTTTCTTGTCGGCTGTTAAATGTCTTCAATTAAAAAGTAAAATACCTCAAATTTCGTCAACAGGCCCATTAAATCTCTCTCTCTCTCCTTCTCTCTCTCTCTCTCTCTCTATATATATATATATATATATATATATATATATATATATATATATATATATATATATAATTATTTATTTAAAATATGATTCAATCGCTACATAAGAGTTCTCATGTTTCAAAACAAGAGCCGAAAACTTCAATAGTTATTTTTTTACTCGTATCGGGTTTTTTTCTTTGAACTCTGAACTTGAATGCTAGACGATTATTTTCGGCTAACGTAAATGTTCTCTGTTTTTTTTTTATACCATTTTTTTTTCTTTTGCTGTTGGTTTGTTTATTTGCAGAAACCGAAGGTTTTCCGGACGAGTATAATTTCTTATATTTATAGGATTATATATATATATATATATATATATATATATATATATATATATATATATATATATATATATATATATATATATATATATATATATATATATATATATATATATATATATATATATATATATCACACATTGAGTGTTGGTGTTAATAAAATAGTGCTCACCGGTAGCACGACTCGGAGTTCTATGCACAGCGCAGTCTTCAGGTGCTGAATAGAGACTGAACGTTACGTAATTACATAATCACTACTCATCACTTCATTGCCTTTGAGAAATAAAGAGACAAAAAAAATTGTTATATTGAACTTAAAAGAATGGGATCGTCCATTTATAGCAATTTCCCAAACGTAGCTTAGATCTGGCACAAGGCCGAAAGTATTGGGTACCCAGTAAGGATCGAACTCACTACCCATTCGTAATTGTGTTAGCGAGACAAGCTTTTGTTAACCATTACACCGCCTCGGGGTGCCATAAAAAGTCAGTTTATATAAATAAACAGAGTTAAGCGGAGATGCAGAGAGTCAGCATTAGGTCAATTGCTAAGTGTACTTTCGTGTAGTAAGCCTTCTTTTTCATTACTTACCTACGAGTTTGTCTTCCTTCTTTTTTTTAAATTTTTCACTGTTTTCTCGAAAACACGAAATACAACACGCCATAAGCCTTTTGACTATCTAGTCATTCATAAAACACATTTAAAAATCTAAAATTATATCTTTTTCTTATTAGAGTGAATTTTCTCAAATTCAATTTTTAAGTAATACATTTTTGTGTATCTAGCCAGCCTTAAAAACGCATATCCTTAAAAATATTTCTTTTTTTTTTACGTTTTTTTCTTGTTAGAATGATTTTTTTCAAAATTCGATCTTTACGCCATAAATCTTTGTCTTACCTGGTCACCCTTAAAACACGAACATTAAAAATTATTTGCTTTCAAATTCGATTTTTGCCTCATAAGTTTTTTGGCCTATCTAGTCCCCGCTAAAACTCATATCCTGCTAGTTTCATTTTTTTTCTTAAAAAACTTTATCTTACTATTTCTTGTGAGATTTTATTTTCCAAAATTCGAACTTTACATCTGATATGTTCCGGAAAGGGATATATTTGTTCGAAATAGCAAAGTGGTTTGGGACTACTGTAACCGAGTAGAACAAACTAGCAAGTAACCGTAATGAACCGGTCCTTATCGTAGTGGTAGGCAATAGGCAAAGACAATAGGCGTAGTCAATAGGCGTCCTCATATACCTCCGCATCAGTCTGTATTTATGGCTGACACCAGCCAATCATATTACTGTGAGGGGGAACCCAGGTGTATGCATATTCATTGCATCAACGTCATAACGTTTTCTGACCTATCTATTTCCTCTTTAAACACACCCTAATTCATTTCTATTCATTTTCATTTTATTTTCCTTTAACTGTAAGAAGGAATTTTCCAAACATCACTCTTTATACGTGCGGCTGGCGTAATATTAACAAGACAAGACACGCAGAAAACACTGCTGTTGGTGGCCGACTCGGAAAGAAAACTCCAGGATCTCCTAGTGAGAGTAGTAAAAGAAAGCGTGAAAAAAGGACTAACCATCAACTGCAAAAAGACCGAAAGTATGGTCATCAGCAAGAGGAAAAGCCCAAGACACTGGTTACGAATTGGAGATGTCAGCATCAAGCAGATGCAGAAGTTTAAATATCTGAGGAATCGACTAAACATGATCACAATCACGTGACCCGTTAGGGTCGTAGGGGAACATCTGTACTGCAACAGTGACTTTTTCTGGGTAAGATAGTCTGATAGATCCCAACTATATCCAGGCTGGTTTTAAATTTCAGAGTTTTTCTTTCTCCTAGACCGGTTGCCAACCAAGGCTATAGAACACAGTCTCTATATTACCCATAG
>OZ010593.1:90332782-90352782 GCA_963932145.1 Acanthosepion lycidas
GGTAGCACCTGTTAGAGTCCCAGCTATAGGTATATAGTTAGCCTCACGAAACTGGGGTCAAGACACTATGAACCAAACTTTTAATACCAGAAATATTTTGTAAAAAAATATTACCAGCAATGCATTTTTGAAAAAAAACAAAATATTACGGCAATAAAAATCCTGCTGACATTAAATAACTCATTGAGGTTGATATACCGTAAAAGAAAACGAACCAAACCAAATCAAATCCATGGACGAAGCGAGCAAGCAACGAAAAAGAAAATGGCGCCAAAAAAGAACAGATACTCAGAATCAGAAAGAGGGAGTTTTTTGGAAAGAAAGAATGCTTGGAAAAGTCAACACTGACAGGGTATATCGAGGAGATGAGAGATAGAGGACAGCAGCGTGCCACCGTCCTGATAAGCTTGTGTAAATGGAGAACGGAAAGGCGGGGCTTGACAAAGGCTGAAACATTGCTAAGGACCACAAGGGATAGGAAGTTGTGATCGCCCATGTCTTGAAGGGATACAGCACATAGAAGATAGTGAATTCTAATGTAAGTGTAGAGCTTAGAAAATAACTATATATTTTAGTATAATAACAATTAAAATAAAAAAAAGAATGCGATGGTTAACGGGCTTATCTCCCTGTGTAGTTACGTAAGTTGTTTTCGAACCCATGTAAAATCGAGTATTTTGAATGGTGATTTTCAAGGCATACAGGAATTCTCCTCTTGATGGATTGGCGCTACAAAATTGACCAAAGTCATGCTTTTTGCAGTCGGCAAAATCAAAAACAAACAACGCGCATGCACGAAATTAAAAATATAAAATGGCGACAATTTACCCATCACTCTCTTTCTCTCTCTCTGTCTCTCTCTCTCTCTCTCTCTCTCTCTCTCTCTCTCTCTATATATATATATATATATATATATATATATATATATATATATATATATATATATAAATAAAAAGTGTTCAAATGAAAAACTATACTTAGCCGACCCGTTTCGTTGTCTGAGGGACTTTATCCAGTTAATGATAAATTGATAGGACGTCCACAAATTCACTATGCCTAAAGTTTAAAATGAATTTTTAAAAATGAAAAATCTTTATTCAAAATTTTGTTTTAGATTTAATATAAAGCTAATAGATTAAATTTAATATTTCTAATAAGCAAAATACTTTGCTGTATTTCAAAACTAATATAAATCGACTGAAAATAGTTTTCGTTCTGAAATTGTTGATTTTAGAGACATTTTTGGCCACCTTTCATCTTTGTTAAAGAAATTTTCTTAAAATAAAATATAATTTTCTGAAACTTTATTTGAGAAATATTAACTGATTTAAATTTTAATCTGTTTTGAAACAAATATTACTTCAAGTTCAAAATATCTCAGAAATGCTCTTTTTTAAAATGGCGGTAGCTGTTTATTTTAGGTATTGACAGCTTGAATGAGAGATCGATGTTTATGTAATGTTTTCGACGGTGGATATATCTGTAAAAAATAATAATAAGTGGGCGTATTTTTACATAATTTTAAGTACTCAGTAATCTTAAAAATGTCGGAAAATATTCTCTTTAATCTAATGTTTTATTGAAATTTGAATATCTTGGTTTTAAATTTACTGTAGTTATCGCTCTTATTTTCTGATTATGTCGTGTATGGACGGCCTTATCTACAAAAATTGGTCAGAATTCTATTAAAATAATGGGGATCACTAAACAGAAATAAGCTTTTCGATTTATGATTAGTAAATATAGTTTTTACTTTATCACTTAAACCTTACAAATTAAGACAGATTTTTAAAAGATTTAAACTTTATAGATTATTCTAATTAAATTTTTTTAAATGTGAATGCAATTCTTGTAAAAATTCGTTATTTATCGAACATTTTTTTCTTCTTACGTCAATAGTGTTCTTAATATATATTATTCATAAAAGCAGTTAAACGTTTTTCTAATTAAATAATGTCTTAGTTTTATTGCATCTTTCTTATTTCATGACCCGGAGCAGATTTTCGGTAAGTGAGGGTCTTGTTTTATAAAAAGAAATTGATGATTTGAATTCTACAAAAAGTTCTGCTTTTAACTAATATAAACAATAAGCTTTACAAATTTAATTTAACTTGAATAATTGGGGGTTAACATATGTAAAAAATATATATTTTTACTAAGATTGTCTAACGAATAACATTTCTTAAAATAATTTCATTCATTTGTAAATAAGTTCTGCAAGTTTCATTAAAACGCAAAGATTTTGGTACTAAAATTTTTTTATCAAGTTTGGGATATTTTTTAAAATCATAGTATGCCCATTTTTAACCAAATTAGTGACGGTACATTATTGATATTATTCGGACTATTCTCCTCATCTTTGTCGGCATATTTATTACAACGTTTCGGCCGTTGTACGCTCTGGCCTTGAGCGTACAATGGCCGGGGCGTACAATGGCCGAAACGTTGTAATAAATATGGCGACAAAGTTGAGGACAATAGTCCGAATAATGTCAATAATGTACATAATACCTCATCTCAGAAATATAGACAGAAATTAGTGGAGGTATATATATATATATATATATATATATATATATATATATATATATATATATATATATATATATCATTAATAAAAATATAAAATTTGTCACTTAACTGATTAAAGTTATATTCAGCACCACGACTCCAGAGAACCTTTTTGCAGCCATTCTGGCTACTCGTTAGAAGGTATCAGGAATTTATATATATATATATATATTATACACAATTATATATATATATATATATATATATATATATATATATATATATATATATATATATATATATATATAATTGTGTATTTGGGCAGCAACCCCTCTTTCATACGGGTTTCATTAAAGATGACTCATAAGTTACAATGATTAAACATTTTATTATATTTCTCTTACATTTGTACAAGGATTTTTCTTACGTTCGTGTACATAGAGTTCTCACGCACTTTATGTACCTTGTCAGTGATCTTCAGTGAAGCCTGTAAATTCTCTCTCTCACACACACAAATATATATATATATATATATATATATGTTCATTGAAATTAGCGTAATGATCTTTCCTCTTTGCTAGATCGCCATTACGAATTTAAGCGCAGTACTAGATTGGCAGCGAGGTCTCATCATGAAACAGTTGAAATGGCTAGATATTACCGTATGTTCTATGCTAACATTTTCTTCTCTCACATTTCTTACTTATGAAACTCTCTTCCGGCTTCTTGGTTTTCAGTCAACTTTGATCTGCAAACGTTTAAATGCAATGTCAATCTTTATCTTCTTAATATTTGTTCTTTTATTCATCTCCTTACTTAATAAGTTGTTTTTTGTGGGGTCTCTTTTGTGCGCATAAATGCGTTTTTTTAAAAATTTCTACTTGTTTCTCCAATATGTTGGTACAATTGTTGGTACAATTTATTTTATGAATTTCTGCTTCAGAAATATTATTGCTATTAGTGTTTGAAGATCTGAGTATAATTTTTTTTGTTATTATTAGTTAGATTTATTTAAATAAATTCATTTCGTTTTTTGCCTTGAGAAAGTCCACATTGGACGAAACGCGTCAGCAACTACTTCAGTTTTCCTATTGGCATTTATATTTATAAATATTGTCTTTTCTACAGGTTAACTCGGAGAAATTTCCATATATATATACACGTATATGTGTGTGTGTGTGCATAGGTACCTCCAAAGAAAAGCATACTTATATAAGGTTTATAATGAATTTTCCAAAATGAAAAATCTTTCTTGAATTTTAGTTTTAATTTCAAGATAATAGATAAAATTTAATATTTCCAGCAGGCAAAATACTTTTCCGTATTTCGAAACAAATATAAATGAATTGGGATTATGTATTAGAATTATTTTTTAAATCGCATAAAAATGATGGATTTTTGTCATTTTTAGCCATATTTCTAAATCGGCCGCTACAATGTAATTCTCTTTATTAAAAAAAAAAAACTTTCAAAAATAAACTATACTATGCTGAGACGTTATTTCAGAAAGACTACCTTATTCAAATTTGAATTAGTCTGATTTGAAATCACATGATCTTTTTTTTATATACACGCTTTATTTTTCTTACCATAATTCGTTTATTTTTCTACATAACATCCCTATATTTTACATTTTATATTAACAGTTCCAAACGTACAAATCCCAATTATTTTTCCATAGATATTTATTTAATTCACAAATAAATATTTATTTTTAATTTATTAGCTGTTACATTTTCAAAAATAATCAAATTAACCTCTGCTAATCTAAGGACCAACGTTGGCATGGAAACGCTTTTTTTCTTAATTATCCAATATTTAGGATTCCGGCGGAAACGCCAGAATTAACCAAAAACAGTTACACAAACATACACAAAATTCTTAAAAACGAATGTATTGACATTCGAAAGCACTCGGGAGAGAAGAGTTGCGAGGTGGAAAACAATTTATCACCTACAAGGACGCTGGGACATTTTGGACGATAGAAACTAAAGTGAGGACTGGGCAGATCCTGATCAAATATGACAGCATTACTTCATTTTAGGGCTGACCTGGCTCTTGTAACGGCAAGGGCATCACAGGGAACCAGTCATTTTCCTGCTTATATATATATATATATATATATATATATTAATTATTTGAAGGAAGGGTCCACGTGTGCTTCTTATAATATGTAAAATAGATAGGTTAGTTAATAAAATAAGAACAAACGAAAGGGTGCCAATAGAATCATTGTGAAAAACATTTATTAAATATTAAATATGGAATATAGGACAGAAATGAGGCACGGAAAATAGCTTTTAAATCCGGAATTTTCGGACACCCCTGTGTCCTTCATCAACGGACTGAGATTAAACAGAAAAATGGGAATTACTCATCGACAGATGTTTTTATAAACGGTATATTTTTTTTGTGGAAATGATATTAATTAGCAAAAACCCGATCTCTGTCTGATTCCTTGCTGTGCGAAACTTGGTATGAAAAGAAACTATATATATATATATATATATATATATATATATATATATATATACCGGGTTCAACAGGGAAAATGTCCAAATCGTGTAACAGCATAATTGTCCATCCCACAAAATGTTTATTATCTAAGAAACCATTAAACTAAACTCTTTTTCCAGGTTTTCACATAAGACGTTTGCCATTTTGACACCATTTTCCGTAAGAATCACTGAATAACACTTAGAAAGAGAACAGGTTAAAATCATTTTGTGTCAAAGATCATTCAGGATCTCAGAAGTAGTACCAACATTCATACTCTGGTTTCCATCTTCAAAATCTATTCCAGAACAATCAAGTGAATGCTGAATAAGTTTTAAAAAAGAGGGAACAATAGAGAGACAACCTGGATCATGAAGTCCCAACAGGAAGATGAATCGTCATTTAAACTTAGAGCTAAAGGGATCAATTAGAAAAGATCCAACTCATTTCATAAAAACTTTTGGCACCTGAGAGAGGAATTTCAGCTATAAGACTCCAAAGAAAAGTGAAAAATACTTTAAAATGAAATCGTACGTGAAACGTGTGAGGCACCTTGTTACTTTAGGACAGAAAGTTAGAAGGTTAGAGAGGGTGAAGATCATCTTCACTAAGTTGGAAAATGATTCTGAAATAATATATATATATATTTGAACTTTATTTCAATATTCATGAGCTTTCAATCCTTAGCTATGATTAATTAGTGATGAACATGTCATTTCCGTTTAGGATCGATTTCATCACAATGCTTCTGTTAAGCTTGGAGAGTAATTATACATTCTCATTGCTCAAAGTAGATCCCGGTAGTGTTATAAAAACCTCGTAGATTTCCAGTAAGATATCTTTAATCGTCTTTAAGATACAACGGTTCAGAGATTAATCTAAGAATTGGACAATTTTGCTGTTACACCCCGTATATATAATAGGAGATTTTTCACAAATTGCCTGACAAGTCGAAACAAAACTTAGAAACGTAACATTTATATATATATATATATATATATATATATATATATATATATATATATATACCTTCTATATATATATAGTGCTCAATACAAAATTCCAAAATCGTAAATGTAGGCCAAAAGTATTTTCAAAAACACTAAAGAATTCTACTTGCCTGAGGAGACCTTGCGGTTGAAATCCGGGCACATGAGATTTGATTATAGTGGTGAAGGTTTTGGGCAGAACCATCCACACTTTTTGAAGGGCCGAATACAGAGACTTGGTGCATTACGTGCCACAGGGTTTCCAAACGACCCTCAGCAGGTTTTGAATTCAGAGTTGTCCTTCTCCTTGACCAGTTGCCATCCAAGGCTATAGAACCCAGTCTGTCTTGCTATTTACCCATAGCTGGAGGGAGAAGAACACTTAAGTGAATATAATGGATTCGATTGGATTTACCGGCCTGAATACCCGAGAAATTTCACGATATTCAGGCCAATAAATGTAATTAATACTGTTTATTATAAACAGAGCATTTATTTAAATAACTGTATCTATAAAAATAACCCATAAACAAAAAATATATTAAAATATACACACGCACACACACACACACACACACACATGCACACACACAGGCACATATTGATATGTGTGTGTGAGCGTGCGTCTGAAATTAATTAGTCAAACACTTATATTTTTATGATAGTTACAAACCTAAAAAGAATGAAGGGTAAATTTTCTTTTTAACGCCCGCGCTAAATATCTCTTAAAATTTTCCTATTAATACCATAATGTTCAGTAAATCAGTGCTGGGTACGTCCGGTGGCGTAATCAGAAATTGTTGCCTATTTACTTCTTTTACAACTATATCCCTTTTTGAAATCACTACGCATTATCGTAAAGTAATTTTGTTTTTTGATAAGTGTAGTTTTATTTATAACAGGAAACTTTAAACAAAAACAAATTCAATAATACAATAAAACCTTTTTTTTTCTGTGTAGAATTTACACGGAATTATGACAATTTGGGAAAATTTTAAGAGATATTTAGCGCGGGAGTTAAAAAGCAAATTTACCCAATGTTTAAAGATTGAATAAAAAAATATCTTCCATAAGATGCCCGAAAACTATTAATAAGTCAATGATGCAGATACACACGTTGATTATTGCAGTTTTTAAGTTTTTTTTTAAACTTTTTGTCATATAATTGTATTTAATAATGTTCTTTTAAATTTACTTTTTTTTTTTTTAATATTCATTTTTTTTATTGTTATGCTTTTATTTACTATAGATGTGAAAATAAATTCAAGAGAATAGAAATTTTCAAAATACATAGTTGTATAGGGTTTAGCAGAATAAAAAAAAAAGTAAAAACGAACGGTAATCCGATTCAAGAATAAGAATAAGAGTTCTCTACCGTTCATTTTTACTTTTTAATTCTGTGAATTCCGAATGCATTCTAATGCATTCTAATTTTAAAATATCTCCGTAAATACAAATCATACGATGATAATTTTTTACAAAAAAGCTGTCTTAAGGGGATGATAAGTGTGTATATAAATTTATTTTGTCACAAATTATTGTTGTTTATTTATTTTTAGCCGGATATACACACATATACACACACATACAGACATCTGCCCTTTATATTTGTATATATATATATGTGTGTGTACGTGTGTGCGTGTGTGTGCGTGTGTACGCGCACGCGCGTATGTGTGGCGTAAACGGAAATTATATAAAGTCGAATACTCTTATATATATAAAAAGAAATATACGAATAACACACACACACACACACATATATATATATATATATATATATATTAGGTTGGTGCAAAAATAATGTCGTTTTCTCACATATGTTACTATGTGAGAAAACGACATTATTTTTGCACCAACCTAATATATATATATATATATATATATATATATATATATATATATATATATATATATTTATTTATTTATAGTAAAATGTCCGTCTTCTCTGCCTCCGCTCTGTATTTAGTAATAGAATTTTCATTTATTAATCCGACATATTTTAATTTCTTGCCTGAACGCTATTTTTAATGGATGCCCATATTTGAGTAGATGGCCTGTTTATCTATTAAAAACTAAACACTAAACAGTATATTTATTTTCATCTACCAGCCTGAATATTCGAGAAATCTTATTAGAGAATATGCGTTCTCCGGCAGGATTCGAACTTGTGTTTCCCTAAAAGAAACCGCCATTACATCTGACGTGATTAAGCAATATATATATATATATATATATATATATATATATATATATATATATATATATATATATATATCAGAGCTATATTTTTGTAGTGATTTTACGAAACAAAATAGCTATTTTTGTAGTGATTTTATAACATATTTATGTTATAATTTTTAAATAAATAATTATATATATATATATATATATAGATAGATAGATAGAGAGAGAGAGAGAGAGAGAGAGAGAGAGAGCAACCTCTGTTCTCGAACGTCTCACATGTCGAACAAATCGCTTTTCGAGCAGAATATTCGAGATAAAAATGCCTCGATTATCAAAGAAAATTTCGTTTTTCGAACAACATTGCCAAACCGAGTTAACCCGAACGGAATCATTTCTGAGTCGAGCGCCATGTTGTATACATTCATGTGTGGCGGTATGCTTTTCTTTTCCAATTTTATTGTACTGTACTTTTTTTTCTCTTTATTAGTCCTCAGTCATGGCTCCAAAGTAAGTTAGCAGTGATACTGGTAAAGGAAAAAGAAAAATCAAGAGAAAAACAATTGTTGATGATATTGTCTCTCCCTACTCAGTTTCATTTAGCAAAATCAACGATCTATAATATTCTTATAAATAAAGAGACGATCATGTCTTTCCCTCCCTTTTCCAAACAATACGCCATCAACTCTCCTACTTACAGGTACGGTAAAATTATCATGTTCGTCTCTATTATATCTATTTGGTATTGTGTTTATTTATTTTTTCTTAGATTTAATGATTTTCATTAATTTTGCGTATAAACTTGGGCATAAAGTACTGTTGTTAAAGTTTAAATAAGCAATCATCTTCGGACAAGGAACGGATTAATCTGTTTGACATTGGAAAATGATTTCGGCTTACGAAAATTTCAGGTTACGAACGAATTAAGTTCGTAAATCGAGGTTCCATTGTATAAACAAATAATTGTACCCACAGAAATAGAAAATAGATTTAAACAAAATAGACGTCATTATTTAACCTTTTGGACGTTTTTGGCCAACGTTTTTTTCAAAAGGTATTCGTTGGCGAAGCAAAAAACAAAACAAAAAAAAAAACAAAACAAAAAAAACAAAAAAAAAAAAACAATCAAAATCGCATTAATAATAACTAACAAGTTGGAACTCGATTAAAATAAATTTTAATTGTAAATAAATTAACGACTAAAAAAAGAAAAAGTCGTTAAAAAGCTTAAATAATGACGTCCATTTTGTTTATATATATATAACGACTTTTTCTTTTTTAGTCGTTTTTGGACACCCTGTATATATATATATATATATATATATATATATATATATATATATATATATATATATACACAGGGTGTCCATAAAGTTTAGGTGCACTTTAAAAAAATTATAACTTTATTTGTATTTGCGGTAGAAATAATCTGTAAAAAATGTTATAAAGTTTAATGTACCTAGGTTTAAGTATAGCTAAAATAACTTATGTGATTTCAGGGATTACTGTAAATCAGTTGGCAAATGTTTTCCGTGAACTGCAAAATCGTATTACCCTTTGTATTGCTAATGATGGCGGACATGTGGAAACTTAAAAAAGAATTCAATAAAACCTTAAAAGATATAGATTTACTTCTTTCTAATCCTTTTTACAAATTATTTCTATCGCAAATACAAATAAAGTTATAAATTTTTTAAAGTGCTCACGAACTTTATGGACACCCTGTATATTAAAATGAAGTTATTTTCCAATTATTTCCAGGATATATTTCGTCAGCCTGAGTAGTGCCAAACCATGACATCACCAGCAAACATCTGGACTTTGAACTCTTCTCCTCCTCTCTCAACTTCAAAGGGAATCCCACGTCGCAAAAGAGGTCGTCCCTGCAGTACCAACGCCGCTCGCGAAAGGTCACGTGTCAGAACTCTTCGTCTCGCATTTCTCGAGCTTCAGAACACGCTTCCGGCTGTGCCGCCAGATACCAAACTCTCCAAATTGGATGTGCTGGTCCTGGCCACGACTTACATCTCCCACTTGCTCCAGACCCTTAACGAGAGTTGCCCGGAGGAGATGACCCAGCTGGACGGTGGTTCAAGTCTCCAAAAGAGGATCCTGACTGAACCATGTTCCAAGGATGATAAGAAGAACAAATCTATATTAAAATTCAATAACCTGTTTCGTCCAGTTAAGGTAAGTACTGCATACAGCGAACGCTAGGTATCTGTAAAAAAATTTAAAGGAGCATAAACGGTGGATGACCTAACATAATGTTGCGCGTCATACGCTAAGTTTTAATACCCTCGTTTCATTTATAGGCGTATCGAAAACATTAACGTCATAGCCATGTATTCCATTGGCTAGAAGGATGTTCCGATCAAATAGTTCTTTCCAAGAACCACTCCCTCACAGAATAGTCTCCCGCGTAGATGCTTCCCCAAACACTACAATCTTCAGGGCTAGGGTCAGTCATCATCTATGCTCTATATTCACATATTCTTAATTTCCTCTCTCGTGTTCTTATCTCTCATCTGATCCAGAAAGCCTCTGCCATGAGCGGCTCTCTGGTATTGTATTGGTAAAAATTAATATAAAAAGCTTCTAATCTGAGATGGGGAATGAAGAGACAGGACAGGATTCAACCACAACGACTCAAAGCTTCTCGAAAGTAGTCAGATTGCTCACGTCTAGAAGCCACAAGCAAGAACATATCAAACATGGCGAAGAGAAATAAATATTCTAAACGGTCGGATGCCAAGATCGCAAACATATTACTATTTTAAGACATTTTTATGTTTATACATTCTTTTTATAGATGGTATTTATCAATCCACCCATGGGGATCGAATGTGGCACAAGGCCTTTTTAATGTAGGTATCTCCGAGCCCGTAGGCCCAGCCAAAAATAAATAACCATCCAAACCCCCCGAGGGGGGCCAGTTCCGTCAACCTCCCACAACGAAACACTACCCTTCGGCGGAGCTTCGTCAGGGTTCCTCCCTGCAAGCAGAGAGTTCGACAGACACCCGACCCGGCAGCTCACAAAGCACAGATACTACACTTTGATCCTAGCCACCGGGCCGAGCGGGTATAATTTTTATAGATGGTATTTATCAATCCACCCACGAGGATTGAATGTGGCACAAGGCCTTTTTAATGTGGGTATCTACTAGCCCGTAGGTCCAGTCAAAAATAAATAACCATCCAAACCCGCCGAGGCGGGCCAGTTCCCTCAACCTGCCCCAACGAAACTCTACCCTTCGGCGGAGCTTCGCCAGGGCTCCTCTCTGCAAGCAGAGAGTTCGACAGACACCCGACCCGGCAGCTCACAAAGCACAGATACTACACTTTGATCCTAGCCACCGGGCAGAGCGGGTATGATTTTTTTACATACAAATATTTAAGTAAATGCTCTGTTTTATAATAAACAGTATTAATAACATTTACCGGCCTGAATGTCCGAGAAATTTTCATAGAAAATAATCGTTTTCCGTAAATGTTATTAATACTGTTTATTATAAAACAGAGCATTTACTTAAATATTTATATCTATAAAAAGAATGTATAAACAGAAAAATGTCTTAAAATAATTGTCGAACTTTGTCCATTTCCTAATGTGTGACGTCATTTGTTTACATTTGGATACGCATTGAGCAGACATGAATATACGTGAGAGATTCATTAAAATTGTAGTTTAAAGGCGGTAAAATCGACCTTGCTAACCGAACGATCCTCTGTGGCTCAATCGGTTAAGGCACGTCAGGCTATATGACGGTTCCGTATAGGATACAGGTTCGATTCCTGTCGGAGGACGAATATTTTCTATGAAAATTTCTCGGACATTCAGGCCGGTAAATGTTATGAATACTGTTTATTATAAAACAGAGCATTTACTTAAATATTTGTATCGATAAAAAGAATGTATAAACATAAAAATGTCTTAAAATAATTGTCGGACTTTGTCCATTTCACATTACTATTTTCATATCATTTGACGCGCTACATTTCCTAGTCCCACAAGTTCATGTATTAGAAGCTAAAACCTGCTATGCTCCGTACACAGGCGCGGATCATCAACATTCCCAAATATTCTTACCTGAAATGTGGCCAGTGTTGGGGATCAAGTGACAACAAGACATTATGGATGATTTTACTGTCTCGTCGATCGCAGCCAAAGTCAACGCCTTTAATTAACCGCATTCACTTTTCGACGGTTGTATGGTATGTGCTTCGCCAGGGTTTTGTGTCCTTTTCTACTCACGCATAATATGACCCCCCCACCATGTATGGTAATCAAACCCTATAAATTGTATCTCTAATTTCATTACGGCCAGCGTTTCCTACTGTTATTTAAAAATGGTTTTTAACATAGAATAATTCTAATTTATTTTTATGATAATTCTTATTTTATTTTACATTTGTAAGTATTGTTAGGTACATAAGATTGTATTTGACATCCTTATGGGGTCACAATCGCCGAATGTTACTGTCAAATTGTCGTATGTTTGTGGTGAGTTGTCATTTCGCAACTGAAATCGACCTATGAAACGGCAATTTTTTAAAGATTTTTTTTGTAGCTGTGTATAATACGCACCCCTAATTTTGCTTATTAATTTTTTAGAAAAAAAAAAGTGTATTATACATGGGGAATTACGGTAATTAAATATTCTTCTCTTGCGGATAGATTTATTTTTACTCCTGTGCCAGTGGAGAATTCTGGGGCTATTGACCCTCGTTCGATGACGTTCCTTCGGAGGGTTGGCAGGATTGCCCCGCGAAACGGAGTGGCTCTTGCAGCCTGGCTCACTGGCGATGGTGCGAGTGAATGCTTTCTTCATCATTGCGACTGGCAGAGGATAAAAAAATTAAATAAAATGTTTATTTTAGTAAAATTTCATTCCAACTCTCTTCATCAAACCAAATTTATTTTCTTTATTCAGAGTTGATTAGAGTCTCTAGTAGTTTGCCAAAAAGAGGTAGAAGGCTAATAGGTCAATAGTTCGAAGGGTCAGTCTGGAATAACAGAGGACGATTTCCAATAAGCAGGAAAGCAAGAAGCAGCGAACTATTTATTTTAGAGAGTTTAGAGAGAACATAAGCCAGTTCGGGTGTATACTTCTTAACAACTATTACAGAGATACCATCAGATCCACATTCTTTGAATGGATTCAGATTTGAGATGATAGCAGAAATTATGTTGTGAAAACTTCCGCCATATTTTGTTTTGCAGCTCAGACCAGACACCAGCTTCGTTGACAGGGTGCAGTTTCTTTCAGTCAAACGTTTGTGGTTTAAAAATTACCCTCCGACCAGAACGTTACCCACGACTGAAAAACAAAACAATTTCTAGTAGTAAACGAGATTTTATTCTTTACTTAAGCGAGCGAAAGCGGGTTGAAGCGTGAGTGAGGAAGGTCCGCAATTTATCTGCCGTGGTCTGTCTTTCTGTGTGGGCCGCTTTGTTCTTTTTGTTTTCCTTTGCGCGGGATGGCCACTTTTATAGACAAAAATTTTCTTTGTCAGGTCATCTTCGTCCAAAAAACAATTAATCTTCCTTCCGTCTCAAATTTAACTCATATTTCTAAAGATAGATAGATAGATAGATATGAATAGTATGAAAGATATATAAACAGAATTAGATAGATCGATAGACAGATATAGATAGAATGGGATAGATATGAACAGAATTAGAGAGATAGATAGATAGATAGATAGATAGATAGATAATGAACCCACCGAATGAGATAGATAGATAGATAGATAGATAGATAGATAGATATGGACAAAAGCAGATAGCTATAGATAGCTAGATAGATAGATAGATAGCTAGATAGATAGATAGATATGTTGCTTTGTAGTTCTGGTCAGACACCAGATACATTGACAGGATGCAGATTCTTGTAGTTAAATGTTTGTGGCTTAAAAATTATCCTTCTGGCAGATCATTACCCAAGAGTGAAGAACAAATTTTCTAGCAGTAAACCAAATTTTATTCTTAGAGAGTAAATTACTACTATAAGTAGCAAATTAGGGTTGAGGCACAAGTGAAGGAGGAGATGGACAGTTCAGTGGGCGTTGTCTATGTCCGTTCTGTGAGCCCCACTTCGTTTCTTCCGTTTTTCTTTTTGCGGGATGGTCAGTTTTCTTTGTCTTGTCATTTCATCTAAAAAAAAAGTAATTACTCTTACATTTCATCACTTTCTCTCAGTCTGAGCCTCTTGCTCTTGTATTTTGAAATTGACTCCAATTACTAATAGCCATTGGTCGAAAGTAAGTGTTCCGTATCGAGTTCTGCGACAGCTCCCGCTGTTTTTAATTTTAAGAAACCTCCGCTTGACTTATATTGTTACATTCAGATACTTGATTTAAGTTTTTGCTTCTTTTATCGTTGAATTTATAAAGTTTTTTTTTTTATGTAGCGATTACAAGTTTATATATTTTTTCTTGATTTTAACAGAAATGGCCGATGAGGAGTCGTCTGTACGCTAGTATTTTTTCCAGTACAGAATCTACTAAAACAAAATACCAACAGCAACACGAATATTGCCGCCAACAACATCCCACTCAACCAGAAATCGACAAACTTTGCGACTCGGATATGAATGCATCATAAACAAAATCAACTTCAGCAAAAGACCATATTCAAAAAACATCTGTTGAGGAATGTCTTCCTTTTTATGCACCATATCCCTTTTAGATGCTGGTGATCATGGCTCTCCATAACTTCCGCTCTTTTGACCCTCTTTGTCGTTGTTCTGACAACCATTCAAACAAACTCGTTAAGTAGCTTACTAACCATTTCTTCATTCTTCGCTTGCCTTGAGTATGCCATGAGAGTGTTAAATTCTCCAGTCTTTCTTTCCCTCTTTATGTGTCCCAGAGTTATTCTGCTGTCACTTTCTGGTTGTAAGTATACGTTTCCTTGTCAACGTTTTCTTTAAAACTTCCTCCTTTTTCACATCTCCTCTTCTTTTAAAGCAATTGTCACTACAATCCAGGTATTTCTTCCTCTCGATTTTTTTTCTTGCATCTGTCTGTTTGGTTCTGTTAATATCTATCTATCTATCTATCTATCTATCTATCTAGATAGATAATTAACAAATATCTATCGATGTATCTAACTTAGTCTGTTCATATCTATCTTAGTCTGTCCACATCTATCTATCTATCTATCTATCTATCTATCTATCTATCTATCTATCTACCTATCTATCTATCTACTTATCTTAGTCTGTTCATATCTATCTCAAACTGTTCATATCTATCTATCTATCTATCTATCTATCTTAGTCTGTTAATATCTATCTATCTATCTATCTATCTATCTATCTATTTGTCTAGATAGATAGATAGATAGATAGATAGATAGATATTAACAAATATCGCCCTATGTATCTATCTTAATCTGTTCATATCTATCTATCTATCTATCTATCTATCTATCTATCTATCTATCTTAAACAGTTAATAAAGAAAGTTCTGTTGATAATATATTTTTTTTAATATTGAGCACTTCGTTTATAAAAATCTGCCAGTCTTTAAACGTAATTTACTGGATTACGTGTTTTCTTAGGCGTTAAAAACTTGTGTTATTATTATTATTATTATTATTACTACTACTACTACTACTACTACTACTACTACTACTACTACTAGTAGTAGTATATGTGTGTAAAGCATAAATACAGTACAACGAAAAGATACTTATCAAAACAGGTCATATTACGACAATTTAATTCATTTTATGGTTAGCAGAATTTTTACCCAAAAAATAATCAATAGATAACTAAAACGACAATATTCATTTGACGCGAAAGTCTGAAGACCATCAATGGTAATTGTAGCGAAACTATTTAAATGGTGGTGTCAAGCGTTGCTGAAAACTACAGGAAGTCGTGGAAAGACATGATCGCCTACGTTCGGAAGGAATAAGGAACATGAAAAATTTAATATATAGGTTTGTATGTATGCGCGTTAAAAAACACGACTCTTTTATATATATATATATATATATATATATATATGATTCACAGATAGTAGTGTTACGCTACATCACAGCCCTTTAGTGCAACTACACAACCGAATACCTCAAGCCCGGATCGAAACCCAGCCGATTTGGTGTCAGACTTTCTCCCACTGAGCCATCTTCACTCGACAGAACAAGTCAGCCAAATCTAGCGTATTGTTTTTCAAACGTAAACAAACGCCAAGCAGCCATAGTGCTCCATTCATTTTACTGAAGAGCTTCGCATTTACGCGGGTGACCGTTGTTTTTAGAATTAGCTTGTCGTGCTCAATTGAAAATATATTTTCAAGAGCTATATATATATATATATATATATATATATATATATATATATATATATATATATATCATTAAAGGCAAGAAAATTTTTTTCTATAGGCCATGATACATTTTAAAACACAAACACGAACACGAACACAAGTCGACCGGTTTCGTCCCCTCTGTAAACGGGGAAACAATTATGAGAAGAAAGTCTGTCGCGGATGACGTGAATGAATGGACAGGGAAAAAATATAATAATAAAAGTTAAAAACACCAAAGATGCTGGAGACACAGCACCGTAAGCCTAAGCAAACAGTCTCTTTGCTTATAAAGAGCGGGTCGCCCGGACCTGATGAACAGCGTCTCAAACACCTTCAGATGGAATAACGAGTGTGCTCTGGCCAAAACAGAGAACCAGTCCACACTAAAATCCATAGCACAGGTCAGATTATTTATCAAGTGATCCGCTATAGAAGACCCGTATGTATTTTGAATGGTATCACCAAACAAAAAATTTTTGTTAAGTGTTTTAGCAAGCACGTGCTGTTTAATCCTAACATCTAAACGATGTGTCGTTCTACCTATGACCATCTGACCACTGTCTCGTGCCTTTCGTCTATTTTTGTAGCAGTCACAGTTCGATTTCTAATTCCGACACGAATTCAATCTATACTGGGGTTGAATAAGACTAACGAATTTTTCGTTAGTTGAAATAAGCCTATTTCGCATATGAGGTAATTTTGGATATTATTGTGTATTATATATATATATATATATATATATATATATATATATATATATATATATATATGAGAACGAAAATAATATATAAATTTTAACGTTCACAATTCAAAAAAGGGCTCGATACAGATAGTAGAGCGATAATTATTTATTATAATTTTATCATATAGACAAAAACAGTTTACTCACTACAAAGATGCAACTGCGTTTCGGTGTATTTCAATTGCACCTCGACTGGTGAGAACCAAAAATGGTTATGAAAAATTCTGCTTGTAAGGAAGCCATATGTGAAACGTCACTTCCTTTTTTTCCATTTGTTTGAGAAAATATACATAAAGCAAAAAGGTGACGGAGTGAAACAATTGTGCTTGTTGATAGCAGTCTGGTGAAGGATGGGTGAGGTGCTAAATGATGGCCGAACTGGAAAGATTCCTTGTCGATAACAACGGTCAAAAGTTTAGGCAGAATTTCCAAGCCTTCTTAGAGTGGCGGGTGGGCGAGGAAAGGCGGGAATTTTTCAACCTTCAACTTTATAAGAAAAGTTTTAAACCAGATAATAATGGTAATGGTAATATTAGCCGTTTCCCTATAAGGAAACATTTGACATTCGTTGACCGAGCAACCAGTACTGCTTGCGTCTGAAATTTACAAAATCTTTCTCTTAAAACAATTTTTCAGGCAAACAGGTTTTGGAAGTCCAGTAACTGTTACCGCTCTTAGCAGTATTGACTGAGGTTTCCTTCCTAACCTTTTAGCTGAAGTGGTGTGGAATGCTAACATCTTATTATGTTATTATTTTTTCTTCGACTAACATGTGCTATCGTTTTAGTTGTTGCTGCTGTTGATAATCCTCAAGTTATGCGCCAGTCCAGAAAGTTCAGAGAAGGATGACTTTTGACAAGATCTTTACTCGCTTTACTCGCTCAAAGCCTTCAATGAGATAAGTGACCGTTTATTGATTTAATGAATATTGAATAGATGTAAATATATACAAATATGTTTCAGTTATGTGCGATGTGCGGTGTATGATAATGGATAACGGAGATAATGAAAAATCAGAGAACAGAGTTCGATTTTCAGTCGGGCTTATGACATCACTTACGTGCAAATACGAATACATCTCTTCTTCCCTCAGCTATGGGTTAAATAACAGGACGAACTGAGCCACGTAGCATTGATCCTTGTGAAAGGTATCAATCCATTTTGTCTCCACTTAGCTATGCGTTGAATAACAGGGCAGAGCCATTTAGCCTTAGTTGGCAACCAGTCTACTGCAGAAAGAAACGGCAGCCTACTGCGGGAACTCTTCTGTCTAGCCACTCATTAATCGAAAGAGACATTATCGCCCAAGCGTATATCACGTACCTTGACTTTCGCAATTATATATTTGTCTGGTTATGCAAAGCGATATGATTGCACACACACACACATACAGGTATATATATATATATATATATATATATATATATATATATATATATATATATATATATTATTTATAGGATATTAAAACAAAAACATGTTAAAAATCGATACACATTTACAATCATGTTTCAACACTACAAATGTGTCTCTGTAATTGTGTAGCGATTTTTAACATGTTTTTATTTTAATATCTTAAAATAAATATTAGGTTGGTACAAAAATAATGACGTTTTCTCACATATGTTACTATGTGAGAAAACGACATTATTTTTGCACCAACCTAATAATATTATTAATCTGTATTGAGCCCTCTTTTAAATTAAATGTTACAAACAGTGGAATTATACTCCATTTGTTCTCATTTTACATACATACATACATATATATATATATATATATATATATATATATATATATATATATAAAGAAATATAGTCTTAAGGTGTGCTATATTTATGGAATGAAGTGCTCAATATCAGAGATAGAGCGTGTGTAAATATAAAAGTGAACATAGAAGTCAACACTTAGAGGCGACAGTCTGTTTCATGCTGTATGCAATCGTCAGGCCATATATATATAAGACAAATACTTTCATGGACTTCTGTCTCGTTTGACTAAAACATTGAAATGGATAAATTCTGTATTAGTTTTTCGACGGGTTATATATATATATATATATATATATATATATATATATATATATATATATATATATATATATAGCTTTCACAGTCAAATTTCTATTTCTGATACGAACTTAGTCCACACCGGTGGTTGATAAGACAGACGACCGATATCTTCGTCAGCCGAAATAGACTATTCCCCATATGAGGTGATTTGGGATTCTATAGTGTATTAATTATTTGCTCTGTAATAATAAATACATTGAGCTCTTTTTGCGGATCAGTTTAATATTTTATATTACTAGGATCCACTTGCATTATATACCAACGGATTTGTTACTTTTAATATATTAGATTGGTGCAAAAATAATATCGTTTTGACGTTAAAAAATACGTCAAAAACGACATTATTTTTGCACTAACCTAATATATATATATATATATATATATATATATATATATATATATATATAAAAGTTGTGTTTATTGACGCACATCCAAACACATATATATTAATCGTTTTTATGTTTTGTATTCCTTCTGAACGTAGGCGATCATGTCTCTCCACGACTTCCTGCGCCATGTGAGTGTTAAATTCTCCAAGTATTATTTCCATGTGTCCCATGAATTTCGATAATCTCTTTCCATTGTTAAGTGTTCTTTTAATTCCCATTTGCGTTAAAACTTCCTCCCTGCTTACATGATCCGCCCGCAATAATCTCATTGTCTACCTGTAGAAGTACATTTC
>OZ010593.1:90357782-90372782 GCA_963932145.1 Acanthosepion lycidas
AAGAAGTGTAGTAAACACCAACGCAAAATAAGCCTACGATGTGTATACGAGTGACAGTGATTAAAAAGCTGTTTGACTCATTGTCATCCTTGACGGGATTGGCGGAGGACAATCGTATATGATATGCATCGTGGTTATCGCGACCATTTGACAGACTTGTTTAAGAAGTGTAGTAAACACCAACGCAAAATAAGCCTACGATGTGTGTACGAGTGACAGTGATTAAAAAGCTGTTTGACTCATTGTCATCCTTGACGGGATTGGCGGAGGGCAATCGTATATGATATGCATCGTGGTTATCGCGACCATTTGACAGACTTGTTTAAGAAGTGTAGTAAACACCAACGCAAAATAAGCCTACGATGTGTGTACGAGTGACAGTGATTAAAAAGCTGTTTGACTCATTGTCATCCTTGACGGGATTGGCGGAGGGCAATCGTATATGATATGCATCGTGGTTATCGCGACCATTTGACAGACTTGTTTAAGAAGCGTAGTAAACACCAACGCAAAATAAGCCTACGATGTGTGTACGAGTGACAGTGATTAAAAAGCTGTTTGACTCATTGTCATCCTTGACGGGATTGGCGGAGGGTAATCGTATATGATATGCATCGTGGTTATCGCGACCATTTGACAGACTTGTTTAAGAAGCGTAGTAAACGCCAAAGCAAAATAAGCCTACGATGTGTGTACGAGTGACAGTGATTAAAAAGCTGTTTGACTCATTGTCATCCTTGACGGGATTGGCGGAGGGCAATCGTATATGATATGCATCGTGGTTATCGAAACCATTTGACAGACTTGTTTAAGAAGCGTAGTAAACACCAACGCAAAATAAGCCTACGATGTGTGTACGAGTGACAGTGATTAAAAAGCTGTTTGACTCATTGTCATCCTTGACGGGATTGGCGGAGGGCAATCGTATATGATATGCATCGTGGTTATCGCGACCATTTGACAGACTTGTTTAAGAAGCGTAGTAAACACCAACGCAAAATAAGCCTACGATGTGTGTACGAGTGACAGTGATTAAAAAGCTGTTTGACTCATTGTCATCCTTGACGGGATTGGCGGAGGGCAATCGTATATGATATGCATCGTGGTTATCGCGACCATTTGACAGACTTGTTTAAGAAGTGTAGTAAACACCAACGCAAAATAAGCCTACGATGTGTGTACGAGTGACAGTGATTAAAAAGCTGTTTGACTCATTGTCATCCTTGACGGGATTGGCGGAGGGCAATCGTATATGATATGCATCGTGGTTATCGCAACCATTTGACAGACTTGTTTAAGAAGCGTAGTAAACACCAACGCAAAATAAGCCTACGATGTGTGTACGAGTGACAGTGATTAAAAAGCTGTTTGACTCATTGTCATCCTTGACGGGATTGGCGGAGGGTAATCGTATATGATATGCATCGTGGTTATCGCGACCATTTGACAGACTTGTTTAAGAAGCGTAGTAAACGCCAAAGCAAAATAAGCCTACGATGTGTGTACGAGTGACAGTGATTAAAAAGCTGTTTGACTCATTGTCATCCTTGACGGGATTGGCGGAGGGCAATCGTATATGATATGCATCGTGGTTATCGCAACCATTTGACAGACGTGTTTAAGAAGCGTAGTAAACACCAACGCAAAATAAGCCTACGATGTGTGTACGAGTGACAGTGATTAAAAAGCTGTTTGACTCATTGTCATCCTTGACGGGATTGGCGGAGGGCAATCGTATATGATATGCATCGTGGTTATCGCGACCATTTGACAGACTTGTTTAAGAAGCGTAGTAAACACCAACGCAAAATAAGCCTACGATGTGTGTACGAGTGACAGTGATTAAAAAGCTGTTTGACTCATTGTCATCCTTGACGGGATTGGCGGAGGGCAATCGTATATGATATGCATCGTGGTTATCGCGACCATTTGACAGACTTGTTTAAGAAGCGTAGTAAACACCAACGCAAAATAAGCCTACGATGTGTGTACGAGTGACAGTGATTAAAAAGCTGTTTGACTCATTGTCATCCTTGACGGGATTGGCGGAGGGCAATCGTATATGATATGCATCGTGGTTATCGCGATCATTTGACAGACTTGTTTAAGAAGTGTAGTAAACACCAACGCAAAATAAGCCTACGATGTGTGTACGAGTGACAGTGATTAAAAAGCTGTTTGACTCATTGTCATCCTTGACGGGATTGGCGGAGGGCAATCGTATATGATATGCATCGTGGTTATCGCGACCATTTGACAGACTTGTTTAAGAAGTGTAGTAAACACCAACGCAAAATAAGCCTACGATGTGTGTACGAGTGACAGTGATTAAAAAGCTGTTTGACTCATTGTCATCCTTGACGGGATTGGCGGAGGGCAATCGTATATGATATGCATCGTGGTTATCGCAACCATTTGACAGACTTGTTTAAGAAGCGTAGTAAACACCAACGCAAAATAAGCCTACGATGTGTGTACGAGTGACAGTGATTAAAAAGCTGTTTGACTCATTGTCATCCTTGACGGGATTGGCGGAGGGCAATCGTATATGATATGCATCGTGGTTACCGCGACCATTTGACAGACTTGTTTAAGAAGCGTAGTAAACACCAACGCAAAATAAGCCTACGATGTGTGTACGAGTGACAGTGATTAAAAAGCTGTTTGACTCATTGTCATCCTTGACGGGATTGGCGGAGGGCAATCGTATATGATATGCATCGTGGTTATCGCGACCATTTGACAGACTTGTTTAAGAAGTGTAGTAAACACCAACGCAAAATAAGCCTACGATGTGTGTACGAGTGACAGTGATTAAAAAGCTGTTTGACTCATTGTCATCCTTGACGGGATTGGCGGAGGGCAATCGTATATGATATGCATCGTGGTTATCGCGACCATTTGACAGACTTGTTTAAGAAGCGTAGTAAACACCAACGCAAAATAAGCCTACGATGTGTGTACGAGTGACAGTGATTAAAAAGCTGTTTGACTCATTGTCATCCTTGACGGGATTGGCGGAGGGCAATTGTATATGATATGCAACGTGGTTATCGCGACCATTTGACAGACTTGTTTAAGAAGCGTAGTAAACACCAACGCAAAATAAGCCTACGATGTGTGTACGAGTGACAGTGATTAAAAAGCTGTTTGACTCATTGTCATCCTTGACGGGATTGGCGGAGGGCAATCGTATATGATATGCATCGTGGTTATCGCGACCATTTGACAGACTTGTTTAAGAAGTGTAGTAAACACCAACGCAAAATAAGCCTACGATGTGTGTACGAGTGACAGTGATTAATAGCCGGTGAAAACTAGAAGACATTTTAATAAAAATCAAGGAGAACACATCGGCTCAGTCGGTCTTTTCATTGAGTTGTGTCACGCCGCTTGAATATTACGCCTTTCAAAAGAACGTCACAAGTTTTACTGACATCACAGACTCACTGTCTAGGCTCTGGTAGCTAACGAGGGACACAATATATTTATATGATCATAAATAATGTTCATTTTTCCATCTCCACTTTTCAGCCAATAGACTACAGGCCAACTCAAACATCTAAGCATCTTCAATCAAAATATATACAACTGAAAACAGACGTACATTTATAGGAATGTCCAAAAATTCGCTAAAAGTGCATACCCTGATGAAAAAAGTCCTAAACTTGATTAAAAAATTTTGTATTGTCTAAATATTTGTCATTATTAAGAGGAAAGACCAAAGTATTTTTGAGTATTTAAAAAAAAAGAAATTAATCCTTTCTAGCACGTCTGAAATTTTAGTTAAAAATCTTGTTTTTTTTGAGTGATCATAACTTCCATTATTGACAGTTTTATAAACAAAAGTGAAATTCCCCGTTTAAAAATCTTGTAAAATTCAATTATACCTGTTTTAAAAGTTATTTTAGGAAAATAGAAAAATTAAAGTATACTTAATGTAATCTGAAAGAAATATTACTAACTTTTTTAACAGAAATTTTTTAAAGAGAGACATGTCTAACAAGAAGCGACAAAATGTCTGCTAATTTTAAGTGAAATGCAATCATGCAATCCGGGGAAATAACTCTAGCAAACGTGATATATTTTTCAGAAATGTGCATCCATACTTTTGTCGGAAATGGTTTTAATACATTTTTTTGGCATAATAAAAAATTATTTTAAAAATAAATGTACGTAATAGATTTTAATAAGGTTTCTAATTATGATCTTCAAAAATAGATCTTTTTAATAGGAACATTTCCAGAGATTTACAGTTTCAAATTTAATTTTAAAACAATTATCAATTTTATCACTTTTTTTATTTATAATTGAAAAAAATGAAGACAATTTCTCTAAAAATTAATTTTTCAACCGAAAAAATTTTTGGCTTCAGACAAAAACGTCCTTAATATATATTATTCATAAAAGCCATTAAAAGATTCTTTTAAATTAAATAATGTCTTAGTTCTATTGAGTTTCGTATTTTAAATTCAGAGCTAAAGTTTGAGTTGTGAGTAAAAAACTTTTAAAAAATTGATGAATTATATTCCTCAAAACCTTCTTCATTTAATTTTTAAAAATTACTGAGTTACACAGTTACTAGTTTTAAAGTTTTCATAGAATATGTAAGGGTGGTCACATGTAAAAATATTTTTACCATGACTTTCTAAAAAACAAAAATTTCTAAAATAAATTCGTTCATTTTTGAATAAGTTCTGAAAGTTCCATTAAATTCCAACAGTTATTTGATTTTTGCAATAATTTCCACATTTGAACTGAAAAAGGCTAAAAAAAAAACTAATGCTAAATATTAAATGACCTCTGACCTAAAAAAAAAACTAGATTATCAACCAATATTTCAAACTTGCTAAAAATAAATAAAAAATTTTAATAAATAATTTAAAAATACTTTGGTCTCTCCTCTAATTAATAACAAACTTTTTGCGATAAAACTTTGTTTTTATTAAGTTTAAGGCCTTTTTTCATCATGGTATGCCCCATTTTTAGTGAAAAAAATGGATATACATATACTTTTATTTAAATATCTTTTTCATTCAATTTTTAGAAATACTTTTTGTCACTAAATAAGTAGCTTGATTCAAATCGTTTAGACATTTAGTACTTTCACTTATATAAGTAAAAATTGTAAGTGTAGATATATAGTAGGTACGATTTAAAGATTTAGGCGTGGTTAAACATTTACAGCGCACACGGACCTGCATAAGACAGTTTGAATAAAACAGTTGACTCAATCAAATAAGCCTAATTGATTAAAATAGTGTTGCAATCTCGACACAATATTTTGACAAGTACAGACAAACCTCTCATCAACGGACAAATAGGGGAAGGGGTGGTCCGTTAAAGCCAATTATCCGTAGATGGAAAGGGATTATTTTTGAGCTATAAAACCATTATAGTAACTACAAGTAGTTATGATCATAATGTAAATACTACAAACATGTATATATGGCATAAATAAATATATACTTAATATAGATATCAAAATAATGCAATAATTGATTTCTCATAGCTACTTTCTCGCGCACGCGCTGATGTATCGTTCTTTATATACTGTACACCCGTCTTTGTTTACAACTAAAAGTGCCGCCACCGCCGCCAAGCGGTCGCTTTGAGATTTAGGCGGTCCTGCAGATAGACAACAAGTTGAATAAAACAGTTGACTCAACTGAATAAACTTGATAGGGCACACTGAATAAAACAGTTGACTAGATTAAATAAACCTAATTGATTAAAATAGTGATGTGATCACATCACAAGTACATCTTAGGCCACATTGAGTAATTAGGCCGCCATATTTGAACTGTTTTTACTACTTTATCCGCAGTTAATTGTCATTAATTGTCATTAGGTTGGATATAATTGCTCATTGAAGACAGATCAAGCGAAATAATAGGTGAGGTTATCATATTCAAATTATCAGTTGTTTTCCCAAGGTTTTGTCTAAATTCATTCTTCGACACTGTAATTATCATCAATAGAAAAAAGAAAAAAGAAGAAGAAGGAAAATGGAAATATACAGAAGGATGATCAAAGTCGCTGTTTGAGGAGGGGGTCGTTTCTTTTTTGGGTTTTTTATTTAATTTTATTATTATTTTTTTAACCTGTTTCTCGACGACGTGTTGGTATTTTCTAATACGTTTTTTTCCCCCCTTTCCTGGCCGTTAAGGGGAGAGGAGGAAGAAGGAATAAGTTGGGGTGGGGGAGGAAAAAGTAAAGCAAAAAATTTTTCTAATCATAATTCCAAGGACCAACGAATGTGTATGAAAGTTTTTATTTTTTTATTTTTTATTTTTTTTAAGTGAAGTATCGTTTCATAGGAGAAAAAAAAAACTTTCCTGGCGAAAAATAGAAATTACTTAACTGTTATGTCAAGCAATGTTCATTGAGAGTGTAGGTCTTTCCACATATTGCACCTAACAGGGAAAAAAACGATCATTCAGTTTGTTCTCTTTTTGTCTTGTTTTGGCTGAGGAGGAAGTGACGTAGGACGTTTCTGATTGGTCACTTGCTATTTCAAGATCAGCAATGACAGTTCCTAACTTCCTTATAGTGATTTTCCAAGCGTAGCTTAGATCTTGTCCAAAGCCGGAGGTAATGGGCACCCAGTGAGAATCGAACTCACTACTCAGTCGTAATTGTTCTAGCGAGACGCGCTTGCTGACCATGACACCGCCTCGAGGTGTGCCCGTGACAGTTCTCTATATATCCGTTGTTGTGTGCTTGGTGAAAATTTGCTTCAGGATCGCTTGCTGGAATAGGTATTGTTTCGGTAGGGTCTCTTGGCTGAACAAGTATGATGTTGAAATGACCCCAAGTCATAATATCACTGATGAGGCGATCCTGCACGCCCTTTGGGGTCTATTCATAGTGGGAGAAAAACTGGCTGGTTACTTTTAATTCCTCCAATTCATTGCCGATCAGACCCCGAACTACCGCCAGTCACGATCAACCACCTTCTTCTTCATTCTAGCCTCAAAAAGTTCACTAATGATACAAAGAAGGGTGGAGTCCCGACACTGAGACGGGGAAATAGATATATTTACATCTGTGTTTATTTTCATGAAAAATTAAATATTATATATTGCTCAGTATTGGAGATCGCGTTTATAGATGTAGACATTATGGAAATAGGGATCTCTCCTCTCTCTCTGTCTCTTTGTACTTATATTTGAGTAGATGCTTCGTTTATTAATTAAAGGTTATATTTATTTAGGCGTTCTCCAGGGGTCACTCTTTCTGTTTTACATGAATGATCTCTGGAAGAATATACCCAGATCATTTGTAAATATCTATGCCTACGATATACGGGCGGAGCTCTAAAACTCTTGACGATCAGAGATTGGCAGCTGACCTCTCTTCCGATCTAGGACTAACTTCCCATTGAGGAAAAACAGTTAGTTACATTCCATCACCGCCGATCAGACTCCGAACTACCGCCTTTCACGATGAACGGATGACCCCCTCGGGGAGGCGCCGTGCCTCGAGAGGATATTGAGCCTGAAACTCACACCCGACTTTAAGTGGAACTCCTATATATGAGCCATCTCTAAAGATGCAGGTAACATGAACTGCTTCCTGTACGACTCCAGTAAGTACCTGATTCCTCATGCTATCCTCTACCTTTATAAGAGCTAGATAAGGCCGAAAATAGAGTACTACTGCCATATTTAGGTAGGGGCTGTGCAGACCACACTTTCCAGTCTTGAGAGAGTTCAAAAGCATCTCTGGGTTCTTGTTGGGGAAGAATTATTTATCCATCGCACCTTGCATATATATATATATATATATATATATATATATATACAGGCCCTGGTGGTCAATGCAGGCGTCCCTTCTTGGACCAACCCTATTCCTGATTTATAGAAATGATCTACTTAAGAATATTCTCCGATTAATTGTAAACGTCTATGGCGATGATATGGTGATATACGGGCGCAACTCTAGAACACTTGATGATCAGAGATTGGCAGCTGACCTCTCTTCCGATCTAGGACTAACTTCCCACTCAGGAAAAAAGATAGTTCGTTACATTTAATGTCTCGAAATCCAAACTATTTACATTCCATCACCGCCGATCAGACCCAGAACTACCGACGTTCACGATGAGCAGATGCCCCTAATCGATATACCGTTTCTTGACCACTATCTGGACTTAAACTCAACCCATATCTCAAGGCTTACGGCATTATAGAGTTGAAACACCGGTTCCCGTATAATATCGATACTGGCCATTACAAAGATAGCTTTGGTTTAGTTTGGTTTGCTTTGATTTACGACATATCAAACTCGCGACATACCGACAAAATTTTTATTGCTGGTAATATTATTTTTCAAAAATGTATTGCTGGTAATATATATATATATATATATATATATATATATATATATATATATATATATATATATATGGCCTGATGATTTCGTCTAGCATGAAACAGCCTGTCGCTTCTAAGTGTTGACTTCAATGTTCACTTATATATTTACACACGCTCTCTCTCTCTCTGATATTTAGCACTATATCCCATAAATATAGCACACCTTAAGAGTATATATATATATATATATATAGATATATATATATATATATATACAAAAATGTGTTGCTGATAATTTAAAAACAAAATTCATTGCTGGTAATATTTTTTCAAAAGTCCATTGCTGGATATATATATATATATATATATATATATATATATATATATATATATTTCCTAAAATGTGTTGCTGGTAATTTTTATTTTTAAATTCATTGCTGCTAATAATTTTTTACAAAAAAGTATTTCTCCCATTAAAACCTATTTTTACACTTTCACAGTGCTTGAACCCTAATTTGGGGGTTAACTATTTGCCCATAGCTGGGACCCTAGCAGGTGCTATCACCCTGGGTCAGGGTGGACCTGGGAACACCAGCAATTAAGAAGTGGTTCCACGCTCCTCAAAACCTCCTGGTCAGATGCCTTGCTGTCGGACGTAGTTTATCGTCATACCCAGGACGACTGAGATAGGTGGCAGCTTGTTAATACCAGGTGTTGTAAGCTTGGATGTGTGGGTGGTTCAATGGATAATGACTCTGAATTGTTAACCGGAGATCCGAGTTTCAATTCCCGTTTCGTTATATTTTCTTACGTGCAAATACCGGTGGGAAAGCTATGAATCCACTTTTTCTTCCCCCAACTATGGGTTAATTAGTAATACTTGTATCACTAAATCATTGTCATTTCGACTTCAGTCACTTTCTCACCGACGTGGCTTCCCTTTGTCCTTTCTACGTGGCAACTGCTCTGACGAGTTTTTTTGTCCTTTGTGGGTCGACTAGTAACTTATAATGTTTGAGTTTAAGCCCATGATCGTTTTCTTCACATAATTTCAAGCGAATAACAGATTAATTCTTTTCCTTTTCTATACACTTTCGCTTGGGAATAGCGAAAGTTGCCTTTCAGAAATTAAGCAAAGTGTTAAAAAACAGGTAGATTTCCTTAGAAAAAAATGAAAACAGTGCTGAAAAGGCTATGTCCTATCTATCCTCCCATATGGCAGTGAATGCCGGAAAAGTTCCTCACTGATAAAGAATGTGCCTGAAGCGACAGAAATACGATTCTACAGAAGGATGCTGAGAATATTTCGAGTGTCTCTTTCTGGTTTTAAGAATTTTAGTTTCTATTTGCTTTAAAACTTTCTCATTTCTCCATAAAGCAAATGGGAACTAAAATTATACCTATCCTTAAAATCAGAAAGAGACAGTCTAAATATGTGGGACATATAATGAGGAGAGAAGGCGTGGAGAAATGAACACTCAAAAGACAGTAGTACAACGTGAACGCAAGAGACTAGATATAAACTTGAACTCGTCTAGCCTATTCAACTTTACCCGCCGATATCCGTTAAAAGCGACCGTGGCATCGACTTGTACACACGTGTACAGATTTCGATTAACTAGGTTCGACCTATTTTCTTGGATTACGGGAATCGTTTTAATTTCAAAGTTTTCATTTGATTTTCCATTTTTATTCGTTTTCGTTTATTTTCTTTATTCGAATATATTCTAACTAGCTTAAAAGCCGACCGATCGAGCAGCATTTAAGCTAGCGCCGGAAGAGGACTCTTGATTGGGGCTTCATCACAATAGCTAGGGAAGAGTAGATGCGATAGGCAACAATAATCGACCGAAGAACTCAAAATTGATCGCTGCATTTAAGAATTCCATTAATATTTAAGCTTACTTCTTAAAAGTCCAACGATAATTCTTCTACCGCTATTTAATTTAAAGACAGTTTGATGTACGTAGGTCCTTACTTTTCGTATAAACAATTATTTTTATTTCATGGGTGACTTTCGCTGGATTTCACAATTAATTTCGGTTATTCGCAAAATTATTTCCAACTTACAAAAATTGTTATTGTACAAAACAAATTGTCGCAAAAAATCACGTTAAAAATCGCCGAAAATAATCGCAGTAATGAAAATTTGGGAATCCAAAATTTCAGGGTTGGGGGTCTGGATCCGGACCGGAATGCTTTTAATTTGCTCATGGAGTCATCCTGATTCCAAAATAGTATGATTTGTTGGGATACGGCCTCTAGGAGTAAAGTTGAAAAGGTGTGACACACTGACATCCGCATTTATTATATAGAAGATGATCTATTTAAAAGTTAGTTGAAAAAGTGTGACACACTGACATTCGCATTTATTATATAGACGATGACACCGTCTTTATAAGTCGGAAAGGGATCAATCCAACAATAACATGCCTTTTTCGCTTCGTTTTTTCCTTATTGCGTTGTAAGAGATTCAGATAACTTCAGACTATTACGTCTCATTACTACTAGGTGACAGAAAGCAAGATGAAAGAAAGCCGAATCATTCTTACTAATTTGGACTCGCTTTTCTTCAATATTATTTCCCTTGTTTCTTTACACCAAGTAGTCAGTTATGTGCTATGCGTGATTCATGCTTAGGCAATCATGTATCTTTCGATATATGATCGCAGATTTTTCCCGCAGTAGGTTGCCATTTCTTTCTGCTGTAGACCACTAGCTATCCAAAGCTACAGAACCCGGTCTGTTATTTACCTGGTAAAGGTATGAATCCTCTTCTTCTTGGAAGCCAGAGTACAAATGTTGGTACCATTATTGAAGGCTTGAATGATTTTTTCTCTCACCATTGCTTAGTTGAGAAGAAAACGGGACTGACGCAAACTTGTTCTCTTTTTAGCTGAATATCTGAAAGTGTTTTTCAATGATTTTTATGAAAAATGGTATCAAGATCGCTAAGCGTGTTATCTGAAATCCTGGAAAAAAACACTCAATTAGTTTCGTGTTTTTTTTTTTTTTTAGATATTAAACATTTTGTGGGATGGACAATTATTCAGTAACACGATTTGAACAATTATACTGTTACATCCGGTATATCTGTGTTTGGAAGTAGAAATGGTACAGCGTTAGCATTTGAATAAATGAATAAGTACTAAACTTTTTATCCTATATGAGCTAAAAAGGTTGTATCATTTTTATTACAATTTTCTACTTTTTATTTATGTCAATTCGGCTTCTCAACCCTAAATAATATCAAAAATTGAAGAAGTCGCGAAAAACTACCAGGCATTAAAAAATTTGTATAAATAGTTGAATAGGAACATTGATATTTGTGTATCATGATATTTTTCTTTGGTTCTTGGTGTGCCCTTGCTCAAAAAGGTTGAAAAACATTGCTGTAATGAGTGTTGACCTAAAAAAAAGTGAGGGTGCTTAAAAATGTTTTGAAACATAACACTAGCTTTTCATCTCCTAATGTCTAACATTGGACAATGTCTGTCCGTCTGTCTGTTTGTTTTATCTGTATTAGAGACGTTGCACATTAAAAAAAAAGCTGCACAAATAGATTAATAGGAACATTGATAAAAAGTAAAATTATATTTGTGTGAGGTTGCCTAAACATATTGTGAAACACGGCCCTAGCTTTTCACCTCCTAATAATAATTTAATATTCATTTAAAAAAAAAGTATTTTTATTTATTACGCTCAATTGAAGAAGAAATTAGGGTCTGCTTATCGTACATTTGACCAAACATTAAAGAAATCACGAAAAAACACCAGCCACGGGATTCCCACTAAATTAGCTGCACAAATAGTTGAATAGAAACATTGAAATAAATTAAGTTCATATTTGTTTGTCGTAATATTTTCCTTTGGTCCTCGGTGTGCTGTTGCTCAAAATGATTGAGAAACATTGATCTAATGAGTATTGATCTACAAGAAAGTGTGAGGTTGCTTAAAAATGTTATGAAACACGGCCCTATCTTTTCACCTCCTAATATCTAACCTTGGAGAATGTCTCTCCGTCTGTCTGTTTGTTTTATCTATATATGTATTAGAGCCGTTTAGTATTGTAGAATTTTAAATCAGGGATCTTTTTGTTATATATGTATATATTATACCAAAGAGTTCATCGGAAAAATTACAACGAAAATATTTACAGGGATGGCTGCGTTACAGCGGCGGTGAAAGTGATTGAAGCCGAGATGCCAGGTCAGGACTAATAACATTGCAGAGCTTAGTTTGTTTTTTTGTTTTTTTCTTTGTTTCTGTTTTGTGTGTGAGGAAATGATTTGCAATCAGGGGGATAAATTTTTATCATAAATCAATCAACTTAGCTCATTTAATTTTGCTAAGCGTGCCGTGAAATTTTCATTTGCTCCTCGGTGTTCCGTTGTTTAAATGTTAGTAAACTTAAGAACCTAGAGACGAAATGCACATTTCATAAAGCTTCATGAAACTTAACTAAAAGTTAATAAAATATTAAATAATTGTTGAAAATATGTTAATTTGTAAAAATTGCTAGGTAGTTAAAAACTTTAAAAAAATGCGTTCACTTAGATTTCGTAAATTTATGTCATTTCTGCTCATCCATAAGAGCTGTCATCACCTTGAGAACTTCTCAATAAAAAAAAGAAAGAGGGGAGCCATTGTTAAGAAATATGCTATAAGTAATATTCATTTAAAATCAGATTAATTTATGTCATTTCTGCTCATCCATAAGAGCTGTTATCACCTTGAGAACTTCTCAATAAAAAGAAGAAAGAGGGGAGTCATTGTTAAGAAATATGCTATAAGTAATATTCATTTCAAATCAGAATAATTTAACTTTAAATTTTCTAATTTTACTCAAATAACATGTCACAAATCTATAAATTAATTTTGAAAGTTTTTAAAACCGATAAATTTGTTTGTTTTCAAATTTCTTAAAATTAAGAAAATGGCCGCTTTTAATTTTTTTTTTTTTTTTTTTTAAATCGAGCAATTATTTGGCATTTTAATCTATATAATTTTCATCTGAAATACACCAGAAGATTTTACTTACTGGAAATAATAAATTTAATCTTTTAGCTTTTCAATTAAGACTAAAATGAAATCTTCAAGAATGCTTTTTCATTTTTAAAATTAATTTTAAATGTTACATTATTGAAAATTAAGTGGAGGTGCCTATAATACACTTTCTATTTACTTGCTGGCCCATGCCGGCAGGTTCGGACTATTATCCTCATCTTCATTGCCATATTCACAATGTTTCGCCGGTTGTGCGCTCCGGCCTCAAGGATACATGGCCCAGTGGATAAAGAGTTGGTTAGATCCAGTGACTAGACCCAAAGAGATGGGAGTTCAATACCAGGGCACAGCAGTGGTGAACCCAAAAACTTGGAGAGATGCGGTAAAGGGAAATAATTGAGACATCCAAAAGAAGCATGGTATATAGAACTATTACAACTACCCCAGTGGACGAATTAAAGGGTTTGGTTTGAAATCCCAGTCACCTGAAGAAGGTCGGAGTGTACAATGACTAAAACGTTGTGAATATGGAGTGAAGATGAAGCTAACAGTCCGAATAATATAAATAATGCAAGTAAAGTCAGTTTAATGTGAGAGGAGCCCGAGTGCATGCAGCAGAGCTAGATCTAAAAATGACCCAACCCGGCAACTGTTTGGTAGTAATACTGAATCCAGAGCAATAATCTCCCCCAATGATGGAGGTACTATCACAGACAGTTGTCCCACAAGCCCAGGCACGTCTCAAGAATAGTTTCAGTATATCTGCCTAAGAACAGAAACTACACTTTGATCCAAGCATTGATGTCAGTAGTGGAGTTGCTTTTAGTCAAGTTGGAGAAGAATTTCTCATGAAATTACAATTTTTTTTTTTTTAACAAAATTTTACTTTTACTAAGTTTTGATTGCTGGAACTTTTTTTTTGTTTTTTTTAGGGATTACTTGGCTGTGTTTTAAATCTAGAAGGCATTAATTAGAGATTATTAGATAATGTCAGTATTTTCTACACAAGAAAGAAAAAACAAACTCTGCCATGAACACAATTAATTTTAAAACTTGGGTATCGAAAATTCAGTGGAGGTGCTTATAGTAATGAGATGAAATAGTCTGAAGTTGTTTGAATTTTTTGTTATTATTATTCATATTTGACTCGTCTTTCTTTCATCTTATTTCTCTTGCTTGTTTACACCTTGTAGCAATAAGATGTAATAGTCTGAAATTGTGAGAATTTCTTAGATGAAGCCTTGTCATTATTATTCATATTTGACTCGTCTTTCTTTCATCTTATTTCTCTTTCTTGTTTACACATTGTAGCAATAAGACGTAATAGTCTGAAATTGTGAGAATTTCTTAGATGAAGCCGTGTCCTTATTATTCATATTTGACTCGACTTACTTTCATCTTATTTCTCTTGCTTGTTTACACCTTGTATCAATAAGACGTAATAGTCTGAAATTGTTTGAATTTCTTAGATGAAGCCTTGTCCTTATTATTCATATTTGACTCGTCTTTCTTTCATCGTATTTCTCTTGCTTGTTTACACATTATATCAATAAGACGTAATAGTCTGAAATTGTGAGAATTTCTTAGATGAAGCCTTGTCATTATTATTCATATTTGACTCGTCTTTCTTTCATCTTATTTCTCTTGCTTGTTTACACATTATATCAATACGACG
>OZ010593.1:90377782-90427782 GCA_963932145.1 Acanthosepion lycidas
AAGACAAAAAACAAAAAACGCTCTGTCCCCAATATTAAGCATCTTTTCCTCTTGAATTATAGCAGATTTTAAACAATATACAAGGCACGATGGGTAAATTGTCGCCATTTTATATTTTTAATTTCACGCATGCGCGTTGTTTGCTATTGATTTCGTCGACTGCGTAGCATAATAAAGTCGGTTGGGCACCGTCTGTCAGGAAAAGAGCACCATGACAGAATTCACTCCGCCAGACATTTAGTAAAAGAAATGCTGTACTGCTTGGCATTCGCACTGGAAGCTTCAATACGAACATCTCAGAGTATTTGCGGTTCAATGTGTGGACAGTGTAGAGGATTCGGAAAGAGTTAGATAAGTCTAATGGTGATTACGAAGTTGTTTGTCGTGACCACTAGTGATAGCAACGTTCTGCCCCCATTCATTCAACACGGAGGCCTACATCAAGTGCCTTGAAGAGGTAGTGCTGTCCTGGGTCAAGAGGGTGCTTGATGGAAGATCTTATGTCTGCCAACAGATTTTTTTTCCCTTAGAAACAGCAAACTGACAATTTTCGAAAAGTTTTGAGTTTTACTTCATTAGTGAGTCGATGCCTTCAACCCAATTTCTTTGGCGAATTTTCAACTGCATACATGTAATTATTATTAATCAAGAAGTGGTCCCAGTAAACAGCAAAATCTCTTTCTCGAAAAGGAGATTTTGCTGTTTACTGGGACTATAAAAGGACACTATACGCGAACCTTGTATTCTCAGTTGAATAAAGCTTTCTTAAAGCCTACACCTGCGTACTTTTGTCATTACAGTAACATTGCATGTTTAAAACAGAGAAGAATATACTTGATGTTCCTTGTCTATTTCATAGACAAGGAACACCATTGGAAAATTCGTAAGCTTAAGGAATCAGCACATATGCTAGGCGACAAAAATCTCCTGAGCCGACCAAGCATAGAAATAAATAGAATATGGGAACCAGTAATAAGTGCCGGAGAAAAGCGATAATAACAACAAAAGTTGCAATATGAGCTCTGGTAAAAACATAAAATGATAACAGTAAAAAATTGCAATATGAGCACTGGTAAAAATTGTTGCTGAAGACATTAGGCCTATAATATCGAGAAATTCATACACAGATGTCCTCAAGGACACATGGCACAGTTGATAAAGGCGATGGTTAGATCCAGTGACAGGACCCAAAGAGTGTGAGTTCAATACCCGGTTAAGGCAATGGAGAACTTTGAGAGGGGAATTAACAGAAGATAACTGATAACTGACATCCATTAAACATGTAACTAGAACAGTCTACCCCAGTGAGCAAAATAAAGGGTTAAATTCGACATTCCATTATTTATTACAACGTTTCGGCCGTTGTACGCTCCGGCCATCTTTAGGTGGTTGGAATGTCGAACTGAACTCTTTATTTCGCCCACTGGAGTAGACTGTTCGAGTTCCACGTGTCATGTCTAATGGATGTCAATTATCTCTTGTTAATTCCCCTCTCCAAGTTCTCCACCGCCTTAACCAGGTATTGAACTCAGTCTCTTTGGGTTCTGTCACTAACTAACACATTTATCCTCTGTGGCATGTGTCCTCGAGCGTACAACAGCCGAAACGTTGTAATAAATATGGCGACAAAGATGAGAACAATAGTCCGAATAATGTCAATAGTGTACATAATACCTCATCTCAGAAATATATACAGTATATTTGATGAGTTCAAGATCAAGATCAAATGTTCCCGCCTCCAAAAAGAAGGAAAAAAAGAAGAATGTGGTGGTGCCTTTCCATTGGCCAGTAAATTGATGAATCGGCAATTAGCAAGGAAGTGATTTTTCGCTCCAAAATTCTTCAGTTAAGAATGCTCACTTTGTAGTATATGTTTCTGCAAATGCTAGGATTGGCGAGTTTTTCACTTTACCCCCTCTCTCACTGACATATAGTCGGTATAATTTCCCTACTGGGGACAATTAAAATAGCCAATGCATACCTTACGTGCCGTGATATTTTATACTACAGAAAACGTCTTGATGAAAAGACAACTGATTTAACTTTCAGTAAGAAACAGGGAAGATGCGACTTTGGTGTATTGGACTAAAGACAGCCGTGTTGACTAACGCAGCAACACAACCGATACATTCACCCGCAGAACGACGTCTGGAGTCGTCAAACACCAGATCGTTTAACCACGTAAGATGTCGTGTCTATGTAATGCCCGTTCTAGTCGTTCTACTAAATGCATTACTTTTGTCTTAACTAAAATACAACGCTTTAATATCGGTTGCTTGAAGCAACATGCTCGGTTGATGATATATTGTAAGGCTACGGCTGTTATGTTTTAAATTCAGCGATATCCTTGGCCTAGACTGGTTGGTTGTCAAACAAGGCGAGATTCCAGTAGGCTTTGCTATTTAACTCGTAGCTGGGTGGATGACGAGATGGCATGGAGCATTTGTTCGAGTGTGAATGCAAGAGCCGAGGCAGGAGTTTGAACTTGACTCTCCGAATGCATTTGCAGCACAGGCCATATCTATTTAGGCTTTCTACGAGATGTACACTAAAATTTGACAATAGATTTTTCTGTCTTGATTAAAGAAAAAGCTTCGGCATTACTTCGAACCTGTACAAAACACGTGGAGAACGAGGACACAATAACAAGTAGGTTTAACAATTGATTTTGAATTCAGGGTTGCTTTTCTTGACTGCCTGACAAACCAACGCAAGATAGAATAGTGCAATGGCTTGCCGTTTCCATTTGCACCGTCGATGTGGTCATCACTCCCCTCCATCTTACAATTGTGATACATGATAACATTGAAGTCAGAATAGTGCAATGGCACGCATGTCCCTTTTGCACCGTCGATGTTGTCATCACTCCCCTGCATCTTACAATTTTGATAGCTTATAACATTCAAGTCACAATAGCGCAATGGCTTGCACATTCCTTTTGCACCGTCGATGTGGTCATCACTCCCCTCCATCTTACAACTGTGATACATGGTATAATTCAAGTCAGAATAGTGCAATGACTTGCCGGTTCCACTTGCACCTTCGATGTGGTCATAACTCTCTTCCATATTACAACTGCGATACATGATAACATTCAAGTCAGAATACTGCAATGGCATACACGTTTCTTTTTTCACAGTCGATGTGGTGAACACTCCCCTCCATCTTACAACTGTGATACATGATATCATTCAAGTCAGAATAGTGAAATGGCACGTTCGTCCCTTTTGCAACGTGGAGGTTTTCATCACACCCCTCCATCTTACAATTTTGGTTCAAGATAACATTCAAGTCAGAATAGTGCAATGGCTTGCACGTTATTTTGCACCGTCGATGTGGTCATCACTCACCTCCATCTTACAATTGTGATACATGATAACATTCAAGTAAGAAAAGTGCAATGGCTTGCCGTTTCCATTTGCACCGTCGATGTGGTCATCACTCCCTTCCATCTTACAATTGTGATACATGATAAACTTCTAGTCAGAATAGTGCAATGGCATGCAGATTCCTTTTTCCACCGTCGATATGGTCATCACTCATTTCCATCTTACAACTGTGATACATGATAAAATTCAAGTCAGAATAGTGCAATGGCATGCACATTCCTTTTGCACCGTCGATGTGGTCATCACTCCCCTTCATCTTACAATTGTGATATATGATAACATTCATGTCAGAATAGTGCAATGGCTTGCCGGTTCCTTTTGCACTGTCGATGTGGTAATCACTCCCTTCCATCTTACAGTTGTGATGCATGATAACATTCAGAGATGTAGTTTTTACTTTTTTCTATACCAGTGTTTCTCCACATTTTTAAATAAAAACACACCTTGTAGTAAATGAAAATATCATGGCACATTTAGCAAAAATTTTGACGTGTAGATATTTAAATACTATGAGAGAAAACCATAGATTTTTAAATAAACACACACACATATAGTCTTACTTTATTTCAAATTTTCTATTCAACTATTTGCCCAGTTTATTTAGCGTGAATCTTGTGCCTGGTGTTTTTTGCGATTTCTTCCTTCTTTGGTGAGCGTAGTCTTTCATATTTTCTGTCTTTAAATAATCTGCAAAGGGTTGATAAGCCGTAAAAAATGATTCAATCAAATACTAAATTGCTACACAGATATGTTTTTCAGATTTGTTACATTTCCTGGAGTATAAATGTGTAGAAACTACCGTTGCCCCAAAAATGAGGGATCAGTTTATATATTGAGTGTAATATAGAATTGAGACTCCCCACACTTATATCCACATTCTAAGTTCTTGCTTGTTTATCAAATTTTGGTTAGGTATGAATACATCACTCCCCGCCCCGCTGAACCATTAATATCTCGAAAATAAAATTCTTACAATCTAAAAAAAAAAACAAATATATTTTCTGGCTTTAAATAACCTGCAATGAATTAAAAAAATAAACAAACAAACAAACAAAAAAAACAAACAAAAAAAACCTAAAAAACAACCAATCATGTAAATAAATGAAAAGAAACAAAAAAAAAAAAAAAATGGATTTAGGAATATTTGTCTAAAGAATATTGGTCTAAGAGAAAATTGTTTAAGGTATACTTTACTATTGGTCTCAAATTTTTATGTCATGCTGTGTTTTGTAAGTTCTGCGAGTATGTAGTATTTTGGTTTATGTTGGATTGGAGGTGATGGATACATTCTTGTGGCAAATGTGCAAATTATAATGAATGACTATGTCGCGAGTCGGATTAATTAGGACTAGGACAACTAAGGAAGACCAGCCTCTCCCTTTTTTCGCCCTTCGGCCATGTGCCATAATTCCTGTATTTTATGGAATAAACAGATACTCTAGTATTGGTCTATAATATAAAATTAACACTATATTCAAGTACAAAATACTCAGTTTTATTGATAGTCACTATATTACAGAATAATATTGCACCTTAGCAACATTAATTACTGATGATATATGTGCTTTATAAATATTTATCGGCATGCATTCTTTGTATATTAATACAAATCAAAGTTAGACAAGAATTCTCTAGACGAATATTTCTTAGACATTCTTCAGACGAGTGTTCCAGATCCGATAAAAAAAAATCTATACAAAATGCACAATTACAGTCAAGAAAAAAATTAGAGCTTTTTTTTTTTATTTTCTTTTTATTGGTTTTTAGGAAACTTAGCCTTGTCGATGAAATAAAGAAAAGAAAAGAAAAAGGAAAGATCATTCGATTTATATGAACCATTAGTATTAAAAACAATTACATTAGTCTTACAGACACACAATTTTCAGAAAGCTTTATTCAGGCAAATACGAAATGCGAGAAAGAAAGAGCGAAAAAAAAAAAAAAAAAAAAAATGGTTAAGTGGTAGAGATTTTAATCTACCCACCACGTATCTACTCTTCAATGCTTTTAAGCAACTTTCAAATAATAATAATAAGCAAATGTCCACTCAGTACTTCCAAGACAAAAGACTCAGCCGCCATATTACCCTACCTTTGAAACGAAAAAATAAATAAAATAAACAAATCACCGCTTCTTGTTTGGACAGCGAATTTTGCAAAACTTTAGTATTTATTTTCTTTTTTTTGTTGTCCTATTTCCCTTGGAAGCATAGCGCCAAAAAATAAAAGGTAGGGCGTTAACTCAGACATTAAGTTTTTAAAATTCTTGATTCTATACATTTCATCTGGTCCCACATAATTTTCTAATCTATTATTGTACTTCAAACATTGTGTTTTGATTTTAAATACATATTTTGTTCTTTAAATCAATTTAAAAAATAATTATACCTTGCTCCCTATCAAGGCAATAAAGCCACTAAGATGGAAGGTATTACCGCGTTAGATAATATGAAAAATAATAAAAAAAACTACGAAAAGAGAAAGAAAAATAGAACAAGAATTACGACAGTAGATAACGATTGGCATATCATTGACATTTTTGAAGATCAAACTCGACTGGAAAGCAAGAAGCCGGAAGAGAGTTCCACAAGCAAGAAGTGCGACAGAAGAAACTATTAGCATAGAACTCACGGTTAAATCTAGCTATTTCAACTGTAAAATGATGAGACCTAGCTACCAATCTAGTACTGCGCTCTTAGGTATTTTCTGGAATGAAACCGGTAGACTTTTTCCACATATAGGACTTCGGTAAAAAGTTTGAAAGTTTTTCGTTTATTTATTTATTTTTTTAATTAGTAGCAGGGGCGAAGGAGTCAAAATTTTCATTTTAGTTCTCAGTTTCAGCAGAAAGTGTTGCGGGGTGGGGGTGTTGGGCTGAAGTACCCCCGTCAACCCATATGTCAGAGGCACTATCTTGTATCACCCCCCACTTCAAGATGTTCGAATAACAGATGTGCAGATTACTTTTGTTAGGGATACTTCATCTTCACAGAGTGGACCCTGAACTTTCGTCTATTGCGATGAACGGGTTTTCTGTCAGGGAGGTCCCGTGCCTGGATTGCCTACTGAGATTTAAGCCCACCCCAAACAGTTCCCCACGGACGAAAGGTCGCAAGCCTCTCTATTTACATGGAACGTGTTCAGACGAATTACATTTCTTAGTTCCACCAGTTCTAACCGTCACGGTTAAGACACACCTTGCCGCACCCATTGTAATGAACCACCCTCATTCCACTGGTGAGATCTAAGTTCCATTTGAACAGATTCGCGAAATGCTATTGGGTTGGTGCATAATTATCAGGCGTTTTTGTCAGCGATTTGTTTATTAATAAAAATTGTTTTGTTTGTTTTTTTAAAAGTTTTCAGGTTATAAAAATGAGTGCGGATAATGATACGCGCCGGAATCACTTGAAAATGTTATTTTTGATTTTTTTTTTTTAATGAAAAAAAAAAAAAAAAAAAAAAAAAAAAAAGAAAAAAAAACACGAAACAAAAACACTAAAAAACAAAAACGCCTGATAAATATGCACCAAACTTTATGGAACCAACTCCTAAGAGGATGCTTCCGTGTTTATTACAACCTTAAAATGTTCAATTCTAGGTTTAGCTTATCTTTCCCACTGATGGTCTCGCGCAAGCTGAACTTCGGCGCCCTTACAAATATAATTTAAATTTTTACATTGAGAAAAACTGAAAGTTTAGAGTAACGAATTACAATATTTAACTTAATACAAGCTAAAAACAGACATTATCCTACTCAAGACATTTTTCCGAGTTTAGACCTGCAAATCTTTTTATAGCACTTTCTACACGTACCTTTCGACAGTGAACCAACTTTCTTAGCAGCTGACCTAGCAATGGATTCAATATAGTCTTTCAACTTCACATCAGCTTAGAACATTTTAAAATCTATATTTATAATAATCTTTCAAGATTTAGAATTGTCTCCCTTGTTGAAGAATTCAGTATCAAAAAGAATCCAAACTGAGCTTTCCTCTAACCAAACTCTTCATTCTGTTTGATATTTTTTTCATCAATTTACTTTTGATTTCTCAGTTCCCCAAAACAATATATATGGCAGCAATATTCTAAGCATACAAGAGAGAAAAATTGTCTTGTCCAGTAGAGTGAACCAACTTCCTTAGCACCTGACACTGCAATGGAATTCCGGAGAGTCTTTCCACTTCATGTCAGCTGATAACGCAAATGGTTGTGCCATCAGCACAGATGCCAAGTTGTGAGATGGTTCCACTGACGAAGGTAGTTAATGAAAATTAAGCAGTAGAGCAAGGGATAGAGGACCAGGGATAGAGTCCTGGGAGTCACGAAAGAATGTAGAAGAGTTGCTGGCCAGGAAAACAACTTCCATTTTGCGATTTGATAAGACTGAATCTATTCTAAGATGGTTAAAGTTTCGTGCGAAATTATCACTCGACCTGAAGGGCGAAATTAAAGTATCAATTAAAGTCCTTAAGTCTACTTTAAGTTTCTGCGATGCACAAATACAAAAATGCTTCGCAAAATAGATTTTCAGAAATATTAGAATAACATATCAATCTTTTGAATAATTCTTTCAATTTCAATTTGCTCAATTTGCAAGATAAAGCAAAATAAGGCCCCATTGAAAACACTTTCTGGGAAGTTTTAAAAATAGGTTTGATATAAAGGAGTTTATAACTATTACAGATTAACTTTTTTTTTTTTAAATCTAGCTTTTAGCAAGTAAAATAAAGATGGCCCTATAAATCATGTAATAAAGAATTGGGACATATTCTTTGAAGATATATTGAATTAAGACTGAAAGGAGGTTTTAAAATTAGAGGAAGACAGGTTATTTTTTATTTATTTTTTTTAAGTTAACGGATACCAGTTGCTTAGCTATAAATCAATATTGAAATAAATTGGAGTTTTTTTTTTAGTAAGTCAGAAGGTAATGTACTTTATTTTGAAACAAGTAACTTTATTACATGATAAAATATAAAAAGCAGTCCTAGAAAAGCAACATTAATCGCAGTTGGATATACAACCTGTAATTCCCAGGTTTCAAACAAACATTTTGAGAATCAATGCACGAAATAGCATATAATTTATTAAGCCTTCGAACGGGTAAAATTCGAATACATTTTCATGAATTCTATTAGAGAGCAAATAAGTTTGCAACTGAGGGTTTGTGTAGTTTTTTACGGGCCAATTACATAATTTATAACGTAAAAGTAACAATTTATAACGTAGAAGCAAAGCGTTCCTGACCATTTTGGGAACTGTCCAGCTTTCTCAAATTCGAAATCATTGACTTCACTTCTGCTGTCACTTTCTGGAGTGGGCTTTTTTCGGAGACCTCAGATTTATTACAGACTCTCGGAGACAAACAGGATGAAGTAGCACTCGATCGAACGTTAGTGATTCTTTTATCAGAGTTATCTGTACGGTATAGATATCTTTCTTTCAGATTTTGTCTCGAAGAGTTGCGGCCAGTGTCGAACCACTGACAAGATGCAGGATCGCGCTTTCCGGTGACAGCTGAAGAAAACATCTTTGGGATATCCGGAAAGGATCTTTCCATAGGGATTGTCGGAGTGTTCGGTGGGGCTCCAATTTCAGATTCAGAATAGAAACCGTCCCCGGACCCGGACATGGCTACACGAATACTTTGGAGTACTTCTGTCACAGTCTGACCCGATGACGTCACTTCGTCTCGCATGGACATTGAACTACCGGTATCTCTCGGCGAAAAGTGAGTCACGAAGCGTTTTAGGAAGGTTTCTCGTAAGACATCGTCGGCGGAAGGACGCTCGTAAGGGTTAGCCGACAGAAGTCTGTCCACCAGAGATCGAAGCTCGGCGCCGTGCCAAGACGGCAGGCTCTTGTAGACGCTACGGCAGGCATTTTTCAGAGACTGGCTCAAAGAAGGCGATTCGAACGGCTGAGAACCTGTACAAAGTTCGTAGAGAACACAGCCTACGGCGAACATATCGCATTTTGTCGATGCCGGCTGTCCACTCAAAGTCATCTCGGGGGGTTGGTAAAGGACGCTGTTATCCCCACCAGATGTCCTCATTTGCGATTGATACTGCATAATTTTAGCTAAACCAAAATCGCCTAGTTTCACCGTTCCATCGGCCGACAGAAACACATTACTTGGTGTCACGTCCCTGTGAAGAATATTCTGTTTGTGGATGTACTGAAGAGCGAGGCACAGCTGAGTGAACCAACCAAGGACGATATCTGTGCCGAAGAGATTTTCCGGCCTGCCTCGCTGGTAATTTATGACCTTTCTGAGATCTCCACCCTCGCAATATTCCATTATTAGGTAAAGTTTCTCTGTCAAAGAAAAAGAAAAAAAGATTACAACTTCGATCGGTTACAACACACAATATTAAGGTAAAGTTATAGAACACTCCTCGTTTAACAACCTTCTGTTGCTCGACCTCGGACTTACGACTGGGTATAAAATCTCAAAATAAAAGAATACAATCAGTATGCATTGTTCGTTATGGCATACCGGATCGGATGAGTTCTTTGAGAACTACTGGAAAATATGCTAGGAATCTATTTCGCACACGGGAGCGCGAGACGAGACCACTCGGTGATGACTTAAGACTCTGGTGTTGTACTTGGTAGAGCCGCCTTCACATTGCGATCTATTGAGATTAAGGCGTCGACCGACTAGATTTGTCCTCCTCGAGTTTGACAAGAAAGCAATCGGTTATAACAGTTTACGTTCCGTAGTACCATCGATTGCCGGGAGAGACCGTCAATTGTCTAATCAGTTGTGTATAAACGAGAGTTTCGCTTCAATTGGGTTGCACAGATCGAGAATTTTTTTGATATTCGCCAGACCGACGTAAAGAAAGCCAGTTTTCGAATTTAAGCTTTTTTGTTCAGTACACTACTACATAGCCTAGAGTTTTTCAACCTGTGCGCCCTGAAAGGGTAGCCAAGTGCACACTAATATCTTTGATAAGGAGATAAAGCTTTCCTAAGCATAAAGGTCGATCATTCAAGAAACACTGCAAGTTTTTTGTTAAATCGCTACAGTAGCCAGGTATTGAACTGACAACTCTTTGGGTCATGTGACTGGATCCAGCCAGGCCATTTATCCACATAGCCAAATAGATAAAAGCGTTGGTTAGATCCAGTGACTACCCAAACAGTTCCGAGTTCAATACCTGGCTACGGCAGTTGTTAAGAAAAAAAAAACTTGGCCGAATAGAGTTTAAGAGGGATAACGAGCATGGCACGTGGAACTAGACCAATTTACCCCGGTGGACGAAATAGAGTTCGAAATTCCAGTCACCTGAAGGCCGGAGAATACAAACGTCGTGAACGTGACAAATATGCTGACAGCAAGAACAATGTAAATAATGTAAGTGATTTTAAAAGATTTTATAATTTCAACCTACTGGAACACTAACAGTTCCGTCTCGCCATTACACTACACCAAACCATATAGAAGAGGAAAATAGAAACGGAAGAAAGTACTTACTGCCGTCCAAATAGCTGTCTACGTATTTAACTAAGTACGGATGGCCGAGTCTGGCTAAAAGGTTGGCCTCTTGCAGAGAATCTTTGGCTTCGTCTTGACCGACAACAACGACTTTGGCTACAAGCGGTTGATTGTTGCCTGGCAGTTTGCATTGGTAGACGCTGATCGGACTTCGGCCGGCAATGTGTTTCCCCAAAATGCATTTCACTTTGTGAAAAGAATCGTAAGACGACTTGCTTCTAAAGAAAGAAAAAAGTATTCTTAGTCTAAAAGCGACGATAAATTACTTTTACGTCATTGTCAATATCATTAAGGACAAATGCGAAATGATTTCTCGTAAATACCTTATGTATAATGCGCATTTTTTTCTAAAAATAAAAAAATTGCGGTTTCATCTATTGACTTCAATTGGGAAATGACTACTCACAAGACAATTTGACGCTAACATTCGGCGATTGCGACCCCATAAGGATGTCAATACAATCATGTACCTAACAATACTTACAAATATAAAATAAGAACTATTATAAAACTTAGAATATTATTCTAAGTTTAAAACAATTTTTACAAGAGTAGGAAACGCTGGCTGTAATGAAACTGGATAGGTAATGTTTATAGGGTTTGATTACCAAACAAGGTGTGCGTATTTTGCGTGAGTAGAAGCCTTTTCGCCACACATACAGCACAATTTTAGGGGTTCGTCTTATGTATGAAGACGTGTTATACGTGGGGAATTACGGTAACAGTCGAGGTGGATCCAGCATGGGATACCGTTAGAAAGTGCTTGAAAGTCGTACCAAGCTTTGAGAAGCAGGACAGACATGAACACAAACATTTTCATTCATCACCAAACCTACGTATTAATGCAGAATTTTAATGCTTTAGAAAATATTCTAATTTATGAACAATTGACACCATGCGAGAGAGCGAGAGCGAAAAAGAGGCCCATATCATCTAATTCCTAAAAGCAATGAAAAGGCTTTTTGTACAGTTTGGTTTGTTTTACGGTATATCAAAGTTAATGGGTTATTTAATGCCGACAAGATCTTTATTACTGGTAATTTTTTTAAAATATATTGCTGTAATTTGTTTTTAAAAACGTATTTCTAGTATTAAGAAATGTTTTGTCCACAGTTTGGAGGTTAACCATTTGCCCATAGAGAGGACCCTAACAGGTGTTACTACCCAAGGTCAGGGTAGACCTGAAAACACCAGCAATTAAGAGGTGGTTCCACACTCAAGACCTCCTGATCAGAGGCCTTGCTGTTGGATGTAGTTTATCGTCTTACCAAAGACAGTTTTTGTACTATAGAAACTAAAGTGAGGACTGGGCAGCTCCTGACCAAATACGACAGCAGTACTCCAGTTTTAGGGCTGATCTGGCTCTTGTAAAGGCAAAAAATGGTGCTAGGTCAGATACTTGCTGGGGCGGTACAGGGAACAGGTCATTTTCTAATTAAATGCTATCTTAGTTTCATTGATTTATTTTAAGATTCAGAGGATATTTTTTTGTAACATGAGGAATTGGTGTTTGGCAAGAGAAAAATTATTTTTGAACAAGTGAAATTAAATTTTTTTTTTAAAGAATTTCCAAAAATAGGTTCTATATTTACGCTCAAATTTCCAATACTAATTTATGGTCCCCACTCCTTGACGCAAGACAAACAGTTTTAAATTTTTTTTTTTTTTGGCGGTGATGTGGGGGGGGGGTTCTTTTAGCAGAAGTCTTCGACAAAGACTTATTTTAATGCAATACAGAAAAAAGGAGAATAGACGCTTAACGTTTACTTTTCTATTTGAAATTTACAACAAAAAAGATTGCCGTGTGGTATAAACATTTCTTGCTTGCGCAGGGGGGCGCGGATCAATTTATAATGAATTTATATGTAAAACTGACCCGCCACCCTTTAAAATTTAAAGAAAAATTTATGAAACTTTTGCGATGCGAGCTGTTTATTCGATAGTAACATGGTAGTTTAAATATTTAAAGAGATATGGGGGTGTAAAAATGGAGAGGAACTAGTTTCAGGAATGCGACAAAGACATTTATAAAAGATTAAAAGGGTAAGGAATCTGAACAGTAGACTGGGCTGCAAGAAAACATGCAAGAATTATTAACCCATATCATCTTGCATCGATTTGAACAGACTTTACTTATATTGAACCTAGAATTAGAAGCAATTTTGTTTAACGGCATCTCAACTCCTTACGAGTCATTTAATACCGAAATGAAGGTTGAGTGCATAAGAATTTTCTTTTACAAAGACGTATTGCTGGTAATACCTTTACTATGAAAAGGCATTGCTTGCACTTCTACAAATACTTTCATAGGGTTTTGACACCAGTCCGAAAAGGGAGTGGGTAACTGCTTTCCCCCCATAGCTTGGAGCCTAACAGGTGCTACCACCCCGGGTCATGGCGGATCTGGGAAAAAGGTGGTTCCACGTTCTTCAAAATCCCGATCAAAGGCCTTGCTGCTGGATGGCAATAATTTTGGAAAACGAACATTTCAGAATAATTTTTGAAGACCACCAGCTCTTCATTGAAAACTGGAAAAATAAAGAATCACAACCTTAAAAGGACTACAAAACGAGAAAAAGTAGAAGGTATCAGCTTTAAACTAATGCCACGTGGATGTTGATTGAGAATAGTGGCTAACGATACTCGTGGCCGACGGACATTTGACCAAAACAGTACAAAATAGTAACAAGCAATACTTTAAGGATTTGAATTAGCAATATTATAAGGTAGAATAGGACTAATAATTAGCACTGAATTTCAAGTGATTAAATTACTAAATCTAGAAGTTAGAGTTTTATTTTTATATTTGTTTATTGAAATTATTTTTTAAAATATTTTCGCGTATTTACGTAAAAAGTAGCACTTTTAAATTCGTATTTAAAAGTAAGATAAAAGCTAGTTCATCCCTTTAAGATAGTGATCATTAAAAGCGAAATTGAAAGATTTTTCATATCGTAAAAGCTTAAGATTTTCGCTGTAGCAAAAATTTGCTTTTTCTCAAAATACTTTTACAGGGATATTTGGAGCAAAATATAATATACATATGCTTAAATTAAAAGTCTATCAAAAAGAAAAAGACGCAAAACTTATAAATTAATACAATAAATAAATATAAATATATTTAGCAGATTACGATAAAGAGTGTGACATACATGTAAATACGCCACTACATTTTCGGGTGAACTTTTCATTTGGTTAAATGGAAGTTGGCCAAATGTCCGAGTACCAAGGATACTTACTGTCGCAAAAGAGCCGGAAGTCTAAGCTCAGACATTATCTTCCACTTCTTTTTAAGATTTTATCTTTCTTGCTTTCTGTCTGTCAACTCCCAATTCTTTCTATAAACTTTAAAATGCGCGGAAAGCAACCTTTATATTAGAACGGGTTATTCCATTTCTTTTTAACCGGTGTAGGCGTAAAATTAATCTTTATTTTTATTTATTTATTTATTTTTTTGAATAATTTAATCCCCCAACCCCCTCTACAATAAGCAGACAGAGAGTTCAATTATCTGGTAGGGTCAACATGGCATTGGTCTTTGATTATTTGTTATTGTGTCTGATTAATCGATTTATTAGGAAGGTATTTAAGGATTCTATTATTTTTTTTTTAAATTTTGTTTAGTTTCTTGTACATAGAAGTTTAAACATTGTAAATATTCATTGATTTTCATTTTTTTCAAATTTGTTACTTTTATTCTCCACCCTCACAGACAAAAATTGTACATATGGGACCTAGATAGGACTTCATAGAGACTCTGAGGTATTATGGTGGCTGTGGTAATGGTAGGTATGATTGTACTGTTTTGGTATAATGAATACTTTGTTATGCTTAAGTCAGTGATTGTGCCGAACTAAATTTAATGTTAAGACTGATGCCCATCCTCATTTTGGCCTTGTGCCACGTTTATTGTAATCCTTACAAAAATAAATATCAAAAATAAATAGTTGTAGTAAGAATGGTAAGGAAGAGTATTGTGTTTTGGTGCAAGGAATATTGCATAGTTTGTTTGGGTCAGTAATTATGGTTGGCTAAGTTTAAGATGAGACAAACTGATGACCAGCCTTCCCATCCAACTTTTTGGCTTTCTGCTACATTTTCTATCTGTATAAATATCTGTGAGATGAGGTATTATGATTACTTGAATTATTTACATTATTCAGACTGTTATCCTCATCTTCATTGCCACATTCACAACGTTTCGGCCTCTAGATCTCTGAGATGAGGTATTATGATTACTTGCATTATTCCGAACGCTATCCTCATCTTCATTGCCATATTCACAACGTTTCGGCCGTTGTAAGCTCCGGCCTTCTTCAGGTGATTGCAATATCTGTCTATATCTCTGAGATGAGGTATTAAGATTGCATTATTTACATTATTCCGACTGTTATCCTCATCTTTACTGCCATATTCACAACGTTTCAGGACACATCGAGTCGGTGTAATGGTTAGCACAATTACGACTGAGTAGTGAATTGGATCCTCACTGGGTGCACCCTACTTTCGGCTTTGTGCCACATCCAATCTACGCTTTTAAAATCGCTATTCACAACGTTTCGGCCGTTGTACTCTCCGGCCTTATAACAGTCCGAATAATGTAAATAATGCTACATTTTCTGTTTTTCAGAAATAAATATTATTTCTTAGGAAGATGACTTCTTGATGTTATCGAAAAAAAAAACAAAATAAAAAAAAAAAACTCGTGACGAGGCACCCGAATTTTGATCTGAGATGTTCATTGTATAATGTTGAATATATGTAATTAAATATTCACAACTGGAGTAAATATATTGACAAGGAAAGACATTGTGTTGGAAAAAATTAGTCTCTGTCTATATTTCTAAGATGAGGTATTATGTACATTATTTACATTATTCGGACTATTGTCCTCATCTTTTTGCCATATTTATTACAACGTTTCGACCTTTCAGTATCTGTCTATATTTCTGAGATGAGGTATTATGTACACTATTTACATTATTCGGACTATTGTCCTAATCTTTGTTGCCATATTTATTACAACGTTTCGACCTTTCAGTATCTGTCTATATTTCTGAGATGAGGTATTATGTACATTATTTACATTATTCGGACTATTATCCTCATCTTTGTCGCTATATTTATTACAACGTTTCGGCCATTGTATGCTCCGACCTTCTTCAGGTGGTTGGAATGTCGAACTGAACCCTTTATTTCGCTCAATTGACGGGAAGTCTTGGTGCCAAGCCTGAAGGGATGAGTTGTAGGTCTCTACATCGGTGTATGAATGTCAGATGGTTCGATATTCGTGCCATTTCTGGTAGAATTTTTCAATTTGTCTCCATATTTTCGGTGTATCGGGTCAGTACCGATTCTTCAGTATCTGTCTGTATTTCTGAGATGACGTATTATGTACATTATTTACATTATTCGGACTATAAAGGATTCAGTTCGACATTCCAACCACCTGAAGAAGGCCGGAGTGTACAACGGCCGAAACGTTGTAATAAATATGGCGACAAAGATGAAGACAATAGTCCGAGTAATGTAAATAATGTAAAAAATTAGTTGTGTAATTTAAATTTTTTTTTCACCATTCAGTCAGATAAGTTTCATACTCGATACACACTTGGGAGATAATGTCTCTTTCGATTCATGACTAGACAAAAGATGTTCGCGCATTAAGCTGCCGTTTCATTCTGTGGTTGGTGTATCTACGTAAATATGGGAGAGACAGTCTTTGAAAGTTCATTTGAGGTATACTTCGATTACGCCACTTCGTTTTTACGCAGGGCCTACATGAGTACTGTTTTATTTCGACGCTATCCGAAACAGCGGAAAGCAAAGAGGCTAATGGAGATTGTGTTTGAGAGCAATAAAAGAGATCATATTTAGCAATAAAAAAAGATTGATTTGAGTTACGAGATAACCGAGAACTGGAAGTCAGGCCAGAAGGTTGCAGCCCAACCAAGACATTCGAAATAAAAGGAAATTTCCAGAATGAAAACTATAAGCGAAAGTACTTGCAATAGTAATGGTTTTGAAAATTTAATATACGCCTGTAGGCTGAAAAGTTCATAGGCTGACTGCGAAGGAGGGATGTTAGAGCTGTGAGATCTTACATATAGTCATTTCAATTCTTATTAATAACTGCATTGTTTCTTTCCAGATACGTGAGTGGGCTGAAAAGGTCATAGGCTGACAATAGAGGAGCGATGCTAGAGCTGTGAAATCTTGCATGCTTTAATTACAAGTCTTCTTATTAACTGCATCTTCCTTTCCCAGGTACGAGGGTGGGCTGAAAAGTTCATGGGTTGATTATGAAGGCATGCTGTTACAGCTGTCAAATTTTGCATACATTAGTTTCAACTCTTATTAATGACTGCATTAATTCTATCAGGGTACGAGTGTGGGCTGAATATTTCATAGGCTGACTATGAAGGAGTGAGCCTAGAGCTGTGAAATCTTGCATACATTAAGTTCAGCTCTTCTTATTAATAACTGCATTATTTCTTTCCTCGGTACAAGATTGGGATGAAGGGTTCGTAGGCTGACTATAAAGGATTGATGCTAGTGGTGCGAAATCTTACATGCATTAATTTCAGCTTGTATTTTTTTATTTATTTATTAATAACTGCATTGTATTTTCAGATAAAGTGACAGCTGACTGTTGGAAGAAGACAGCAATAGTATCTTGTTGTGACTTCTCTTGAAAATGGATAAAATTTGACATCGTGGTGTTATCAAATACCTGAAAATATGTTTAGCCCCTAAGGAAATTCGTACTGACTTGGTTGCTACATTAGGGGATGACGATTTATCTTTATCAGCAGTGCGAAATTGGGCAGCTTAATTTAGTGGGGGAAGTAGTGTCTCAAAGATGACTCATGATCTGGACGTCTTGCAACTGCCACAACCGAGGAAAACATCGATCATGTTCACCACTTCATCTCAGCTGAAAACGGTAACCTGAGAAAGGAGTCACTATACTGGGGCTTAGCATCAGCCCCACTGATGGAAGGCAGAAAGGGTTCTCTCAGAAAATTAAAAGAAAGCAGTTTTGTTTTGGAGGGGTGAAAATTAACAAGCCATTTTTTGCCCTGGTTAACAAGAGATTTCAGCTCACTTTTTGAGATCAGCTGCCAATTTGACCGTATCAAACCAATCGGATTTACCATTAAGACAGGAGTGAGTAGTTGTGTCCATCAGTATAGATACCGAATTGAGAACTGATGACATATAAAGGCATATGTAAAAATCGCCTAATTAAGGACTTAACGCAACCCCCCACCCCAAAAAAACCCCAATTAATTTTGATTGTTGAATTTATGTATGGTGAATTTAACATTTACCTCCCTTGAATCATGCATTGTTTTTATTGACATATAAAGGTACATAAAAAAAGGTACGCAAAAATCTATTAATTTTGACTGTATGCTTAAACTAACAATTATTAAAAAAAAAAAAAGAAATAAATTTATATATGTGGTGAATTTATTATTTAAAATCTGCAACATTTACGTAGTCTAACTTTTCTTATCAGTTGGGTCAAATCCTTCAAGGGCAACAACCAATATCTTCTTATTAAATTATCTCCCCTGCCATTACTTAGCTTTTCGTTTCGCATTGAAAAGAATTAATTGATGGTCTTATCAGAAACAAACAAAAACAGATATTCTACACGGTATAAAATATCATAATAAATTTTTTGAATAACGAATGTTGATTCTTGAAGTAAGCTTGTAAATTTATAATAACATATAAAAAATTGAATAAAAAATTCATAAACATTATAGCGATATTTTCAAGGGAGATAACTCTCATAGCTGTCGATCTTAGGGCTTTTCTCACTAAGTTATGTCCCATGAATCAGGCATTTCTTTTGTTTATTGACTTTTGTTATTTTTTTTTTTAATCGAATTCACCCCAAATAAGTCGGTAAAGCCACTAAGACGGAAGGATTTACTGGATGTGAAATAATTAGAAAACAGAAACATTATTAAGAAGCGAGAACAATCAAAGTGTAATCAGAAATACAGTGAATAGCATTTTATATTGCATTTTAAATTTTTTTGGACATTAAAATTGGCTGGGAAGCATAAAAGCGGAAGAAAGTTCCACAAGCGAGAAGTGCGAAAAACTCTTAACTTATGTTTATATCGAGCTAACTCGACTGTAAATTGATGAGACCACGTTGCCATTCATTAAAATAGTTTACGTATATAAGTCAGTTGAGTGCCACACGCGATACACGCTTGGACGATCATGTATTTTTCGATACATGACTGACGAGGCAGAAGATTTTTCTGCAGCAGGTTGCCATTTCCTTTTGCAGTAGACTGGTTGCCAACCAAGGCTAAAGAATCCAGTCAGTCCTGCTATTCCACCCAGCTGGTGTGTGTGGGGGGGGTAGAAGTTATGTATTCATACCTTTCCCAAGGTTATTTGTGCGAAAGTGATTCAAACGAACTCGACGATGATTCGAACTCGGCTCTCCGAGTTCTAATTCCGAGCCGTTATCCATTACACCACCACGCACATCCTAGTGCATGTTAACGTGTCGTTTTCCAACCATGAAACCCGGGTTCGAATTTCGCCACAGTCGATTTGTTAGGAAGGTGATTTCTTGATGTTATTGTACTGGAGTAGAAATCCCAGGGTGTGGCACCATTGGTAAGTTTCTGAAAATCATACCCTGTGTAGACCGAAGCCTTGTCAGTAAAATTGGCTGGACCGAACTTTTATGCTAGCAAGAAATCACAAGCCATCATGACCGAGAGATTAAGCACACAAGCCTGGGTCGAATTAATTTTTGACACCCTAAAAGATTAATTATTTATAAGGCTTTATTGAAATTAATTGGTAACAAATATAATCATTTTTTAAAAATTTTGTCCAAATAATTTTAGCTCTGTTCTTGGATTAAAACATATGCACACACGCAAACGTATGTACGCATAAAATTTGAATAAGAATTGAAATGAACATTTGTGTCGCGAAGACTAATTTATCATTCTGTCTGGCAATAACCTCTGGGTAACAGGAAAATTGTATAAGCTGAAACGTGCGTCCATTTGAAGCCATTTTTATGACTCCTGTATTTTAAGTGAATATATTTTCTCATGAATTATTATTATTATTATTATTATTATTATTATTATTATTATTATTATTATTATTATTATTATTATTTTCTTTGATTTCTGGCGTTTACACATTTCTTTCCGGGTCCCGCCCAGGGACCTAAGGTTAGAAATGGCATCATGATACTTTCCACTGACAAAAAAAAAAAAAAAAAAAAAAATTACATAGATAAAGCCCTTCGTAAAGTGTGGGCTGTACTTGTCAGAACAATTTTTTGTATCTCCTTGAGGCATGGACTTCCAGGAATCCCTTCAATTAGTCTACTGCAATCTTTTCCAACTATTATTATTATTATTATTATTATTATTATTATTATTATTATTATTATTATTATTATTTCCTTTAGTGTCTGTTGTATACTCATTTCTTTCTGGGTCCCAACAAGAGACATAGCGTCAAAAATAGAATCATGTCTATAACAAGGCACATTTTGTCTTTGCTGTCTCTAATCACTATGTCTGGGCGATTAGTTTTGATTGTTCTGACTGTGTGTATTGTAAGGTCCCATAAAATTGTTACAGTCCCTTAACTGGGTATTTCTTGCAGTTCCCTTTCCGTAAGTGTTCTTCTGCTTTAAATTTTCGACATCACTTCTTCTTCTTCTTCTTCTCCTTCTTCTTTAGGACGTTGAAGATTAAGGCTCTTCCCAATTTCCTGTAACTCTTAATAACTTTTGTCTTTTTGCCATCTCTCCCAAAGTATACTCCTCCATCCCAGGCTCGCCAGGTAGGTTATGCGTTGATTTCTGTTGTCTCTCTTACCTTCAATCTGTCCTGTGAGTAACAAAATTTTCAAGCTCTCTTTCCTTATTATGTGCCCTAGAAATTTCAACTGTCGCCTCCTGATGTTACGTATAAGTGCTCTTTTTGTTGCCATTGTCTCTAGAACTTTGTCCTTGCTCACATGTTCGGTCCATCCTCAACGTCTTTCTATAGAACCACATTTCTGTTGCTTCAAGTCTATTCTTCTTCATCTTTGAGGAAATTGTTTACCATTCACTTCCATATAGGCGGATTAATATTACGTAACAGTTTCTTTGTTTCTAACGAAATTTTCCTCTGTTCTAATATGTTGTTTGGCTTTTGGAAGGCATCTTTCGTTATCCAAATGCGCCTTCGGATTTCAATGTTGTACTTTCAGTCCTCATTTAATACGCTTCCCAGTGATGGGACGAAGAGCGAACTCGTAATTTGCTATTATAATATATTAATGTAATAATATTACAATTTATTTAATTAATTTAATAATATAATGTATTTAATTAATTTAATAATATTATAATTTATTTAATAAATTTATTTAATTAACTTATTTAATTAATTTATTAATATTATAATTTATTTAATTAATTCAATTAATTTAATAATATTATAATTTATTTTATTTATTTTGTTTATTTGTTTAATTAATTTAATAATATTATAATTTATTTAATTAATTTAATAACATAATTTATTTAATTAATTCATTTAATAATATTATAATTTATTTAATTAATTCAATAATATTATAATTTAATTTATTTAATTTATTAATTTAATTAATTCAATAATATTATAATTTAAATTTAATTTATTAATCTAATTAATTTAATAATATTAAAATTTATTTATTTATTGATATAATTTATTTATTTGTTATTTTATTATGACAATTTATTTGCTTGTGTAAAGGCAGCCTTATCATTGACAAGAAACTGGGGGAAACAAAACATAAAAAACAAATAAAACGTAGTTGAGGCAGTAAGAGCGCTTTTATTTGCTCCGTTATTTCCAAGGTTCGATCTTTTGATCGTCCCGGGTTATAGTGGGAGACTGGGAGTTCGTTCGTAGTACAATCCAAGGGAGTAGTCGAAACAGAAACGTGGAAAAAAGAAAATTAACCCGCATATATCGTCGAATGGGATAGACTCGTGGGAGAAAAGATTTCCCAAATTATCGCATTGTAGTGGTCGATAGTTAATCCCCGTCTGTTGCAGGTTTCATCGATGAACAAAAGGTCTCTGTTGATGAAAACGCTGATGGTCTGGTTAAGCTTACCTACCGTTGGAGTTCGTCGCCAATGCCAGGGTTGTCGGTTCTGCCTGCATGGGTGAAATCAGCGTTGGCTTTATACTAAGTCAGTAGCTCAGAAAAAGCTGCCGCGAAAACCGCTATGGCTTTTTTGTGATTGGTCAGAAAAAGTTGTTTTATACGCACTTCCCGCGGAAACAGCGGCGTAAGCGAAGGTCGAGAAATCTATACAAGTCTTACGGCCACTTGACGTTGAAACACCGGTTTTCGTATGATCACCGAAGTTAAGCAACATCGAGTCTGGTCAGTATCTTGCTTGAGAATACCAGGTGCTATACACTTGGATGCACGGGTGGTGTAAATGATAATGGCTAGGAATTTTAACTGGAGAGCCGAGTTCCAATTTCAGTTGGGTTCGTTATTCTCACTTACGCGCAAATATGCTTGGTATGAATCTAACTAATCTCCCCCATCTATGGGTTAATTAGTAAGATTTGCATCACTTAATCATTATTATAATCCTAAAAAAAGTCTTAGAATATAAAAATATTTTCTGGCTTTAAATAACCTGCAAAGCGGTAAAAAAACGAACCAGTCAATCAATTCTCAGTCTTCCGTTTTTTTCTTTAAAAAAGCACCTTTGATCTATTTTAAATATAACAGACAATGAATGTCTATTATGTTTGATCATAAGTCGTTCTAATGTTCGAATGTTTGTTTTAATTTCTGGTGAAAAAAAAAAACAAAAATTGTCCAACATTTGGATATTTTTTATTAAGTTGGTCCTAAACTTCCGGCTCACATGCGCCATCCTCAGAGTGATTATACAGACGTGAAACAAAGATATCCAACGTCAAAGATGATATTTTGTTATGTTGACATAGAAAATTGCTATGCGACGATAACGGTCGCGGAATAGCAGACGCAGATGCTCAGTTCAAGATGCGGTTCTATGACGTCATACCACGCGAGAGACCGAAGTATTACAACAGAACCAATGTCTAGATGCAATGTAACGTGTTGTGACTAGTTTCAAATGTAATTTTGTTGAGTGTGGGTTGCTTTGTTTTAATGTAGACGGCCTCCAATATCTGAAGGTTCTTTTTACTGTGTGTATGTGTGAGTATTATTGTGTTATCAACTAATATCTGTCTAAAATTATGTACAAGTACTATGTTTTTCTAAGAAATATTGTTCATAGAACTAAGATCATTAAGCTGACAGGTAAGTCTACGAGAGAGTGTGATTGTAATAAAACCAATATATGTAGCGAGTTTATTATTAGCCCAAGAAATACAATCTCTCAACGGACATGTAAATTGATACACTCCATTGTTTTTGTTTTTTTTTTGTAGAGGATTTATTTGTGTGATTTTAGGGTTGTTAGAGACTCTGGCCTTACAATCACACATTTAGTATTTTTAAGCTTTCCAGAAAGTATCAACAAACGTATGGTGAAAGCTGAAGTATAAAAAAAATAAAAATAAATATTAGATTGCTTAAAGTTTTTCTTACTTTAAAAATTACGAGGTAAATAAGCTTGTTCACTTAAAACTTGGAAATATGACGTAATTTCTGTCCCTCTGTCCGATAACTACCCCCTCACTTTATGCGTCAATACGTGATGAAACCATGAATCGTCACTTGTCAATCGTCACTGTTGTTAAGACATGTTTTCTCTTATTTTAAGCTACATTTTTGTTCTGCGAAGAAAGTAAGTAACGTTTGTTTCAAAATATATTCAGTATGACTGATGGGGACTTTGATGAGCCTGTACCATTAGCAGGTTTCGAACGATTTAATGATTAGATTGTTAGTAATAGTATAGTACAGTACAGTACAGTAAGAGTTAATATTTGTACATCATTTTTGCTTATTGTATCCATGCTTTGAACCCTATTAGTATGCAAGGATTATGCAATGTCATCAATCGTCATCAATCATTGTTTGTCGGTCAAAAGTCATCAAGTTGAAGTTTCCTTTTGCTTATTGTATTTTCCTGTTTTGAACAAAATGTACAGATTAAGCAAATTAAAACAAAGTTATTGAGTTTTTGTTTCCTTTAAACTTTTATTTATTATGTTCCTAGAGCCGGAGGAACGGTGGTGCCACATTAGCGAAGGTATTGTTGGATATCCTTGATATCATGAAAATGTGAAATATTAGTATTAGTAGAGCTCCTCGCTTATCGACCAATTCATTTATCGACCTGGTCATTGGAACGAAACCTGGCCGTTTTTTTTTTTGTTTTTTTTTACGGCATATCAACCAAATTGGGTTATTTAATGCCGACAAAATTTTTATTGCTGGTAATATTTTCTATCTATCGCTTTGGTCTGTTTTGTTTTACGGCATATCAACCTCAATAGGTTATTTAATGTTGACAAGATTCTTATTCCTGGTAATATTTTTTTTCAAAAATTATTTGCTGGAAATATTTTTTTCGAAAATGTATTACTGGTAATTATGCATTGCTGGCAATATTTTGCCTTCAAAAATGTGTTGCTGGTAATATTTTTTTCCAAAACTGAATTGCTGGTACATTGTAACCCGTATATAAGAGACCCTGATATAAGAGAAACCCGGATATAAGAGAGATTTTCTCTGATCCCAAATTAGAGTGATACTTACCTGAACAAAATAGACCAAACCCGGATAAGAGAAACACTGATATAAGAGACTTCGTCTCCGGTCCCGACAACTCTCTTATATCCGGGTTACACTGTAATATTTTTTTCAAAATTATTTTTCTGGTAATAATATATTGTTGGTAATAATTTTTTTCTTCAAACATTTGTTGCTTGTAATTTTGTTTTACAAAAACTTCTTTCTGGTATTAAAACCTATTTTTACACATTCATAGTGTTTTGACCCCAAGTTTGGGGGTTAACTATTTGCCCATAGCTGGGACCCTAACAGGTAATACCACCTTAGGTCAGGCTGGACCTGGGAACACCAGCAATTAAGAGGTGGTTCCACACTCCTCAAAACCTCCTGATGAGAGGCCTTGCTGTTACACGTAGGATGCGGATGTAGTTTATCGTCCTACCCAGGATGCGGATGTAGTTTATTGTCTTACCCAGGACGCGGATGTAGTTTATCGTCTTGCCCTGGATGCGGACGTGTTCGTTAAGTGAGGAAAGAATGTATAAATAATATATTTTTGAATCATAATTTCGCTCTTTTTCTTCAAGTATTTGAATTTCATTGCCTGAGCCAAAGACTGAACTCGCGACCAGGCAACTTGTACAATTTATTCAATGTCTATATGCACTTAATACTTGATACTAAAATTGAAATACAGGGTGTTTCAAAAAGAATATTACGCTGTTTTTTCAGGTCTATAGTATTGTAGTGGACTGAATCAGTGGTTATTTGATAGAGTAGTTATCAAAGTTTGATTGGGTGTCAGTTTCACCGCTTCTGGTGCAGCTGAATTGTGGGAAGATCAATCAAAATGGCGACTCCTTAGCAGAAGGCATTATGCGTGCTTGAGTTCGTGAAACCAAACGCCATTGTCACGGTGCAGCGTGCTTTCAGAACAGAATTCGGTATTGATCCGCCCCATCGTGAGAGCATTCGACGGTGGGTTAAACAGTTTAAAGAGAGTGGGTGCCTGTGCAAAGGAAAGAGTCCTGGAAGACCACGTGTTACAGAGGAGCAAGTGGAGAGGATTAAGGATGCATTTGAGAGCAGCCCACGTAAGTCCGTACGTCGAGCAAGTCTTCAGCTTGCCATCCCTCATACCTCTGTCTGGCATGTGTTAAAGAGACGATTACACATGAAACCTTACAAACTAAGCCTCGTCCAAGCACTTACTAATTATGACAAGGTGATGCGGAGGACATTCTGTGAGTCAATGCTGGAGATGGAGGAAGGTGATGAAATTCTCTTTTCACGTTTAGTTTTTAGTGACGAATCGAATTTCCATTTGAGAGGCACAGTCAATCGTCACAATGTGTGCATTTGGGGAACAGAGCACCCAAAACTGGCTATTCACTTTACTGCAAGCAGATTCGAATGACTTCATTTTTCAGCAAGATGGAGCACCACCCCATTGGTATCTCGGGGTTAGTACTTATCTGAATGAAAACGTGCCTCAGCAATGGATTGGGAGGAGAGGTGCTAAAGATCTTCTCTCTGTGCTTGGCCTGCCAGATCCCCGGACCTCACTGTGTGTGACTTTTTCTTGTGGGGGGTATGTTAAAGACCAAGTTTATGTTTCAGCACTTTCAGCAAGTATCGATGACTTGAAAGATCGAATAACAGCTGTAATCAACATGGTGGACCGTGACATGCTGAGGCGCGTTTGGAAGGAATTCTCATATTGGCTTGATGTTGTCCGCGCTGCCGGTGGTGGTCACATTGAGCACTTATAAAACATGAAATGAAACTTGAATGTATATACAACACATGTGTTCATGCTAGAGGTTTGTAATTTTTTTCGTTTTTGACACATCACGATGATTTTGGCGTATTCTTTTTGAAACACCCTGTATATTGGTTGGTGCATAATTATCAGGCGTTTTTAAACAATATTTATTATGAAAAAGAGTCATAACAATTCAATAATAACATTTTAAATGATTATTTCAGAGCGTATAATTATCGATACGCATTGTTATAACCTAAAACTAATATAATATTTTTATTTAACAAAGTAAACAAAACAGAATTTTTTATTAACAAATAACTCGCCTAGAAAGACGCCTGATAATTATGCACCAACTCAAGGGAGATCACTTTTTACAATTATTTATAACAAGGGAGATAACAAAATATTCTTAGACTAAAAATTAAAAAAAATAGTAACTTCGTAAATACAAATCCAGTATACCATTCTACAGAAGGATGTTGAGAATACCATGAAAAGAAAATGTGAGCAACTACGAAGATTTACAGAAAATGGAAACGAAAGAGAAACTTTTACTTAACATCAGAAAGAGACAGTTGATATTTCTAGGACAAATAATGGCGAAATTAAATTTGATACTCACAAGACAGATTGAAAAGAAGAGAGACAAAGGAACACAATAAATTACATATTTAGTGAGCTTGAGTAAATGGATGGCGGGACAAGGTTTAGGAGAAATAACAAAAAGACAAGGGACGGGATGTTGTGGAGAGTCATGATCGCCTACGTCCTAAGGGTACGACGCATAAAAAAAGAAGAGGAGTACTTGTAAGAATAAATAAAACTATCAAAAATATATTCGAAAAAAAATATTGTATTATATTTTTAATCTTTTTAATTAATTTCTTCTTTTACATAACTTTTCAATTCAGGAAGTTAGCGATCATGGCTCTTCACAACTTTCTATCCTTTGTAGCACTAAGCAATTTTTGTCCCCTTGCTATCACCCCGCTTCCTGCTTTGTCATTAATTTACAAAAGCTCCTTTCTCTTGCCTTCAGTATGTCCTTTAAATATTAAATTCTCCAAGCCTTCCTTCCTCATCCGTCCCCGAATTTTTATCTATCTCTTCCTGATTCTAAGTACAGGCGTATATTTGTTTACATTCTCCTTCAAACGTCCTTGTTGCTCGTATGTCCTGTCCATGGTATCCTCAACATCCTTCTGTAGAACCGTAAGCGCCTTTGTGGGGCTTAACCTCAACCCAGACCTTAAGTGCAACATGCATACGACTTATCGCTGAAGAGGCTTGAAATTGGTCGGTTCCCTGTAGCGCTCAAACAAATACCTGGCGCTATCCTTTATATTAGGTTGGTGCAAAAATAATGTCGTTTTCTCACATATGTTAATATGTGAGAAAACGATATTATTTTTGCACCAACCTAATATTTGCAAGAGCCAGGTCAGGCCCCAAAATGGAGTAATTCTGCCATATAAGGGCAAGAGTTGCCCAGTCTTCACTTTCCACTTTCGATAGAGTCCAAAACGTCTCCGTGTCCTTGTGGATGACAAATTATTTCCCACCCTACAACCTTAGCTACTCATTACTTTATCACTATTTCCATAACATTCACGGCGAAGACCCATCATGGCGCGCACATTGTATTCAACCAGCCTCATTCCTTTCCTGTTCATTTAGTGAAATACACGTTCCAATTGAACAGCTTCCGTCCACAAACCGCTGCCCTGTAGAACCGACTCCCAAGAGGATGTTTCCCCGATCACTACAATCTTAACTTGTTCAAGTCTAGGGTTAACCGTTATCTTCCTTGCATATCCGCATAAAATGTGCTTCTTATTCTGTAAGGCTATATTTGCTTTGTGGATCCAACTCCCAAGAGGATGATTCCGAAATCCCTCCAAACTTAGCCTGTTCAAATCTAGTTTTAACCGTTATCTTCCACACATATGCGGATAACCGGTGCCTCTTGCTCTGTAACACTCGAGATGCGGCTGCGCATTGTACAGGGTGAATATCATTGTAAAAAAAAAAAAAAAAAAAAAAAAAAAAAACTTGCTTCAGTTCTCATCTTCATCTGCGAAAAATATTTCCAGCATCCACTTCCATATAGAAGGATTGATTTGGTTTGGTCTGTTTTGTTTTATATAATAGCATATCAACCTCAATGGGTTATTTAATGCTGACAAGATTTTTTTTGTTTATTGCTGGTAATATATTTTTTTTCAAAAATATATTGGCAATATTTTTTCTCAAAAATATATTGCTGGTAATATTTTTTTTTTCAAAAATGTATGGCTGGTAAAAAATTTTCAAAAAAGTATTGTTGGTATTAAAACCTATTTTTTTTTTTTTTTAAGCATTTCACCCCAAGCAAGGCGGGAAGCCACTAGGACGCAAGGGGTTACAGAAAATTTAGAGCAAGATCAGATAGGAGTGATAGAAGAAAGGATGAGGGTAGTGGATAGATCAAGGCAACTGGAGATGTCGATTGACATTACACTTGAATAGCTGGAGATTATAGCTCACAGGGAAACAAGAAAAGAGAAGGGAGTTCCACAGGCGAGAGGTGCGAGACATGAAGCTATTAAAGTAGAAGAGACGGCTACATTTAGGAGTTTCGACAGTGAAGGGGTGAGAGCGGGATGCCAGCCTCGTAAGACGCTGGAATTCATGACGTCTGGGAACCAGCGAATGCAGCTCCTCGGAGAAATTTCCATGAAAGTATTTGTAGAACAGACAGAGGGAGGCGACGGCGCATCTGTGAGAAAGTGACTGTAGACGAGACGCCAGGGCAGGGCCAACTACATTGCATATCCGGCTCTGGAGCCTATCAAGAACCCCGAGGCAAACAGAAAGGGCACCAGACCATATATGGCAGCAATACTCCATGCAATGGCGAATTGTTGATTTGTAGATCTGGAGAATCGACTCCGGGGAGAAAAATTACCTGGCGCGGCTCAGGGAGCCAACTTTCCTTGCAGTGGACGAGGCAATTTTTATACTTTCATAGTGTTTTGACCCCGTTTTTTTGGTGGGGTGTGTGATAACTATTTGCTCATAGCTGGGACCCTGACAGGTGCTAACACCCAAGGTCAAGGTGGACCTCGGAACACCAGCAATTAAGAGGTGGTTCCACGCTCCTCAGAACCTCCTCATCAAAGGCCTTGCTGTCGGATGTAGTTTATCGTCATACCCTGGACGATAGAAGGATTGATATTACATAACAGTTCACTACATTTATTTAATAATAATATATAGATAACACAAAATTGATATGTTATTGTTTGTGAACTTTAAACGTATTATCACCTTGAGATTTTGAATTTAAGGGCCACACTAGACTCTCGTCAAGATCTCATTAATTTACAGTTAAGCTGGTTAGATATAGCCGTAAGTACTATGCTAACAGTTTTTTCTCTCTAGCCTCTCTTTCTGGCTCCATGCTTCCTAGCCAAGTTTAATCTGCAAAAGTTTAAATGAAATGTCAATCTCTATCTACTGCCCTCCTGATTACTCTCTTCTCCTTCTGCTCATCAATATTTCTGTTTTTGTTTGTAATTCTTCCACACGCTTTTACTTGAGTCTTAGTGGCTTTATTGCTTGCTTAAGGTGAAACTGATTAAAAAGATATTATCATACAGGAGGATATGGGAAATCGTCAGGCCGGCTTCAAATTCCGACCGAGGGTGTTCCGTTCACTAATATTCTTGACAAGCACATATTTTCTACAACATTTCTGGAACATTAATATAATTAATACTCTTTAATAAATAAAAATAGAAAAACAAAATAAAACAACCCCCCAAAACAGGGCATTTACTTAGGTACATTATATGTATAAAATTACGTATAAACGGAAAATATATTAAAATAATTGTCGGAATAATACATTGCATAGTACATATATATATGACTTTTTAGGCCTGATCGTGATTACGATTCCATTTTAATAAATTATAACCATGGAGCCGTTTTTATATATATATATATATATATATATATATATATATATATATATATATATATATATATATATATATATATATATATTTTTTTTTTTTTTTTTTTTTTTTTTTTAAAAAAAGGTTGGTGCAAAGATACTATATTTTTTTGACGTCAAAAAACGATATTATTTTTGCACCAACCTAATACATATATAAAGACATTTTTATGTTTATACATTCTTTTTTTTATAGATACAAATATTTAAGTAAATGCTCGGTTTATAATAAACAGTACTAACAACATTCACCGGCCTGAATGTCCGAGAAATTGTCATAGAAAATACGCGTCCTCTGAGAGGAATTGAACCTCTATCCTATACGGAACCGGCATATAGCCCGACGCGATTTTACCGATTTCGCCACAGAGGAGAGCTTAGAGCAGCAAGGTCGATTTTAGTGTTTTAAGATTATATGATAGCATTTCGGGTGGAATGGATCATATGCAATATGATAGCATTTCGGGTAGAATGGATCATATGCAATATGATAGCATTTCGGCTGGAATGGATCATAAGCAATATGATAGCATTTCGTATGGGCTGGATCATATGCAACATGACAGCATTTAGTATGGAATGGATCATATGCAATATGATTGCATTTCTGGTGGAATGGATCAAATGCAAAATGAGAGCATTTCGGATGGAATGGATCATATGCAACATGACAGCATTTCGTATGGCATGGATCATATGCAATATGATAGCATTTCTGGTGGAATCGATCATATGCAATATGATAGCATTTCAAGTTGAATGGATCATATGCAACATGACAGCATTTAGTATGGAATTGATCATATGCAATATGATAGCATTTCGGGTGGAAAGGATCATATGCAATATGAGAGAATTTCGTATGGAATGGATAATATGCAACATGACAGCATTTAGTATGGAATGGATCATATGCAATATGATAGCATTTCGGGTGGAATGGATCATATGCAATATGATAGCATTTCGGGTAGAAGGATCATATGCAATATGATAGCATTTCGGGTGGAATGGATCATATGGAATATTATAGCATTTCGGATGGAATGGATTATATGCAATATGATAGCATTTCTGTTGGAATGGATCATATGCAATATGATAACATTTTGGGTGGAATGGATCATATGCAATATGATTACGTTTAGTATGGAATGGATCATATGCAATAGGATAACATTTCGGATGGGATGGATCATATGTAATATGATAGCATTTCGGCTGGAATGGATCATATGCAACATGACAGCATTTAGTATGGAATGTATCATATCTAATAAGATATCATTTCGGGTGGAATGGATCATATGCAATATGATAGCATTTCTGCTGGAATGGATCATATGCAACATGACAGCATTTAGTATGGAATGGATCATATGCAATATGATAGCATTTCGGGTGGAATGGATCATATGCAATGATAGCATTTCGGATGGAATGGATCATATGCAATATGACAGCATTTAGTATGGATGATATGCAATATGATAGCATTTCTGGTGGAATTGATCATATGAAATATGATAGAATTTCTGTTGGAATGGATCATATGCAATATGATAGCATTTTGGGTGGAATGAATCAAATGCAAAATGATAGCATTTAGTATGGAATGGATCATATGCAATATGATAGCATTTCGGCTGGAATGGATCATATGCAATATGATAGCATTTCAAGTTGAACGGATCATATGCAATATGGCAGCATTTAGTATGGAATGGATCATATGCAATATGACAGCATATCGGATGGAATGGATCATATGCAACATGACAGCATTTAGTATGGAATGGATCATATGCAATATGATAGCATTTCGGGTGAAATGGATCATATGCAATAGGATAACATTTCGGGTGGAATGGATCATATGCAATATGATAGCATTTCGGGTGGAATGGATCATATGCAATATGATAGCATTTCTGGTGGAATGGATCATATGCAATATGATAACATTTCGGGTGGAATGGATCATATGCAATATGATTACATTTAGTATGGAATGGATCATATGCAATAGGATAACATTTCGGATTGAATGGATCATATGCAATATGATAGCATTTCGGCTGGAATGGATCATATGCAACATGACAGCATTTAGTATGGAATGGATCATATCTAATATGATATAATTTCGGGTGGAATGGATCATATGAAATATGATAGCATTTCGGATGGAATGGATCATATGCAATATGACAGCATTTAGTATGTAATGGACCATATGCAATATGATAGCATTTCGGCTGGAATGGATCATATGCAATATGATAGCATTTCGGCTGGAATGGATCATATGCCACATGACAGCATTTAGTATGGAATGGATCATATGCAATATGATAGCATTTCGGGTGGAATGGATCATATGCAATATGATAGCATTTCGTATGGCATGGATCATATGCAACATGACAGTATTTTGTATGGAATGGATCATATGCAATATGATAGCATTTCGGATGGAATGGATCATATGCAACATGACAGCATTTTGTATGGAATGGATCATATGCAATATGACAGCATTTAGCATGGAATGTATCATATGCAATATGATAGCATTTCTGTTGGAATGGATCATATGCAATATGATAACATTTTGGGTGGAATGGATCATATGCAATATGATTACATTTAGTATGGAATGGATTATATGCAATATGATAGCATTTCTGTTGGAATGGATCATATGCAATATGATAACATTTAGTATGGAATGGATCATATGCAATATGATAGCATTTCTGTTGGAATGGATCATATGCAATATGATATCATTTCTGGTGGAATGGATCATATGCAATATGACAGCATTTAGTATGGAATGGATCATATGCAATATGATAGCATTTCTGGTGGAATGGATCATATGCAATATGATAGCATTTCGTATGGCATGGATCATATGCAACATTACTGCATTTAGTATGGAATGGATCATATGCAATATGATAACATTTTGGGTGGAATGGATCATATGCAATATGATTACATTTAGTATGGAATGGATTATATGCAATATGATAGCATTTCTGTTGGAATGGATCATATGCAATATGATAACATTTAGTATGGAATGGATCATATACAATATGATAGCATTTCTATTGGAATGGATCATATGCAATATGATAGCATTTCTGTTGGAATGGATCATATGCAATATGATAACAGTTCGGGTGGAATGGATCATATGCAATATGATAGCATTTCTATTGGAATGGATCATAGGCAATATGACAGCATTTAGTATGGAATGGATCATATGCAAAATGATAGCATTTCGGGTGAAAAGTATCATATGCAATATGATAGCATTTCTGGTGGAATGGATCATATGCAATATGATAACATTTCGGGTGGAATGGATCGTATGCAATATGATTACAGTTCGGATGGAATGGATCATATGCAATATGACAGCATTTAGTATGGAATGGATCATATGCAATATGATAGCATTTCTGTTGGAATGGATCATATGCAATATGATAGCATTTCTGTTGGAATGGATCATATGCAATATGATAATATTTCGGGTGGAATGCATCATATGCAATATGATAGCATTTCGGGTAGAATGGATCATATGCAATATGATAGCATTTCGGCTGGAAGGGATCATATGCAACATGACAGCATTTAGTATGGAATAGATAATATGCAATATGATAGCATTTCGGATGGAATGGATCATATGGAATATTATAGCATTTCTGTTGGAATGGATCATATGCAATATGATAACATTTTGGGTGGAATGGATCATATGCAATATGACAGCATTTAGTATGGAATCGATCATATGCAATATGATAGCATTTCGGGTGGAATGGATCATATGCAATATGATAGCATTTCGGATGGAATGGATCATATGCAATATGACAGCATTTAGTATGGATGATATGCAATATGATAGCATTTCTGGTGGAATTGATCATATGAAATATGATAGAATTTCTGTTGGAATGGATCATATGCAATATGATAGCATTTTGGGTGGAATGAATCAAATGCAAAATGATAGCATTTCAAGTTGAATGGATCATATGCTACATGACAGCATTTCGTGTGGCAAGGATCATATGCAACATGACAGCATTTAGTATGGAATGGATCATATGCAATATGATAGCATTTCGGCTGGAATGGATCATATGCAATATGATAGCATTTCAAGTTGAATGGATCATATTCAATATGACAGCATTTAGTATGGAATGGACCATATGCAACATGACAGCATTTAGTATGGAATGGATCATATGCCACATGACAGCATTTAGTATGGAATGGATCATATGCAATATGATAGCATTTCTGGTGGAATGGATCATATGCAATATGATAGCATTTTGGGTGGAATGAATCAAATGCAAAATGATAGCATTTCAAGTTGAATGGATCATATGCAACATGACAGCATTTCGTATGGCATGGATCATATGCAACATGACAGCATTTAGTATGGAATGGATCATATGCAATATGATAGCATTTAGGCTGGAATGGATCATATGCAATATGATAGCATTTCAAGTTGAATGGATCATATGCAATATGACAGCATTTAGTATGGAATGGATCATATGCAATATGATAGCATTTCTGGTGGAATAGATCATATGCAACATGACAGCATTTAGTATGGAATGGATCATATGCCACATGACAGCATTTAGTATGGAATGGATCATATGCAATATGATAGCATTTCTGGTGGAATGGATCATATGCAATATGATAGCATTTCTGGTGGAATGGATCATATGCAATATGATAGCATTTCGTATGGCATGGATCATATGCAACATTACTGCATTTAGTATGGAATGGATCATATGCAATATGATAGCATTTCGGGTGGAATGGATCATATGAAATATGATAGCATTTCGGATGGAATGGATCATATGCAACATGACAGCATTTTGTATGGAATGGATCATATGCAATATGACAGCATTTAGTATGGAATGGATCATATGCAATATGATAGCATTTCTGGTGGAATGGTTCATATGCAATATGATAGCATTTCTGTTGGAATGGATCATATGCAATATGATAACATTTCGGGTGGAATGGATCATATGCAATATGATTACATTTAGTATGGAATGGATCATATGCAATATGATAGCATTTCGGATGGAATGGATCATATGCAACATGACATCATTTAGTATGGAATGGATCATATGCAATATGATAGCATTTCGGGTGGAATGAATAAAATGCAAAATGATAACATTTCGGACGGAATGGATCATATGCAATATGATAACATTTCGTATGACATGAATCATATGCAACATGACAGCATTTAGTATGGAATGGATCAAATGCAATATGATAGCATTTCGGCTGGAATGGATCATATGCATATAAATTTTTAAATTGCGCACACATGAATGTTTCTTATTCTAGATTCGTAACGTAGGTTTTCATGGGATGGATTTGTTTGTTCCCACACCCAATCATATCTGCTAACATGAAATGTTTTTGAAAGTCAACAAGTTGCATTTGCGGAGTGGGAGGTGCGTGTGATGTTGTGATGACTTTACTGTAACGATGCAATCAAATATTTCCCCCTGCCCTCAAATAGACCGCTCATTCCCAACATTGTTACGTTGCGAATTTAATGTAACATTAGCTGGTAACGTATTTGCAACGTTACAAGGGTAACGTTACAGGCAAATTGTTGTAAGAAGGATTGAATGATAGAAAGAAGAAAAGATTAGTAAAATGAAAGAAAATATCCATAAGATAGAGAAAGACAAAAAAGATTATGGAAAATCGTTCTTTATAAAAAAAGAAAAAAATCAGGAAAAAGAGAAATAGACAGGAGTGAAACTGAATGGGACAGAAGACAAATGAATGAAAAATAAAGAAAAAAAAAATGAAAGAAAGAAGTCAAAAAAAAGAAAAGAAAAGTAAATGAAATACTGATTGAAAAGGAAGGAAGGAAGGAAGGAAGGAAGGAAGGAAAAGATATAAGACTTAATGACAAGTGTAAAAGAATGAAGAGAAATTGAATGAAAAGAAAGAAAGAAAAAAGAAGAAAGAAAAAGACTGGATAGCAAGAAGAAAAATGAAAAGAAAAACTGAATGGCAAGAAATAAATATTTAGAAGGAAACTGAATGAAAAGAAAGAAAGAAAGAAAGAAGACTGGATGAAAATAAAGGAAAAAGGAAGAAGAGAAAATCTGAATCACAACAAAGAAAGAATGAAACAAAGAAAATGAAGAAAGGATGAAAAAGACAAGTAGAAAGACGAAGAAAGAAAGAAAGAAAGAAAGAAAGAAAGAAAGAAAGAAAGAAAACTGAATGACAAGAAAGGATAAAGAAAGAAGAGAAAGTCAAGAAAAACATTGAATGACAACAACGGAATAATGAAGCAAAAAGAAAAAAAAGAAAGGAATAATGAAAAAGATAAGAAGTACAAAGAAGAAAGAAACAAAAGAAAAGAAGAGAAAGAAAGAAAGAAAGAACTACGGCAGAATGACAAAAAAGAGAGAAGAGAATCATAGACTAAATGACAACAACAAATAATGAAACAAAGAAAAGGAAGAAAGAAATGATGAAAAAGACAAGAAGTAGGAAGAAGAAAGAGTGAAAGACAACGACGAAAGAAAGAAAAAGAAAGAAAAATGAAGAACGATTAGTAGAATTGTGTCCCTTCTCCATTTTCATCAAGCTGCGCAAAGTTAATAGTGTATCGAACCAAACCAATCTTTCCTTCCTCTTCGACTCCATCGCCCAAAACAAAGATGACTTCGAAAAGTTCAAAAGAAGTCTGTAGCTGTTTCATGCGTTTTTGGCGCCACTGATATTGGCAGAAGAGAGCCACGGCTTCATCGCGTCGGACAGAGTTGAATCGAGGGCGGCCAAAGACGATGGTACAACTCGCTGACCGCGAGCCTTCCCCAAGCCACAAGCCTGACCCTGATCACCGCACTCGCTACTAAACCATCCTCCTGACACGTTACGCCGGCTTTACGCTCATCAAGGCTCAGTAGACTCAATATTCAAAAACCACTTCTGACCACTTCTCTTGTATCATCTGGCTCCAACAACGTTAATAATACCCTGTCTGTCATGTTTGTAATCTTTGTACGGGGCAGGCCATCTCGTTGTTGAATGGCTAAGACAGTTGAATGCGTCTGTCTCCGATCGCAAAATATCTAGTGACTGGCGCCTGTCAGAGTTGATAATGGGTGCAACAGCCTTTTAACTATTACTATTGCTGGATGGGTAAGTATTTATCGCTAAGTTGGTATGGCTTACACAAGTGCTCACTAACCAAGCCCCTTCTCAAACACTAACGAGATGGCTTGTCATGATATTTGGTAGTAGAAGATAGCTTAGGGAAATGCTGATTCATGCCTTTATTAATAGCATTGAGACTAAGTAGCGCAAGCAGAAAGTAAGAGAGAGGGAGAGAGAGAGAGAATAAGAAGAAATTTACACACCAAAAGCTTAATTGTTTTTGAATTTTTGAGATGAGGAATAATTATATGCTTTGCCATTCACGTCAGTATGTTCCACAAAGTCGCACGTCCTTAAGGGGAAAAAACTGTTTCATTAGAAACTTCTTCTTATATTTGGAATACGGGAGAAACGAAAGAGATTCGGTTCCGTGGAAATGGCATTGCAACTCCTAGCTGTAAAGGTTTGGTGAAAGGTTTGGTGGAACAAAATAATGGAGCGCTAATCTGAATATTTGACATGGAAATAGCGATAGAGAAGCAATGAGCTTACAATGTTGCGTCTGTGGGGTTAAAGATTGTAGAGTGGAAAATATGCCACCCACTACAAGACCGCCTAAATAGATGAAGGCCATGACATGTCGAAACACCGCTTACGATCATTTAAATTAAACAACGTCGAGATTGGCCAGTACCTAGATGAGTAACTGCTTGGGAATACCAGGTGCTGTAAGCTTGGGTGTGCGGGTGGTGTAATGAATAACGGCTCGGAATTGGAAATTGTAGAGCCGAGTTCCAATTCCAGTCGGTTGTTTCATTATATTTATTTACGCGCAAATACATTGGGAAAATTATGAATCCACGTTTGCTCCCCCAGCTATGGATTAATTAGAAAGACTTGTATGACATTGATTGATTCGTTGACTTACCACTTCTTTGCAGGTTATGTAAAGCCAGGAATTTCTTTTAGATTGTAAGATTTTTTTTAGATAATAATAATTTTAGTGTTAGAATTATTACTAATCTAACCTCGATTGGCGTCAGGGCATTTTTAAAGAGGGGAAACTTACTGTAAAAAATTGAAATAGCGTTCAGATTTTTTCACTTAGCGATTAGTTTAATGACCATTTCCTTGGGATGAAGTAGCTGTATATATATATATATATATATATATATATATATATATATATATATATATATATATATATATATATATATATATATATTTTTTACGTATTTTTAATGTCAAAAAACGACATTATTACGTCAATATTTTTGCACCGACCTAATATATTAAGAGCTTAAAAGGCCAGGAACTTGTGGAGAGCCATTAAGGGACACATCACATTAAAAAAGAGGCAGTTGTCTTTTTCTTAGCCTAAAAATGGAACAGAAAGCTGACTGATGAGGATGAGACAGATAAATGCACATTTAACGGCGCATCAATCAAAAAATAAAACTTTTTAATAAAAAAATGTCGGCAAATCTTCGCCAAGAAGTCGGCTTTTAATAATTCAGGCATTTTGTCAGTTTATTGATTTGGTACCACAATTTCATCATTTAGATTCAAATAGCTTTTACAAACTATTTATATATAGGATGTGTGGATAGTGTGACGGTTATTGGCGAGAAAAAATGGAATTTGGCGAAGTGCGTTCAAATTCAGGTCTAGAATATTGTTACAATTTTCAATCTAGTGACATTGAAAATGCATAGTTTCATCTCTTCTATTTAATTACATTGTTGGGTTGACTTGGAGCGCTAGCATTGGTTGGCAACCAGTCTAGGAGAAGGATTAATCTAAATTCAAAACCGAGGAGAAGGCAACGGAAAGGAACATGGCAATATATATATATTATAGTAATATATATGTTATATATATATATATATATATATATATATATATAGATAGATAGATAGATAGATGATAATATGACAAAATGGAAAGGTTTTGTAGTTGTGATAAATTTTATGTTGAGTTTAGATAAATTCTTTTCGGTTGTAGTTGTGATAGAGTTAGTGGGTAGAATAATATATTTTTTGATTCGTTAGGTTTGTCTCTCCTATTTTGGAATATTTTATGAGTATATATACATACACACACACACACACACACACACACACACACACACACACACACATATATATATATATATATATATATATATATATGTATTTATAGTAGAATCCCTGACAAACGAACTAAGAAGGGCTCGCAAATATCGGGATTTGGTTACAAAGTCCGGATATGAGGGTTTATATTTAGATTAAAATAAAAGAACTGAAATCAGTTTTAACATTTATTTTCAATGTTTTATAGTAAACAAAATAAGCTAATGGTGAGTGAAATATAACGGAATTGATTTTAAGGAAAAAGAAATAAATTATGTAATGTTAATGAAAATTCATTAAATTAAATATGGCACGTATGCAAAACAAATAACGTAACGAGGATTTTTTAATCGTTGTTGCATGATGATTCTTTCTCTTCTTATGTCATTCTCAACTTTTTCCGCATTTCGTTTTGCTTTTGAAATTTTTAAACAAAAACAATCTTTATCTCTGCGTGCCTTATTTCAATTGTTACAGCTGAATACTGGCTGTCTTTCCATAAAACTGATAACCTTGTCAATATCTTTTTCAATTTCAGTTCAAGTTTCATCACAATCTTGTTGCAGATGGGTCTCGTTGTCATCCTTTCCTCTTATTCCCCATCATCTTTTGCACCAATACAAGCCATTAGGGTGAAATAAGCATAAGCAATTATTCAAAGTAAATTTCCTGAAAAACAGAAATTTCAAATCAGTTACATATCACCCAAATCAAGTCCGGATATGTGTGATTCCGGATATGTGGCACTACGTATATGAGGGATTCCGGATATGAGGGATTGTAGTATATATATATATATATATATATATATATATATATATATATATATATATATATATATATATATATATATATATATATTAATAAAGTTTATTTACCAATCTCTAAGTTAGAGAAACGAGTGATATAAGTATAAAAAGTATTTACAACCCCATCTCTCCTTCCATTAAAAATTAGATCCAACATTTAACGGAAACTACTTTTGACTTGTTCCACTGAGGTTACATTCTATGACCATCAATATAATTTATACGCACAATGTGATGGTATTTACATGGGTTCACTTCTGGGACCCATATTTGGTAGGTTCTACATGGCTAATCTTGAAAATAAGATATTTAATACCACAAATAAAACATCCATTTGCCTAAGCTATGTAGACGATATTTTCATGTTAGTTAAAAGCATAAAGAAAATACATAAACTACAAAAAACTTTCAAAGAAACTCCATGCTTAAGTTCACATACGAACTCAACAATAAAAATAAAACCCCTATGTCAAAATTGTTGTCCGTTTTATTATGGTGAACAACCAACGCGTTTTGTGTGTTGTTATTTAAAATCTCCCTTTTGTGTTTATATAGTTTCTTGTTTAAACTTCTTGAGGTTTCTCCCATGTATTCATTCTGACACTTCCTGCATTTGATAGAGTAAATTTCTCCTTCAAGTTTATTATTTCCTCACATGAAAAACAACTAGCCTAAGCACGTTCAATCTCAAATATCAAAGTGAATGCCCTGACTATTGCAAAATAGCTACTATACGAAATACACCGTGCAAAAGCTAATTCTTCAAAGGAAAAGATTTTCTAAACTGAATTAAAAAAACATCAAACTCTCATTAATAATGATTTTCCTAGGTAAATTCTTGATGAACAAATTAGACGATTTATAAGAAATATTAGCATAAATCAAAAAGAACATAATACTTCCTCAAATAACCCTAAAGTTATCAACCTACTATACCGCAATCGAATACATTCTAACTACAAGCAAGATAAAAAAAAAACTCATAAGTACTAATATATCACCCACTGGTAACAAATAAATCTAATTATATACTATACTAAATTTAATACAACCAACTTAATTATCCGGAATAACTCTTCTCCGCCAATTAGCGCTTTGAAAAAGATTAACATTTTATATTAATTTAAATGTCCTTTAGGAGATTGTATCTCTGAATAAATGAAGATATGTATGCTGGCTTTACGACTACGACGTTGTCACGGAGACATACATTTTATATGAATTACTATAGTTCTATCTCACAACATTTAAGAGAACTTTCCTGTCCACACTGACGATTTAGAGAAATATTAATCGACAATACAAGTATACTCCACCACGAAAGTAAAAAAAAAAAAAAAAAAAAACTTCAAATACTGGAAGCCCTTTATATAAAAACAAAATTACGGCCAAAAATAAATAAAATCAATTATGAAAAGTTCTAAAATGTTTATAGCAGCGAGGTTTTAAATATCTAAATTGCAATTATTATAAAATTACAATTAAAAACAATATTTTAAAACACGTAATTATAATTTTTAATAATAATTTACATAAATTAAGTTACCTCCCTTACACAGTAATTTTTCAAATTGCGTCTCTGCTCACACATATTCATAACTTACATTAATTCTTTGTCTTTGCCATTCACCTCTCAAGTTGATCTTGGATGAGATTTAATGCATTTACTTGGGATCCATCAATTTTATAAGAAATCGATACGCGAATATGAGTGGATTAAAATAAAATAAATAGATATAATATGTCTATATTGTTCAGTAAAACATGCTTGAATGAAGATATGCTTCATATATATATATATATATATATATATATATATATATATATATATATATATGATAGTACATGAAAAGATTACTTAAATTTTAATTATCAAATTTAATCCAAACATCAACGTTTCTTGGTAAAATTTCCGGTTCAACTCCTGAAAACTGGAAATTTTACCAAGAAACATCGATGTCGGGATAAAATTGATATTTGAAAGTTTCATATAATCTTCATATAATATTATGAACGCTCTATTTTTTTTATTATTATAATATTTTTAATATTGATCACTATATATATATAAATATCTGCTGTTTCCTAAATATTTTGTATATATATTGATCAATGTAGTTTTTGTGACAATTTTAGCGGTAATAGAGTAAATACCTCCTTCAAGTTGTAGCTTATTGTTTTGTTTAGTATTGACTAAGTCTTTTATTGTTTTCGATGTAGTAGTAACAAATCTTATGCTGAGTTTAGATAGATTCTTTTCGATTGTAGATGTGATAAAGTTAGTTGATAGGACAATATATTTTTTATTCATTGGCTTTTTCGCTTTTCTATTCTGGAATATTTCTCCATTTCATGTAAATATTGAGGGCTGCAAATTTTGAGTAGAATCCAATGATTATACCGGATTTGTTGTTGTTGTTGTTATGATGATAATAGACATTTATTAGATCGATTTTGCCGGTTTATTTCCGGTGGACACCAAGTTCTAAGGTTGTAATGGTTGGTAAATGGGATTGTACCTGTTTGTATATGTTAAGTAGAAGAGATGTAATATGTAGAGTAAACTAAGAGACAAGCAAGAAGTTTACTACTGTGTAGTAGAAGAACAAAATACAATATAGGATCCGGTATTTTTCAGTCCAGGCTAGGACTAAAAATTTGAAAGACAAGCATGCAGGAGGGGAAGAAAATAAAATAACTGAGCTCATTCTAGCTTTGGCAGGTTGTGAACCTATAATACAAAAATCTGTTATGGTATACCACAAACAACTGGAGAATTTGACTTTCGACAAAGTTTCAGAAATCATAAAAAGAAGTTTACGACCTAAAAAGAAACTTGTCATGGCGGAAAGAACCAAATTTCTGTCCATTAAACAGAAATAAGATGAATTAATTATGCAATATCTTCACAGGTTAAGAGAAGCTAGCAGATTCTGTGAATTTGAAAAATTTGGAACTCAAGATTTGGCTATTGAGCATGTATTGATTCAATTACAATTGAATGAAGGTATGGCTGATGCATTTCATAAATAGTAGATATTGGAACAATTACAATTGAATTGAAGATCAGAAAAGTCAAAATGGGAGAATTAAATGGATATAAAGCAAGTAAATGAAAATAATCTCCCTCTTATTATGAATCTTGTAAGTAACATATTCACAGTAGTAGTTGCTAAGTTAAAGAAAATGGTAGAAGGAATTTTGGTAGCTGCTAAGTTAAAGAAAATGGTAGAAGAAGGAATTTTGGAGCATGTTTCTCTAGGTGGCATTAAATTGGTCTCTCCTATGGTTAGTCTTGTGAAAAGCAGATGAGGATTTAAGAATATGTGATGATTTTAAAATAGACATAATTCATAAAATGTGCTCAGACTCTTTTCCCATTCCCAATATCGAAACTGCTATCCTTAAATTATCGGGTATGAAATGTTTTGCAAAAAATAGATCTTAAAACGGTCTAAAATCAGATACAGATTGATGCTAAATTCAAGTTTACCTCAATAAACACCTCATAGTTTTGCACTAGGCGAAACCCTCAATTTGATTGCTCATCTCATGCAACAAATGATGGAGCTACAAAGGAAAACTATCGAGGGTTTTATACGTGTTCTACGGGGAACTTTTGACCGAGCCTACGGGCTCGGCTACACCACATTAAATTCGGCTTTGTACCACATTTGGCCACGTTGGGTTGTTGGTAGATATCCTGCAGTTGGAGATTCATTGTGGAATTTAATTGACTCACTTCTAGCTGTTGACTACTTAAACGCGTCGCTGGTGAATCTTATATGTGTTATATATCGTTCACTAGCAGTAGAGCCCGGCGTTGCCCGGGGATGTAACAGTAAGAGCTAGATCAAGTATCGACCATCATAAAAACTGAAAAATAAAATTGACAATGATTATTGCTTAAGGTTGACGGACACGCATGTCTTAGTTTGTTTTTTTGTTGTTGTTTTTTTTTACGAATTGGTCAAACCCAAACTCAAACAAAAACATTGTTTTCAATCATTATGAGTCTACCGATCGAATAGAATTTTTCAATTTTATTATAAACAATTGTCTTGTAAATAGAATTTTTAAAGCATTCTGAATGTAAAAATAAAGAAAAAAGTGTGCAAGACAATAAGAAACACTACCTGCCAAAAAAAAAGTGAAGTTTTGTTGAAATCGGTTGAAAATAGGAAATCCGATCCCATATATAACGAACGAACACACACACACACACACACACACACAACCTGGGTTTTATAATAAGTATAACTCGATATGAGTTGTCCCCCTTTCATTCTCGAAACAGCGTTGCCTCTTAATCTTGTTTTCAAATTGATTTCGTGCAAAAACAATTGTGCTTTTCCAATTTCTGGCACTGTCAGAACCACCGCAAGGTAATTTTACTGTGAAGTTTTGTTGAAATCGGTTGAAAAATGTAGGAAATCCGATCCCATATATAAACGTACACACACACACACACACACACACACACACACACACACACACACACACACAACCTGGGTTTTATAATAAGTATGATTACCAACTTTCGTGTAATTATTCTATTCAGTTACCTTCCCTAGGTTACAACAATTACCAAACAAGGAGTGCGTATTATTCATGAGTAGAAGCATTTTCCAACACTTTCAGCAAATTTTTTGGATGAAGGCGTATTATACATGGGCTTGGTTTGGTTTCGTTTGGTTTAGTTTACGGCATATCAACCTCAATGGGTTATTTAATGCCGACAAAATTTTTATTTCTGGTAATATTTTTTCCTTCAAAAACGTAGAGCTGGTAATATCTTTTTTTTTACCAAAAATATATTGCTGGTAATTTCATTTTTTTTCAAAAATGTATTTCTCATATTAAAACCTGTTTCTACACTTAGTGTTTTGACTCGAGTTTAGGGGTCAACTATTTACCCATAGTTGAAACCCTAGCTGGTGCTACCGCCCCGGGTCAGGGTGAACCTGGAAACACCAGTAATTAAGAGGTTGCTCCACGCTCCTCAAAACCTCCTAATCAGAGGCCTTGCTGTTGGACGTAGTTTATCGTCTTACCGAGGACGCAAATTTATACATGGAGAACTGCGGTATTTGCCTTGGTCCTACTAGTAAAGACGAATTAAGACAAAAAAATGGAAGACGTATTCAACAAGTTAAAAAAATACGGCGATGACAATAAACATATAAATGTGAATATGATTGGGATACAATATCATATTTCAGTGAATTATGTGCCATGCGTGATACAGGCTTATGCGATCATGTATTGTTCGGTATATGACTGAAGAGGCAGATTTTTCCCACAGTAGGTTCCCATTTCTTTCTACGGTAAACCAGTTGCCATCGAAGGCTATAGAACCCGGTCTGTCCTGCTATTTACCCATAGCTGGGGGTAGAAGAAGTGGATTCATACCTTTCCCAAGGGTATTAGCACGTAAATAATGTAATGGATTCGACTGGAATTCGAACTCGGATCTCCGATTCCTCAGTCTGAGCCGCTATCCATTACTTCACTGTTGTTCTCATATTTAGGGTACCAAATTTTAAAAAATGGCATTTTACCAAATCCAAGGTTAATTTAAAAAAAAATCAGATATCTAAACCTACTAATAAAAAAGAATTTGAATCCTTTTTAGGATTGGTTAATTTTTATAATAACTACCTATCAAAATACAGCAACTTCACAGAACCATTTGCTGAACTGCGAAAAAAGAATAATGAGTTAAAATAGACTCAAGTCAAATGGACATAGGGAAATCTTAGCATTCAAAGATTTAAAAGAGATACTAGCAGAAAAACCCACTGTAAAAATCTTTGATCCCAGAAAGTAGGTTACGTTAACTATGGATGCGAGCGAGAGAGCTGCGTCAGCAATTTTATTCCCAGAAGGCCATCCAAAAATGTATCCTTTAACTGAAATAAATTATTCAAATATTGAAAAATGGGCATTGGCCATTGTCTCGAGCACAAAGCTTGATAATTTCTCTTAGGTAAGAAGTTCCTATTAAAGTCAGACCATAAACCTCTAGAGCTTATGTTTTAAGCCTAGAAAGAAGCTACTAAAGTTATTTCTTCCTGGATTCTAAGATAGGGCCATGAAATTAATGGCTTATGCCTTTGACATTGAGTGCGTAAAAGGAAATACAATAACACATGTCGATGCTTTGTCATGGTTACAATTTAATAAAATCAGAAAGAAAAAATAGAAATCCCGGATGAAGGAACATTAAATTGGGTTGAAACTGACATGTTATGGCTACAAAGATTAGTATCGGAAGCTCTACAAGATCCGATATGAAGAAAGATTGTCAAAAGAATAAAAAGAATCAAGTGGAGTAATTGTTCCAAAGTTGAAAGGCCATATAAAGACGTTGGTGTAAAGGGATTTTATATCTAGGCTGACTATGAGTTTGTCAGTCATGTTCATTGGCCTTAATTTTTCAACTAGGCTGTCTGAATTCTTTATATGAGATGGGCTGATTGTTCCGAGGAGAAAGGCTAGAATTTTTGTTATGGCTTTCTCCAGTTTGGTGTGTGTGAGTGAGAGGGCTGTCTATTCCTGAGATGATGGGGGGGGGGCGCATAGGAATTCCTGTTTTGGGGGTTTTAGGAAGACCGTAAAGAGTGGCTGTTCTAGGGTGATATTCTATTAGTCTATATCAAGATTTGTTTACATTTTTAATTAGGTTCCTTATCTTGTTATATATTTACGTTTCAGTAATTATTTTCTGTTCGTTTATTATTTCGTATGTGTCGGTACCGTTATATTTAACGCCCCCCCCCTCCACGTAGGTCGTATGTGGCACAAGGCCAATTTATTGTCGGTTCTCCGAGCCCGTAGACTCGGCCAAAAATATTCCCTCCGAAATAAACGGGTTCAGGTCCTGTTTACCTCCCCGGACGAAACTTTGTCCCTCGGCAAAGCCTCGTCCGGGTTCCTCTCTGCCGAGGCAGAGAGTTTGACAGCAATGAACAGTTTATATCGTCGTTCCCATGTGTCGATACCGTTTAGTAGTGAATTAATTTTTCTACGTATATATTCTTGTTCATGATCACAATCTTACCTCCTTTGTTAGAGAGTGTAATGTGGATTTCCTTATCTTTTGTTATGTATTTAGGTGTCTCCGTGATTATGTATTTTTGTTGTAGGCTTCTATAGTAGCAGTGATTATCCCTTGAATGAAACCTTTGTTAAATTCAGAATCATTTTCTTTATGATTTTTTATTATAGTGTCAACTAGATCTCCTTTACAAATTCCGGTGGCAAATTTTAAACCAAAGCTGAGGACTTCCCGTTCGGTATTGCATAACTTTATATCCGATAGAGTTAGATTATTAGATCTCGTCTTCCAATATATTTCTACTTGGTGTTACTGTATAGGTTGTTGGATTTTTATCTCAATTTGTTGTTTTGTTTGTCACTTATTTGTTTTATCGTTTGTTGTCGTCAAGCTATTTCCGGCTTTGTTAAAACGTTGTACGTGTGGAACTGGAGTTCAGCATTTCTGGCTTTTTTAATGGTCAGCCTTTCCAACCATTTTCTTCTGTTGATGACTTTAAGAAATTGCATGTGTAGGTTGGAAATATGTTATAGGATGCTCTTAATATTTTATGTCTGTATCGTGGAAAAAACAAAGATATTCACTTAAACAAAGATATTCACCATCAAAGACGTTGCACAATTTTTTCTTTATTTCCGTCTGAAATTAAAGCAACTATACAAAGCTTAGAACGGATCATGATCAAACATAATAGACATTAGTTGTCTGTTATATTTAACAATATATATTGGAATAATGGTCAACTGCCACAATACACTATATAAATAAATACACTATAAATAAATATATTATAATTTTTTTAATCATTACCAAGCAAAAAGTTCATTTTTATAGTGGGTAAATATCTACTCTTTGCCTGAAGAAGGTCGTGAAACCAGAAACACGTGTAGCAGAATTATGGAAAATAGAATATAATATATATTCTAAAAAAAAAAAGTCCATATTTCAACCAAAAACGTTTGCGGTTTATCTTTTCTTTTTAAATATATACTTTTCTTTCGTTGGAACAACTATAACCTCTTCGCTATACTTATATACATATTATGTTATTCGCAGACAGTACTGTTTCGCTATAACACAGCTCCTCAGTGGGGATAGACAACCGAATGCCTAAAGCCCAGATGGAAACCCAACCGATTTGGTGTCAGTCAGAGATTCTACCACTGAGTGGTCTTTACTCGACAGAACGAATCTGCCAAATCTAGTGTATTGTTTTTTTGTTTGTTTTTTTACAAACGTAAACAAACGCCAAGCAGCCAAAGTGCTCTATTCATTTTACTGAAGAGCTTCGCATTTACGCAGGTGGCTGTTGTTTTTAGAATTAGCTTGTCGCTCAACTGTGCTCAATTGAAAATATATTTTCAAGAGCTTATATATATATATATATATATATATATATATATATATATAATCATAATATTCCACCTCGATAGCAGGACGCGAAGCTTTATGCGAATATGCATAACATTGTATAACATAATGTATAACATTGATTAAGCACTGTTTTTATAACGCCTGAGAAAAATATATATGTACGTACAAGGATATGTGAATATATGTATATTTTTGTCATACCAATATATATATATATATATATATATATATATATATATATATATATATATATATATAATATTTATTACCTAAGCATTAATACCAGTTATTTATATAAAAACGTAAAAAAAAGAAAATGCAACTTGCTTAGCAAAAAAAGATAAAATGCCCATAAATAAAAATAGGTCACATGTCTAAAGCTGGACTAAAAACAGACTAAGTCTGCTACAGACGAAGAAAAATGGCAAGATGATCACGACGCACATTCGTGTAGACGGGAGCACGCTAGTGCGTGGACAAGCTCACGCACAAACATAGAGAATACAGATGAAAATTTATACCACTGTTAAATATGTATAAAAAGAAAAAAAGGAAAAATTGTAAGCATTAAATTGCTGATACTCACTGAAGAGTGGACGAACAGGTCCATCTATGAAACTCTGGAGTCGGGATCCTGAAGTTAACATCAATCAGCTGAGTGGCAAACTTTTACTCATAGTAATAATTACAAGACTTTCCCAACGGAGTGAGTCTGCTAGGTCATTGGTATGTTTATGAAAAAATAAATACGCCAAAATTCGCCTTTCTCTCTGCTTAGGGGTTAGAATCTCTGACTGATACCAAATCAGTCGGGTCTCGGTCCTGGCTTGAAGCGATCGGATGTCTAGCTACATTGAGGAGCTGTGATACAGTGAAACAGTCTGTGCGAAAATAAATTCGGTCGATCGCTGTGGGAAAAAAGAGCGTATTTGTAAACAGTGACTATTACTGCTAATAATGCAAGACTCTCCCAAAAGATTGAGTCTTCTGTGTCTTTATTTCTATTGC
>OZ010593.1:90437782-90515282 GCA_963932145.1 Acanthosepion lycidas
GTATTGCTGGTAGTAATGTATTGTTGGTAATTATTTTTCTTCAAAAATTTATTTCTGGTAATTTTTTAACAAAGAATTTCTGGTATTAAACCTATTTTTACACTTTCATAGTGTTTTGATCTCAGTTTGGGGATTCACTATTTATCCATAACTGGGACCCTAACAGGTGCTACCACCCCAGGTCAGGGTGGACGTGGGAACACCATAAATTAAGAGGTGGTTCCACGCACCTCAAAACCTCCTGATCTGTTTGTTGGACGTAGTTTATCGTCTTACCCAGGACGCGGATGCAGTTTATCGTCATACCCATGACGATCTGTAGCACGGGTACAACGTTCTATGAATGATAATCCTCGCTAAGACCTACAGGTTTCAATCACTCGAAGCTTTTTAAAATAGATCTGAGAAAGCGGTTGTAATACAATCGGCAGTTTAGAGTTTACTGGACGGGTTTGGTATCATGCATGAAATCCATATGAAAATCTCGATCTGACGAGGTTATTTCAGAATAGGATTAGTTCTAAGCTTAAGATGTTGGTTCTGTAGAAACTCGCGGTGTTGGTCGAAACCACCCCGGATTCAGTATATCCTATATTCAATTTCTTTATCCGTTAGGTTTATCTTAGGACATAATTCTCGGGATACCTGCTAAAGAATGTTGATTGTTTTTCGAGATTATTTGTACGCAAGCTCTGAACACGTACACCTTTGTGCAAATTAATTGAAACAAAACGAATTCTGCTATTATTTACTTTTTCGTATTTTCCGAATGTAACATGACCCAATGCACATGTTAGTACTTCGTATGTCCGCATTTATTTTTTAGAAGCTCTTTGATGCGATTTGGCATGGAATCCACTAATTTGGAGCAATCCTCATTGACTTTGGTGTCACGGTCCCACACGTCTATAATGGCTGTCACAGGCTTCTCTTTCATCGTACACTCCATTCCATGAAGTCGTTCCTTGCAGATTGACCACAGATTCTCGACTGGATTTAAATCAGGAGAGTTTCCAGACCAGTCTAGTATTTTGATATGCACACTAATAAAAAAATCCCTTTATAAGTTTTTAGGTATGGAACGGGGCCAGATCTTCTGGAAAAATACTGGATCCATCAGGAAACCTCTTATTCAGCTCTGGAACGACTCGTCGGAGAAATTTGATGTACTGTGGTCCTCCCATCATGCTTTCAACAAACCTCCAACTCCGTAGTAACTAAAGCAACCCCAAAACATCTTTTTCAAGGGATGTTTTACGAATTGATTAATGTGATACTCTCGAAGTTTGTCGCCAGTTGATCTGCAAACATGCTGGCTTCTTTGTCCTTGAACGAAAAAAAGAGTCTCGTCACTGAAAATAACTTTTCTCCATTATTTTTCGTCCAATTTTTGGATTTCAGTCTCGATTTGTAGCGTTTTTTCTTCATAGGTTTCGTCAGATGTTTGCTTTTTCACGAGTCGCCTTGCCTTACGTCCAACAACCAGAAGCCTACCCCTGACCGTTGAGGAGTTGACATTAATCCCTTTCATTTGTAAATCTCCTTTTATGGTGTCACTTGTTTTTCTAGGATCTTTTATATTCTTCCTGATCACGCATGCGTCGTCTCTTGGCGTAGTTTTCTCATTCAACCGTTTTTTCCTTTGCGATTTGGACTAATGTATCAAGTTTGTTTCTTCGCCTTGTTGACACCACTTGACATTTGACAGTTGACGCCGACAATATCCGCGATCTCTCTGTAAAGCTTGCCAGTGTGTTCGTGCAGCGTAACAATTTTCGTACGCTTCCTTGGAGTAGCTTCCATTGCAAACAATGGGCGTAGGACAACTAATCGACAGTTGAGACAATAATGTCTAGGCGTGATGAAAATCTAATGCAATGACGGATGATGCAATATTTTTAAAAGCCAAACAAATTTCATCATACACCCCGAAAATAGATTCATATTACTTCACACCACACCAAATGACGTAATCTGAGTAAAAAATGGAAATTGATTACACCCTCTCACTCTAGTGGGTCTAAAACTGACCTTATGATGAAAGAAAGGAAACTAAAGCGGTTGTTTCAATTAATTTGCACAGGGGTGTATGGCAAGGTGAGGGCTCTCCTTCCGGATTCTTCCGAAGGGATTGGTAGAGGAGGAGAATAGGTTTTTTCCCGTCGGGATGGATGCTGCAGATGTAGTTTCTGTTCCGGGCTGGAGGCCTTCTCTCTTCCCTTGTGTTCCCCACACCATTGCGTAACATCTGTTACCTGGCGGGGGTATGATCGGCTATGACTAGCTTAGACAAGCTTAGACAACCTATGACCAGTTTAGACAAGCTAAGACCAGCGGCCCGAGTGAAAACAATCGGGTTTTCACATTAAAAACCGACCTGTGTCCCAACATGACTCAGCCGTGGGTTAAGGTAAATCTTGGGTGTATGGAAAGGTGAGTTTGTTCAGAGATTTTGAAAGTTTGAATACTGGAAATTATTGGGCGTATAATGGAATGATCGAATTTTGCGTTGGTTGCAATGATCCCTAGTCTTTTTAATTGACAGTCGTATTTTTGTTTAATGTTTTATATTTTGGCTTGTCACTGCGAATTTGATTGCAAATGGAAACGAAAGTCTTTCTTATTTAATATTGCGAAAATGATAGTACTGTAATATAATCTTTTCTGATAGCAATATCATTATTTTTACGAAGCCGGTATTTAAGATCTTACTATTTAAAAGTGAAGTGGGTATTTAAGAACTTACTATTTAAAAGTGAAGCCGTTATTTAAGCGCTTACTATTTAAAAGTGAAGCTGGTATTTAAGAGTTTAATATTTAAAAGTGAAGCTGGTATTTAAGAACTTCCGATTTAAAAGAGAAGTCGGCATTTAAGATTTAAACTGAAGCCGTTATTTAAGACCTTATTATTTAAACGTGAAGTTGGTATTTAAGAACTTACTATTTAAAAGTGTTTCTGTACTTTGTTTGGTTTTGGTTTGGTTTGTTTTACGGTATATCAACCTTAATGGGTCACTTAATAAGAACAAGATTTTTATTGATGTTAATATTTTTTCAAAAATGTTCTGTTAGTAATAATGTAAACGACATTATTACGTCATTATTTTTGCACCAACCTAATAAATATATATATATATATATATATTACATTAAAAACATATGAGAATTGCTACACAATTGCAGTTGTGTTTCAACGCATAACAATGCGCCTCCTCAGGCGATTGTAAATTACTGGCGAGTACTCTATTTGTCTTCATCGTACCTGTATATATATATATATATATATATATATATATATATATATATATATATATATATATATTTTTTTTTTTTTTTGACGTTCAACTTTATGTGGGAAAACGACATTATTTTTGCACCAACTTTATATATATATATATATATATATATATATATATATATATATATATTGGGATATTACAATAAAAATATATAAGAATTGGTACACAATTATATAGATAGATGAAGAGATAAAAAAGAGTGTGAGAAAGGGAGATGGGAAGAAAGTGATAAAGAGAAAGTATATGAAAATAAGAGTGGTTTGGCAAACAATATTTTCTTAACGTTTTTTTAAGTTGGTTCAAAGTGTCCTCGGATTGTTTGGCTAATTTATTTTGTGTGCTTCAGTGCGAGTGATCTGTACGTTTTAATTATCAATTTTGGTCGGGCTTAGGATGATTCTTGAATTGCAACCAGAAAATATCACTTCTTTCTTTTATTTATTACTCTTTACTTTTTCTCTTTTTTTATTTCTTTTTTCATTTTATTAACTTCCTTTTTCTTTTTTCACTGTTCTTTCTTTTTCTCTTTCTCTTTCTTCTTTCTTTTTTTATTTTCTGTTTCTCTTATTTCCTCTCCTTTTTTCATTAAATCAGTTTTCTTTCTTTTTTTCTTTGTCACTTTTCTTCCTTTTTAAATTTTGCTGCTTTCTTTTTCTCTTCTTTTTCCTTTTTATTTTTCTCTCTTTTCTTTTCATCTTGTCTTTTATTATTTTCTTTGTTTTTCTCGTTTCCTTTTCTTTTTTCTTTTCGTTTTCTCTTTTTCTTTCTCCTTGCCATATTCTTTTTTCTTTTTCTCTTTTTCCTTGATTTCTCTTTTCTCTTTTCTCTTTTCTCTTTTCTCTTTTCTTTTTCTTTTTCTTTTTCTCTTTTAATTATTTTATTTTATTTATTTCTCAATTTTTTCTTCTTTCCTTTTCAGTTCCATTTTATAATTTATCTTGTCTTTTTTCTTTCTTTCGTTTTCTTTTTTCTCTTTTCTTTTCTCATTTCTTTATTTTATTTTATCCTTTTCCTTTTCCCTCTTTTCTGTCTTTTTCTTTTTTCTTTTCTCTCTTTTTCTTCTTTTTCCTTAATTCCTCTTTAACTTTTTATACTTTCTTTCGTTTTCTTTTTTCTTTTTTTACTTTTTTTTCCTTTGTCTCTTTCAGTTCTTTTTTTTTTTCTCCTTTCTCTTCCCTACATTTTTTTTACTTTTTCTCCTGTAACTAAATTGAAGATTTCGGGTGATTTCATTTTGAAATAGCTGGGAGAAAGAACCAAAAATGGATTTTCTTTTTCATTCTTGAGAATTATTTTCTTTTCCTTCCTAGAGCCCAAGGGGGGAAATGGTTTGCAGCTTTGGAACCCAAGACATTCATTAGGCTTAACTTTTTCGTTTTATTAATTACTGAACGCTCTTTGCTTAATTACAACCATCAAGATCATTATTTATTATAAACAGAACCGACAAAGTAAACCTGGCAACTGCTGTTGAAAAGAACCCCCAATTAGTGATTAACTGGAGCAAGAAATGGCTCGTAAATTTTAATGCCTTCAAAACAAAACTACTTCTATTTAATCACCGCAGAGAAACTTTTCCGCCTGCCATCCACAAGGCTAATGTTGAACTCCAGCAACATTTTACGCGTTCTTTTCCTCACGTTTTCCCCTGACACGAAGTGGAGCGACTATATCGAGTCAATAGCTGCATCTACTGCAAGGAAAGCTGGGTCACTATGTCGAGCCAGAAGAAAAATTCTCGTCCATCTTGCACATTTATAAATCTACCATTCGCCCGTGTATTCAGTACTGTTGCCATATCTGATCTGGGGCTCCTGTTGTATATCTCGAGATTCTTGACAAAATCGAAAGAAGGTTTCCGTAATGTAATCGATTCTGACCTGGCATCTCGACTTCAGTCACTTTCCCACCGACGTGACCTGGCTTCCCGCTGTCTTTTCTATAAATATTTTAATGGCAACTCCGATTCCTCTATCCGAGCCGCTATCCATTACTCCACCATGTATGCATACGCGTGTATACACTTATTTTAGATCGTACAGACTGGAGTCTCTTTATAAGGAAGGGATGCAACGCCTTTGAGGACGAATGGCTCAGACATGCTTATCTGCGAAAAGGCACTCACTCTGATTTGCCACCTAATATGCAGTCTTGGAGATGTGGTATGTGTGAACGCAAGCTCTTGTCGAGGGCAGGTTATGTAAACAATCTAAAAGGCCATCATAACAACCAGAAGCAAACCAACTATGCCAACGTGTCTCATCGTCCTGCTAACAATAACTGTGTTATTCTCAACAAGGTTTCCAGATCATCATCTGGACTGAGGATGCATATGGTCGAAGAGTTGTAGGCCACGCAGATCCAATCAAGAATGCAAAGTTTATCTATCACCTGAAATAGAATGCTGGCCTGAAGTCATCTTAGGTCCATGGATGGCAAAATCAGATGGAAGCCATCTCAAGTGATGCGAAGGGTGAAGAGGCAGCTCTCATCTGAGTAAGATCTGGCAATCACTATGTATATATGTATATGAAAATAAATGGGGTGACCAGATATAATAGAAAATCTATTGGATACAAATCTATGCATTGCCAAACTGGAAGCGCTTAGCTTTGGTTTAAAAATTCCCATCAGGGTTAATGAAGAAGACATAGTTGATACAATAGTTAAAAATCTTAGACACAAGACAGAGTTTACCAAAGTCTTCATTCAAAATTAATTACTGTGCACAATAAGAAAAACTGACTTCAAATCATACAAAGTGGAGGCACTTTATAAGGGAGAGATGTAACACCTTTGAGGATGAATGTCTCAGGCCTGCTCAGATCAAGTGTAATCTGCGAAACACTGCCTCATTGTCCTGCCAACAATAACTGTGTTGTTTGCAACAAGGTTTGCTGATCATTTGGACTGAAAAGGCACATAAGAGAGTTGTACGTCAAGCAGATCCAATCAGCCCTATCAAGGATCCAGATTTGATCTGTCATATACATATGATCCCTATAATATCGAATGTTGGTCTCAAGAGCATCTGGGGTTGCCATGGGCGCCAAAACGATGGGTTATTTAATGCCGACAAGATATTTATTGTTGGTAATATTTGTTATCTATCTATCTATCTATCTATCTATCTATCTATCTATCTCAGTCTGTTCCTATCTCTCTCTATCTAGCTATCTATCTATCTATCTCAGTCGCTTCATATCTATCTGTTTATCTATCTATCAAGCTATTTATCTCTCCCATCTCAGACAGTTCATTATCTATCTATCTATCTATCTCGGTGTGTACATTATCTTTCTCTCTTTATCTATCTATCTATCTATCTATCTATCTATCTCAGTATATATTGTTTTTTTTTGTATTTTTTTTTACTGCATATCAACCTCAATGGGCTATTTAATGCCGACGCGATATTTATTGATGGTAATATTTTTTTCTATCTATCTATCTATCTATCTATCTATCTATCTATCTATCTATCTATTGTTTTTGTTTGTTTGTTTGTTTTACGGCACATCAACCTCGTTGGGTTATTTAATGCCGACAAGATATTTATTGCTGGCCATACTTTTTTTCCAAAGATGTATTGATGGTAATATTTTTTTTCAAAAATGTATTGCTGGAAATATTTTTTTCAAAAATGTATTGCTGATAAAATTTTGCCTTAAAAATGTATTGCTGGTAATTTTTTTTAGAAATGTTTTGCTGCTAATATTTTTTTTCTTCAAAATTCATTGCCGGTAAAAATTTTTTACAAAACTGTATTGTTGGTATTAAAACCTATTTTTACACTTTCATAGAATTTTGACTCCAGTTTGGGGCCAGGTATTTGCACATAGCTGGAACCCTAACAAGTGCTGCCACGCCGAGTCAGGGTGGACTTGAGTACACCTGCAATTAAGAGGTGGTTGCACGCTCCTCAAAACCTCCAGACGCTTTGCTGTCGGATGTAGTTTATCGTCTTACCCAGGATCCGGATGTAGTTTATAGTTTTATTCAGGACCCGGGTGTAGTTTACAGTCTTATCCAGAACGCAGATGCAGTTTATTCTCTTACCCAGGAAGCGGATGTAGTTTATCGTCTTATCCAGGACGCGGATGTAGTTTATCATCTTACCTAGGACGCGGATTTAGTTCATAGCTTTACTTAGGACGTGGATGTGGTTTACAGTCTTATCCAGAACGTGGATGAAGTTTATCGTTTTATCCAGGACGCGCATGTAGTTTATTGTCTTACCTAGGACGCGGATGTAGTTTATAGTCTAACCTAAGACGCGGATATGGTTTACAGTCTTACCCAGGACGCGGATGTAGTTTATTGTCTTACCCAGGACGCGGATGTAGTTTATTGTCTTACCCAGGACACGGAAGTAGTTTATCGTCTTATCCAGGAGGCAGATTTAGTTTATCGTCTTACCCGGGATGCCTTATTTAGTAGGGGTCTTTCCCCTTTGCAGAGGTGCGGTAGTCGTATTATGAAGTCCCAGTCGATATGGCGGCTATTAATCCGAGAAAGCGGTTGTATACAGCTGACAGTTTAGATATTTTTAGACGAGTTTGACGCAATGTATGACATCCGAATGAAAGTCTCGATCTGACGAAGCTATTTCAAAACCTGATTCGACTCTTTTGGTTAATGTTTTGGTTTAGTAGAAATTTGCGTTGTTGGGCAAAACTATCGCAAGCTCTGCCTATTCTATGCTTAAGTTCTTTGTCACCTATAGCAAATATGTTATAACTGATCCATGCACTGAAGTGTTTAGTATTTACTAATTCTATATCCAGCTTTTTATTCCAATCCCAGATTCTGTTTTCGAAAGTTTTATTTGAGTTCTATTTCTTTGAACACTTGTTAGAGGATGTTGATTTTGTGTATCAAAATATCATTTTTATCACACCTATGAATACCTATGCCATCATCAGAACCCATCACCATCTTAATCAGAAGAATAAAAAAGTTAAAAAGATGCTTCTGGACATTTGATTACTTGAGTTTCACCTGTCATATGGCATTTTTTTTACGAGAGAAATATATTTTTGACATCGCGATATCAGTCCGAGCAGACGCTAGTAAATCTGCGCAGGCTCTAATCACCATTGAATAAGGAATATAAAAATGTCAGTTGATATATTTATCGGTTATGCAGTCCGATCAGACGTTAGTAAATCTATACAGACTCTAACCACGTATGAGGAAGGAATATAAAAATGTGAGTAGATATATTTATCGGTTATGCAATTTGATCTTACAGTTTATTCAGGAAATATTCCGATCCTTTAATAACATTAACGGAAGGTATTTTACCAATGGACGCAAACAGCAAGTAACCTGCCTAATGAGCTTGTGTAAATCATTGACCGCACCAGTGAGAAAAATTGTGGAGAGCAGGAGATAGAAGGAACACCGGACCATTTATGTCAGAAATATTCTACCTTAGATATATAAGATTGTTATGGTCCGGTTCCTTGTACCATGGTGATAGTCCAAGGTAGAACCAATAAAGAAGAACTCGAACACAGGTATGGAATAACACAGATATATTACAAACAGGAATATATGCAGAGAAGTAGAAGTGTTAGTATGAACAATCAGGTTTAGTAGAGAGAACAATGTAGTCTCGACCAGTATCACTATTCCAATGTCTTGCAGTAATTGTTTGAACGCGACTCTGTTTCGGACTGCCTCTGACTCGACACTTGACTCGACTTGAAATACTGACTGGAATTGAACTACTGACGATATTCAGTCCCCCCCACTGGGGCGTCATGTGGCACAAGGCCGTTTTTAACGTGGGTTTTCCGAGCCAGTGGGATTTCCGAGCCCGTGGGCTCGGCCCAAAAATATGCACATTGAACCCGTATAAACGGGTTCAGGGTCGGTTTACCTCCCCGAAAGAGAATCCGCCCTTCGGCGTAGCCTCGTTCGGATTCCTCCCGCCCGAATGCAGAGAGTTCAACATAACAGCCGGTTAAAACTTGAGCGACTGAAGATATTCAGTCAACCCCCCACGAGGGCGTCATATGGCACAAGACCTTTTTAACGTAGGCTCTCCGAGCCCATGGGCTCGGCCAAAAATATACCCATTGAACCCGTATAAACGGGTTCAGGGTCGGTTTACCTCCCCGAAAGAGAGTCCGTCCTTCGGCGTAGCCTCTCTCGGGTTGCTCCCCGCCCAATAGCAGAGAGTTAAACTGATCTGTCGTTCAAGAGTTGAGCGACGGACTATATTTAGTCACCCCCCCCACGTGTGCATCATGTGGCACAAGGCCGGTTTAACGTGGGCTCTCCGAGCCCGTGGGCTCGTCCAGAAATATGCCCATTGAACCCGTATAAACGGGTTCAGGGCCGGTCTACCTCCCCGAAGGAGACTCCGCCCTTCGGCGTAGCCTCCTTCGGGTTCCTCCCGCCCGAAAGCAGAGAGTTGAACCGAACCGTCGCTCAAGAGTTGAGCGACGGACTCCATGCCTACTCCTGAGACGCAGTATTTATTAAGTATGGAATAGCCCATTATTATTATCGGTAAGATCCCATACAAAGATAGACTCTGTAAAGAAAAAAAAAAACCCGTGTAGTACGACACAGTGAACCAACTTTCTTAAAAGCTGTCCTCGGAATATTGTTTTCCCACTTCATGTCAGCTCAGAATGTTAGCATCAGCCATGCTGATGGAAGGTGTCTCTCAAATGACTAATGGATAGCAGTTTAGTATTAGATGCGTTAAAATTAGCAAGACGTTCATTGCCCCAATTAACAAAAGACTGAAGGTCGTTTTGGATATCAGCGGCTATTTTCAACTTATCAAACTGACCAGGCTTACTATCAAGAGAGAAGTAAATGGTTGTGTCGTCAGCGTGGATACCAAGTTGAGAGCAGATGCCATCGGGAAAATTATTAATGAAAATCAAAACAAAGTAGGACTAAGCATGGGACCTTGGGGAACACCTGGATTAGTATGTAAAGAACTAGAATAGAGTTTCATTTTTTTCGGTGTCATCTTTTAGATGAATTCAAATTGCGAACGCACCAAATTCTAAGGAAGAGAAATAATTGCCCTCATGCAACAGTGCTTAAATTTTTTACTCATTTTCGTTCCTATACCTGTTGCCTAGGAATTCTTTTGTAGTATTTAAAAAAAATAAATATTCTCGCTGTATTTGATTTCCTTTCCAATTGTTATTTATCTTTGCTGCTTCTTTTAATTACGTTTTTATTTTTTAAGATAAAACGAAGAAGAAGAAGAAGGAATGTGAGTAAAGAAAGGAAACTGTTAAAGAAGGGGAGAAAAGTAAGAAATAAGCGAAAATGAAGAAGTCGGATTAGAAAGAGGGAAAGAAGAGGGAGTAGGACGTGAAGGAGGCAGAGGAGGAACGTACGAAGAAGAAAAGGAAAGAGATTAAGATGAGCAGCAAGAAGAAAAAGAAGAAGAAGAAGAAAGAAGAAGAAAGACGATTATGAAGAAAAAAGAAAGAAAGAAGAAATAATGATAGGAGGATATGTAAAGAAAAGAAAGAAGATAAAAGCGAAAGAAGCGCCTCCTCACTATGAAAGAAGACGAAAAAGAAAAAGAGAAGAAAAGAAAGATAATCGTGATGATGGTGAAGAAGAAGAGAATGAAGAAAGTTAATTACAACAAAAAAAAAAGAAAGGAAGGAAGGAAGGAGGGCGATGATGATGATGATGATGATGATGATAATGGCGATGATGAAGAAAAAGAAAAGAAAAAAGAAAATGATTACAACGAAGAAAGAAAGAAGAAAGGTGATGGCGATGATGATGGTGAAGAAGAAGAACAACGATTTTAGAAAAAACAGAAAGAAAGGTGATGTTGAAGAATTACAACAAAGAAAGAAAGAAAATGAAGGAAGAAAGGTGACGTGATAATGATTACAATGGTGAAGAAGAAGGAGAAAAAAATAAAAAAATAAAGATTTAGCAAAAAAGAAAGGAATGTAAATATGATGATGATGATGATGATGATGATGAAGAAGAAGAAGAAGAAGAAGAAGAAGAAGAAGAAGAAGAAAAAAAAGAAGAGAAAGAAGAAAAATAATTGTTACAAGAAAGTAAGGTTATGGTGATAATGATGGTGGTGGTGATGATGATCGTGAAGAATAAGAAGATAAAGAAGACAAAATATAATGACTACTGCAAAAAAGAAAGAGAGTTGAATATGATGATAACAACGACGACGACGACGATGATGATGATGATGAAGAAGAAGAAGAAGAAGAAGAAGAAGAAGTAGGTAAGTAATGAGAAGTCGAGGAAGATGAAGGAAAGCGAAGAAGATAATATCGATAGAAAGAGGAAAGCAGAGGATGAGAAAGAGAACATATGAGAAAGGAGAGAGATCATTGAGAATAAAGATATAATGTAAAAGAACAAGGAAGTGATATATATATATATATATATATATATATATATATATATATATATATATATATATATATGGGTGCGCATGCGCATATGCTACGCATTCAGAGTCACGGCTGTCATCTCACATTTACAAACGAATGTTCGTATATATATATATAAATATATTATTTTTACCGCCATTTCTTGGGTTTTTGTCTTCTAATTTCATTATTTCGTTTAACCATTTTTCTGATAGGAATTTCGGTAAATTGTTTCTCCTTTGATGTTCGTAATTCCTTCCTTCTGCATTCTGCGTGCAAATATTGATCGATACGTGCGTAAAATCAGAGTCAATGAGTATGAGTGTGTGCGTATGTGTGTGTGAAAGTGCGTGTGAGTGTGTGTGTATCTGTGAGGAATACACAGACATACATATGTCTGCGAAAAAATATATATATTTTAAATTTATACACACACACACAAACGCACACATACACACACACACACACACATATATATATATATATGTTTGACACACGTGCATTAACCAGGTATAAAGGCTGTAATATATATATATATATATATATATATATATATATATATAGTTTTAAGGTGTGCTATATTTATGGGTTAAAGTGCTCAGTATCAGAGATAGAGCGTATGTAAATACAATAGTGGACATGGAAGTCAATTCTCAGCGGTAACAGTCTGTTTCATGGTCATACACAATCGTCAGACCATGTCCTGACGATTGCGTTCAAACATAAAACAGACTGCCGCCGCTGTGTGTTGACCTCAATGTCTATTTTTCATATATATATATATATATATATATATATATATATATATATATATATATATATATATATATATATATATATATATAATTTTATTCGAGTTTAACTAAAGAGGTGTGACAAGGTACTCCGTTGAAGCTTTTTATTTATTTTTTCACGTGGTCGTATAAGTTTTTTTTTTTTTTTTCTGGACATGAAGTGTGTCCGAGAGCTTCCGACTATTCATTTTGCCATTATCGAGGATTCTTTTTTCATTTTTAATTCTAACTGAATGAGTAGATTTTTATGTATCTATCTTGAGTTATGGGAGTGTTTTTTTTATTTCCACACACGTTCACAATATACTGGCCATGTTCATAATTGATGTTATTCGTCATTAGCTTTTTCTTGCATTTATCAATTTCTATCTCTCTCTCTCTCTCTCTTTCGCTCTCTCTCTCTCTCTCTCTATATATATATATATATATATATATATATATATATATGTGTGTGTGTGTGTGTGTGAGTGTGTATTTCATTAAAGACGACAGAGAAGTTAGTGCAATTAAACTTTTTATTTAATTTTTCTTGTGTTCAAACAAGTGTTTTCTTTTCTGAATACAAAGTGTGTAGAAATTGTCCAAATATCCTGTAATTCCGAGCGCTTTCGGCTATACTTTTAGCCATTATCAAGGATGATTTTAGTTTTACTTTTTAATTTGTTCTATAGGTTGTGTGTATGTGTCTATAGTTATAGGGTATTTATTTATCAATATTTTCCGAACACAGTCAGCACATCGTGGCCGTGTTCTTGGTTAATATTATTGTGTTTTCGCGTTTTCTTTTTTATTATTAAGGTTTCCATATTTATTTTTTAAATTTTTTACATGTGGATGAGACTATTATACTAGTATTTTCTGATAGTGTATTTCGGGTGGAGTTTGGTAAGTTTGTGTGTGTTTAACTGGGTTCTGATGGAACTGTGGTCGGAATTATAAGTAAGTAATTTAAATAATTACTTTATCGGTGAAGCTTTCTAGATTATTTATTCAGCAGAATATTTGTGATCATTCCAGCAAAGAACATCACGTGGTACATAGTGTCAATTTTGGTATTCTTACATTAACAACACGAAGACAAAGGAGCTTAGCGTTGACTTGAGACAGAGAATTATTAAATTTCACAAGTCGGGAAATATTCACAGTACTATTTCAAACCGGTTAGCTATCCCTAGATCTGCGGTACTGTCCGTTATGAAGAAGTTTAAACAGTTTGGCACGAAAGAGAATTTGCCTGGGCGTGGAAGAAAACCCAAATTTTCACAGAGAACTGAACAAAAACTGTGTCGCGAGGTTAATATAAACCCAAGAGATGTTTTGAAAGACATCGCCAAAATGCAAGGTTGTTTAAATAGAAATGGATTATATGGAAACCGACCACGACGAACCCCTCTTCATAAAACTTGTCACATTCGGTTTAATTTTGCCAAAACGACACAGAAAATTGATTTTAGGAACAAGTACTAAGGAGTGATGAAACAAATTTATCATTTTGGACAGAAGATTTGGCGCAAGAAAAGTGACGCTTTTCTCCCAAAGTACACAGTGGCAACATTAAAACATAGAGGCGGCTTGGTGATGTTTTGGGGTTGTCTTACCTCAAGGGGGACTGGAAAATTAATTTCAATAAGCGGAATATTGAAATCTTCAGACTATATCCAAATTCTGGATGAAAATCTACAATTATCAGCGCAAAATCTTCATCTAGGTCGGTGATTTACTTTCCAGCAAGATAATGATCCCAAACATACGTCTAGGTCAATGATTGAATGGCTTCAGAAAAAGAAGATTACAGTTCTGCCACAGCCTTCAATGAGACCTAATTTGAATCCTATTGAAAATCTAGGGTAAGAATTGTAATTTCTTATAAATTGGTCGGTTACCAAAAAAAAAAAAAAAAAAAAAAATCAGGAATTAGAACGTGTAACCATTGAAGACTAGAAGAAAGTCTCAAAAAAGACTTGTTCAAATCTCATCAAAAACTTTAAAAAACGATTGCAGCAAGTTATAACGATGCGAGATCAGGCTATTTACTATTAATATTGTGAAAATTTGTTCAATTATTTTCTATTTTTCATACTGTACGAATAATTTTGTCTTTTTCTATTTTGCATAACTCGCCTGTCAAACCTGTTGTATTTAACCAATTGCTCTGAAAATTGAGTTTTAAATTCCATTTTTTGTGCTTAACATATAGAAAATCCTGGCATCATACGGGCATTAGATTCTGAGAAATGGATAAAAATATTCAAAATTGATATGTGTACGAATAATTTCGTCGTTGACTGTACTTAAATATTTTTATCTGTGAAAATAACGCATAAACAGAATATATATATATATATATATATATATATATATATATATATATATATATATAATTTATTCGAAAATTATAACATCAATATGTTATAAAATCTCTACATAGGTAGCCATTTTGTTTCAACACTTCTGGTGGGCTATAAAGTGATAGTGTTGAATTTAGAATCTATATTCAACACCATTACTTGATAAGACACCTCACTTGAATCCTATTGAAAATCTATGGCAAGAATTGAAAGTTCGATAAATTGTCGATCACTAAAAAACCCTCAAGACTTAGGAACGTATAACCATTGAAGAATGGAAGAAAATCCCAGAAAGGTCTTGTTAAAATCTCATAAAAAACGATTGTAGCAAGTTATAAAAATAACAGGCCATGCTACTGACTATTAATATTGTAAAAATTGTTCATTTTTTTCTATTTTTCATATTGTATGAATAATTTTGTCTTTTCCTATTTTGCATAATTCAAAATTTGTTGTATTTAACTTATTGTTCCGAAAATTTAGTTATATATATATATATATATATATATATATATATATATATATATATTGTGATTATTAATATATAAAAAAACTTGTCATCATACGAGTATTAGATCCTGAGTAATGGATAAAAATAATCAAAATTGATGTGTACGAATAATTTCGTCATTGACTGTATATATAGATGATCAGAATTCCTTCGTATCCCATTGGTGAGATGTAAGTTTCACTTAAGCATTTTCTTCCCACGAGCCGCTGCTTCTCGGGGAACCGACGCCCAAGAGGGTGTTTCCCCAATCATTACAATCTTAATCTGTTCAAGACTAGAATTACTATCTTCCCTGCATATACGCATAAACTTTACCTCTTATTCTATAAAACTCTACCTCGAGTGGGTCTTGAGCATTGTACCGGGTGAACATTATTGTAAAAATGCCTGCATATCTATCTATCTATCTATCTATCTATCTATCTATCTATCTATCTATCTATCTATCTATCTAAAATATTCTATTCTTAAAAGAGCGCTCAATACAGAGTAGAGCAAATATAGTTATTTATTCGAAAATTATAACATAAATATGTTATAAAATCATTACAAAAATAGCCATTTTGTTTCAACAATTCTGGTGTCTTATCAAGTGATGGTGTTGAATGTAGATTCTACATTCAACACCGTCATACATTATAAAAAGAATTTATAAACATAAAAATGTCTTAAAATATCTCTCGGACTTCATAATGTGTGACATCATTTGCTTACATTTGGATACGCCTTGAGCAGATTTGAATGTACATGACTCGATCGGTTAAGGTACGTCATGTTATATGACGGTTCCGTATAGGATACAGGTTCGATTCTTGTCGGAGGATAAATTTTTTCTATGAACATTTCTCGGACATTCAGGCCGGTAAATGTTATTAATACTGTTTATTATAAAACAGAGCATTTTATAAAAAGAATGTATAAACATAAAACATAATGTCTTAATATATATATATATATGTAAATACAATATATATATATATATATATATATATATATATATATATATATATATATATATATATATATATATATATATATATATATATATATATTACTCTTCAAGTAAATTGAATTGAGCTCTCCCAGCCACTGTCGTATTTCGTATAGAGAAAAACACTAAAATTCTGTTGTGCGATAATCGCCTAGAGAAAAGATATCTGACTGATGTTAAATCAGTCGAGTTTCTATCCCGGCTCGAAGCAGTCGGACGTCTAGTCTCACTGAGGAGCTGTGATACAGCGAAACAGTCTGTCAGTGAATGACTATATATATATATATTGTGTTTATTTTTATTTGAGATCTATATTTTAACTATGTTTCTACTTTTAAAAAATGAAAATCAATCCCATTTTTTAAATATAATACGAAAAAAATTGCCATTTCATACAAATTATTAACTTGAAAACCCGAACTTCTTACTTCAATTGAAATGTCTGTCTTCCTGCATGTTTACGCATGCGCCGCGGAAGTAATAAACCAGTGTGCGTGTGTGTGTGTAAAGAGAAAGATATGAATTGCCTTGAGCTCTGTGCGTGAGCAAGATGGCTTACTTGTCTGAGAAAAAGATCTTAGATGATAGCTTTGAAATTTTCTTTGATGTCACGAGTAGAGAAAGAGAGAAGCTCCTTACAATAGCGCTTGTATTGTGTCCTCGATTACAATGTATTTTCAAATATGATTAACGAAGAACCGCCTTTTTTTCTAGCATAAGGTTTCTAAATTAAAACTCGAGCAGTGTATATATATATATATATATATATATATATATATATATATATATATATATAGAGAGAGAGAGAGAGAGAGAGAGAGAGAGAGGGTGGGGGAGAGAGATTGACTTGATACCCAATGACTTTTGTCTTTGGGTTTGTTTGAAGGAGGAAAGTCTAATATACCCAAACGAAAATTTTGGAAGAACTCGAATGGCGAATACAAGATGTGAAGTCTTTCATGCCACAAGAGTTCCTGGGGAATTCAGCTGACACAATTCCTGAAGCTGGTACCGAAATCGAATTTTAAATAAAAATTAGAGTTAATAAATAAATTATGAGTATTTTGAAATAGGGAGCTACTTTTCAATCACCCTATATATATATATATATATATATATATATATAAGGAGTGAGAGGAAAGTTGAGTTCATGCCATTCCCAAGCGTATTCGATCACAGCACTCCAATTTCCCATTCCGAATCTCCATTAGTCTAACCTACCTCCAATAAATAATAATAATAATAATAATAATGATAATAAGAATGATAATAATAATAATAGATCTTAGATGATAGCTTTGAAATTTACTTTGATGTCACGACTAGAAAAAGAGAGAAACTACTTAAAATAGCGCTTTTATAGTGAGCTTGGTTCCAATGTATTTTCAAATAAAAAGCACCTCTTTTGCTAACATAGAATTTATAAATTAAAACACGAACAGTATATATATATATATATATATATATATATATAGACACGGTTCAAATCTTACCATGGTTGATTTGACAAGAAGGAGACTATATATATATATATATATATGTATATTAGGTTGGTGCAAAAATAATGACGTAATAATGTCGTTTTTTGACGTTAAAAAATACGTCAAAAACGACATTATTACGTCATTATTTTTGCACCAACCTAATATATATATATATTTGGAAAATCTATCTATCTCAATCTGCTAATATCTAACCGTCTAAATCGGTTCATATCTCTCTCTCTCTCTCTCTCTCTACATACACACACGCATATATATATTATTGTACCTATTTTTCCTTTTTTCGTGATAAACCCCCAATGTATTATCTATAACAATCACTTATAGATGTCAAAAAGCCACCATCTGTTGAAAATTGCATAAATTTTAGGAGAATATATGGAGCTGACCAAAGGAATATATCACCAATATAGAGTGGATCCAACGAGAAGAAGAACGAATAATGGATAAAGATCTATAAGAATGGGAAAATATAACCACCACTAATTTTAGAAAAGCTCTAACGAAATCCCCAAAATGTAAATATCCAGGTAGTCAATTTTTGGTTATATCATCCATAGAATCCTTGCACAAACTTTATCCATCCTTATTAGTTATCCCAATGCAATCCCAGAATGCATCACTCAAGGAAATACATATCTCCTGCCAAAAACGGGTGAAACAGATGATCTGAAAAATTATAGGCCAATAACATGCCTGTCCACTACGTATAAACTGATCACGTCTGTCCTGACGAACTGTACTTACTCTTTTCTGGCAGCAAACAACTCTCTTCCCTTGGAACAAAAGGGATGCAGGAGAGGTTCATATGGTTGCAAAGATCAACTATTGATAAACAAAATGATCTTGAAAAATTACAGGAAAAGATGTCGAAATCTCAGCACAGCATGGATAGATTACCGTAAAGCCTTTGATGATGCGCTACATTCCTGGATCCTTAAGACTTTGGAAATGTACAAAGTCACCTCGCTGATAGCCAATTTCCTTAAACACAGCATGGGAATATGTAAAATCACATGATATCTAAATAACACGAAAGGCACTGCCACTTCCAAACGCCTGAATATCCGACAGGGGAAAACTTTCAATGTCACCCCTTCTGTTTTGTTTGTCCTTAATCCCCCTTACGCATGAAGTAAACAATAATAGCTTTGAATACAAACTAAACAAGAAAGTACTCAATCACCTACTCTACATGGATGATCTCAAAGTCTTTGCCAAAGACGACAATGAGTTGAAAGGTCTCCTCAATACTGTAAAATGGTTCAGTGACGACATCGGTATAGATTTCGGATTAGATAAATGTTCAAAATTAACATTCCAGAAAGGGAGAATTACAGAAACAAACTCAATAGATCTAGATTTTGTCACAAAGATTAGGGTACCCTGAACAAGAAGTAGCCTATAGGTAACAGGGAATGAAGGAGAAAGTAAGAAAGCAATACTACCAGTGTGTGCGTTTGAATAATAATAATAATAAAACAGAATATCAGCCATAAACACCTTGGCTGTCCCCGTGGTGCAATACAGTTTCAAGATACTGAACCATAACTGGCATTAAGCGAATGGACGCCAAAACGAGAAAGCTTCTCACTTGCCTCCACATACATCATCCCAAGGCTGATATTGATTGTCTGTATATGTCCAGATCCGAAGGAGGCAGAGGATTAGTTCAACTAGAACTGTCTTACAAAACGTTTGGATGATGATCCGTGTCAAAGAACATGAAAGAAGTAAGAAACTTTATTCGGCAATAAAAAAAAAAAGCCAACAAGTTCAAAATGGAGTTTCAAGTGTGGGTGAAGAAATGCAAGTAAAACATAATACACCTACTGCAGCTGTAAAAACCTAAAAAAAGTAAGAAAAAGAAAATGCAATCGGCAAAATACAGAAACAATGCTAAGATAAACCTCTTCACGACCAATATTCAGCGCGTATCAAAAAATCTGATGCAGACAAACTGTATCCATCGGTGTCTACGTAGTGCAGAGTTAAAAGATGAAACCGAAAGTTTTAATCTTGCTGCTCAGAACCAATGGCAACTAACTAGAAGTTATCAAGCACACATATTGTTAGCCCAAAATGCAGATTCTGTGATAAATATCCAGAAGTAATTGACCATCTTGTATCAGGTTGCACTATATTGGCACCTATTGAATATAAAACCCGGCATGACAGTGGGTCAATATCTGCATTGGAAAATATGCAGCTTTTAAGGAAAGGAAACTGCAAGAAATTGGTATGAACACCACCCAGACCCAGTTACGTAGTTAGATCCTATAACAATTTTATTTGACTTTACAATACACACAGAACAATCCAAGCTAATCACCCAGACATTGCAATCAGAGACTGCAAAGACAAAATGTACCTCCTTATTGATATGGCAAATGTATCCTTGAAGATCTTCAAAACACTATTAAAATCCAAGGACCTTGAAATCAAAATCTCAAAAATGTGGCTCATGAGGACATCAACAATTCTAGTTGTAGTTGGAGCCCTCGGATTGATTGGAAAAGATTCCCATAGACTCATCGAAGAGATTTCTCGTTTCCCATACCTTAAAGAAATACCAAAAAATTAAACTCACAAGTACACGTCACATCTTACAGAGGTCTTTATTTATGTAAAATATATGTGATCTTAGGTGTTGGGTTTTTTTTTCTTCAAAAACTGCCCAGGGGAAAATGTCATGATGCAATTTCTGACCTAAAGTCTCTGGTCGGGACCCGGAAAGAAATGAGTATAGACCAGAAAGCAACGGAAATAATAATAATGATAATAATAAGAAGAATACACTTTAGAAAAGCATTTGTTTAGTGGGATATCAACTTATGGATCATTTAAGGACGAAATTTAATTTTATTCAGCACATTAATAATGTTTTTACAAAAATGTATTACTAGTAATTTTATTGTATTTATTTATACTTTCATCGTGTTTTAACTCCAGCTTCGGAGTTAAATATTTTCCCATAGGTGGGACCCTAACAAGTGCTAGCAGCTTGGGTCAAGGTGGATTGGGTACAACAGCAATTGAGAGGTAGTTCCACGCTCCTCAGAATGATGTTAAAAACTGCCACAAAACATTGTTGATTTATTTAAGATGGAATGATCTATTATGACATGTCTCTAATTATTTAAGATGGAATGATCTATTATGACATGTCTCTAATTATTTAAGATGGAATCATCTATTATGACATGTCTCTAATTATTTAAGATGGAATGATCTATTATGACATGTCTCTAATTATTTAAGATGGAATGATCTATTATGACATGTCTCTAATTGTTTAAGATGGAATGATCTATTATGACAGGTCTCTAATTATTTAAGATGGAATGATCTATTATGACAGGTCTCTAATTATTTAAGATGGAATCATCTATTATGACATGTCTCTAATTATTTAAGATGGAATCATCTATTATGACAGGTCTCTAATTATTTAAGATGGAATGATCTATTATGACATGTCTAATTATTTAAGATGGAATGATCTATTATGACAGGTCTCTAATTATTTAAGATGGAATGATCTATTATGACATGTCTCTAATTATTTAAGATGGAATGATCTATTATGACATATGATGTATTTATTTTCAATTTTTCTAGTTGAATTACTCACCTATATTGCATATGATCCATTATTGTACATAATTAGGTTACAATAAAAGCTGTATTTTATATTAAAACTACCTTATAAAAATTGAGATGCAGTAGAGTGGTGGGGGTGAGTGGGGGCTTCGTAACATAGATTGGGGTTGTATTCATAGATTCAGGGTCGGGAAGGAGACACTTGCATCGGCCCTGCACATTTTGGTTGGTTGAGTCGGGATTTATTTTATCGCAAATGATGTACCAACAAAGAAACGCCATTTATTGTAAATTGAAAAGAAAGGAAGCTTATTCCTGGAGCAGCAACCAAGACTTGGAAGTTTAACTTGACGAGCTGACAGATAAACACCAGGAGCAGTATAGTCATTAAACTGGATTTTTATTTTCTTTTACATTTTTCCTTTGTGAATAAAATGTATTTCCTTTTATGGAATTTCTATTTATGCTTCCGTGGGTCTGAAAATTTTTTTCTGGCACCAAAAATTGGTCACAAGGAAGAAAAGTATCTTAAACACTGGTTACAAAGGAAAGGATGGGCCAGGTTTACTCATTTCCTAAAGAGCCATACCGATTTCTTCTTTTTCTTCTATATGCCAGGGCTCTATAAAACGTTGGCAATGGTCGCTCTCCACAATTTCCTATCCTTTCTGGCTCATAATAACTTTTGTCTTTTTGCTATCTCTCCCAAACTGTGCTACGCTATCCATTCATTGAAGCTCGCCTGCTAGGTTGTACGTTGCTCTCCTTTGGCCGTCTTAACTTCAATCCAACTTGTGAGTATCAAATTTCACAAGCCCTCTTTCTTCATTACGTGCTCCAGAAATTTCAACTATCTCTTCCCAATGTTAAGCATAAAAGTCCTTTTTGTTGAAATTTTCTCTAGAACTTTATCGTTGCTCACATGTTCGGTCTATGGCATTCTCAATGCCTTTATGTAGAACTAGTTGCTTCAAGTCTCTTCTTCATCTGTGAGGAGCTTGTCCAGCCTTCCCTGCCATATAAGGGAACCGATATTACGTAACAGTTCAGCACACTTACTTTTGCTTCAAGTCTCTTCTTCATCTATGGGGAGATTGTCCATCATTCACTGCCATAAGAGAGCCGATACTACGTGACAGTTCAGTATTCTTTTCTTTGTTTCTATTGCTACAAGTCTCTTCATCTGTGAGGTGATTGTCTATCATTCATTGCCATATAAGAAGGTCGATACTACGTAAAAGTTCAGTACTCTTTTCTTTGTATCTATTGCTACAAGTCTCTTCGTCATCTGTGAAGAGCTTGTCCAGCCTTCACTGCTGTATAGGAAGACTGATACTACATAACATTTCAGTACTGTTTTCTTTGTTTAACGATATTTTTCTGTTTCTTAATACTTTGCTCAGCTTTTAGATGGCATCTTTCGCTATCCCAATGAGCCTTCGCATTCCCATGTTGCACATTCTGCCCTCTGTTAATACGCTTCCATGGTATCTAAATTGTTGCACCTGCTTGATTTCGATATCTCCAATCTGTAATTTGCATCTTGGGTCGCCCCTTTTGCTAGCAATCATGCATTGATGTCTAGTCGTGTCTTCTCACTTTCCTTCGCTACCTTCTCAGTAGTTCTTGTAATTTTATTTCTGTGTCTGCTATCAACCCTGTCATCTGCATATAAAATATTCCTAGTAGGGCATCCGCTTCTCTTAGAATAGCCTCGTTTCTGAACTAGATTAGGTATATTTTTATTTCAAATGAACTAACAGCCAACATTTTAGTCTCTTCGGCAAGCCAGTGGTGCAATAACGCTGTGTTTGTAACCATTAATATCAGCGTGCTGGTATGAATAGCAGAACGTATAACATTGATAATTCTTCATATAAAAGACAACTCTTATATAAATGGTGTTGTTTATTCGTGTATTATCCATGATTACTTTTTTTTTACCTTCTCTACGATTTTCCCTAACTCCGTTTTCTTCGCTAACAAACAGTTATCGTTGTTATCGTCTGTTTATTTTTGGCGTTTCTTCTAGCGTCGTCATTCGTTCGTTATATCGAAGTACTCGAGATGACTCCTAATTACTCAACCCCCTAAATATTTTCATTGCATGTCTACTGATTTCATCAACAGAACTCCCTCTCTCCAGTTTTATTTATTCATTCGACGCCATATTAAATCATCCATTTTCCCTAGGTTCCCGCAATTGCATTTTTAATTCCTTTTCCCTTTTTTCCCCTCCATTTTCTTATCGCGCTGAGCGCCATTTTGTTTTGGGCTTTTTTTCCCGATCTTTTTGGTGTTATTTTTTTTTTCTATCTTTCCCAAATAAAATAATTTTCTTGTTTATTTGTTTGCTTGCTCTCGCTGTCTTTCAGTTTTAATTTGTTCATTTTACTTTTTTTTTTTTAATTTGCTGTTTGTACCTTTATCTACAAGCGGAAAACGCTGTTTCGTGTGCGTGGGTGCGCGCATGCGCGCATGCGCATCGTTCACGAAATCTAACATTCGGCGTAATAGGTGAGCTAACCTGTCAAAATATACCTATTTCGTCGCAAGCAAATTGGAGAAATGATGTGAGATTCGGCTTATTAGACATTTGCCGCGTCATCCTCATAATTAGGATTGTTGCTTGCAATGCAAACAGGAGTTTTATTCTTTTTTCTGTTATATTTCGAAATTATTGAGGTGTATCAAAAATATTTTCGTTTTTTTAACCTCCCCAGAGTTACTATGTATATTTTTGAAGTCTATGTAATTTTCTAATATGGCATTTGCCGATTGATTTTAGGTCTACTGAATGTGTGCTGTTGGTCGGGCCCACCTTTAACTTTCGTTTTAACGCATCATAACACACATGGCGCCAGAAAATAAAACGTCGAGTAGCTAAATCAGATTTTAAAAGTTGTGTTTGCTAAGTAAGATAGAAAGGGCTAAATCAGATGTTAAAATTTTAGTTGTGAATCAGATGTTTAAAATGTGGGGAGGTAAATCAAATGTTAAGAATGCGGCGAAAATCGAATGTTAAAAGTTTGGTTATGAGTCAAATGTTAAAAATGGGAGAGCGTTAAATCAGATATTAAAATGGGTGGAATAAATCTGACGTTAAAATGGGTGGGGTAAATCGAATGTTAAAATAGGTGGGGTAAATCAGATGTTAAAATGGGTGGGGTAAATCAGATGTTAAAGTGGTGGGGTAAATCAGATGTTAAAATGGGTGGGGTGAATTAAATGTTAAAACGGCTGGGGTAAATCAAATGTTAAAATAGGTGGGGTAAATCAGATGTTAAAATGGGTGGGGTAAATCAGATGTTAAAATGGGTGGGGTAAATCAGATGTTAAAATGGGGGGGTAAATCAAATGTTAAAATGGTGGGGTAAATCAGATGATAAAATGGGTGGGGGTAAATCAAATGTTAAAATGGGTTGGATAAACCAGATGTTAAAAGAGTGTGGGTAAATCAGATGTTAATTTTCGGGAATGTTTAAATTTTGGGGATGAATAATAATTTAAAAATGGGGGTGTTAAATCAGCTGATTCAGATATTAAAATGGTGGTGTAAATCCGATATTAAAAGTTTGGGGATGAATAAAATTATAGAAATGGAGGCGTGTTAAATCAGATGTTAAAAATAGGTAGGTAAGATGTTAGAAGTTTGGGGATGAATCAAATTCTTAAAATGTCTGGTGCTAAATCAGATGTTTAATTTTGGGGATGAAGCAGATGTTAAATATGATGGGATGGCTAATCAAATGTTAAAAAGGAGGTCAAAAGTCAAATAATAAAAGTGCCGGTATGAATCAAATGTAGAAAGAAGGGCGATGAAGTCATATGTTATAAAGATTCCTGATTTTAAATTTTTATAATCTCATCTCATAAAATGAATATTTTTAAATATATTAATTTTCTTGTGTACGGATTTTTAATACTTATAGTAACAGGTTCATGATTCAGATTTTTCAGTAGTTCACTCTTCAAAGTATTCAACGTTTCTGTTGTGAAAATCCCGGGTTTCTCCAGCGTCAAAAGAAACGCCCACATCGGTGTCATCTTCAAGGCTCCTGAAGAAATGCAGCATGCTGTTTTCATAAAAACGGTTTTTTCAGGAAGTGCACTCAACGTTCAGCATAACTCCGGACCTTCTGCGTTTTCGGCATGATCCTCGTTTCAGCTGCTCTAAAATCCAGTTTGCTCGTATCTTGTATTATTTCCCTTCCAGCTCACCTTGCCCCGTCTGCTTATCTTGCTTCCAGCTCTTTTTGCAGCAATGTTCGATCTCACTCAAACATTTTCTTAGCAGTAAAATATCTCTCTATTGTCTCCCCTTCCCATCACAGCTCTTCTCTCCTCTTCCACCTTCCCTTCATTTCCAGTCGCTCTTCGACCAGAAGCCATGCAGCGCATATTTTCTTCATTTGCCGTGACCCCCAGGATGTAGGCGATCATGACCCTCCACAATTTCCTGTCATTTGGACCTCTTCATAAGCATTGTCTTTCTATTATTTTTCCTAAGCCCTGTTCCGCCATCCATTTACTCAAGCTCACTAAGTATGTTATACGTTGTTTTCCTTTGTCCCTCTTGCCTTTAATCTGTCTCGTGAGTATCACACTTTCCAAGCCCTCTTTCCTCCTTAAGGACACATGACACAGTGGATAAAGGTGTTGGTTAGATACAAGTGACAAGACCCAAAGAGTGTGAGTTCAATACCCGGTTAAGGCAGTGGATAAGTTGGAGAGGGAAATTGACAGGAGATAATTAATAACTGACATCCATTAAACATGGCACGTGGAACTAGAACAGTCTACCTCAGTGATCGAAATAAAGGGTTCAGTTCGAAATTCCAACCACTTGAAGAAGGCCGGAGTGTACAACGACCGAAACGTTGTAATAAATATGGCGACAAAGATGAGGACAATAGTCCGAATAATGTAAATAGAGTACATAATACCTCATCTCAGAAATATAGACAGATACAGAATGAGATATAAAGATAGATGTGATCAAACTGAGATAGATAGATAATGAACAGACAGACATAGATAGATAGATAGATAGATAGATAGATAGATAGATATGAAGGGAATGGGATAGATAGATAGATAGATAGATAGATAGATAGATAGATAGATAGATAGATAGATATGAAGGGAATGGGATAGATAGATAGATAGATAGATAGATAGATAGATAGATAGATAGATAGATAGATAGATATGAAAGATCGTGATAGACAGATATGAAGGGAATGGGATAGATAGATAGATAGATAGATAGATAGATAGATAGATAGATATGAAGGGAATGGGATAGATAGATAGATAGATAGATAGATAGATAGATAGATAGATAGATAGATATGAAAGATCGTGATAGATAGATATGAAGGGAATGGGATAGATAGATAGATAGATAGATAGATAGATAGATAGATAGATAGATGTGGCGATCTTACTTGATCACGAGTCGATTTCCTCCATAATGAAGATTTCTATTTCGATAAAAAATATCGAAAAACTTGATGCTGAAAAAGAAAATACTATAACAATTAATGTTATGTAATGCGTGTGTGTAGGTGTGTGTGTGTGTGCGTGCGTGCGTGTGTGTGTGTCTGAGTAAAATAAAATACAATAAAATAAAAACAGAATGCCTACTAATAAAGATTTAAATAGAACACGAGAGCGATAATAGGTTCCCCTGTTCCTTATCTTCATTAACGATCTTCCTGACGTCATAGGTTCCCAAGTTGGCATCTACGCGGACGACACTACAATTTACTTCTGCCTCAAAAACAAATCTAGTATCGCTGACAAAACTAACCTGGCCGTTCATCTCGAAAAGGACCTCCAATCGGTTGTGAATTGGGGCAGGAATTGGCTGGTTAACTTGAATGCTTCAAAAACCAAACTGCTCTCTATTAATCACCACAGAGAACCTTCCCTCCCTTTCATTAGAATGTCTGACGCTCAACTCCACGAGAGCAGCTCTTTGCGACTGCTCGGTCTCATATTGTCTGCTGACCTGAGATGGAACAAATACATTGAGTCAATTGCTTCGTCTACCGCAAGAAAAGTTGGCTCCTTGTGCCGCGCCAGGAAATTTTTCTTGCCGGAGTCGATCCTTCAAATTTACAAATCAACCATTCACCCTTGCATGGAGTATTGCTGCCATGTATGCTCTGGAGCCCCTTCTAATTGTCTCAATGTCCTTGATAAAATCCAAAGACGGATATGCAATGTAATTGGCCCTGATCAGGCATCTCGTCTGCAGTCGCTCTCTCACAGACGCGCTGTCGCTTCCCTCTGTCTTTTTTACAAATACTTTCACGGTAACTGCTCCGATAAGCTGCTTTCGCTGGTTCCCAGATTTCATGAATTTAAGCGTTCTATTAGGCTGGCATCTCGCTCACACACTTTCACAATCGAAACTGTTAAACGTAGCCGTCTCTTCTACTCCAAAAACTTCATGTCTCGCACTTCTCGCCTGTAGAACACCCTCTCCTTTTTCTTGTTTCCCTGATAGCTATAATCTCCAACTATTCAAATGTAATGTCAATCGACATCTCCAGATGCCTTGATCTATCCCCTATCCTTCTCTTCATCCTTTCCTCTATCACTCCTCTTTGCTCTTGCTCCAACTCTCTGTAACTCCTTGCGTGCTAGTGGCTTCCCGCCTTGCTTGGAGTGAAACGCTTAAAAATAATAAAATAGATGTTATAACGTTCAGTACTTATGGAAGGCCGACTCAGAACTTCGTAATTTTAATGGCTTTGAGGGACGCTAGGCAAGAATGATTGCATTGATCACAGAAAACCGTATTTTCTTAGAAATGCCTATTTGCAAATGCTAACGTTCAAATTTAAATTTTTATTCCATGAAGTCTTGAAGAATGAGATCTGTCGTTTTTAGAGTTCTCATGAAGTAAAAATGATTACTTATGGGATTTTAAGTGTTTGATATTCTTTAATTAATAATAATTTGGTCTGTCTTTTGACATAGAGGTCTCCCAGGATCTATATCCTCCTGAAAATTCCATACCGATTACGATATTGTATCATTATATATATATATATATATATATATATATATATATATATATATATATATATATATATATATATAGTAATCATACAATATATATATATATATATATATATATATATATATATATATATATATATATATACATATATATATATATATATATATATATATATATATATATATATATATATATATATGCATGAGGCAGAGTGTTTCTCTGGCTGTTGATTTAAATGTCCACTTTTATGTTTACATACACTCTGTCTCTGATATAGAGGGCTTTAACGTATAAATATAGTATAACTTAAAACTATATATCTATATATATATATATATATATATGCGTGTGTGTAGACAGAGAGAGAGAGAGAGAGAGAGAGAGAGAGAGAGAGAGAGAGAGAGAGAGAGATGAACAGATTTAGACGGTTAGATATTAGCAGATAGATAGATAGATAGATAGATAGATAGATAGATAGATAGATAGAACATGAGGACCTGAGATATCCAGAGAGAGAGAGATAGATAGAAACAGACTCGGATAGATAGATAGATAGATAGATAGATAGATAGATAGATAGTGGGGGCGTGTGGGAAAGTGTGACAGATAGATTAAAGGAACGTCCAGGTGCACATTTACTTTGAAATAAATTCCAGATACAGTATAAGACAATCGTGCACAAAATAACTTTCATATTGAAATACTCTACACACACACACACACACACACACACACACACACACACACACGCACGCACGCGCACGCGCACACACACACACACACGTACGCGCGCGCGCACACACACACAAATACTGACGGAACTTATATTGGTAAGACAAACTCGTATTCTACAAAGAGAGAAGCAAACATGTAGACACGCTTCCTTACAAGCTTTGTCATTTACGTAAGCAGGAAAAGACAGATGCATGCGCATTCCACCTTACCACTAATCATCCAAAACCGTCGAAGGAAACCAAAAAGAACCTACATCCCCGACCACCGCTTCAACTCCTTTTTTGGTTCTCTACCTTTTCGTTTCCATCACCTGCCCTCCATTTTCATTGCATGTGACATAAACTATGACAGGCGAACATAAATTTCTGGGGACAGTATTTTTCACTCGGCTGACGCCGTCTTTAACGTCTCCATTTTTGTTGTCGTCTGTCGCCATAACGGATACATGGCTGTCGTTCGCCGTTTTCTCACTCGCAATCTGTCACTTACGTCATCACTCTTAACTTCCGCTTTGCTTTTACTACGACTTTTACTTTTTCCTCTCTTTCTCCGACTTCTTGCTTTTTCTTTGCATTTTAATTTGCTTTTCTTTTGGTTCGTTTTGTTTCTTGCTTTTCTCTTCCCTGTGGCATTCTACTTTTCTGTCTGCAATTTAAAATTTACATTTTCCGACATTTCTTTTCCTTTTAGGGTTGTTTTGTTTTCATGTTGTGTTAATTCCGTTTGTAGAACGCTTTTACTTCTTTATTTTTCCTCTCACTTTATCACTTCTTTTTGCATATTTTCACTTTCCGCCATTGTTTTTTTCGTATTGCATTGTGTTACTTCTATTTTTTAATTGCTTTTTTTTTTCATCTGACTTATTTTATTCGCAGAATTTTCTTTCGTACATTTTATGATTTTCTCTTCATTTTGATTCTTTCCATTTATTTCTTGCTGTTCTTTGTTCTACTTAGTTCGACTTTATTCTTTCTTGTTCTTCTTTACCTTGAGAGTCAATTTATTTGTCAACACTTCTTTCTGTTTCAACTTTATTTTACTATCTCTTCTTCTTCTTAAAACATCTAATAGGCTTCTTTTTTTATCTGCCCTTCCTTTTCTTTACATCTTCTTTTTCTTCTTCTTCTTCTTCTTCTTCTACTTCTTCTTCTTCTTCTTCTTCTTCTTCTTCTTCAGACATAGACTTTTTTGTCTGTTCTTCCTTTTCTTTGCATCTTCTTCTTTCTTTCTTCTTCTTCTTAAGACATCTAATAGGTTTTATTTATTTTTTCTTCCTTTGGTTTACATCTTCTTCTTCTTAAGACATCTAATAGGCTTTTTTATCTGTTCTTTCTTTTCTTTAAATCTTCTTCTTCTTCTTCTTCTTCTTCTTCTCCGCCTCATCCTCATTCTTCTTCTTTTTCTTCTTCTTCTTCTTCTTCTTCTTCTTCTTCTTCTTCTTCTTCTTCTTTATATTGCGAAATACCTTTTTCTCTCGAAGATAAACAAAGTCGATACTAGTTAACGCCTATATGAGTGATTCCTTGGGAATAGCAGGCGCGCTAAGCTTACGTGATGTAGCGGATAATATTAGGTTGGTGCAAAAATAATGTCGTTTTCTCATATAGTAACATATGTGAGAAAACGATATTATTTTTGCACCAACCTAATAGCTTGGAATTGTAAAGCCCGAGAGCCGAGTTCCAGTTCCGTTCGGGTTCGTTATATTCACTCACACGCAAATAACCTTTGCAAAGGTGCGAGTCCACCTTTTCTCCACACATCTATTGGTTAATTAGTAGAATTTGTATTAGTAAATAATTATTATTTCAAAGAAATTATTAAAATCTAAAAATAATTACTGGCTTTAAATAACCACTAAAAGGATGGTAAGCCGTAAAAAACAAATCAGTCAACCTTTTTCCATTTTCGTATTGAAATATTATTTCTTCTTTTTAGTTTCCCCATTCTTTCTTCTTCGTTATTTTTTTCATATTACTTGCATCCTCGTTCAACGCCTCTCTTTCTCCCTCTTTTTCTTCTGTTACTGTCTTCATATTACTTGCTCATCATCATCTTTTTTTCTTTCACTCTCTTGATATTACTTGCTTAACTTCTTTTTCTTCTTTCAATCTCTTCATATTACTTATTCTTCTCGTTATTATTATTCTTTTCTCTTTATTTCACTTGTCAACTTTTTCTCCTTCTTTGACTCTTTTCGTCTTACTTCCCACTTTTCTTCTTTTCTTTTCATCTTTCTCTACTTTTTTCTTTGACCCTTTTCATATTATTTCCTCTTCCATTCTTCTTCTTCTTCTTCTTTTTCTTCATTTTACTTCCAGTATTTCTTTTACTTCTTCCACTCTCTTCATATAACCAGTGAAGGTGAGAAGAAAAAGAGAGTTTGAAGGAAGAAAATTGGGAACGATGTTGAAAGAAACGAAAAGGAAACCAGGTGAAAGGAAAAAATAATTATATCATCATATATAGGTCTTCTACCTATATATGCTGGTGTGGATACAGAGAAGAGAATTGATGAATCCGATTATAATGATTATAAATGTACAAATTATCTGTTCTAATCTAGATTCTTCTTTGGGACTTAAGATCACTCCAGTGGTGAACCATAACTTGAAGAGTTGGGTTAAAGGAAAATAACTGAGACATCCAAAAGAGGCATGGGACGTGGAACTAGAACAATTTTGCCCTAATGGATGCAATAAAGGGTTCGATTCGAAATTCTAATCACCTGAAGAAGTCCGGAGAATACAACGGCTAAATCGTTGTGAGTATGGCATTGAAGACGTGGATAACAGTCGGAATAATGTAAATAATGTAAGTAATTATTCATAACAAAGATATAGAAAAGATATTCCAATCACCTGAAGAAGACCAGAGCGTACAACGGCCAAAACGTTGTTAATATGGCAGTGAAGATGAGGATAACAGTCTGAATAATGTAAATAATGTATGTAATCATAATACCTCATCACAAAGATATAGACAAATTTTCCAATCACCCGAAGAAGGCCGGAGCGTACAACGGCCAAAACGTTGTGAATATAGCAACGAAGATGAGTATAACAGTCCGAATAATGTCAATAATGTAAGAAATCATAATACCTCATTTCAGATATATTCCAATCACCTGAAGAAGGCCGGAGATTACAACGACTGGAACGTTGTAAATATGGCAATGAAGACGAGGATAACAGCTCGAATAATGTCAATAATGTAAGTAATATCTTCTATCGTATTTCTTGTTTCTGAAACCCACTTCTGGCATTTTGCTTTCTAGTCTTTGATTTAATGTAATATCAATCGTTATCTTTTGTCTTCTTAATTCCTGTTCTTCTATTGTTCTTTCTCGTTGATATTGTTTTGTTTTTGTTTCTTTTTTTTTTTCATATTGTGTCACACTCATTAACCCCTTTGCGTCTTAGAGGCTGTATTGCGCAATGATTAAATTAAAAAAAAAAATGAAAACCTTCTTTGGGACAGTTCCAACCATATTCGTAACTAGCATCATAAACCATCTTTTACCTGGTCTTTCATTACTGGGAATTTTTACCGTTCAATTGGAGCAGTTTAAGTTTAAGTCAGCCCACACGAAAATCAATATTAGTAACAACAATTGGGTGCTACTGAGGCACATCTCAAAATTCGTGTGTGTGTGTGTGTGTGTATGGGGGGAGTAACTATTTGAATGGGGGGGTGACCTTGAAAAGGGAACTGTATAATAATAAATAATATTATTGTAATAATTTAAACTATTTATTTTTATTAAAGTTTTTATGAAAGATATATATCCAAGAACAGATAGTAAATAGTAAAACGTTGCTGAAATGGACACGAAGTAGTGGAGGGCCATTGTCGCCAACAATTTGGACTCAAAACCAGCATTGAAGAATTATCTATCAAACAAAAGATTTCCTCAAAATCGGATGAAATCTGGAAATAAATAAACAACACCCAATCACACAGACACACACATTTTGAGAATTATATATATATATAATAAATTAATTGATTTAAAATATGTTTTTTCCGCTACACAGTTCTAACCATGTTTCAAAAATGGAAGGTCCGAATTTAATTTTGTAATTAAATTAAAGACATTAGTTCCATTTCATCCTCAAGCGAATTTTGGAGTAACTTTTAAAATTACTGGGTTTTAAAGACACAGTTAAAATCATTATTCAAGTTTCTAAGGTTACAGATTAATTCACTTCTACGAGACAGGGGTGTTTGCGTGTTCTTTATGTCTATATTTTGATGTTAGAACACCGGATTATATATCTTACTGTTTTTTCTTTCTTTATATATTGAAGATTTTTGTGAGTATATATATATATATATATATATATATATATATATATATATATATATATATATATATATATATAATTTAAATAAAAACAGACCACTTTAAGGTTCCATGTAATAAATTATTTCACCACAGCCCTTCTAAAGGACTGCGGATCATCAGACTTTACTTCCAAAAAAAAAAATGAAAAGAAAATTTACACATTTTTGCCGGGCCGTATTAAACATATGTAAATTAACGAAGTGAGGAAGTGAGGGGGAAAACATGAGAGAAGACATGAGTGAGTTAGTAGATATTGACACATTTAAACGGTTAACTCAACGGAAGTTACATATTGATATCGAAGGAGTACAGAAGAAAAACCCATATAGAGAAAAAGAGAGAAGGAAGTTATGAGAGAAGGTGTCACTAATTTTCTTTGTAAAAAAAAGAATTACCTAGTTTCTCATAAACTATATATATATATATATATATAGATATATATATATATATATTTGCGGCGTTTACTCATTCCCCCACGAGAATGAGATGTGTCACAAGGTCGGATTAATGTGGGGACCTGAGCGCATACACTCGGGCAGGGACAAAAATTACCCTCAACCCCCGCAACCGTCGGTTGCGCTGGCCTCGGTGCGAGCACCGATCCCTCCCTCTTGTGCAATGGGAGGGCGCTGTTCCCTAGGGCTGGGCATCTCTTCAGTATAATTTTCCTCAGTTGCCCCTCTGTCCTCAGAAGCCCCTGGGCGCACTCTGTCCAAGGACAGAGACGCAACTGAGAGATGATAAATAATGCGAGATCCCTCCAACATATATATATATATATATATATATTACAAATTACATTCATAAATTAGATTCAGACTGATAAAGATGTTACCGTAACTTTTTTTTACAATCTTAAAAAAGTATGATTGGTCGGGTAAACAATAATGATAGGCTGTTTTTGTGGCATGAAAATTTCAAAGCGACGACTAACTCGTGTATACGAGACGCGGAAGCGAAAATCGCGTCGCAGCTCGTGACGTCACATATGACCACGCGAGAGTGAAAACGAGAAGTATTAAGTATGGGAAGAAATGGCTTCTGTTATCAATTATAGCCATTTAAGAATATTTGTGGAGATTTCGTAGTTTATTTTGTTCAGGTTAGGTTTCATCTGTTTTATGTATATAGCTTCAAGAATTTTTAGTTTTTGTTTATTGTTTTCATGTTTAAGTTGTTATGGGACCTTAACCATAACAACATAATGGACTATTCTATACGTAATAAATACTGCGCCTCAGGAGGAAGCAGGGAGTTCAGCCCGAAGTCGGGCGACCGGCTGATCGGCTGAACACTCTGCCTACGGGCGGGGAGGAACCTGAAGGAGGCTACGCCGAAGGGCGGAGTCTCTTTCGGGGAGGTAGACCGACTCTGAACCCGTTTATACGGGTTCAAAGGGCATATTTTTGTCCAAGCCCACGGGCTAGGAAACCCCACGTTAAACTGGCCTTGTGCCACATGATGCCCTCGTGGGGGGTGACTAAATACCGTTCAGCCCGAAGTCGAGCGACCGGCTGACCGGCTGACCGGCTGATCGGTTGAACTATCTGCCTTCGGGCGGGGAGGAACCCGAAACGAGGCTACGCCAATGGGCGGAGTCTCTATCGGGGAGGTAAACCAACCCTGAACCTGTGTATACGGGTTCAAAGGGCACATTTTTCGGAGATCCCACGTTAAACCGGCCTTGTGCCACATGATGCCCTCGTGGTGGGGTGACTAAATACTGTTCAGTGTGAAGTCTGGAGTGAGGTCCGTCAGAAGTCCGCCAGGAGTCTGTCAGTCAGCCAGAGCGAGTCAGTCGAGTCAGTGAGTCAGAGGCAGTCCGAAACAGAGTCGCGTTCAGACAATTACTACTAAACCTGATTGTTCGGAGTAACACTTTCTTCTTCTCTGTATATATTCCTGTTTGTAATATATCTGTGTTATTCCATATCCGTGTTGGAGTTCTTCTTTATTGGTTCTACCTTGGACCATCACCGTGGTACAAGGAACCAGACCATAACATAAGTTTAGTTGTGTTTTCAACGAGGATTTTCCGGAATTGTGTACGCGGCCAGGCATGTTGTTTTAAATGCCTAAAAAATGCATACATAGATCCGGAAAATCGGAAAGTAATTGTCATCTTTGATAATGGCTTATGTAAACCGAAAGTTTAGATCGGATTTAAACATGTATCAATATGGTGATTTCCTTTCGTCCTTCAAATGATAATGTTATTAAGCCTATCAGACAATATGAAAGAACAAACGGTTTCGTCCCAGCCTTATCAAGTTTATTTTCTGGGTTATAAAAAAATATATAAGCGTGTAAATTAAATTAATATAACGAATGGAAGGGAAAAATAACATTCAGGCCCAGTAAGCATTCCCTCTGTTTACAAAGGGAAGGCCCACGCGATCTGATATACAAGGACTCTAGAACCTTGAGGTGATCAGAGGAGTGGGACCGAGATAAAATCGAAAAATGGTCCGCACTAAAATCAAAAACACAATTCCTGCTATTTATTACATACCCTGCAATAGGACAGCCAGAAGTATATATATATATATATATATATATATATATATATATATATATATATATATATATATATATATATATATATACTAGCAGCATTACCCGGCGTTGCCAGGGTTTATTCAAAAAAAGATCACGAACCTCATCCAATCTGTAAAGTTCAAATAAAGAAGATTTTTTTTTAGTGCCTCTTATCTATATGGCGAAAAATTATAATGACATGAAGTCTGAAAACATTTATAACAGGAGAAAGTTGTTTTTTACAGAAGCGCAGAAGATACAAAAATTTGTCAGCAAATGAAGAGTACATTAATTGCAATCGATCTTCGAAAATTGTTGAGGAGAAATGCTTTGTTGACAGCTTTTGCTCAAACAACATTGAATGAACAGCATGCATTGGTAGGAAAAGACATTCAACAAAGACTTCTAGCAGCCATGTCAACGCTGAAAACCAATGTTCACATAGACTGTATAGGATTGTTCTTTGCCCCTCAGTTTCGACAGATCGAGTAGCAGAGTTCTGGCAGCGTTCCTTCCTCGTCTAGTTAGCCGTTGCTCATTAGTTTCTGCTGACCTTGCATTAGTTGTACGAATAGCATTTTGTGTCAGTCTAATTTGAGTTTCTTGTTGCGAAGCATTTCATTCTCCGTGCTTTCATGCATTTGGCTGTAGTAGTAGGACGTACACATGAAGGATTTTGCTTTCTTGGTATTATTGCTGGGAATCAGATTGCCCAATGATAAGCCACTCTACATACACACATCTTCCAACCACCCGCCTTCTATAATCAAACAGATATCAAAATCGATTAACCGCAGGCTTTCCGACAATTCCTCCAATGAATCCATATTTAACAAAGCTAAGAAAGACTACGAAACTGTCCTAAAAGATAGCGGATTCCCAGCAACACTCACATATTCACCACAGAACACAAAAAAGGCTACCAGGAAAAATATCATATGGTTCAACCTATCGTACAGCAAAAACGTAAAAACAAATGTAGGAAAAATATTCTTCAAACTCTTACACAAACACTTCCCGGAATCAAGCACCCTAAACAAAATATTCAACAAAAACGCAGTAAAAATCAGCTACAGTTGCACCGAGAACATGGTACAAATAATTAAAAAAAAGTACAACAAGAAAATTATCAACAAACCACACGAACAAATTAAACCCACGTGCAACTGCAGAATAAAGAACGAATGTCCCTTAAACGGTAATTGTTTACAAAACAACGTAATATACCACGCCACGATAAAATCACCAGATCATGAAGAAAAAGTATACATAGGAGTAACTGAAGGAGCCTGGAAACAAAGAAATTATGCACCCAAAACATATTTCACAAATAGTAAATATGCGAACAGCACAATGCTTTCTAAGTATATTTGGGAAATTAAAAACAAAACGCACATCACACCAAAAATATCTTTGAAAATAAGGAAAAGATCAACCTACAACGACCAATCAAAAACTTGCAAACTTCTTGGTGGAAACAAATAGCTCCCAGACCAAAATAAATTATTAAATAAAAGATCTGAGCTCATCTCAAAATGCAGACATGAAAACGAATCTTTATTACGTTACTTAAAAATCGAAAACTGAAAAAAATAAAATAAAAAATAAATAAATAAATGACAATAAAATAAGCAAAATAAATTAACCCAAACAAATTACCATTAGAATAGACGAAATAGAATAAATAAATAAATAAAAAGCAAAATCAATGAACCCAAATAAATAAAGTAAATAATAAACAAATTAACAAACCATTATGACCAAAATATTAGTTAGACTATCAAACCAAAAAACAGACGAAAAAAATAGCTATAACTATTATAAAAAGAAAATAAATACTACGTTACTTAAGAATCGAAAACCGAAAAGTGTCAATAAAATTATACAGGATAATATAATGAATAAATAATAAAAAACAAGTAAAATAAATTAATCTAAATTCATCCAGATAAATAAATATTCTAACCAACCGATCCCGTTAAAGTAACCGTTAGAAAAAACAAATAAAGATAATCAATCCAAATAAATAAATGAAGTAATAAACAAATTAAAAAATACTCCCGCCCAAATAATAGTTCGAGTAAACGGCAACAATCAACACGAAAATTGAATAAATAGCTTTAATTATCTTCCCAAACCATAACAAAACTATTAAATATGTGATATAAACTACGTTAATAAAAACACAGACTAATAAAAATTAAAAAAAAATAAAATAAGATAAAAATAAAATATATAAGATAAAAAATGAAAATAAAAATAAATAAAAACAAGCAAAATAATTTAACCTAAATAAATAAATAAACAAATAAACGACTTCCGGTAAAATAACCGCAAAAGCACCACTGGCCCGTATATATAAATAACCGAGAAAAACAACAGCACTCGTGGCCTGACGATTGCGTCTAGCATGAAACAGACTGTCGCCTCTAAGTGTTGACTTCTATGTTCACTTTTATATTTACACACGCTCTATCCCTGATATTGAGCACTTTATCCTATAAATATAGCACATCTTAAGACTATATTTCTTCATATATATATATATATATATATATATATATGATGAAAATATAGTTTTAAGTTATGCTATATTTGTGAGTTAAAATCTAAATCTAAAAATGGACATTGGAGTCAACACCTAACGGTGACAATCGTCAGGCCTTCCGTAATGGCCCAACGACTGCGATTAAGCATGAAACAGACTCTCGCCACTGGGCGCTGACATCAATATTCCCTGATATATATATATATATATATATATATATATATATATATATATATATATATATATATGTATGTATGTATGTATATATATGGAAAAAGCACACATGACTTATTGATGGAAGAAAGAATAGAGGGAAACAATGATCATCTGATTTCTGTGAATGAATGACAATCAAGACCCGTAGAAATGTCAAGGTTTCAATGATTGAACAAGCTCATTGCGAGTTCTACGACAATAAAATATCTCCATAGAAATTCCTCTATCGAATTGTTAAATATTTGGGCATAACATCTTAAATATTAACATTTAAATATTGCAATGACAATCATAAATATGAAAGCTGATTGTTATTTAAGAAGTATGGGGTCATAAGATTTGAAATTGATAACATTTTTCCATTTCTCTGAAATAGACGTAAAATACTTCTAGCTTTCTTTCGTTCGTTCATTCATCCGTCCTATCTTCCTTCCTTCCTTCCTTCCTTCCTTCCTTCCTTCCTTCCTTCATTCATTCCTTCATTCCTTCATTCCTTCCTTTCGTTTCGCATGGGGTGATACCGTTTATGAAATAAATATCACAATCAAGACCTGGATTCGAACTAGTTTCGCAGAGTTCACGTTACGAGCCGTTAAAATGAAGTACACCATCTACACAACAGGTGATATATGGGTGTTGACATCAGTTTTCACTTTATATATATATATATATATATATATATATATATATATATATATATATATATATATATATATATGTACTACACTTAAAATAAAAAAAAAGATATAGTTGAATTTTCTGGGACACATGATGAGGAAAGACGGTTTGGAGAATGGAAAACACACAAGACTTATTGACGGAAGAAATAATAGAGGGAAACAATGATCATCTAATTTCTGTGAATGAATGACAATGGAGACCCGTAGAAATGTCACGGTTTCTTTATTCCAAATTTCTGATGCATTCTAATTCTTAAGCTAATTATTGGCTAAGCTCATAGCGAGATCCACGACAATAAAATATATCCGTAGAAATTCCCCTGTCACATCGTGAAATATGTGGGCTTGACATCTTTAACAAAATATTGCAATAAAAAACATAAATATGAAAGCTGGTCGTTATTTTAAGAAGTATGGGGGTACAAGATTTGAAATTGATAACTTTTTCCATTTCTCTGAAATAGACGTTAAACACTTCTATCTTCCTCCTTTCTTTCCTTCCTTGTGTGTGTGTGTGTGTGTGTGTGTGTGTGTGCGCGAATGTGTGTGTTGTACACTTAAATTAAAAAAAATATATTGTTGAATTTTCTGGGGCACATGATGAGGAAAGACGGTTTGGAGAATGGAAAACTCACATGGCGTATTGAGGGGAGAAAGAATAGAGGAAAACAATGATCACCTGATTTCTGTGAATGACAATCGAGAACCGTAGAAACGGTACGGTTTCCTTGTTTGAAATTCCTGATAAATCGGAATTCTCAAGCTAATGATCGAATAAGCTCATAGCAATTTTTACGACAATTAAATACCTGTGGAAGTTAAATATTTGAGATTAACAAATTTAACAAAATATTGCAATCACAATCATATAAATGAATGCCTATCGTTATTTTAAGAAGTGGGTAGAAATGAAAAGATTTAAAATTGAGATCTAGGTACAGACCAAGCCCGACATTGCTTAAAATCTATGAACTGATGGGAACCGGTATTTCAACGTGATATAGCCGTAAACCTCTACGTTAGGTTTGTGAAACATTAAACTCTATTTGGACGGACACCAGGGTCGTCTAGCTTTGTGTAGCTTGCCAGGCCGCTTGCAGGCCACTGATACTACAATGAGTTAGATCCTCACTGAGTGTCTCACTGCTGTAGCTATGTATCAGACTAAACTGTATTTTTGGCAGTATGGTGTAAATAATTGGCTTGCTAACGCTCTCAAAGGCCATCAATACTGTAAGGGATTCCCTAGTCGGAACTTTCGCGTATTGTACTAAGTACGACTAATGATTGTATCCAAACACACGAAGAGTGCCTGATTGGTGATGTTCATTCTCACATCTACAAAACAGGCAAGAAGAAATGTATTTTAATCGAAGCATGTGGAAGGCAACTTCTTGCGGGTTCGTCTTTAAATCTACAAGTTCGCCGTTCTCGCATGGTATAAATAAGCATGAACGGCGATCATGGCGATGGTAGTTATCTCCCTTAGCACGCAATTGTCACATTTACAGCCAATAAGCGACTAGAATCAAAATAAAACTGACATTGCACGCATGTAACACCATCAAAGAAAAATTGACTCACACTTTTCCACCCCTACCTCGTCACCATTGGACTCAACCTCATTAATCTGCAAATTCTCCCAGTTGCTTTGGGTAAAGACTATACTCTGATTGACAAGTTTTCCTTCTTCTGTATTTTTACTCTTCCTGGAGCAGCCATATTTTGTCGATGAAGAAGGCAGGTATTTTTTCCCGCGCAAACCAGTATCTCATTGAACCATGCTTTCATTGCCATAGCCTATGCAAAGTGTTAAATTCTGCGTATGATACTTCGTGATGTGCGTGCCGACTATTTTTATTTTATTTTTTTATTTTTGTAAGTGCGAGGTGTATCCTGGATGAGGTGTGAGAAAGGCCGAGTGAAATAAAGACAGAAAAAGAAAGAGAGAGAGAGAGAGTGAGAGAAAGAAGATGAATAGGCTGAAAGAAAGTAGCTAGTAAAGATGAAGTCAAAGAAGAAACAAAGAAAATAGTATGAAAGATTTAATAAAAGAAAAAAGTGAACCGAAAGCAGGATGAAATAAAAGAAAGAAAGAAAGAAAGAAAGAAAAAGAAAGAAAAAGAAAGATAAATAGTGTTAAAATTTTTAAAAAGAAAAGAGTGAAGCGAAAGAAGGATGAAATAAAAGAAAGAAAGAAAGAAGGAAGGAAGGAAGGAAAAAGAAAAAAGACAAATAGTGTGAAAGAAAAAGAAAGACCATGGAAAGAGGAAAGAAAAGAATGAAAGAAGAGAAATAGTGTTAAAAAATTAAAAAAAGAAAAAACTGAGATAAAGGAAACGAACACTAGAAAGAAAGAAAGAAAGAAAGAAAGAAAGAAAGAAAGAAAGAAAGAAAGAAAATAGTGCAGAAGAAAAAGCGAGGCAACGGAAAAATGAAACAAAAGAAAGAAAGAAAAAAGAAAGAAAGAAAGAAAGATGAAGAGAAAAAGTGTGAAAGAATTAAAAAACAGAACGAGCTCAAATAAAGGAAACAAAAGAAAGAAAGAAAGAAAGAAAGAAAAAGAAAGATAAATAGTGTTAAAATTTTTAAAAAGAAAAAAGTTGAAAATGAAATAAAAAAGTGAAGAAAAAGAAAGAAAGAAAGAAAGAAGAGAAATATTATGAAAGAATTAGAACTAGCGCAGATAAATAAAATAAAAGAAAGAAAGAAAGAAAGAAAAAGCGAAATAGTGTTATGAAATTAAAAAAAAGAAAGAACGAGCACAGATAAAAATGAAATAAAACAAAAAAGAAAGAAAGAAAGAAAGAAAGATAGAAACAAAGAAAAAAGAAAGGAAAGAAAAAGAAAAATACAAATAGTGTGAAAGAAAAAGAAAGACCCTGGAAAGATGAAAGAAAAGAATGGAAGAAGAGAAAGGAAACGAATACTAGAAAGAAAGAAAGAAAGAAAGAATGTAAGAAAGAAACAAAGAAACGAAGAAAGAAAGAGGAAAAATATTATGAAAGAATTAGAAAACAACTAGCGCAGATAAATAAAAATAAAATAAAAAAGGAAAGAATGAAGGATAAAGAAAGAAAGAAAGAAAGAAAAAAGAGAAATAGTGTAAAGAAATTAAAAAAAAGAAAGAAAACAAAAAAGAAAGAAAGAAAGAAAGCGTATGACAGACTAAAAAAGAAAGAAAACAAAAAAGAAAGAAAGAAAGAAAGCGTATGACAGACTTAAAAAGAAAGAAAACAAAAAAGAAAGAAAGAAAGAAAGCGTATGACAGACTTAAAAAGAAAGAAAACAAAAAAGAAAGAAAGAAAGAAAGCGTATGACAGACTTAAAAAGAAAGAAAACAAAAAAGAAAGAAAGAAAGCGTATGACAGACTTAAAAAGAAAGAAAACAAAAAAGAAAGAAAGAAAGCGTATGACAGACTTAAAAAGAAAGAAAACAGGAAAAGAAGTGTGTATGATAAGTATGCGAACATTAATGAAAAAAAGTAAAAATATCGTTTTTGAAAAAAAAACAAAACCAGTATTGTGAGAAAAATAGATGAGAATAAAGAGAAAGAAAGGACTAAGAAAAAAGATGAGAATGTAGAGAGATAATAGGGAATGAACAAAACAGAAAGAAATAATGAAACGAAGAAAAATGATGTAAAATCCTAAATAAGAAGAAAGAAAGATCGGAAAAATTAAAATATAAAAAAAAAAACAAAGAGAGAGAGAGAGGGAGAGGGGGAGAGAGAGAGAGAGAGAGAGATAGAGAGAGAAAACGCACTGCGAGAGGCTGGATCAAAATGGCGAGAAAGACAACTATCTGACTGAAAAGAACCAAAAGGTACAAGAAGTTGAAATCGAAGAAGTCTGGGCGGAAAGAAAAGATAACAAATGTTGTAATGGAATGAGAAAAGTCGAGAAGACACTGACAGTTCCAACATTTGCATATTATATTATATAGAAAGGCGTGAATAATCAAGCGAACACAAGACTGAGAGAGAAACAAAGATCACGAACAGGCGCATGCGCATTGAACTTTTCCTTTTCCACACTCGTTATTCACTCTAATCAGCTAAATTCTCGACAAGCCCTGCAGCTGTGCTTCGTACGGCCCGACCCTCAAGCACTACCCAATTTCTTCACATTTCATTTGTTCACACAATCTCATGAGCCTTACTGCACTGGATTAATGATATCATTCTTTGTATTTCTCTCTCTCTCTCTCTCTATCCCTATATATATATATATATATATATATATATATATATATATATATATGATTAAATATAGTTTTACGGTATGATATATTTATGGATTCAAGTGCTCAATATCAAGAATAGAACGTATATAAATATAAAAGTGTACAATGAAGTTAACAGCAAGCGGCGACAGTCTGTTTTATGCTTATACGCAATAACAAGCTGTCGGTGATGGGTGTTGACTTCAATGTTCACTTATATATATATATATAAATATATATATTTATATATATATATATATATATATATATATATAAAATAATAATGGACTCTCCCGTCGGTTTCGACATATTAGGCCATTATATATATATATATATATATATATATAATACCTGACCACTCGTATTCGAGGATACCCGTCTGCTAAGGCGGCTACCCAATCCCAATTGCAAACTCTTGCTCAATCACATTTGTATTTGTTCAACACCCACAGAGCCAACCTGTGCTTTATACTGCAACTATACTGAGGAGACCTTACAGTTTCTGGGAGAGAGCGTGTTATCTAGAATGATCGACAATCTGAACAACACCAGCACACTGAAACCCTTGGTCACGATGACTTATGACTTCGTGCTAACACAGCTGTGGACGGTTCCCAAGTGTTCCGTCTACGTAATTTCATTCACAATGTTTGGGTCAATCCGTGGTACGCTTTTCAGGCACTTTCCAAAGATGCCGCACGCTGGGATCGTCATCCCTCCAGACAGATAACATCAGGAAGTCTCCTTCCTGAGAAATCGACCATGATGAGATTTGAATCTGAAATATATCAGAACGCCAACTTTCTAACCACGTGACCACGCAACCACGCGCCAATAATATATATATATATATATATATATATATATATATATATATATATATATTTATATATTTCTGAGATGAGGTATTATGTACACTATTTACATTATTCGGACTATTGTCCTCATCTTTATCGCCATATTTATTACAATGTTTCGGCAATTGTACATTCCGGCCTTGTTCAGGTGGTTGGAATGTCGAACTGAACCCTTTATTTCGCTCACTGGGGTAGACTGTTCTAGTTCCACGTGCCATGTCTAATGGATGTCAATTATCTTCTGCTAATTGTCTTTGAGGATTCATGGCACAGTGGATAAAGGCGTTAGCTAGATCCAGTGAGAGGACCCAAAGAGTGTGAGTTCAATACCTGGTTAAGGCCGTGGAGTACTTTGAGAGGGGAATTAACAAGTGATAACAATTGGATTGGTTTCACACTCAGAAGGGCATAAAAAAGGATCAAGATCGACTATGAACAGAGGTACATTGAAGTACCCGAGCGGTGGCTAAAACCTCTAGTAGATGTATGAGTTGACAATTGGACACGTTTCAAGATCAGAAGGGCATAAAAAGAATCAAGATCGACTATGAACAGAGGCACCTTGAAGTACCCGAGCGGTGGCTAAAACCTCTACCAGATGTATGTTGGCAATTGGACACGTTTCAAGCTCAGGAAAGAATAAAAAAGAATCCAGATTGATGTATAAACACGTCTTGACAGAATTTTTGGACGTGTTTATTCGCCCGTGTCTGAAAAAGACACTTTCTTTTCTTTTCTTTTTTAAAAAAACAAAAAACAAAACAAAAAAAACAACAACATATAAGCAAGTCTGTGCCGGGGAAGGAGTTAAAGGACTTATTTGAAAGCACTGATCCGAGAAATATCATAAATTTTATAAAAGAAATTAGGCTCTACAGGAAAATATTTGTGTAAAAACAAATAAAAAAAAACTCTTTAGTAAACCTGCTTAGTTACTTTGTTGAAAGTCTATATATATATTGTACAACTCTTCTAAACCGAACATCCAAGATTTTCTGTATTGAGGGTACTGTTTGGATTCGCGAAAGAAAAGGCTGCTGTGACAAGCTTAAAAGTTTTATTAAGTTTTACAGTTTTGGATACAAAAGGTAGTTTTTAATGTGGATTCGTTTTTATTTAAAGCGTAGACTGATTACATAAATGTATAGAAAATAATTGACAATTAATAGTAATGAAAACATTCGTGCTAAACAAATATTGTAATTTGTGAAAAACTAAGACACTTTATGAAATATTTAAAAATTTATGAAAAATTATAATTTTATCAATCGTTCATTGTCAGGTCGTCCTGAATTTTGCTGCGTTTCTCATTTGCGTTCATGACAGTTGTTTCAATGGCGCTTTTGACACAAGTACGTCATTCTTTCATTTAATAACTGTGCAGTTTCTTTTTGATAATTTCATTTTGTAATGCGCATGTCTGGATATTCCAGTGGTCATTGAAACAAGGGTTTTGCTCAATGAATTTGAGTAGTGTTTCAATAGACTTCTCTGCTTTTACCCACGATACTGTTTCATCATCAATTTGATCGTCTAATATTTAAAGACAATTTTCAGAAAAACCATGTGGCCTTTTTCAACGAGACGAGGAGGAAACGAAGAATGGGATTTACTCATCCGAGGAAATCACGTTTGTTGGCTTTTTAGTACACAAGTATTATTAACCAGGTTATTCAATCTACATATTATAAGAAGCACATGTGAACCATCTTTCATATTATATATATAACGGATTTGGTCACCTCGAGGCGGTGTAATGGTTAGCAAGTTTGTCTCGCTAGGTTAGTTACTACTGAAAAGTGAGTTCGATCCTCACTGGATGCCCCATGCTTTCGGCCTTGTACCACATCTAAGCTTTGCTTGGAAAATCTTTAGTGGGCACCTCGACGTGGTGTAATGGTTAGCAAGCTTGTCTTGCTAGATCAATTACGAGTGAGTTCGATCCTCACTGGGTACCCCATACTTTTGGTCTTGTGCCACATCTAAGCTGGGCTTAGAAAATCGCTATATATCACAGATTTGTAGATTGAATACATAAATATACAAAAAATATTAGACAACTAATAGTAATGAAAAAATTCTTGCTAAAGCAAATATTGTAATTTATAAAAAAACGAAGACACTTTATGAAATGTTTGAAAGTTAAGGGCAAGAAATATAGACAGATAGTACATTTATATATCACGTTTTGCGATCATCTGACAAATTGATGATCGCAAAAACGAAACCCAGTGTCACAAACTCATATCCATATAACATATATATATATATATATATATATATATATATATACATAGTAGTGTATCAAAAATACTTTTGGAGCAAGTTCCTCACACCAAAACGCCCATTTAAAACGCCTATGTAAAATGCCCATGTAAACATGTCCAAAAGGCCATCGTTGCACTTCAACACAGCTAATTATAACAAACGTTCCAAATGAACCTCCTTTGCTTCTACACACGCATGAACCCGCCAGATCATTGACTGGTGGACGCTTTTAAATTTTCATCTACGGTGTTGAATGGCTTCACAGCCCCTATGACAAGTTGATGAAGCGCCTCTGCGTTATTAATGTCTGTTGCATAAATCAATTATTTTAGGTGGCCCCACAGATAAAAATCCAAAGAATTGAGTTCGGGGCCCATGGAACTGATACTCCCCTACGTATCCCTCTTTCCATGTAGATATCAGGAATTGAATCGCGAACAATGTGATTAAAATGTGCTGGAGCTCCATTATGCATGGACCACATGTATTTTCGTATTTGCAGGAGTACATCCTCTAGCAGGTCTGGAAGTATGTTTGAAATAAAGTCTTTGTAGACAGCTCCTGTAAGACGTGCTGAGAGAACTTATAGATCTACCAGTCACCTACAATTCCAGCCTACACATTAATCGTAAACTGATACTGGTCTAGTCTGTATTGTACCATGGGGATTACGATCCACCCACAAATGTTTGTTGCGTAAATCTGTTATTACATCTCTTCCATCCGTAAACAAGACTGAAGAGACAAACAACGGATCAGCAGTTTGTGCAATAAACCATCAAAAAATGTTCACCCGGGGTGAGTGATCAGAGGGTGATTTGGATACACGAGCTGATTTTAAAGTATCCCCCATGCGGAACTAGGAGATGTACGACATGCTTGGGCCACTTGATAACTGGATCGTCCCTGACAGCCAGTAGAATGTGTTCTTCGTGGTCAGGGGTACGAGTGGATCTTGGTCTTTCTCGATCCATAGTATGTGGTGCCATGGATCCTGTCTCAGTAACGCGACGATAAACAAAAGCAAAGGTTGGATAACTCGGGTACCTCCAGTCTGGAAACGCAATCAGAGACAGCCGTGCAGCCTCGCGTCCATTATCATTCGCGCGGCCGTATGTAAAAATCATATCTGCCTGCTCATGATCTGAATATCCTGCTATTGTTAAACGAAACACTTCTCAATTGACTCACTACTACACACGTTAAACGTGGAAGACAGACTACCAACAAATATACACGAATGACAAATATAACCTAGTCTACATGGCAACAGAGTGTCATCAAGCGCAAAAATTCTTTAAACTTAATAACTCAAAAATGAAGGATTTGCGGATATTATATGGACTTTTGTTTTTGTTTTGTTGTTAGGAGCCTGCCCCAAAGTTTCTAAAAGAATTTTTGATGCTCCCTACATCCAAATATTCAGCAGCGGTGGCGAATAATTCTGTCCACAACTGTGAATATATATATATATATATATATATATATATATATATATATATATATATATATATAATGGCAGTGGCTTCAACAAAGACATCATTAGATGATGGCCGTGAGTTCAAGCATCGTTTTGGAGTCACGGTTTCATTCCTGCTAACTTAGGTAGACAGCAGCAAACAGAGAAAGATATATCAAAGTTCTCTACTGCCTTAACCAGGTATTGAACTCACACTCTCACTGGATCTAACTAACGCCTTTATCTACTGTGCCAAGAGTCTTCAAAGGGAATTAACAGAAGATGACTGACATCCATTAGAGATGGCCCGTGGAACTAGAACAGTCTACCCCAGTGAGCGAAATAAATGTTTCAGTTCGACATTCCAGCCACCTGAAGAAGGCCGGAGCGTACAACAGCCGAAATGTTGTAATAAATATGACGACAAAGACGAGGACAATAGTCTGAATAATGTAAATAGTGTACATAATAACTCATCTCAGAAATATAGACAGATACTGAAGGGCTGAAACGTTGTAATAAATATGGCGACAAAGATGAGGACAATAGTCCGAGTAATGTAAACAGTGTACATAATACCTCATCTCAGAAATTAGACAGATGCTCATTCTTGTCTACTTGTCATGCCATCTCAAAGAGGTGCCTAATCTGAAATAAAATACTAAAATGCAAAAAAAAAAAAAATGATCCGAAACATTATTCTTCGGGATCATTCTCAGAACATCAGAAAAAAAAAAAACAACAAATATAAGTAACAATAGAATACTCCATAAATGTTCAATTATATATATCTATCAGCTTTGGTAGCTTTGTGACCCTGAGTAAAAGCCAAAAGGAGATGGCGAACACGCTCATGCATGTCTACTTGGCATTCCCTCTCAAAGACGTGTCTAATCTGAAATAAAATTTCAATAACGTTAGACAATATTTCCACAGGATGACCATAGCAAGAAGCAAAAATGCTGTGGCAGATTATTCTTCGTGATCATAAAAAATATTCTTCGTAGAACATAAAAAAGGTCCAATAAATATAACAGCCATATGCATTCCCTAACGAGACAGAAGGATGCAAATATGTCTTCCCTTTTTGTCTGATCTAAATAGTGAACTGATTGTCTTGTTTTTGTTTTATTTTTTGGCTATGTCTAAGTGGGAGGTGGGGAGAAGATACCTTGTACTTTGATGCCGGCTTGTCGTTGCTAAATCAGAATTGATATATCTTTCTCTGTTTGATATCTTTCACCGTTTCTTTCTTGTTTGTTTTCTTCATTTCTTCTTTTTTGCACCCCTCTTTCCGCCCTTATTTCATTTATCCCCTGTTTTTAAAGATTTTATTGGATTTTTTTAAAACATTCTATTCTGTTGTTTTACTCCCGGTTTATCTGCTATTCTCGCAATGTGACGGAGAAACGGCAAAGCTGGATGGAATCGCGACTCACTGCTAGGGTTACCTAGGTTAACGAGAATGAAACCGTGATCACAAAACTATGTTTGAACCAACGGTCATTATATAATGATGCCTGTTTTGGAAGCACTGGCGCTATATATATATATATATATATATATATATATATATATATATATATATATATATATTGTCAACCACAGACAGACTGTTTCGCTGTATCACAGCTCATCAGTGTGACTAGCCGGCCGGTTGCCTCTAGCGAAACCCGTCTGAATTGGCGTCAGTCGGAGATTTTACCCCTAACCCGTTGGCGCACGACAGAGAAGAACGCGAATTTAAGCGTATTTATTTTATACAAACACACAGTGATCTCTTAGAACTCAATTCGATTTACCGAAGTGTCATGCATTATTAACCGTTATAATCACTGTTTACAAACCCACACTTTTTTCAGGATCATATATACAGTCATCCATAGACAGAGTGTTTCGCTGTATCCCAGCTCATCAGTGTGACCAGACGTCCGGTTGCCTCTAGCTAGGATCGAAACCCGTCTGAATTGGCGTCAGTCGGAGATTTTACCCGGCACGGCAGGGAAGAAGGTGAATTTAAGCGTATTTATTTTTAGATAAACACACAGTGACTGAGAGAACTCAATTCGATTTACCGAATATTGGTGCTCCGTATGGAATTTCCAAGAGGATATAGATCGGTTGAGATCTCTATGTCAAAGACAGACCCAAAAGTATTATATAATGAAAAACAAACACTTAAAAAAACATAGGTTAACAGCATAACTATCCATCCCACAAAATGTTTAATATCTAAAAAATTCACTAAACTAATTGTGGACAATTTTTAAAAGTTTTTAGATAACACGTTTAGCTATCTTGATACCATTTGTCGTAAGAATCACTGAAAACCCTTTGAGATATTCAGCTAGAAAGAGAAATGTTTAAAATCGTTTTGTGTTAACCACATTACGTCTTCCCAACTGAGTAAGGGTGAGAGTGAAAAGATCAATCAGGTCCTCAGTAATGGTACCAACATTCACACTCTGGCTTCCATCTTCAAAGTTCATTCAAGAACCATCAAGAGAACGGTGAATAAGCTTAAAAAAGTGGGAACTGTAGTGAGGAAATCAGGAGATCACAACTTAGAGCTAAAGAGATCAATTAGAAAAGATCCAACTCAATCCGCATGACGTTTGACACGTGCGAGAGAGCTATGACAGTACCAAAAGCAGTGAAAAAAGACTTGAAAATGAAATCGAACGTGAAAACCTCTAAGGCATCTTGTTACTCCAGGACAGAAAATTAGAAGGTTAGAGAGGGTGAAGATCATCTTGAATAAGTTGAAAAAAGATCCTGGGATAATATATATATATAAATGATCCTGGAATAATATATATATTGATAATATTAGTGGTCAATATATATATATATATATATATATATATATATATATATATAAATTCCCAAGAGGATAGAATCCAGGTAGAACTCAATGTCCAGAACAGAGTAAATATATATATATATATATATATATATATATATATATATATATATATATATATATATATATATATATTTGAATTTTATTTCAATCCTTCATGAGCTTCCGATCCTTAGCTATGATTAATTAATGATGTCATTTCATTTTCGTTTATGATCGATTTCTTCATTATACTTCTGTTAAGATTTGGGAGTAATTATAAATTCTTATTGCTCAAAGTAGATTCAGTCAATTCCAGTAAGATATATTTAATCATTTCTAAGATACAACGGTTCAAAGCTTAATCTAATAATTGCACAATTTATCTGTTACACACGGCATATATATATATATATATATATATATATATATATATATATATATATATATATGTATATAGAAAAATTAATTTAAAAACTCTGGTAAATATTAATGGAACCTTAAAATAGTCAGTTTTTTCTTTAAATTAAATATATTAGGTTGGTGCAAAAAATAATGACGTAATAATGTCGTTTTTTGACGTTAAAAAATACGTCAAAAAACGAAATTATTACGTCATTATTTTTGCACCAACCTAATACATATGTACGTGTGTGTGTGTGTGCGCGCGCGCGAGGTCTAATTAAACAGTATCGGGACTTCATGTTCATGTTCATATTCATCTTCTTTTTCTTCTTCTTTTTCTTCTTCATCATCATCATCATCATCATCATCATCATCATCATCTACATCTTCTTCATCTTCTTTTTCATCTTCGTTTTCGTCTTCTTCTCCTTTATCCTCTTCTCCTTTATATTCTTCTTTTTTATCTTCATCTTCTTCAGGTTATAGGCGATCATGGCCTTCGACTATTTCCTATCTCGTGTAGCCAGTGACGCTTGGTGATACTTAGTAATGTCCTTGATTGTATTCTCCTAAGACTCACGGAAGGGAGAGTTTATAGGGACTAGTACTGAGAAATTAATCCATTTTAATTATGTATAAACAGTGTTCGGAACTCGGTGTCATATTTTTCATTCTCTGTTCAAACACTTCACAGATATTTAAAGTACTGCAACTGTTTGATGTTTATAATTCAAATTTTTGAAAATCATTTCATCCTGTGCAAGGCAAGAAAGCCACTATGAAGGAGAGAGAACAAGAATTAAGGAGCCAACGATTGAACTTTCATTTAAAGTTTTGAAGATCAAAGTTGACTAGGAAGCAAGAAGCCGGAAGAACGTTCCACAAGTGCGAGAAAAAAATTTAGCATAGAAATTGCGGTTACATCAAGCTCCCTTAACTACGACCTTGCCGGCAATCTAGTAACGCGTTTAAGTTCATAAAGTCTAGCTATCACAGAGGAAAAGTTCATATGAGCAATTATCATGAAAAGTATTTAGTGAAAAAGCAGAAGAAAGCTACCTCACGGGAGGCGAAAAAGTAACTTAAGCCGAGATGCCAGATCAGAAACAATAATATTGCAGATTCTTCTTTGTATTTTATCAAGGATCTCTAAATGCATAGCAGAAGCCCAAGACCAGATGTGACAGCAATGTTAAAAGAAAGGCCAAATGGTCGACTTATAAATATGTAAGATATATTCTGGCAAGAAAAATTGTTTGGATGCAATGAGACAATCACCTGTAGATTAAAAGAGAATAGTTTTGTTTTGGGGCGTTAAAATTAACACGCCACTCTTTGCCCCAGTTAACAACAGGATGTAGGTTATTTTTTTTTTTTTTAGATCAGATACCAATTTGACCATATCGAACTAGTCAGACTTACGAATAAGACAGGAATATATGGTTTTCTAACAATAGATACCGAGTTGAAAACTCATGCCATCAGTAAGGTAGTAGATGAAAATTTCGTCCAAGGATAGAGCCCGATGGGTGGGGGTTGACCTCATTAATGCAAAAAGATCTAGATGAGTGGCCGTTCAGGATCACATTCATTGCGCGATTCGATCAGAAAGACTGAATCAGTTCAAAAATTCCAGGGCGGACATATAATATCCCGAACACCCCTACAAGGGGATCGGGGGCAAGCCTGATTAGGGGCCCCGGGCAGTGCTTTGTGACTCTCATTATGTCATCAACATTTACTTCTTTCTACCTCCATTTATATACGTTGCAAATTAATTACAACTGACTATTAAAGGATGAAAGATTTTCGCCATTCTGGGGTCTTTTTTTTTTTTGTTCAAATCCATGATTTTTTTTACCCATGCTAAGATTAAAAAAAAACACACACTATATAAATTTCGCTATTTTTTATCCATAATGTTGAATGTGCAATCTGTCTATATCTGAGATGAGGTATTATGTACACTATTTACATTATTCGAACTATTGTCCTCTTCTTTGTCGCCATATTTATTACAACGTTTCGGCCATTGTACGCTCCGGCCTTCTTCAGGTGGTTGGAATGTCGAACTGAACCCTTTATTTCGCTCACTGGGGTAGACTGTTCTAGTTCCACGTGCCATGTCTAATGGATGTCAGTTATCAGTTATCATCCTGTTAATTCCCCTCTCCAAATTCTCCACTCCCTTAACCGAGTATTGAACTCACACTCTTTGGGTTCTGTCACTGGATCTAACCAACGCCTTCATCTACTGTGCTATGTGCATGAATTTCTGGGTATTATAAACCTAATGTCTTCAGCAACCATTTTTACCAGTGCTCATATTGCAATTTTTGCTGTTACCATTGCGTGTTTTTACCAGAGCTCATATTGCAATTTTTGAATTAAATGTGCTAATTTATTTAACTTAACAAGAAAATCAGAAGTTGATGCTAAAAATTGCTGCAAGACATTGTTCATTTACTTAATATAGAATGATTAATTATGACATGTCTCTAATTTGTATTTAAATACATTGTATTTATTTTCCATTTTTCTAAGTGAGTTGTTCATTTATATTGCATATGATCCATTATTGTACATAATTACGTTACAATAAAATTTTTATTTTATATAAATACTACCTTATGAAAATTGAGATATTGTTGTGTGGGAACCCTGTATCATAGATTCGGTGGTATGCAGGAGACCTTGCGACGGACCTACAATCACACACCACATATCTACATATATCTATATATTTATATATTTATCTTAATTATTGTAGTTTTTTTTAGTTTTAACCAAACACGGACACATACACACAACACACACACGTACACAACTGCTCTTTATATATATATATATATATATATATATATATATATATATATATATATATAGATGGAATGATCTATTATGACATGTCTCTAATTTGTATTTATATACATTGTATTTATTTTCAATTTTTCTAGTTGAATTGTTCACCTATATTGCATATGATCCATTATTGTACATAAATAGGTTACAATAAAATTTGTATTTTATATGAATACGACCTTATGAAAATTGAGATGTTGTTGAGTGGAGGCCCTGTATCATAGATTCGGGAGCCTTGCACGGGCCATGTTGTCAAATGCCTTCGAGGTCTTCAAAGTAACAGCTCCAGCTTCATTCTTAGTTAAAGCTCGCTAGGGTTGTGAAATAATCTGTCTAGAATTTTTTTGTCAAGTGTCAAGCAATGAATATTGGTGTTTAGCATTTGTGCTCTGACGTGTGCATAGTTGGGGAAAAAAAAAGATTGACAGCTCGTGATAAAAGAGAATGTAAAATCGCCATTTCTATGGATATACCAGTAAATAAATATAAAGGTTTTCTTTTCTTTTTCCTGGGTAATCTATCTCTTTTCCGAGAAGCGCTGAAGTGTGATTACTAGTGGAAGATAAATAGCCTTCAAAATGGAAGCGGAATAAACATTTTTTTTTTAAATCGTGCACTTTCATTTCCTCGTATCGAATCCATATTCTCTTTTTTTACTTTCTTTTCTTCGTTTTTTATTCCCCTTGCTTCCATTTTCTTCTTTTTTTCTTTTCTTCATTCTTTGTCATACTTTCATTCTTTCTTTCTTTCTTTTTTATTATTTGCTTCTTATTTTATACGTTGTTTTATTTTTTTATCTTACAAAAAAGAAAGAGAAAAAAATTAATAAAATGGTGAAACGGATGAAGAAAGAAAAAATAACGAGAAGAAAAAATAAAAAAAAAGGGAAAGATGGAAATAAAAAAAGAAAACGAACACAAAAAATAAATAATTAAATAAATAAATAATTAAATAAATAAATAAAAGAGAAAGCGGCTTTTATCTGTGATTGACTGGGAACAATAGCACAGAGAAACATTAACGATGAAGAATAAAGCTGACACGAGTTATCTCCCTTGGTAGTGACAGCAGACGAAAAAAACGATTTTCGTTGATTGAATAAAAGTTTCGAAATTTCCAGAAAGTTACCAACAAAACAACAAGCCTCAGGAAGACAGAAGATGGCCATTGACGTGACATTTAAAATTTTGAAGATCATAGTTGACAGGAAATCAAGACACCAGAAGAAGGTTCCACGGGCAAGAAGAGCGAGAAAAGAAGCCATTAGAATAGAATTTAGGCTACATCTGGTTATTTCAAGAGGAAAATGATGTGACCTACTTGCCAATCTAGTACTGCGCTTAAATTCATGCGATCGAGATACCAAAGATGAAAGCTCATTAGAACAATTACAATAGAAAAGACAGAGGGAGGCCACATCGCGGCAATGGAAAAGTAGTTGAAGAAATGCGAAGTTAATTTCTGTTTATCAACTTTATCTATATATAAAATTATGTGACTTCTGTTAGTCCGTCCGTCCGTCCGTCCCACCCTCTACAATAGCCATACATTGACCGATCGAAACCAAATTTAGGGGAGAAGTGCAAACATGTAAAGGGTTACAAAGTGCAGTTGCTTTTACTAGGGTGCGTCGCTTAGTACAATAAATTTTCATTAATTTTTTTTTTGAAAAATTAAAACTTTTATTATTTAACATACAAAACACACCCACTATTTTAAAACAATTTAATGATTAAAATAAATACTTATTTAATAAAAATACAATATTATTTTTTGCATATGTTTTCTTTAACATTTTATATACAAGAATCCAGTTTCCAGTTCGCCCTGCGTTTGCAAGAACTATAAACATGTCACAAGATCAAACTTGGAACTTGGCTCCAGAATGAAATATTTACGCATAGTAAAGGGTTCACAGGACATGGATTAGGGGAGAGATAGAAAAAAAAGCAGAACTTATTAAGTGCTACAAAGAACAAGGAATTGCCAGCAAAAGGAACAATAAATTACGAACTGGAGAAAGGCGCATTGAAATACAGAATGATGCCTTCGAAATGCTCAGCAAAATATTAAGAAACAGGAATGTTTATCTCTCTATATTTCTGAGATGGGCTATTATGCACATTATTTACATTATTCGGACTCTTGTCCTCATCTTTGTCGCCATATTTATTATAACGTTTCGGCCCTTAAGTATCTGTCTATATTTCTGAGATGAGGTATTATGTACATCATTTACATTATTCAGACTATTGTCCTCATCTTTGTCGCCATATTTTTTATAACGTTTCGGCCGTTGTATGCTCCGGCCTTCTTCAGGTGAATACAATATGGGAACCAGTAATAAGGAGTGCCAGAGAAAAGGAATAATAACAACAAAAATTGCAATATGAGCACTGGTAAAAATGGTTGCTGAAACATTAGGTTTATAACAGCCAGAAATTCATACACAGATGTCCTCAAGGACACGTGGCACAGTGGATAAAGGGGTTGGTTAGATCTAGGACCCAAAGAGAGTGAGTTCAATATCCGGTTAAGGCAGTGGAGAACATGCAGAGGGAAATTAACAGAGGGAAATTAAATGTTAACTGACATCCATTAAACATAGTCTAGCCCAATGAGCGAAATAAAGGGTCCAGTTCGACATTCCAACCACCTGAAGAAGGCCTAAATAATGTAATAAATATGGCGACAAAGATGAGGACAATTGTCCGAATAATCTAAATAATGAACAGGAAAATCGTATTGAATTATTATGCAATATCGGTCTTCTTAGATGGCAATATGAGCACTTCGACTATGTGATTTTTACAGAAGGATTCTGAGAATACCATGAACCGTAACATAATGTTATGACGAAGAAACAAAAAAGGCAGTTGTAATTAACATCAGGGCACATAGTGAGGAAAGAGGGCTTAGTAAGTTTGATATTCGCATGGCATACTGAAGACAAGACAGAAGATAATAGCTCATATCCTACTGTTTGTGTAAATGGTTCGCCATTTAGATAGCAACAAAGCAGAACTTAGTAAGTGCAACAAAGTGAATTGTGGAGTTCTATGATCATCCACATCCCGAAGAATAACGCATAGAAGAAACGAGAATATACCTACAAAGAAGGGAAATGTCCCATAATTGTTGTTACATTTCGCGTATGAAATATGAATGCAAATTCTATAATCTTTCTGGGACAGATTCAGTATCTATTTGCGAATAATAATCTATATATAAAATTCTGTGACTTCCGTTACTCCGTCCGCCACAAAAATAGCCATATCGAAACCAAAGTTTTGGAGAGAAGTCTAAACTGGTAAGGGGGGAGGAGTAAAATGTACAGTTGGTTTTACTAGGAGGCACAGCTGAGTACAAGAAATTTTCATTAAAGTTTTAGAATAAATTAACTTTTATTATTCAACATAGAAAATACCCCCATTATTTTAAAAGACAATTTAATAATTAAAATAACAAATACTTATTGAATAAAAATGCAATATTATTTTTTGTATATCTTTTTTTTTTTAACTCTTTGAACCCTGCGTTCCTGAAAAATTTTAACCTGAGATCCTGACTCAAAATTCGCCAATAATTTGTATGTAATGTTTCACGATAGATATAAAAATAATTATAAGTTTTTACCCACCGTTCAACCGGTGGCTAGGCATTAAGCCATTTTTCTCTACCACCGGTAAAGCGGTGGTCACGGTTCAAAGGGTTAAGATTTTATATATACAAGAATCCAGTTTTCACTTCGCCCTGCCTTTGCCAGAACTGTAAACGAAACGCAAGACCAAACGTTTCAAAAAGTTGGAATGTGGCTCCAAGAAAGAAATATTTACGCACGGTTTTATATTGATGCTTAAGAGTAAGAATTCCCAAGAATTTATTCTTCGCTGTTAAAACGAAAAAAAAAAAAAAATTATTAAAAGAATATTGTTTATCAAGATAAATTTTATATATAAAAGTAAATTAGAGAAATGATTAAACCGCGAAGTATGGTTTTTGTCAAAGTATTTTCCAAACAAATCAGCTTATTTAAATTTCATTGACTGGTTTGCGAAATTGAACGAAATGTAAAATTTGTAAGTCTAGACAAAATTTCATCAATCTTACTTATTATAAAACGCAGATTGTGTGTGTGTGTGTGTGTGTGTGTGTGCGCGCGCGCGTGTGTGTGTGTGTGCGTGTGTGTGTGTGTATGTGTCTGTACGTTTATATATTGGATCGGATTTCTTACATTTTTCAACCGATTTCAACAAAACTTCACAGGACTACGTAAAATTACCTTGCGGTGGTTCTGACAGCGCCAAAAAATTGTAAAAACACAATTGTTTTTGTACGAAATCAATTTGAAAACACGATTAAGAGGCATTAATGAAAGGGTGACAACTCATATCGAGTTATACTTATTAATATCGAGTTATCGAGTTATACTTATTATAAAACCTAGGTTGGTTGTTTGTGTGTGTGTGTGTGTGTTCGTTTATATATGGGATCGGATTTCCTACATTTTTCAACCGATTTCAACAAAACTTCACTTTTTTTGGCAGGTAATGTTTCTTATTGTCTTGCACACTTTTTTTCTTTATTTTTACATTCAGAATGCTTTAAAAATTCCATTTACAAGACAATTGTTTATAATAAAATTCTATTCAATCGGTAGACTCATAACGATTGAAACGATGTTTTTGTTTGAGTTTGACCAATTCGTAAAAAAAAAAACAATAAAAAAAAAACTAATTAAGACATGCGTGTCTGTCAACCTTAAACAATAATCTTTGTCAATTTTATTTTTCAGTCTTTATGATGGTCGATACTTGATCTATCTCTTACTGTTACATCCCCGGGCAACGCCGGGCTCTACTGCTAGTATTAAATACAGTGAAGATTTCAACAAAAATAATTCTAGTTCTTCAAAAACTAAAGCGCAGTTTCATGTTATTCATTTATATATTCACTGTTTTTTGCAATGATTTGTCGTCACTTTTCAAGCCGCTCTGCGATATCTATTGAAGGAAATTCCACGTATTTTCATGTGAAAATGTTTTCGAAGAACGCTCGAATATGGTTCTCATTACAGAAAGATTTTTTTTTTCCATCTAAACATTTTTCAGTGATCGAATCTTTTTTTGAAACCAGTTCAGGTGGGTGTGCTGGAACCAACTAGTTACACAATTATGGCACTCGCTGGGCATATTCAAGGCAAGAGGAACGGAGGAAAGCAGCAAATGACCCAGCTATCGTACTTGGGTAAATGGCTGACAGAACAAAGATTAGGAGAGATATCAAAAAGATTAAATTTATAAAGAACTACAAAGAATACGAGGCTGTGGGATGATATTATCGCCTACGTCCTAAAAGAGCACAGCGCATATAATAATAATAATAATAATAATAATAATAATAATAATAATAATAATAATAATAATGGGGGATATTTTTCCTTTTGATGAACGCTGGTGACTTTTCGATCGAACTTTTTAAGACACGTTGCCACTGCTGTACAAATAACTGTGCGTTTTAAGAACACAACGTCAATAATAACCAGTCGATTGCGCCACACGTACGACATTATCTTTTTGCTATTGAACTCTGGTTTTAGGCTAGGATATGAATCCTTTTGCATTGAAAAATATCGTAATTATCCTCTTCTTCATTGTTTGTAATGATACAGGGTCCCAATAAAGTCTCTTTACAATTAAAAAAAAATATTACAAAAGCGACTGAATAGACAAATATGTGGAAATAGTTACGAAATGAAGAGTAGATAGTGTTAGTAGTTTTTTCAACTAATTTAATCTCTATATGTGCAGTATTAGTTGCACGAAGAACATCAAGACGGTACGCGATTTCTTGCCATGTTCGCTGTAGCTTCATTAATGGCATCAGTGATCTTTTGTTTTACATCAGTGATGTCCCGTATCTTTGTTTGATACACGATATCTTTAACATAAACCCTTAAAAAGAAGTTCAAGCGAGGGATATATGGTAAACGAGGTGGCCAGGGAAATGGGTCATGCCTTCCAATTCACCGGTCTGGAAATGTTAAGGGTTCATTTAACAGTATCTCTTTCATCAACAGGGTACGTGAAAAGACACAAATGCAATGTCATTAAAAACTTTGATAAATACTGAGTATATAGACCAAATCTGATTAAGATATCTCATCAACTACGTTTCGTCTTCCCTTCTTGTTGCTTTCTTTTTACCCCTCTCTCTTTCTATGCGTACAAAAGATAGGACGTTGTGGAGAGCCATGATCACATATGTATTAAAGAAGAAGAAGAACAATAACCGCCACCACCAGTCAATCGCACCAATTAGCTTTCTACCACTGAACTCTGCTTTTAGGGTCGACCATGGATATGAATCCTTTTGCATTGAAAATTATCGTAATTATCCTCTTCTTCATCGTTTGTAATAATACAGGGTCCCAATAAAGTCTCTTTACAATTAAAAAAAATATTACAAAAGCGAATAAATAGACAAATATGTGGGAATAGTTATGAAGAGTAGATAGTGTTAGTAACTAATTTAATACATCTCTATATGGGCACCATTAGTTGCAAGAAACACATGAAGTCGATACTCGATTTTTTGCAATGTTCGCTGCAGCATAGCCTCCTCAATGATTTATCATTTGGCTTGACTGTCTGTAAGAGTTTCCCTTTGCCCTTTCTAAGCGTACAATTACAAGTTCTTGTGTAGGACATTTTGTACTTTTGAACGTGGCAGATATAATTGTCTCGCACCAGTACGGATAGCCTTTTGTAGGAGAACGCTTTAAAGGCTTGCCTTACACGATCGATGCTTTCCTTAGATATTCTTTGTCGTCCCCTCATTTCTTTATCCAACACTGTCCCTGTCTCCATAAATATTTTGTGCCATGCACGAATTGACGAACGTGATGGTAGATCTCTTCTCTAGTTCTGTAGTTTCGCTGTGTCTGCGTATCTGGTTTTGTTCCAATAAACTATGACACACATTGTGCCTTTTCTTGTAGAGTAACCATTTTTAGAGGTTCATTTAACAGTACCTCTTTCATCAACAGGGTACCTGAAATACCCAAATGCAACAGGATTAAAAACTTTGATAACTGAGTATATAGAACAAATATGATTAAAATATTTCATCAACTGCCTTTGTAATAAATATTTTTTTAAATTGTAAAGTGACTTTATGGAGGTAAATTTGCAGCTTAAGCCCTGCAAACCAATTGTAATTAAAATTTCCATTTCGGTGTAAATTTACATGCTTATTTCGAAAATAACAGTAAAAGTCTGCGGAAATCTACCTTTTTAGAGTTATAGACAATAAAAGTTCGGATTCATTCGCGTCGGGCCCATCAGCCATTACTGGCGTTATTTACATATGTTTGCCTCGAATAATCGTGCGCGGAAGCTGAATTGACGGCTTTTTTTTTACTGATTTTCCCATCTTCTTACTCGTGCCAATTATTGCGCAAAACCAAAAGCTTTAGATACTGAAAAGGCCGAAACGTTGTAATAAATATGGCGACAAAGATCAGAAGAATAGTCCGAATAATGTAAATAATGTACATAATACCTCATCTCAGAAATATAAACAGATACTGGAAGGCCGAAACGTTGTAATAAATATTGCGACAAAGATGAGGACAATAGTCCGAATAATGTAAGTAGTGTATATAATACCTCATCTCGGAAATATAGACAGATACTGAAAGGTCGAAACGTTGTAATAAATATGGTGACAAAGATGAGGACAATAGTCCGAATAATGTAAATAATGTACATAATACATCATCTCAGAAATATAGACAGATACTGAAAGGCCGAAACGTCGTAAAAAATATGGCGACAAAGATGAGGACAATAGTCCGAATTATTGTAAATAATGTACATAATACCTCATCTCAGAAATATAGACAAATACTGAAAGGCCGTAACGTCGTAATAAATATGGCGACAAAGATGAGAACAATAGTCCGAATAATGTAAATAATGTACATAATACCTCATCTCAGAAATATAGACAGATACTGGAAGGCCGAAACATTATAAAAAATATGACGACAAAGATGAGGACAATAGTCCGAATAATGTAAATAATTTACATAATACCTCATCTCAGAAATATAGACAGATACTGGAAGGCCGAAACGTTGTAATAAATATGGCGACAAAGATGAGAACAATAGTCCGAATAATGTAAATAATGTATATAATACCTCATCTCAGAAATATAGACTGATACTGAAAGGCCGAAACGTTGTAAAAAATATGGCGACAAAGATGAGGACAATAGTCCGAATAATGTAAATAATGTACATAATACCTCATCTCAGAAATATAGACATATACTTAAAATTGTTCTGGTTATTCCATTGTAGCATTTTTTTTTATTTTGTAAATAATCATGCTATTTTCAAATTTCGCGTAAAGTTTGCGCATTGCGTGTGCAATCGTCAAGAGAAGTGAAGCTTCCGCTCATGACAACCCGAGGGAAACGTATGTAAACAAGGCCAGTTATGGCTGCCTGCTGTATCGGTGATGCAAATGAGTCTGGACCTTTAATGGTTCCTGTCTTTCTGAGGAAAAAAATCAAGATTACTCTAGACGATGATATCGAAGGAGAAAAAGACACCTACTACACTGGTCGAAACGTTAAACCATTGATTCTCAACTGCCGTGCAACAGCACAGAGTACTGTGGTGAGGCGCGATCCTCTTAAGTGTGACGTGTAATATTGTCACAGCACGCGCGCGCGCACACACACACACACACACATATATATATATATATATATATAAGTATGGGATTAGTGTATATCGATTAAATTCAAATAAACAAAAATTACTATTCTTAAAAGAATGCTCAATACACAATAGAGCAAATATAATTATTTAATCGAAAATTATAACAGAAATATGTTATAAAATCACTACAAAAATAGCCATTTTGTTTCAACACTTCTGGTTTTTTATCAAGTGATGGCGTTGAATGTAGAATAAAGTGTTTTAAAAGGTTCAAATCAATCACACACCCCTCGATAGGGGAAACGCTGTTACATAAACTGCAGTGACCAGTCAAAATACAAGTATACGAGAATTTAAAAAAACTTGACAACGAACCTTGGTTATAACACCAGAAGTGTTGAAACAAAATGGCTATTTTTGTAGTGATTTTATGACATATTTATGTTATAATTTTCGAATAAATTATATATATATATATATATATATATATATATATATATATATATATACACACATACACACACACACACACACACACACACACACACACACACACACATATATATATATATATATATATATATATATAAATTAAAAAGAAGAGAAACCGCAAACGTTTTTGGTTGTAATGTGGATTTAAAAAATATATATATATATTTTGCTTTATTTTCCATGGAAATTACAATTACAACCCACATTACAAATTCCCCCCCCACACATATATATATATATATATATGTATTTGTGTGTGTGTATGTGTGTGTGTAAGAATAATGGTACAGCGTTAGTATTTGAATAAAGGAAAAGCATTCAACTTTGTTAAACTATTCTTCAATTATGTTATTTTAAATATTTTCTTTTAATATTCATTCTTATTCTATGGATTTATTTCATAACATTTCAATGTACATCCTTCAAAAATTTTAGTGTGCCGTCATATTTTCATTTGCTCCTTGGTGTGCCGTTGCTTAAAAAGGTTAAGAAACACTGAGTTAGATCACGAGACTCGAATTAGACTCTCACCAGGGTCGATTAGACTTCTTCATATTATCGTCCCGGGAATGCGATCACAGCATAAGGCACCTTTGTTTTGACCCTGAAGCTTTGTAAATGAAATTGGGGCGATGGTTGCGGTAGCACGAAGTTAGAAGTCATCGTGACCGATGGTTTGAGCGTATTGGCCTTTTTCAGACTGTTGAAAACGTCAGGCTGTGTGCTCTCTCCCAGAACTATGGTCTGTTCAGCAGAGTTGCAGAATAAACCACGCGTGGGTTCTCTGCGTATTGAACAAAGACAAATGTTTATGAGAAGAAAGCGGTGTCATGTGAAAAACCGTCCCCGTATTATTGCGGACTTTTTTGTCCATGTTTGCCAATATTTTTATATCATTATATATGTGATTGCCAATTGACAAGAATATGGAGGAGCAAAATCAGCATTCAAACGAAGTAAGGACTGTACAAATCGCTTTTAGTCTCCATTCCCCTATAAGTATGTGAAAAGTAAACACTGTTGGCAGAAACAGAGAGAAGGATCCACGCGTTTGAGGACAAATGCACGAGAAAACTCCTTGGCATTTTCTATTGGGAACAACCCCCCCCCCCAAAAAAAAAAAACAATGATTCTGTGCGGAAAAGGGTTGAAATTTTTGTGGGACAACTCTCTTTTCCATTTTTGTTTTTAGATCGCTTTCTACCAGTCATTTTGTTGGGCAATAGCGAATTTCTGAAATTTAGAATAATCTTATTCCATTTTAAAAAATAAATTCCGTAAAAAGGAATATTTAAAATTAATATATGACCAAAGATAAAATGTTTTTGATAAAAGAACCAAAACAAACCCTTAATAATTTCAGTACAATTACATAACAATAATGTAATGATATTCCACAGACAAATTAAACGCAAAAACTGGTTAGACAATAACAAACAACAGACGGGTATAACTACCAGAATAGCTGAGGGCTGCCGTTGATAGACTGTTGTGGAGGAGATTCAATATGGTTTCAGCATTCGGACCCCCCTACGTTTACAAAAGTCAAGGGGATGATGATGATGATGATGATGATTGCGTCTACTTATTTTTATACTGAAGATTCAATATGGCTTCTTAATAGTCAGTTGTAGTTGTTTTAAATGACGTGGTTTGGTCAGATTACAAGGCACAACAGTCTGTGCAAGGCACCGTTGAAGGTGGACGTAGGAGAGGACGCCACCGTAAAAACTGGTTGGATAATGTCAAACAATGGACAGGTATGACTATACCAGAATTGCTGAGGGCTCCCGTTGATAGACTGTTGTGGAGGAGATTCAATATGGCTTCAGCATTCGGATCCCCCTACGTTTACAAAAGTCAAGGGGATGATGATGATGATGATGATGATGATGATGATGATGATGATGATGATGATGATGATATGCGTATGCAAGGAAGGGGGATATGAAAACTCAAATGTTTTTTTATAATTATTCATGCATTTGAATCGCTGAAAATGTCGAAATTTTAAACTTTTTAATCTATTTTTTTTATTAGATGTGTCTGGGTATATGATGTGTTCGGCGGAAGAGAGGTGTATTCAACATTTGATAATTTGGTGACAATATGCGCTTAAAGGTTTTAGACAGTTTTGATCAACATTTCTTTTCATGGTTAGCCATAAGGAATTGCAAATGTAGGACTACCTTAAATTTAAGTAAAATAATAACATTAATAATATTTCAGAATTTATTACAGGAAATAATATCTAGTTTTACGGAAACATTGTTGACAATTATGTATTTAGTTACATAACAAATAAATAAAAATAATATAAATGTTGATACTATATTTGATATGTTAGATATTTTTCATTTTTTTTCTTTGTTATTGGCAGCATTTTAAAATACTTTGGTTGCAAAGTTAAGTTTCCTAAGTTGAAAAAACTGAAGCTATTTCCTTTACACTTTGTTACCTCTCTTTTCCATTATTGTTTTTAGATCGCTTTATTTCCAAACATTTTGATGGGCAATAGCGAAACTCAGAAATCTAGGATGATCTTATTCCATTTTAAAAATAAAACCTAGAAGAAGAATATTTAAAATTAATATACGACCAAAACTAAAATGCTTTCGACAAAAAACAAAAAAACAAAACCTTAATGATTTCTCTATAATTATGTAACAATAATGTAATGATATTCCGCAGACAAATCTACAGTTTATGTTAGCTCATCTTATTGCATGGTTACGAACTATAAACCTAAATTGAGTTTGAAATATTGTATCATTGGCTCTAGTTTTTTTTTGTAAAATACTTGGATATGATATAATGAATAATTTACAGTGAAAAAAAACAATTTTTGAATTTTTCTTGAATAGGCCCCCTCCTCTGCCGGATGCGTCATATAGTCTAGTTGATTTCAGTTGACGATTTTTTTTCTACTTTGTCCTTAATTTTCCTAACATTGTTATGATATATAAAAAATATATGTGCCATATATCTTACAAATATAGACTTATAGTGATAGAAGATTAATAGATAAAAATAAATAAGAAGGAGGCCAAAATTTCACAGTCTCCAAAACTAGATGACTATTCGGAATCGTGAGGACACGAAGTCAATGTAATCTACGAACCAATCAGAAACGCTTCCAGCAAAGGATATGACATTATAGTCTGACCAATTAATCAGAAACAGTTCCGACAAGAATACGAACGTCATAGACTGGCGAACTAATCGGAGACAAGTTATGTTCTCAACCAGAATAGAAGTTTACGGCTCTGTGGACCAATTAGAAACCAAGCGGCAATTTTGAAACTGATCTTTTTGTATACAAGAAGACGGAAAGTCGAATCAATTAAGAAACGACGAATGAATTTTATCAATTCTCCCATACTACAGTCATCGTAACATCAAAATGAAAGCCACATAGTTTCGCATAACCACATACACCAAACTCCATCTTTTATTTAGACAAGAGAGTAAGACGAACACAAAGTTCACTGTTGATCCACATATATATATACGACCGTCAACGATTCAAACTGGAAACTACTACGTTTGAAAACATACATACCTATGAATAATATATATATATATATATATATATATATGAATAATATATATATATATATATATATATATATATATATATATATATATATATATATGAATAATATATATATATATATATACATATGAATAATATATATATATATATGAATAATAAATATATATAATATATATATATATGAATAATATATATATTATTCATATATATATATATGAATAATATATATATATATATATGAATAATATATACTTATGAATAATATATATATATGAATATATATATATGAATATATATATATATCAATAATATATATATATATGAATAATATATATATATGAATGATATATATATACATGAATTATATATATATATATGAACAATATATATATATATGAATAATATATATATATGAATAATATATATATATGAATAATATATATATATGAATAATATATATATATATATATATATATATATATATGAATATATATATATGAATATATATATATGAATAATATATATATATATATATGTATGTATGAATAATATATATATGATTAATATATATATGAATAATATATATATATAGGACTAATATATATATATATATATGAATAACATATATATATGAATAATATATATATATGAATAATATATATATATGTGAATAATATATATATGTGTGAATAATATATATATATATATATATATATTTGAATAATATGTTGTGTGTTCATATGTTTTGTGTGCACTTTAAAAAATTTATAACTTTATTTGTATTTGCGATAGAAATAATTTGTAAAAAGCATTAGAAAGAAGTAAATCTATATTTTTTAAGGTTTTATTGAAATTTAATTTTAAGTTTCCACATGTCCTCCATCATTAGCAATACAAAGGGTAATACGATTTTGCAGTTCACGGAAAACATTTGCCAACTCATTTACAGTAATGCCTGAAATCACATTAGTTATTTTAGCTAGACTTAAAACTAGGTACATTAAACTTTATAACATTTTTTACAGATTATTTCTATCGCAAATACAAATAAAGTTATAATTTTTTTTAAGTGCATACGAACTTTATGAACACCCTATATATATATATATATATTTAAGCGTTTCACCCCAAGCAAGGCGGGAAGCCACTAGAACGCAAGGGGTTACAGAAAATTTAGAGCAAGATCAGATAGGAGTGATAGAAGAAAGTATGAGGAGAAGTGTAGTGGATAGATCAAGGCAACTGGAGATGTCGATTGACATTACACTTGAATAGCTGGAGATTATAGCTCTCAGGGAAACTGGAATAGGGAAGGGAGTTCCACAGGCGAGAGGTGCGAGACATGAAGATTTTGGAGTAGAAGAAACGGCTACATTTAAGAGTTTCGACAGTGAAGGGGTGAGAGCTGGATGCCAGCCTCGTACGGCGCTTGAACTCATATATATATATATATATATATATATATATATATATATATATATATATATATATATATATATATAAATTCCTCAACCTCTGATCGATTTGTCACCTTTATAAAGAATATAATAGACGGGATAATAAAAAAAAATGCTGTAATAGAAATGTTGTATGAAAACATACACAAGCATGAAGAACATTGCCTGATAAATACTAAACCAGTTGTTAAGTTTAAGGAAAATCTATTTTAATTGGCGGCGGGAGCTAGGTTTTAATTTCCCTAGACAGCTTATGCATCCAAGATATATATAACGGATGTAGTTTATCTTCTTACCCTGGACGCGGGCGTAGTTTATCGTCATACCCAGGACGCGGGTGTAGTTTATCTTCTTACCCTGGACGCGGATGTAGTTTATCGTCATACCCAGGACGCGGACGTAGTTTATCGTCTTACCCAGGACGTTTTTTGATGGTTTGTTAGTTCATAGTTAGAGATGTTTATAAACTTGTCCTTATTATTTCGAAGATTTATAGTTCCTTTGTACAATCTATTAATTTTTTTTCGGATGTTCAAACTTCTGACTTATTGGAGAATTTAAATCAATTTACTTTTGTCAAACAGAAACATCATTCACCGAAAATCTGATCTGAATCGGAAAATGAACAAAAACAATAAAACTATGGCATTATTTAATTAGAAAATATTTTAATTGCTTTTCTAAATAATATATATATTAAAAACACTATTGTTTTAAGAAAACAAATTTTCGATAAATAATGACTTTTTACAAGAATTGTTTTCATTTTATAAAATTTTAATTAGAAAAGCTTTTTAAGTTTTAAATCTGTTAAAATTTCAGCCTAGTAGATGATTGTTATGTGAGAAATACATTTACTAATCATAAATTGAAAAGCTTAATACAAATTATCAAACACCAATATTTTAAAAGAATTTTGACATGTGTATAAACGTGCCGATTTTTCTAAGTACGGGCGACCATACTCGACATTATCAGAAATTAAGAGCGAAAACTATAGTAAATTTAATGCCAACATTTCGAAAATTCAATAGAACATTCGATTACAGGGAATATTTTCCCAATTTTTAAAGTTTATTCGGTACTTAAAAATTCTATAAAAAATGGCACTCACGTCATTTTTTAAAATTATGTTTTACACATAAACACTTCGTAGAAAATAAATTAGATCTGTTATCAGGCTGTCAACGCATCAAAACGACTACTGTCGAGTTAAAAAAATGTATTTCTGCGATATTTTAAAGTTAAAGTAAATAATATTTCTTTCATATCAGATTAATTATACTTGAAATCAGCTAATATTCCTCAAATAAAGAGATGGATGAGTCTAATGGTGATTACGAATATACAGCAGCTCGGGAAACTCACTTTGATCGTTCTGATAAGAAATGAACTCCCGAATTTGTTGGTTAGCCTACATCATGCGTCTTGAGGAAGTAGTGCTGTTCTGGGTCAAGATGGTGACGGTTGGTAGACCCTAGGTCTGGCAACAGGATTCTGCACCATGTCACACTAACTGGAAAACCCAGTTATGGCTGTCGAGTTAAAAAATGCATTTCTGCGATATTTTAAAGTTAAAGTAAATAATATTTCTTTCAAATCAGATTAATTATACTTGAAATCAGCTAATATTCTTCAAATAATGTTTCAGGAAAGTATATTTTATTTTTGAAAGATTTTTTAATAAAGCGAAATATATTATGTTGAAAAACGGCTAAAAGAGGACATTAATCAGTTATTTCAGAAAAAAAGAAGAAAAAAATAACTTTATATATATTTACCCAAATTTTAAAATTATTAGGTAATTTAAAATTATATAAAAACGACTATCCCGTTATATTGCTCAAGTAATTTTTACAGATATGTCCACCATAGAAAAAACTCGATTTCTTTGAATAAAAATAATTACATTGTGCTGACAGATGGAAGAAAATGACAAAAATCAACGATTTTTAGCGATTAAAAAAAATACTATCTCCATCCTGTCAATTTAGATTTGTTTTTAAATACAGCAAAGTATTTTGATTATGGAAAAGATCAAATTTAATCTATTAGCTTGAAATGAAAACTAAACTAAAAGCTTCAAGAAAGATTTTTCATTTCTAAAACTTCCTTTTAAATCTAAGGTATCGCGTTTTTCGGGTAAGTCCGTATTTTTATATTAAGTTTTAAAAACTTGTTCTCATTTTTATATGTCGGTGTGTTTATGTGTGCCTGTGTATGTATGTGCGTATACACGTGTACGTGTGTGTATGTGCCTATGTGAATCGAATTTCGTTGTTATTATACATATGATAATAAAATTTAAAGCGGATTCCCCAAAACCGAAATTATTTATGACTCAACATAACAAAAAAAAAAAAAAAAAAAAAAAAAAAAAGAAAGAATTAATATAAATAAAAAACGGATGGAAAGAAATACGAGAAACAAAGAAAAAGAAGAAAGCAAGTAAAAGAAAGGAATAAAGAAAGAAAAAGAAAGAACTAAAAGAAAGGAATAAAGAAAGAAAAAGAAAGAACTAAAAGAAAGGAATAAAGAAAGAAAAAATTAATAGATGGAATAAAGAAAGAAAGAAAAAGAAAGAATTTTAAAAAAGGAATAAAGAAAGAAAGAAAAAAGTAAGAAAGAAATAGAGAAAAAAGAAAGAAGTAAAAGAAGAAAAAATAAAAGAAAAAAGAAAGAACTAAAAGAAAGAAAGAAAAAAAGAAAGAAAAATGAAAGAAAGAAAAAAGAGAGAAAGAACTAAAAGAAAGAAAGAAAAAAGAAAGAAAAATAAAAGAAAGAAAAAAGAGAGAAAGAACTAAAAGAAAGAAAGAAAAAAGAAAGAAAAATGAAAGAAAGAAAAAAGAGAGAAAGAACTAAAAGAAAGAAAGAAAAAAAGAAAGAAAAATGAAAGAAAGAAAAAAGAGAGAAAGAACTAAAAGAAAGAAAGAAAAAAGAAAGAAAAATAAAAGAAAGAAAAAAGAGAGAAAGAACTAAAAGAAAGAAAGAAAAAAAGAAAGAAAAATGAAAGAAAGAAAAAAGAGAGAAAGAACTAAAAGAAAGAAAAAAAAAAGAAAAATAAAAGAAAGAAAAAAGAGAGAAAGAACTAAAAGAAAGAAAGAAAAAAGAAAGAAAAATGAAAGAATGAAAAAAGAGAGAAAGAACTAAAAGAAAGAAAGAAAAAAGAAAGAAAAATAAAAGAAAGAAAAAAGAGAGAAAGAACTAAAAGAAAGAAAGAAAAAAAGAAAGAAAAATGAAAGAATGAAAAAAGAGAGAAAGAACTAAAAGAAAGAAAGAAAAAAAGAAAGAAAGAAATGAAGGAAAGAAAAAAGAGAGAAAGAACTAAAAGAAAGAAAGAAAAAAAGAAAGAAAGAAATGAAGGAAAGAAAAAAGAGAGAAACAACTAAAAGAAAGAAAGAAAAAAAGAAGGAAAAAAAAAGAGAGTAAAAGCGGGAAGACAAAATGAGAATTCTCTAACCGTAGCAAAGTATCGCTGTAAGCGTCTGCAAGCCGACACAATTGCTACAAAATGTCTTATTCTCGAAAAGTACACTCTTCTCTAAAAACAAACAAAGAAACAAACAAAAAACCATAACAAAGGCGTTTTCTCTGAGACGGAAATTTCGCCGACAGTAACATATCCCAACAATTACTCCTTTTTACCAAGATTTACGTCGATGCCTCCTAGATCGCTTCGAGCAGCCGGGGAGTGTTTTCAATTATTCGCGTGTGAACATGCCCATTTGCGGGCTTTCTCGCGTGATTCTTTTCCTGAAGGACTGTGTTCCTTCGAGACTCTCGCTTGATCCGAACTGGTGGCGGCTTTAGCTGAAACTCAAGTGCAACCTCAAGGGAAAACAATAGAGCTCTCATCGAGACTGGTCAGGAGCAGATGAACTGCGTTGTTTTAAGTTTTCTTCTCAACCGCAGGCTACTTTATTGATATTTGTTTTGTACACACACACACGCGCGAGCGCGTGCGCACACACACATATGTATGGTGGTTTTCTAAGCGTGGCTCAGATGTGACACAAGGTCGAAAGTATAGAGTACCTACTGAGGTTCGAAGTTACTATTCAGTCGTAAATGCACACACACACATTCCATAATTATAATTTATTGCACTGGATCCAAATCATCACACCTACAAATCTGTATTTCTGATGAATTGGATCGTGATTACGATTCCAATGTAATAAATTATAACCATGGAATATTAGTGTTTAAGCCTTTATAATGCGTTATGCTCACCTTCTCTTAATATATATTTAGATGTCTAAAAACTTGACTTAGTGGTGCGCCATGCGTGGTACACGCTTAGGCGATCATGTATCTTTTGATACGTTACTGACGAGGTAGATTTTTTCCAGTAGTAGTTTGCCATTTCTTTCTGCGGTAGACCAGTTGCAACCCAAGACTACAGAACCCGGTCTGTTCTGCTATTTACCCAGAGCTAGGAGGAGAAAAGGATTCTTACCGTTCCCAAAGGTATTAGCACGTAAGTGAATGTAATGGATTCAGCTGGAATTCGAACTCGGCTCTCCGATTCCTCAATCCGAGCTGCTATCCATTACTCCACCGTGATGTTGAAATGCAGATCTTTAGACATCTTGTGTAGCGTTTTTTCCTGATAGAATCGATATTTCTTTTATTATCCGGTACCTCAATCAAGTGCATCAACCCAGTATATTTCGTGGTCGTCTATGTGGACAATTTTATTTATTTTGCTTAGAATGTAGATTCCCATCAGTTCCGACAACTCTGCCCCGTCGAATGATCCTTGGTGGGGGGGACATCAAAAGTACCAGCTTTAAATTTCTTAATCCATGCTTCAACACCATGAGATAAAACTGATTTATGGCAATGCAGGATGACTTTAATCAGTTCGGACTTTAAATATACGAAATCCTTGGGAAACATCAAAGGCTCCAATAAACTTTTTTCTGTTATAGATGGATATAAATCCTTAATATGATATTTGATAAACACTTTATTTCGCTTGTTCGGAATGTTGTTAAACCAGGAAATGCAGTCTGAAGTGCTCTTCCACTGGTTGACTTGCATAGGCACCTTGAGTAGTTTGCAGGCAACCATTACAATTTTATGGTTTATAATACCTAGCACCGTCTTTGTCGGGTTTATTAAATAGAATGATGGGCTGCTGAGGAAGTCTTCTTTATGGTATTTTCCTGTCAAGAAGGCTCGCTTTTCGGCCAATATCCTGATTTTATTGCTAAAGCCAAACGTGGAAATTTCTTTGGCTTCTGTGTTAATATCCTTCATGTAAGAAGCAGGAGCCTTTTCACAGGATTTAGTTGCTTCCGCTGAAGATCACTGTCTGTCTCTCTGTCTCTCTCTCTCTCTATCTATCTATCTATCTATAGATAGATAGATAGAGAGAGAGAGAGAGAGAGAGAGAAAGAGAGTGGGAGGGATGATGCCAAGGTGCGGCACATTTGGAAAGTGCCTGAAAAATATGCCACGAGTTGACACAACCCTTGGAAATTGGCACCGTCGATAGCTGTACTAGCACGAAGTCTGAAGTCATCTTAACCGTGTTGCACAGATTGTTGATCATTCTAGACAACACGCACTCTTCCAGAAACTGTAAGTAAGGTCTGCTCAGGACAGTTGCAGTATAAACCACAGGTTGGCTCTGTGGGTGTTGAAAAAACACAAATGTGTCTGAGCAAGAGTTTGCAATAGGGTATCCTCGAATACGAGTGGCCAGCTATTATATATATATATATACAGTGTAACGCGGATATAAGAGAAACCCGGATATAAGAGAGATTTTATCTGGTCCCAAATTAGAGCCATACTTGCCTAAACAAAATAGACCAAACCCGGATATAAGAGAAACCCGGATATAAGAGAAACATGGATATAAGAGAATCCCGGATATAAGATACTTCTTATCCGGTCCCAACAACTCTCTTATATCCGGGTTACACTGTATATATATATATATATATATATATATATATATATATAAACATAAAAGAGAACATTGAAGTCAACACTCAGAGGCGACAGGCTGTTTCACGTTAGACTCAATCGTCAGGCCGCCTGACGATTGCGCCTACCATGAAACAGCCTGTCGCCTTTGAGTGTTGACTTCAATGTTCACTTTTATATTTATATTTACACACACTCTATCTCTGATATTGAGCACTTTATCCCATAAATATAGCACATCTTAAAAATATATATATATATATATATATATATATATATATATATATATATATATATATATATATATATATATATATATAGAGAGAGAGAGAGAGAGAGAGAGAGAGAGAGAGATAGATAGATAGATAGATAGTCTATATCAAATTGGTCGGGTTTCGATCCGGGCTTGAAGCAATCGTATGTTTAGTATATTGATGAGCTCTGATACAGCGAAACAGTCTCTCTGTGGATGATTTTATATATATATATATATATATATATATATATATATATATATATATAATATTACAAACACTAAGCTTTTTCGTTACCGCGGTTTCTAACAATGAAGGCTTCCTTAGTTTTTTCACAGCCTGAGAAAGCCTTCATTGGTGGAAGCCGTGGTAGCGCAAAAGATTAACGTTATGTAATATTTTAGATCTTATCAAGCACTAAACTTTCGATTTTTTTAATTGTGTATTGAACTTTAAATATAACCGTTTCCCGGAAAAGGTAAACATTGTCTGTAAACGGATTTATTATATATATATATATATATATATATATATATATATATATATATATATATATATATATATATATATGTATACACTCACAGGGTGTGATGGATAAATTGTCGTCTAAATTACGTACTTAGATGTCTTGTAGTTAAATACTGGTTTGTCATTGTTAAATCATGATTGATATATCTTTCTCTATTTGCTGGAGGTAACTAGTTTAGCAGAAATAAAACTGCAACCCAAAAATAATGCTATATATATATTAAGACATTTTTTATGTTTATACGTTCTTTTTTTTTCTAGATACAAATATTTAAGTAAATGCTCTGTTTATAATAAACAGTATTAACGACATTTACCAGCCAGAAATGGCCAAGAAATTTTCATAGAAAATATGCGTCCTCCGACAGAGCATTTACTTAAATATTTGTATCTATATGTAAAAAAAAACAACAAAAAAAACAAGAACGTATAAACATAAAAAATGTCTCAAAATAATTGTCGGACTTTGTCCATTTCATAATGTGTGACGTCATATGTTTACATTCGGATACGCATCAAGCAGATATGAATGTACTTGAGAAAATCATGGATAATTGTAATTTAAAAACAGTTAAATCGACCTTGCTAACCGAAACGCTCCTCTATGACTCAATCGGTAAAGCACGTCAGGCAATATGACGGTTCCGTATAGGATACAGGTTCGATTCCTGTCGGAGGACGCATATTTTCTATGACAATTTCTCGGATATTCAGGCCGGTAAATGTTAATACTGTTTATTATAAACAGAGCATTTACTTAAATATTTGTATCTATAAAAAAGAACGTATAAACATAAAAAATGTCTTAAAATAATTGTCGGACTTTGCCCATTTCATAATATATATATATATATATATATATCGACAACACAGTTCTGGGCAGGATTATCGAAATTATTTGCAGTCTAAAATTATTCGTGCCCCCTCCCTCCGATGGAAATTATGAAATAATATTGCTCTATGGCAATTGTAATGTTTTGTTTTTTAATCCTAATTTAATATTTAATGCAAACACCGTTTGAAAATGATATAGTACTGACCTGGTTTTATAACATTCTAAAGGGTAATGAAGAACACAATATGTGAGTGCCAGGTACCGTGAAAACTCATTCGTTCTGCAACCATGGCAAAGATGGATGAGCTTGACAAAAAGCTCTCAATGAAGATAGTTGATGCGTATAGACAAGGTGATGGATATACAACACTTTCCAAGTGTTTAAATGTTCCTAGATTGAAAATTCCTAGCAATATCAAGAAGTGCAACGGGACTCATTATGTTGAGAATAAATTAAAGATTTGCAGAAAACGGTTAATTTCTAAGAGAATTGAAAGGAAAATTGTTAGAGATGTCTCCAAGAATCCGCACTTAATGACAAAGGACATTGTCAATGATGTAATGATATTAAGGTTGAATGTATCGACGAAGATGCTTTCATCGAGCAGGTCTTCTACATTGTCGTCCAAGAAAAACTCCCGTGTTTCAGGCTAAACAGTTAAAATGCAGATTAGCTGATTTTAGAAGCCATCTAGAACATCGCAGTAAATATTAGAATTCTGTTTTATGCTCAGATGAAACTAAACTAGAATTATTTGGTTACATGAACTCCCGTTTCATCTTCAAGCGAATTTTGGAATAACTTATTTTAAAATTTACTGAGTTTTAAACGCACATATAAATTCATAATTTCCTATTTCCAAGGATACAGAGAAATCCATTCATTCAGACAGGGGCGATAGCGTGTTCATTTTATTAACTATTATTGTATCAATTATGACTTACGTTCGAAAAAGAGGTTAAGTTTTGGGAGGGTAAGGGTGTATTTTTCAACGAATTCTGACATCCGTTAAATGCATGTCGTTTATTTTTTTTTTTTTTTAATTCCAATATTCGCTTGAAGATGAAACGGAACTAATGCTTTTAATTTAATTATATAATTAAATTTGAAGTTTTTAGCTTCCATTTTTTGAAACATGGTTATTACTGTGTAGCAAAAAACCATATTTTAGATCAGTTAATTTATAATATACATACACACACACACACACACACACACATATATATATATATATATA
>OZ010593.1:90520282-90527782 GCA_963932145.1 Acanthosepion lycidas
CAATTTAACAGGCTTTTAGTGTTAATTCTGTGCATGTTTTTATTTCTCCGAACACGAGGTATATGATCTGAGCCACGGTTCGGCAACTTTTTGCTCTGTGTCGACTTAAGATTTTAAAATCATTCAGTGTGCCAACAGTATACATATTTTTATACAAATCAAGGTTAATATAGAGTATATATATTTTAGTATGTATTAAAATTGAAACAGCTATTAGGTTGGTGCAAAAATAATGACGTAATAATGTCGTTTTTTGACGTTAAAAATACGTCAAAAAACGATATTATTACGTCATTATTTTTGCACCAACCTAATAAATATCTTCTTTGCGTTGTAGTACTTATTGGTTCATTTTCGGATGCACGCCACTGGAAATTACTTGGCGTGCCATGTGTTGCACGCGTGCCGTGGGCTGCCCACCCCTGATTTGAGCGACTCCACACGATACAGCTAGTACAACTGAATTATCGTTGTTCAACAATTGTTGCTATATATACATACCTATTTCCTAGTTGTCTTGTCGGAAAACATGAATTAAAGTTTAAAAAGTGTGTTCGAGACAAACATAGCAGCCCAAGTTTGCGTTTTGCAAAGAAAAAAATTTAAACTTAAAATTTTTCCTTCAGTCGGCAAAAATAAACAATAGCAGATTGATAGGCAGAAAACTCGACATTGTAATCAAATTAAAAACAATCTATCTATCTATCTATCTATCTATCTATCTATCTATCTATCTATATATATATATATATATATATATATATATAACAGAGGATGTCTGTGTCTATCTGTCCGTGCGATAACTTTTCACTCGAGATCCATTCGACCGATTTTGACCAAACTTTGGCAAATGCATTGTACAATGTAAGAGATGGGTCCTTAGTGTAAAAAATCGATAATTTTTAAAAATCAGCAATCGATAAAGCTTTACTTACATCATGATGAGCTCAACGATACCTCATTTATAGTCGTTAAAGCCGATCAAAAATCGATAAATTCAACTTTTTTTAATTCCGATTTCGTTCAAATTCAGTATGTAAGTTACTTACAACATGGCGAGCTCAACTATACGTCATCATTATTTCTACACCACTGTGTTTAGCGAAAAACGAAAAATCGATTTCAACAGAAATCGATTTCAGCACATATTTGAAACTAAAACCTCCCTCAATTTTCAAGCAATCTAATACATACTTTACTCAATTGTTAGCCAACAATAAGCTGTTTAACAATCATTTAACTTGATAATTGAGTCCACCCATCTTGTGAAAACCCTCGTAAATAGCAAAAAATATGGCGAATTTTACTGGTTTCTTTCTTATTTTTTGTTAATATTTTAACCGATTTTCATCAAACTTAATTGCTTTATAAATATATCCTCTTTTACATCCCTGGTAGCCCACTAACAAAATGAATTTGAAAAATTAAGAATCAAAATTAGGATTGCGTATTATGCATAGCTGCAAAAATATGTTTAAAAAATTGCCGTTTCATAGGTCGATTTCAGTTGCGAAATGACTACTCAACACAAACATACGACAATTTGACACTAACATTCGGCGATTGCGACTCCGTAAGGATGTCAAATACAATCATATATACCTAACAACACTTACAAATATAAAATAAAATAACAATTATCATAAAAATAAATTAGAATAATATTATTCTATGTTTAAACACTTTTTTTGTGAAAAACTACATACAGATCCGGTAGATTGCACATTTTAAAAAAACAGGTTAATGAGTCTGCGCAGTAGGCACAATATAGGGGGAGAAGAAGAGAATTCATACCTTTCCCAAGGGTATTAGCACGTAAGTGAATGCAATGGATTCGACTGAACAGATTGAATAAGAGTAGAAAACGCTAACCGTAATGAAATTGGAAAGGTACAATTTATAGGGTTTGATTATCAAACAAGGGGTGCGTATTATGCATGAATAGAAATATTTTCCCAAAATTTCAGCACAAGTTTAGGGGTGCGTATTATGGAATAAGGCGTGTTATACATGGGGAATTACAGTACTTGATGTAAGTACTCCAAAGATATACCAAATTTTATTTAAAACAAAACAACAAAAAAAAAAAAACCACATTTAAAATAGAATTTTATGACATGATTGGTTACCATTAATTAGTACGAGTTTGTGTGGTTGAGATATGCGTAAAATTGGCTGTCCGACGTTAACAGAAATTTCTTTTTGGTAACAGAAATATGGTTCTACAGAAGGATACTGAGGATACCATGGACCAAATCTGTGAGCAACGACGAAGTATTAGAAAAAATGTAAACAAAAAAGAAATTTAAACTTAACATCAGGAAGATACAATTGAAATTCCTAGAGCATATAATGAGGAAGGAGGGTTTGGAAAATCTGATACTCACAGGACAGATAGATAAATTTTTGAAGAAAAACTATTATCAGAAATACATTATTACCAGCAATATATTTTTGAAGTAAAAAATATTACCAGCAATACATTTTTGATAAAAGAAAAAAATATTCCCAGCAATACATTTTTGAAAGAAGAATTACCAGCAATACATTTTTGAAGTAAATATTACCAGTAATATATTTTTGACAAAAGAAAAAATATTCCAGACAATACATTTTTGAAGGAAAAATTATTCCCAGCAATAAATTTTTGAAGAAAAAAATATTACCAGCAATACATTTTTGAAAAAAGAATTACCAGCAATACATTTTTGAAAAAAGAATTACCAGCAATACATTTTTGAAAAAAGAATTACCAGCAATACATTTGAAGAAACAAAAATACTATCAGGTATACATTTCTGATAAAAGAAAAAAAATATTATCAGCAATGGATTTTTGAAGAAAAAATATTACCAGCAATACATTTTGGAACAAAAATATTACCAGCAATAAAAATCTTGTCGGCATCAAATAACCGATTGAGGGTAGGTTGATATGCCGTAAAACAAAACAAACAGAACAAAATCTGGCATCGTGCCATACCTTAAAATTTGTGAATGGATTTTTTTTACCAGTGAGAAATAGAAATAAAATAAAAATCTTGTCGGCATTAAATAATCCATTGAAGTTGATATGCCGTAAACGAAACCAAACCAAAACCAAGTGTGGATCACGTATGGCACTAAACTGATTCACTGAATTCTAGAACGTGAAATATTGATTTTAAAGAAAGTAAGACAAAGCTCAAGTATTAAATATTTTGGACGATAATGATTATTATTATATCTAAACAAATACAATGTTCACTGTAGAATAATTAAAAGCGAACAATTACAGTGGCGAGAAACAAATATTTGTACGCATACAAATTTTTACTTTATTGTATTTCCAACTAATGAATAAACATATTTTCATATAATTAACTGTACACAGATGCATAATAATTAAATATGCGTAGAAAACAGAAAGGAATTGATTTAATACAAATAAATCCCATTTTAATGGGTAAAAAAAGTATTCGTACAATTCAAATTTCAGATTTTAAAACTTTTAAATTGCTTTAATATTCTAGATTATTCAAGTGGAATATTTTCGAATGTTCCAATAAGATTATCAGTAGTTATTTTTAGCCTAAGAAATACAAACATAACATTCTGTAATTGATATTCGGGCAAGAAGGTTTTCATCATGGCAAGAGGTAAAGAACTGACAAATTCGCAGAAAGAACTGATTACTAAGCTCTGGTTTGGTTTGATTTATTTTGTTTTACGGCATATCAACCTCAATGGGTTATTTAATGCCGACAACATTTTTATGATAGATTCGTAAGAATAGATTATGTATTCTTTGGTTTAGATTGGTTTGATTTATTTTGTTTTACGGCATATCAACCTCAATGGGTTATTTAATGCCGACAACATTTTTAGGATAGATTCGTATGAATAGATTATGTATTCTTTGGTTTAGATTGGTTTGATTTATTTTGTTTTACGGCATATCAACCTCAATGGGTTATTTAGTGCCGACAACATTTTTAGGATAGATTCGTATGAATAGATTATGTATTCTTTGGTTTAGATTGGTTTGATTTATTTTGTTTTACGGCATATCAACCTCAATGGGTTATTTAATGCCGACAACATTTTTATGATAGATTCGTAAGAATAGATTATGTATTCTTTGGTTTAGATTGGTTTGATTTATTTTGTTTTACGGCATATCAACCTCAATGGGTTATTTAATGCCGACAACATTTTTAGGATAGATTCGTATGAATAGATTATGTATTCTTTGGTTTAGATTGGTTTGATTTATTTTGTTTTACGGCATATCAACCTCAATGGGTTATTTAATGCCGACAACATTTTTAGGATAGATTCGTATGAATAGATTATGTATTCTTTGGTTTAGATTGGTTTGGTTTATTTTGTTTTACGGCATATCAACCTCAATGGGTTATTTAATGCCGACAACATTTTTAGGATAGATTCGTATGAATAGATTATGTATTCTTTGGTTTAGATTGGTTTGATTTATTTTGTTTTACGGCATATCAACCTCAATGGGTTATTTAATGCCGACAACATTTTTATGATAGATTCGTATGAATAGATTATGTATTCTTTGGTTTAGATTGGTTTGGTTTATTTTGTTTTACGGCATATCAACCTCAATGGGTTATTTAATGCCGACAACATTTTTAGGATAGATTCGTATGAATAGATTATGTATTCTTTGGTTTAGATTGGTATGGTTTATTTTGTTTTACGGCATATCAACTTCAATGCGTTATTTAATGCCAGCAACATTTTTTTATTGCTGGTAATATTTTGTTTTGTCAAAAATCCGTTTCTGGTAACACTTTTCCTTCAAAATTGTATTGCTGGTAATAATTTTTTTCAAAAAAGTATTGCTGGGAATAGTTAACCATTTGCCCATAGCTGGGACCACAACAGGTGCTATCACCCCGGGTCAGGGTGGACCTGGGAACACCAGCAATTAAGGGCTGGTTCTACACTCCTCAAAACCTCCTGATCAGAGTTCCTGCTGCCGGAGGTAGTTTAACGTCTTATCCAATATGTTTTTTTACTAGTTGGAAATACAATAAATTAAAAATTTGTATGTGTACGGATATCTGTTTCCCACACTGTATATTTTCAGAATAGAAAAGAAATTATTTCTATTTTTTTTTTACTGTGAGGTTCACCCTGTATAAGGCTCGGGGGCCACTTGAGGTAAAGTGTTATAGTGCAAGAGGTACGGTTTATGCGGACAGGTGAAGAAAATAACGGTTAACCCTAGACATGAACAGGTTAAGAATGTAGTGATCGGGAAAACATCTTGAGAATCAGTTACACAGACTAGAGGTTCGGGTCGTGGGTAGATTTTGCACTTGTGAAACTTACATCTCATCGATTGACTATGGAGCGAATGATACAATATGCGTAGTATGGCGGGTCCTAGCCGTGAAGATAAAAATTTGGTAAACTTAAGGACGGAGTTGTCTTGAAACTGTTTCTTCCTTATTTTTTACTAATCCTTTTGTGTTGAAACTCAGTAAAATTAACCAGGTGTTATGGCAAACTTGACTAATAGAACATGGCTGATATATTTGCAATTAAAACTTGTTAATGTTTTTTTACAGTAAAATAAGTATCGCAAATTGTGGAGAAATAAATTGACAATACTTAGAAATTACATCAAAGTTTTATTTAGAGAATATTTATAATGTAAATTATAGCCTTACATTATTATAGAAATGCTTTGAAAATAATTTTACTATAGAAATGTATCGAAAATGAAATTTATTACAGAACTGGTTTGAAAGTCAGATTGGAAGTTAAGACATATTAAAATGAATATTTGGTAGTAGTCGTGATTCTGACACTATTAGTGCTCGTGTTTGTAACATTGTTATTGTTGGTATTAGAGGTTGTTGTGCAGGCAAACAGAGCAATGAAAGTATCTGAAAAAAAAAAAACAAACAAAAAAACGAGAAGACCTCCGAGTCTCTCCTGACCCAAACACCAACCAGAATTTTGTCCTGAACAGACAAGACCAGAGTAGATAACAACGCATAAATCTTGGCTGTCTAGTAATGTTTTTTTTTCTTGTTTTTTTTTTCTTGTTTTATTTTATTGGTTTTATTTTTTTTTGTTTCTTTTCTAAATCTTAGTTTCCAAAATTGCTGGTACGCTAGAAGCCTCTTGGGGGAGGCGGAAAGAGATCTTTAATTTAGCGTTTTCTGTCTTAAAAGAGAAAAGAATCCCCGTGTTTGACAGCGACAGCAATTATACGACTAAAGCCCTTGATTTTAAGAAGGGAAAAAAATATTTTTGGTTTATTGTTATCCTTTATTTCTTTTACACTGATTCTGCAAGTGTTCGGGTATAGACAGCCGCCATTTTGTTTTTATACGGACATAGTCTGTCCGTACAAATAAAAAAATGGCGACAGTACGGGTAGTATTTGCATATTTCTATCAGAACGCAGATATACCCACACACTCATATATTTGTGTGAGTTATAGTGTGATATAGTTATATATATATATATATATATATATATATATATATATATATATATATATATATATATATATATAAAGAGAAAATGTTTGTCGGTCTGTGCATAAAAATATCGTGTTTTGGATACAAACAAAAATATTTTTAACAATAAATCTTAAATTCCATTTAATAAATACGACAGAAATAGAAAAAAAATCTAAAAGGAAGAAAGTAAGATTTATGTCTTTTTGGAGGCGAGTGGAGATTCGATCAAGCTTTTCAGGCCCTGCGTAGACAATACTGCATTGATAAAACTTCTATAAATGTTCTGGTACCTGATATATATATATATATATATATATATATATATATATATATATATATATATATATATATATATATATATATATATATATGAGAGGTGTGATGATTTGATTCCTGGAATGACCGCTTGACTAAAGAATCACGCAAACATTTGTACAGCGAGCACGCCCGAACATGATCATGCTTCCGCTATTTCAAGACGTAAATTAAATATCAATCATTGCCGAGTAGTAGGGAAAGTTGTAAGTGTTCATGTTGTACTGCTGAGGGAAAATGACCGAAAGAAATCTTGAGTAGCAGATTAACATCAGATTAAGGTTTTCTGACTGATAAACGCAGTTCAAGGAAGCTCAAGAAAAGAACACCCAAGTTTCGTGTCTCTAACAGAATACGCGCACACACACACATATATATATATATATATATATATATATGAGTTTTTGTATAATACACACCTATCCATCCACATACACAGACATACACACATACACACACTCACACACACATATATACAGGTTGTCCATAAAGTTCGTGTGCACTTTAACAAATTTATAATTTTATTTGTATTTGCAATAGAAATAATCTGTAAAAAATGTTATAAAGTTTAATGTACCTAGTTTTAAGTATATTTATTGAATAATTATTTACCACAAAATTTGCAACAATTTTTAGATAAGTAAAGAAATATTTTCTTTTTTCCAGAATCAATTTGATCCATGGCTTCAACTGA
>OZ010593.1:90532782-90545282 GCA_963932145.1 Acanthosepion lycidas
CACACACACACACACACACATACATATATATATATATATATATATATATATATATATATATTGATGCCAAATCAGTCGGGTTTCAATCGCGGCTTCAGGCAATTGGATGTCTTGCCACGCTGATGGGCTGTGATACAGCAAAACAGTCCATCTGTGGATGACAATATATATCATCAGACCAACTGTGCTGCGTTAGAAGTTAAATTAATTAATCCAAATAAATAAACAGACAATAAACAAATTAACAAACCACTCGCCCCAAATAGCCGTTAGAATAAACTACCCACAAAGCACCACTGAGCCATATATATAAATAGTCGAGAAAAAAACTCAACAGATGTGGCCTGATGATTGCGTCAAACATGAAACAGTCAGTCACTTCTGAGTGTTCACTTTTACATTTTCGTACGGTCCATCATTGATATTGATCATTTTATCCTATAAATATAGCAAACCTTATTGAAACGGAACGCTGATCTTGAAAAATTTCAGTTGTCTGTTTTGATTAGTCTTACTCTTATGTCCATCGTCTTTTTATGTTGAATTAGATATAGTCTAATGTTAATTATGTTTTATGAATATGTCCTGAAGATGGTCTACTAGACGGAAACGTCCGACGTTGGCATTATATTAACATTAAAACAGCATAATTGCATATTAGGATTTTTGTTTGTTTTTTCCGTATATTTTTCTTCATGTATATATATGTTTTTTGTTGTGTGTGTGCGTGTGTGCACGCGCTCGCGCGTGTGTCTGTGTCTGTGTCTGTGTAAAAAAAGAACATTTCCTCCGAAAAAACGGCTCACTTCATTTTTTATTTTCAATTTCTTCGACAAAGGACACAGGGGTGTCCGAAAATTCCGGTTTTAACATCTTTCTCATCATACTTACATTTGGTCAAAATGTATACAATGCGATGGATAAATTGTCGCCATTTGATATTTTTAATTTCGCGCGTTGATTGTTTATGATTTCGTCGACTGAACAGTATAGTAGGGTCAGTTGGGCACTGTCTGTACGAAAAAGTGCTCCATGACGCAATTCAATCGGCCAAAAATTGGAAACGGCATCCTGTACTGCTTGGCATTCGTACCGGAAGATCCAGTACGAACATTTCAGAGTGTTTGGGCGTCAATCTGAAGACAGTCCAGAGGATTCGAAAATAGTTGGATGATATATCCAGATGATATCATTTGTAATATCAAAATTGTGGACAGTTTTGTTCCTGCGCGAGTTTAAAGGGTTGTCCTAATGTAGGTCTTGTGTTCATCGATGCCGGCTTTTAGATTTCGAGACGTTTCGCCAATGTAAGTCTACCTATATTGCAGCCACTTTATTTGATAAATCCCCTGAAGTGATGTTAGATCTATTTTACTCCCTAATTATATCTTCGGTTATCTTGAGGGTGGTGGTAACGACCTTAGTATTAAGGACAAGTAATTTATTTTCACATTTGTAGAATGTAAAAGGGTAGGATTATGAATTTTGTGTTGTTCATATTAGAAGTGTTATTGGCGGTGTTTTTTTTTATTATTTTTTTTTGGATTTGTGGATTTTGTATACTTGTTTTCTAGCATTAAGGATGAAATGATGTGGGTAGTGAAGAAGTCTCTCTCTATCTCTATCTCTGTCACTCTCACTCTCTCTGTCTCTCGCTCTCTCTATGTGCGCACATGTGCATTATAAATTACGCAAACGCATTTAATAAAACACGCCACAAAGATCTGGTAGAACTGATCAGGAACTTAGACATATTTTGGGAAGGTCATTAGAATAATCACGAACCTATACTGGTAGCAAACAATCTGCATACGGATAGAAAATGAGTTCAGCAGATATAAAAAAATAGAAAGGAGTGTAAAACAAGGATGAGTCTTCTCACCGGACTTATTCAGCGAGACAAATCTGAGAGAATTAGATGTCCTACCAGGATTTATTATTGACGGCAACAATCTTAATAGCATAAGATAATCAGATGACACAGTGCTGATAGCAGACACGTAAAGAAAACTGCAAAAACCCTTGCAGAATTTAACGAAGGAAATCGAGAGGGAAGGACTAAACATAAAGCGCAAGAAGACAGATTGCATGCTTATTAACAAAAGGATGAGCCCAAAATGCAAATTACCTACCTGTACTTGTAACGGCATTCACCCGAGTTGGTTTGAGCCAGTTCCAATATTGGAGTTTCATGGGAATTTGGAATTCACAAGCGGTCCCCAACCGCATGTATAGCACATGAGATTTGATTATAGTGGTGAAGGTTTCGTGCAGGACCATCCACACTTTTTGAAGGGCCGATTACAGAGAGCTGGTGCACTACGTTCCACAAGGTCCCCAAACAACCCTCCGCAGGTTTTGAATTCAGAGTTTTTCCTTTTCCTAGACCAGTTGCCATCCAAGGCTATAGAACCCAGTCTGTCCTACTATTTACCCATAGCTGGAGGGAGAAGAAGAGGATTCACGGCTTTCACAAGCGTATTAGCACGTAAGTGAATGTAAAGGATTCAACTGGAATACGAAATTAGCTCTGCGATTCCTCAATCCAAAGCGCTATCCATTACTCCACCGAAAATTACAAACAGGAGATACTAAATTAAACTAAGCACGAAGTTTAAATATCTGGAAAGTGTTCTAACAAGGAGAGAAAATGCGACACTGAGATCCGAAGACATATTGGGATGGGCAAAGATGCATTACAGAAGTTAAGCAGAGTATTAAGAGAGAGGAAATTTTCGTTAGAAACAAAGTAAAAGTCATGAATTGTTACGTGATACCTGTTCTCCGATATGACAATGACTTTCCTCAAATTTGAAGAAGAGACTTGAAGCAACAGAAATGTGGTTCTACCGGAGGATTCTGAGGATACCATGGACCATGAGCAACGAATAAGTTTCAGAGAAAGTGGAAATATCTGGAAGGGTCAATTAAAATTTCTGGGTAACGTAATGAGAAAGGAAGGTTTGGTAAATTTGATACTCACAGGACAGACAGGGCAAGAGGGACAGAAGAAAACAATAGATAACGTATTTGACGAGCTTGAGTAAATGGATGGCGGAACAGAGTTTAGGAGGAGTAACGAACAGACAGAATTTATTTAGATCTACAAAGGACAGAAAAATGTGGAGAGCCATAATCGCCTACGTCCTGAGGGGGCACGGAATATAAAAGAGAAGACAGAAAGGAATTAATCCGACAGATTTTGATTACTTCAACGTTATTTTAAGTGGATACTCGTATTTGAGTAGACGCTCCGTTTATTTACCAAACTATATTTATTTATTTTTGTCTACTAACATTGCTATTAACAATACCGTATATATCGAGAGAGGGGCATTTCGACGTGGTGTAAAGGTTAACAAGCTTGTCACGCTAGAAAAAAATACGACGGTTTAGTAAGTTCCATCCTCAATGGGTGACCACAAATTCGGCCTTGTGCCACATCTAAGCTACCCTGAGAAAATCATTTCCTTGCAAGATCAATTACGACCTAGTAATGAGTTCGATTCTCACTGGGAGCTTCACACTTTCTGTTTTGCGCCACATCTAAGCTACGCTGAGAAAATCATTTCCTTGCGAGATCAATTACGACTGAGTAATGAGTTCGATCCTCACTGGGTGTTCCTTAATTTCAATCATGACTATGTACAGAATGACTGAAAAGTAACTCCCTATTTTTGTATGATGGACTCTCCCGTCTTGTAAAAATTATAATTAGATGGGAGAGTCCATTATGCAAAAAAAGGGAGTTACTTTTCAATCACCCTGTAAATTGAGAGCTATGCATGCATGCACACACACACACACACACACACACACACACACACAAGCATATATATATATATATATATATATATACACACACACACACACACACACACACACACACACACACACACACACACACACACACACACATATATATATATATATATATATATATATATATGGTCAGGGTGGGTTTGACGAATATGGCTTGGCTGCAAAGAAAATGAGAAATACAATCGATTATTTTTGTGTATTTCATTGTTTACCGACAAAGTAATTTCCACTTTCTTAAAAACCTTGGTCTCATGAAAGAGAGATGACAGCCGTGAGAATCGAGCAAAAAGATTAAAAAAAAAAGAAAAAAAAAAAAAGAAAGGTTTTTAAAAAGTCAGAAAAAGAAGTAAATATAATAAATAACTTTCCAAATATCAACACGGGGGCGGGGGAAGTAGTTAAGTTGGGCCGTAAATTATTGGTTCCGTTTTTGCTGCAAGAAACAATTCGTCCATGCGTCCACCAATACTTATTCAAATTTTATTTATCTATATAAACCAGTGGTTCACAACTGATTTGGGGCCATGCCCCACTTTGGTATTTTCTAAAATTCTGGTGTCCCCAGCCTGTAATATTTAATTCTTAAAATATTCAATATTTTACTTCAATTCACGTGAAGGGAAGCTTAAAGGGCCATTAACTAGGTCTCTAAACAAGCCTCCAAAGACCATGGCGTCCATGAAAGAAAAAAAAGACAGTTAAATATATATATATAGTTTCAAAACATATAATAGAGAAGTGAAAGGCAGAAATATAAAATATTTGAATGAAATGTTATTCTGTAATAATACTTTGATCATTTTAGTCATGAAATAATAATGCAAAATGAAATTTAAGCTCATAATTGACTGTTAAGAACTCATTCTCGAATTGCCCCCTTATTCTACTGGTATAGTAAGCCGAAGGGTCCATCAAAATATTATCATGCCCCACCGGTGGGGCATGCGCTCCACGTTGGGAATCATTGATATAAACAGAAGCTTATTGAAAACAATCCTGATCATGATCGAGATTTAACATATTTTTAATCGAATTTACCCCAAGCAAGGTAGTAAAGCCACTAAGACGCAGATGGTTATTGTGTTTAGTCAACTCAGTAGCGGTTAAATTCATAAAGTTTACTTACCATAGCGAAGAGCTCATCCGAACAATTACCATGAAAAAAAAACTTGGAGAATTGAGTTAAAGGGAAATAACTGAGACATCCAGAAGAGGCATGGTACGTAGAACTAGAACAATCGGAGCTTAGAACGGCCGAAACGTTGTAACTATGCCCATGAAGATGATAAAAGTCGGAATAATGCAAATAATCATAATACCTCATCTCAGAGATATAGATAGATGTCATGAAAGTATTTATAGAAAAGGCACAGGTAGGAAACCTTACGCCGCTGACTGAAGCCGAGATGACAGAACAGGGCCAATAATATTGCTGATACTTCCTTGGATTTTATCAAGGAGCATATGTGGCAGAAATATTGTAAGTATGGATGAATGGTAGACATATAGATATGTAAGAAGAGAAACAGTGTCTAGCACCACACAGTGAACCAACTTTCTTAGTAACGTAAATTTAAATAAGGTATTTTTAGCATTTCCCTCGATGTATAATTATAACAGGTGTTTGTTGTAGTTTGTTCCTTTCCCCACATATATATATATATATATATATATATATATATATATATATATATGATCCCATCAATAAAAAAACTATTATTTACTCTGAAGAAGTCTTTTGAAGTACGAAATGCGTCGCACTACGTTTTTTCATTTTTTTTTTATTCAATTACCCACCATACGCTTTGTTGTGGCTTTGTTAGGTCAGAAATAAAGACACAAGAGAGCAATTGAGTTAAACAAATATATTAACAGAAACAGTCGTACTAACATATACAAACGAGAGTGTTTCAGCAGGAATATTCGATCGATCCAACTGTGCTGACTGCTGGAAACTTCCCTCTTCAAAAGGCAGTACCTGCTCCTATTTATAGCTGGGAGGGTTCATGCGCGTGTGGGTAAATTACCATAACAGAAATTTTTTATGGTTGATTTACGTCCAAGTTCATTCATTATGTTGAGTTAAAGAGATATAGCTAAAACATCCAGCATGACACGTGGAACTCGAACAATCTACCCCGGTGGACGAAATAAAGGGTTCGGTTCAAAATTCCAATCACCTGAAGAAGGCCGCAGCGTAGAACGACCGAAACGTTGTAAATATGGTAATGAAGATGAGGATAACAGCCCGAATAATGTAAGTAATCATACCTTATCTCAGAGATATAGATAGATGACATGAAAGTATTTATAGAAAAGGCGCAGGTAGGAAACCTTACGGTGCTGACTGTAAATTGATGAGACATTGCTACCATTCTAATAGCGAGCTTAAATTCATGAAGTCTAGGTAACATAGCGAACAGCTCGTCCCAACAATTACTCATCTAATGAAAAAGAATATAATTCTTAATGGTGAAATTATTTCGAGGGTATCCTGTAAAAAATATTTTACCAACTATAAACACACGTTAAAAACATTGTATTACATCATCAACTTTTATAAAATTCATCCTTAAAAAATCTAACTGTTTATTTACCACTAGAACAAGCGGCGTTTATGTAAAAACGAGCCATCATGTGGACAACCACCAAACATAAATAATGACCACTACTACTACTACTACTACTACTACACACACACACACACACACACACATTTATATATATATATATATACATTATCATCCGAAATCCGCATAGACAAATAGGATTACGTTACACTTACGCACATAAGTTATACACACGAATGCTGTCTGACAAGTCAAATGCACATGAAACCTGCTTAACCAATGAAAATCAAAAATGCAAAAATGAAAATACTAAAACTTTTTCTCCATATCTCATTCTCTGATGAAGCTTTAATAAAAGCGAGACATATCAGACAGACCTTTCCTATTTGTTCTCTCGCACTCCGATCCATGTTTGATCTATATTTGATAGAAATTCACACGCACAAACACACACACACACACACAATATATATATATATATATATATATATATATATATATATATATATATATATATATTATTAGAAAACGAACAACCTTAAGGGTTCATTGATTATATTTTACTTCCCCAGGAAAGTGTTTTTCCTGGTTCGTCAGATCACATTTCCAAGCATAAAAAAGGTTTTACATTTACGTATTATTTTTATACACTTTTGAGGGGTAGTTTTAAGTTGATGTAAGATGATAGAGAGAGGGGTAAAGGAAGACGACAGATATGGTCGAAATTTGAGAAGGAAGGAAGAGATAGGAATAATTTTTAATTTATTTTTATTAAAATACTTCTCTTTTTTCTCTTTGTCTCATCTTATGTGAGATGAATTATTAAATAGGTCAATGTCTGGTCCTTACACTCCTCCCTTACTCTTAAGTATTTTAATAAAAATAAATTTAAAATTATTCCTATATATATATATATATATATATATATATATTCCTACTTATCTTTGTCTCATCTTATGTGAGATGAATTATTAAATAGGTCAATGTCTGGTCCTTACACTCCTCCCTTACTCTTAAGTATTTTAATAAAAATAAATTTAAAATTATTCCTATATATATATATATATATATATATATATATATATATATATATATTCCTACTTATCTTTGTCTCATCTTATGTGAGATGAATTATTAAATAGGTCAATGTCTGGTCCTTACACTCCTCCCTTACTCTTAAGTATTTTAATAAAAATAAATTTAAAATTATTCCTATATATATATATATATATATATATATATATATATATATATATATATATATATATATTCCTACTTATCTTTGTCTCATCTTATGTGAGATGAATTATTAAATAGGTCAATGTCTGGTCCTTACACTCCTCCCTTACTCTTAAGTATTTTAATAAAAATAAATTTAAAATTATTCCTATATATATATATATATATATATATATATATATATATATATATATTCCTACTTATCTTTGTCTCATCTTATGTGAGATGAATTATTAAATAGGTCAATGTCTGGTCCTTACACTCCTCCCTTACTCTTAAGTATTTTAATAAAAATAAATTTAAAATTATTCCTATATATATATATATATATATATATATATATATATATATATATATATATATATTCCTACTTATCTTTGTCTCATCTTATGTGAGATGAATTATTAAATAGGTCAATGTCTGGTCCTTACATTCCTCCCTTACTCTTAAGTATTTTAATAAAATAAATTTAAAATTATTCCTATATATATATATATATATATATATATATATATATATATATATCCTACTTATATATTGACGAGATCGGTCGGGCGAGTTTTCAGCAGCCCTTTTCATGAAGTAGTCATTCAGTCATAGCAACTAGGCTGATTTGAGCTCGACCATCTTTACCTGTTTTATACTTACTTCCCATAATTTCCGAACCAAAAAGGTAAACGGCCATACTCAAGAGGATTTAAGTTTGTTTCAATGGAGTCAACATAAAAGAAATAAATGTCCATAGAAGAAACATATTTTGTATGCTTCTTCTATCTTCTGTCTTTATATATTGTTCACGTACCTTTACCTAAAAAATATGAAAAAAAAAAAAAAAATATAAAAAAAAAAAAATAATAACACAAGATTGTTAACATCTACAAGTTATAAAAATGTGATTAACAGTGCAAAATTATTTCCTAAGAAACTAAAGCATTGAATTAAAATGGAAGAAAAACAGCATCATGTTTAGATGTAACAATGTCTATCTTCTTCAATTATTTTAAAGTACTTTCATTAAAAAACATTTTGAATTAATGACGTTACTGATATAACAGAGGTAGTTTATTAATTTCATCGAAGTTAGCCGGGGATATGAAGGGGTAAAACAGGCTACATGAAGACCCACTTCAGACCACAGTTATTTTGGAGTTTTTGAAATTCATTTTGTCAGTGTGGTACCGGGGATGTAAAAGAGGATACCTTTATAAAACAATTGTTAAGTTTGATGAAAATTGGTTGAAAGATCAACGAAAAATAAGTATGAGACGAGTAAAAATCGCCATTTTTCCTTATTTACGCGTCTTTTCATAAGATAGGTGGACTCAATTATCAAGTTAAATGACTGTTAAACAATCAACTTATTGTTGGCTACAATTGAGTGAAGTTTATATTAGATTGCTTGAAAATTGAGGGAGTTTGTAGTTTTAAATTTGTGTTGAAATCGATTTGCGTTGAAATCGATTTTTGGTTTTTCGCTAAACGCAGTAGTGAATGAGTAAAAATCCTTAAGTTCGTCATGGTGTAAGTAACCTACATACGGAGTTTGAACGAAATCGGATGAAAAAAGCTTTATCGATTATTGACTTTTTAAAAAAATTACACATTTTTACGCTAAGAACCATTCTCTTACATTGTACAATAAATATGCCAAGTTTGGTTAAAATCAGTTGGCTGGATCTCCAGTGAACAGTTATCACACAGACTACACACACACACAGCACACTGACATCCTCTGTTTTATATATAGAGATGAATCCACAAAAGCGAATATTTATCAACAATGTCTTAAACTATTTTGTTGATGAAGAATATTTGTCTTTAAGAAAATTTAGAAAAAAGATATATTCAATCATTTTCATATAAACAAAAACAAAGATACTATTGAATTATTTTATTTTCACCACATGCATTCTTGAAAAACATTAAAAATCTTAGTTGCAGATATGTATTACGTTGGTGCAAAAATAATGTCGGTTTGTGACGTTAAAAATACGTCAAAAACCGACATTATTTTTGCACCAACCTAATAAAATTTAACGATCGTAATAGATACCTTAGATTTATCATTCACCTAAAACAATTAAATACGACTCCTCTAATGACTAACAAGAATTCAGAATCTCAAACATCCACCTTATATAAAAAAATAATGTTGTTGGCTACACATGCACCACAGACTCTCGTAGGGTGACTTGTCACTTTTCTCTATTTAGTGTAATTCGTGCACATATCGATTTTCGCATCTCAAACAACCCAAATACTATTAACATCAATTTTAATAGACAAAAATATACAGAGTTCATTGCCAAGAAAGTCTCAAAATTCTAAAAGCCATTATAATACAAAAGACGTGTTGGGGTAGTTGTATATTTTAGTTTATTGTAGATATCTTAACACCGTTATTGAGAGTGTTTAATCTGTCATAGGCTGTTTCAATTTCCTTTCCCAAAAGGCTACATTTATTTGTATCGCCAACGGAAAAAATAATATTTATGTTGGCCATGCTACGACGGCGTTGTCTCGGCGGTTGAGTTTTCACTTGAATGACATATCTAACATTTACTACAGCATGCTTGTCCACATACGCAATTTAGAAAAAATGTTGTCGAAAATACATCCATACTTTTTCATGAAAATAATAAATATAAACTAAAAATCTTTGAAGATATGTATATTAAAAAATTGAAAGCAAACTTTGAAAAAATGAATTATGAATACTGCACAAATGTTGTAAAATGTTTATGATAGAGAGATTTAAATATCTAGGTCTATATTAATAGCTACTCATAAGATTTTTTCTTTTTCAAAAAAACCTCTTCACACATCATAGCTAGTTACCTCTCCTAGAGCGTAAACATACACCGCATGACACAAAAATTAGCGGCCCTCACTCCACACGTAAATTTATAACTTATGAACATAGCAATTGTATTTTTAAAAATAATGAACACTAGATTTTAGTCTTAAAAACACCCACTGATGATGACATTGTGCTAATATCGAAAGTACCAGGAACAATATGCCTCAACACGGCAATTCTCTCTCTCCTTTTAATACCGACATCAAAAAGCTCATCCGAAAATAAGCACACAAATCTTGTCTAAATTATTCAATTAAACTTGCCTCAATAAAAACATGCTGTCACCCCCCCCCCAATCTATATATATATATATATATATATATATATATATATGGATATATGGGACAGGTTATCAAAATTCGAATTGCTGTTTTTAAGCACTCACCTTCGCCGATTTTAAAAGCAGTAATTCGAGTTTCGCCAACCGGAAATTCTCTCTGATTGAACGGTCATAGCTCGTCAGGCTTAATAACAATTTTATATAGGATGCAGGTTCGATTCCAGTCCGAGAATGCATATTTACTACCAAATTTCTAGAAATTGTATGCCAGTAAATGTAATTACCACTGTTTAATTAACGACATAGCATTTACTCAAATAATTGTATCCATAAAAACGTATAAAAGTAAAAAATATTTATCGAATTAAATCGATTTTATATAATATATTGTCTGTGTTTACGTTAGGCTAAAATTTCAGTGCAAATATGATCGAGAAAAATCGGCGAAGGTAAATTTAAGAGCAGTAATTCGAGCTTTGCTAACCGAATATATATATATATATATATGATTGTTATCAGTTTAAATATTTAATTTTTTAAGTAAATAGTTTAGGGACTTAATATAAGTTAACTACTATTTTTATTAGTACATTTATAGAGAACATATTAAAGGAATATTTCCAATTATAATAGTTCATTTACCCGACCAATTGTACTTCCTTAATAAATTGTAAAAAAAGTTTTCGGTAACATCTTTATTAGTTTTACTTTTAATCTAATTTATGAATGCAATTTTTCTTAATTATTATATGGGTAAACTTACTTAAGGTTTAGGTTTCATTATTGAATAATATTTGAGGGTAATATTAAAGATTTTGTTTTCTTCTTATATATATCTCACAAACATATTCATGAAAATCCATATATACATACGTTTATTTACATATGCAAATACACACATAGACACACGTGTAACAATATACACAAATGTTCATCTATCTTCATACATAAATTATATATACATATATTTATCAATCATTACCTATATTTTAATATTTGAAATTTATTTAGATTTTAGTTTGATTTCATAGTTAAAGTTTAACTTTAGGTGACTTCTGAAGTGCTTCATTATTAAAAGAATTTCATTAATATTATTATTACTATTAATAGTTAAAGAGTGGTATATTTAAATTTAAATTAAGTTAATAATTTTAAAAAGAAACTCCCTCCAGAAGATAAATATACATTCTCATAATTCTAATTATAGAACATTAAAAGAGAAAGTGATATTAAATATTAAAAAAGAGTAATTTTAAAACACCATCAGAATGACCCATGTCCTTCCATTTGAAAATATTCCATACACGTACACACATACACATATATACACATATATCTATATCTATCTATCTATCTATCTATCTATCTATCTATCTATCTATCTATCTATCTCTGTCTGTCTCTCTCTCTCTCTATATATATATATATATATACATACATATGCATATATATATATATACCCATATACATACACACACCCTTATATATACATATACAACCATATATATACAGACATATACACACATATATACATATACTTACATATACACACACGATTATATAAATAAAAAAGCATATGAAAAGGATTCTACACATAACTATCCACACATGCATATGTATTTATATTACAATGTTATACATCTATTCACACATATATTACAAATATTAATTCTAAGATATTTACATCTATATACATATGCAGATTACAAGTAATTTTATATTCAAAATA
>OZ010593.1:90550282-90557782 GCA_963932145.1 Acanthosepion lycidas
ATTTTGAACTTGTCTGGAGGCCGCGGTTGAAGACAATGGGGATTTTATTGAATTCATTTACTCTTTAGTATTTCAAGATATTCTTGTGTAATTTTGGTAAATATATCTGTTAAAATGAGATGTCAGCGTTATTTTCACTTTTGCATCATCACACCATATATATATATATATATATATATATATATATATATATATATATATATATTGCAATGAATCATTCATACAAAAAGTAGATTAGTAAAGTTAATATTTTAAAATTTTGTTAGCGAAGGGATTTCGTCATTTTATATCATTAACTTTACTAATCTACTTTTTGTATGAATGATTTATTGTAATATAAATTGAACTGCACTACATATTTGATTTAAAAGAACTGATCCGACGTGCAAATTTTCGGGATAACAACTGAGACATTACTCTATTTATTGAACAATTTAGTTCATGCCACATTGACTGATAAATTCCAACCCCCCAAAAAATTATCAAATTACCATATTAGTAAAAACGCTCTCTCTTAAATTTTCAAAAAAATTCAACCTTAGCGTTGCGACTGCACGCTCCAAAAGATTTTATCCGTTAACAATAAAACATATTTCGATTCGCATTTAATCTATCGTCTACGATGCTACCTGGATTTACTAAAAACAAAATAATTTCCATGCCTGAGGATGACAGTTGAAAGTACTAGTAGATTAAAAAAAGACCTTATACAGCTTGTAGTTATTAAAAACAAGGATCATAACATTCAACGAGTGATTCGTAGGTTAATGCAACTTTAAAATTTTGTTTGCGAAGAGTTTTCGCCATTTTATATCATTAACTATACTAATCTACTTTTTGTATGAATGATTCAGTGTAATATAAATTGAACTGCACCACATATTTGATATATATATATATATATATATATATATATATATATATATATATATATATATATATATATATATGTGTGTGTGTGTGTGTGTGTGTGTATTACATAGAATAGAAATCCTCATTCGAATAACTATTTCAACCAACAAGAAGACATATACTGGCATTGTTAACTCATATATATGTATGAAAAATGGCAAAAGGAAAACTTATCTTAGCCAATAACATGAGTAAGATAAGTTTTTCCTTTTTTCCTATTGTCTTTTACAGATATACTCTCTCTGAAATTTTTACACACACAGAAACACACACACATATATATATATATATATATATATATATATATATATATATATATATATATACATATGTACATGTGTCAGTGTGTGTGTGTGTGTGTACGTACAATTATTTAGAGAGAGATGATTTTAGTAACAATTTCTTGAAACTTCTTTCCGCACGGCACACGTAAGTGTAAGTGAAAAATGATTCGGACTTTCGCCATAATATATTTTTAGGTTTGTCACACTGTCTTCTGCTCATGCCTGTTTATAGTTGGCACTAATGTGGTCATGTGATCTAAGTTTGAGCTTGATTGCGCTAGCCTTCTTGCTGCTGTTACAATTTAAACATGGCCGATGCATCAACCTTTATTTTGCTATTTTATTTCCTACGAATATGTCTCATATTTTCTACCAATATTTTCTACCAATTTGTCTGATTAGCTTCGTTTTATTATTATTATTATTATTATTATTATTATTATTATTATTATTATTATTATTTTTATTTCTTTCTGTATCCCGACCAGAGACTTAAGGTCAGAAATAGCATCATAATATTTTCCACTGAACAGTTCTGCAAAAAATCGTAGATATATAAAGTGTGGGCTGTCCTCGTGAGTACAATTTGGAATCTTTTCCAATCAATCGGAGGGCTCCAACTACAACTGGAATTGCTCATTGTCCTCATGCACCACATTTTTGAGTTTCAAGGTCCTTTGTATTTTATAGTTTTTTATTTATTTATTTATTATTATTATTATTATAATTATAATTATTATTATTATTATTATTATTATTATTAATATTATTATTATTGTTGTTGTTGTTGTTGTTGTTGTTTTCTTTCCTTTAATTTCTGGTGTATAGTGATTTCTTGCCGGGTCCCGTCCAGAGACCTAAGGTCAGAAATGACATCATGACATTTTCTCACATATTTCACATAGATAAAGCCCTTCATAAGGTGTGAGCTGTACTTGTGAGTACAATTTGGAATCTTTTCCAATCACTTCGAGGGCTCCAAATATAAGAGGAATTGATAATTGTTCTCATGCGCCACATTTTTGTTGATTTCGATTTCAAAGTCCTTTGTATTTTGATAGATTTTTTGAAGATCTTCAAAGATTCATTGCAGTCTGTAGAGACTGCCATGTCAATAAGGAGGTACATTTTGTCTTTGCGGTCTCTAATCACGATGTCTAGGTGATTAGCTTAGCGTGTTCTGTCTGTGTGTTTTGTAAAGTCCCATTGCAGGTCATATCTCCGTAACCGGATCTGGGTGGTGTTCATACCAATTTCTTGCAGTTTCCTTTCCGTAAGTGTTGCAGATTTTCCAGTGCAGATATTGACCCACTCAGTCATGACGTGTTTTATATTCAGTGGGTGGCAATACTGTGCAACCTGATACAAGATGGTCAATTGTTTCTGGATATTTATCACAGAAGCTGCATTTTGAACTAATACAGTTTTTCAGTATGTGTGTTTGGTAATTTTCAGTTAGCAAGCAATGGTCCTGTGAAACAAGAATAAAACCTTCAGTTTCAGCTTTTATTCCTGCACGTCGTTGCCACTGATGGGTACTGAGTTTGTCTACATCTGCTTGTTTGGTTCGGGCAGAGTATTGACTGTGAAGCGGTTTATCTTGCCATCGATTCTCTATCTGGTCGGTTGGATTTGCTTTTACTTTCTTTTTTAAGTATTTTACAGCTTCAATCGGTCTATTATGCTTTACTTGTATTTCTTCACCCATTTGAAACTCTATTTTGAACTTGTTGGCTTCTTTATTACAGAATAAAGTCACTTCCAACTTTCATGTCCTTTGACACAGATAAAAGTAGTAAGCGACTTTATTCAGTAATAAAGGAAGCCAGCAAGTTCAAAAGTATTATTATTATTATTATTATTATTATTATTATTATTATTATTATTTCCTTTGATTTCTGTTGTATACCCAATTCCTTCTGGGTCCCAACCAGAGATCTAAGATTAGAAATGGCATCATGATAATTTCCAATGAACATTTTTGTAAAAACAAAACAAAACAAAATAAGACAACCTAAGATCACATACATATCATATAAATAAAGCACTTCGTAATGCGTGAATCAAATTTGTGAGAATATAGTTTGTATTTCTTTAAGGCACACGTTACCACAGATACTTTAAACGAATCGAACCACAACTGAAATTGTTGATGTCTTCATGCACTATATTTTTAAGATTTCCACTTCTAGATACTTATTATTATTATTATTATTATTATTATTATTATTATTATTATTATTATTATTATTATTATTTTCTTTGATTTCTGGCGTGCACACATTTCTTTCCGGGTCCCGCCCAGGGACCTAATGTTAGAAATGGCATCATAACACTTTCCATTGACAAAAAAAAAAAAATTACATAGATAAAGCCCTTCGTAAAGTGTGGACTGTATTTGTGAGAACAATTTTGTGTATTTCTTTGAGGCATGGACTTCCAGGGATCCCTTCAATTAGTCTACTGCAATCTTTTCCAACCAATCCTAGGGCTCCAACTACAACAGGGATTGTTGATGTTCCCATGTGTCACATTTTTGAGAGTTCAATTTCATTATTATTATTATTATTATTATTTACTTTATTTTCCAATGATCCTTTTTATACCCCCCCCCAAAAAAAAACCCCTAAGGTCACACACATTTACATAATAGGTAACTATAGCAATGTGTGATCTGTACTTGTTAGTTCATTTTTTGTATTTCTTTAAGGTATGAGAAACCAGGAATCCCTTCAGTGAATCTATCGAAACATTCTCCTATCGAAGCGACGTCTCCAATTACAATTGGAATTATTAATGTCCTCATATGTTACAACTTTTTGTGATTTCCACCTCAAGATCCTTGTATTTTGATAGTTTTTTTGAAGATCTTCAAAGATGCATTACAATCTACAGGGACTGCCACCTTAATAAGAAAGTACATTCTGCTTTCATCGTCTCTGATCACGATGTCTGGGCGATTAGCTTTCTTTTTGTTTTGTCTTTAGGCATTTGTAAAGTCTCATAAAATTCTTACAGGTTCTATCTCTGTAACCGGGTCTGGGTGGTGTTCATTCCAGTTTTTTGCAGTTTCATTTCCGTAAAAGTTGCATATTTTCCAGTGCCGATTATTATTATTATTATTATTATTATTATTATTATTATTATTATTATTATTATTTCCTTTGATTTCTGTTGTATACTCCTTTCTTTCTGGGTCCCAACCAGAGACCTAAAGTTAGAAATAGCTTCATCACATTTTCCACTAATCATTTTTGTAAAAACAAAACAAAAGACTAAGATCACACAGATTTTACATAGATAAAGTTCTTCGTAATGTGTGAGCTGCACTTGTGAGTATAATTTTTTGTATTTCTTTAAGGTATAGGTGTCTATGAATCCCTTCAATGAGTCTATTGGATGCCTTTCCACTCAATCCGAGTGTTCCAACTACTACTGGAATTATTGATATGCGCATGTACCACTTTAATATCCTTTTATTTTGATAGATTTTTGAAGATTTTTTTTTAATAATATCAATTGTGTCTGTTTTGTTTCCTGTTTTGTATCCTGTAGAGCTGGTTCCAAACTCTGGCCCTTAGGCCCTAGAGGAGAATTGTCATTTAATTGATAGCACTTTTCTTAATATATGGGATGTTCTTAGTATATTTGGACGATTATTCGATAATTTTTATGGAGGCGTTTCTCTCAGATGGTACTGATGTATTATTATTATTATTATTATTATTTAACTTTATTTTCAACCAAAGATCTTGTATTAGTGGAATTCTACATGAAGTCGTACGAACTCGAACAGATAACGCTTTTTGCAGATATATTTGCATTGCCAATCAACTCAGATGTTTGAAGAGATTGGATACTAGACATATGAAATAACAGAGCCTCAGCAAAGGAGCATATATTTATTTTCTTAAATCGTTCTCTTCTCTCAACTATTATTATTATTATTATTATTACTATTATTATTATTATTATTTGTGTGTTATGTTTCCTGCTTTGTACCCTGAAGATCCGGGCCCAAACTATGGTCTTTAGGCCCTATAGGAGAATTGTCATTTAACTGATAGCACTTTTCATAGTATATGGGATGCTTCTAGTAGGACGATCGTCTGGGCAACTTGTATGTTGATGTTTCCAGGGACACTGTTAGTAAAATTGTCTATTCCTTTTCTTACGAGGCCCAGTGCTCCGATTACTATTGGTACAGTCTCAGTCTTCATTCCCCACATCCTGTTAATCTCAATCTCCAGGTCCTTGTATTTGGACAATTTCTTTATTATTATTATTATCATTATTATTATTATTTCCTTTCATTTCTGGGGTTTATACATTTATTTCCGGGTCCCACCCAGAGACCTAAGTTTAGAAATGGCGTCATGACACTTTCCACTGACACACAAAAAAAATATACATAGATAAAGCCCTTCGTAGAGTGTGGACTGTACTTGTGAGAACAATTTTGTGTATTTCTTTGAGGCATGGACTTCCAGGGATCCCTTCAATTAGTCTACGGGAATCTTTTCCAACCAATCCCATGTGCCACATTTTTGAGATTTCTATTGCAAGGTCCTTGTATTTTGACAGCTTTTTGAATATCTTCAAAGATACATTGCAGTCTGCAGGGACTGCCATATCAATAAGGAGGCACTTTTTTTTGTTTGTGGTCTTTAATAACAATGTCTGGGCGGTTGGCTTTGATTGTTCTGTCAGTGTGTATTGTGTAGTCCCATAGAATTGTAACAGGTCCTATCTACGTAACCGTGTCCACGCTTTTATATTTTCACACCAGGTATCTGGTAGTTATTCCAGGAGTTTCGTTGACATCATGTTAGGGGACCTTACCCATAATAACTTAATGGACTATTCCATACGTAATAAATACTGCGCCTCAAGATGAAGCAGGGAGTTCCGTCTGAAGTCTAGAGTTCAGTCTGAAGTTTGGAGTGAAGTCCGTCAGGAGTCTATCAGTCAGTCAGAGCGAGTCAGTCAGTCGAGTCAGAGGCAGTCCGAAACAGAGTCACGTTCAGACAATTACTACTAAACCTGATTGTTCGTACTAACACTTTCTTCTTCTCTGTATATATTCCTGTTTGTAATATATATATATGTGTTATTCCATATCCGCCTTCGAGTTCTTCTTTATTGGTTCTACCTTGGACTATCAACTTGGTACAAGGAACCGGATCATAACACATCAACTATTTTCAAATCCCCAGTACCTTCCTAGTATTCGAGTTTCACTTTTTTGATGTCCTCTGCGTAACCGTGTCGTGGCTTAGTCTGCCGTACATTCTGTCTGTCCTTTAAATCCTTTTCCAGGTGATTTCTTTTCCTATTGTTTATAATTGTTGCGTTTGTCGTTATCCATTCATCTATCACCCAGCAATTGAAAATCGGAGAGCCGAGTTCCAATTCCAGTCGGGGTTGTTATATTCAATTAGGTGCAAATATCAATGTAAAAGATATGAATAAACTTCGACGCCCCGAAATAACTTGGCGAAGGACAGTATAGAAATGCTTCTAACTGGTCAACATTATGCATAATAGCATCAGTAGATTGACTGAAGACTGAACATGCAGGAGTACCTTGGCTGCACCCAATATCCCACAATTCGCAATCATTCGGATTCTAATCTGAAACCACCAGGGATTTCCGTTCAAGAAAATAAGAGAGAAAGCATGCTTTTTTTGCTTTCATGCATAAAAATAAACAAGCAATGGAATATCGTGTCCATCAGAGGCTGAAGATCAGTAATAAAAAAAAAAAAAAAAAAATCACAGTTCAGTTTTTTAATCGTTTTACCTAGAAGACAATAATCGAAAAATATGAGCGAAACTCACTTTTTGCTGAAATAAAAAGTCTTTTTTTGAAAATCTGGAATGGTAATTGATTTGATTTTATACGAGTTTCTTTACGGCGGATTAAATATCAACAAAAGAGAGTCCGTATATAAAAATTTATTTCATTTGTGCCGAGAACACAATCATTGAAAAATTGTCTTTTCAACAAAAAAACGAGTAGCTTATAAAAAAGAATAAAAATATATAAATCTCTGTCCTTCTAACCGACCCCGCCTATTGTTGTGTGTCCTTAATTCCTAGCACTGTGTGTGTCCTGGCTAATTTCGCCAACAGACCGAAAAGACACATATTTTACCGGGTGCCCTTTTTAATCTCTTGTTTACTGGGGAACTAGTGTCAGAGATAATTTTGGTCGAATTATGACAATTGTCAGTGCACGTGCCGTTACCACGCGAGCGCAGATCCAATCAGTGCATTACATGAGAATTCAAAGATAACATCC